>CM053509.1:4477470-4541280 GCA_028627145.1 Eidolon dupreanum
TGGCTTTTCTTAATATTTCATGTTAACATGGATTTCTTTGAAGGATGAACCATTAGGAATCGTTTTATAGAATTCTTAAAAAGTTGACACTAGTTGGCTGGTAATTATCTTCACCTTCCTCAATAAACGCTAGGTGTTAACATTTTGTGTACTTTGACAAAATACAAAAATAGCACTGTGATTTAGGATGAGTTTGTACCCTATTTGAGCAAAAGGTATAATGACAGGTCTTAAATGTTAACATTTATGCTAAATTTCTCCTAGAAAGCATAAAATGTACAAGGCAGTACATTTAACTTTGAAGGAAATGTTTGTTATAAAATCTTCCAATTTTTATTTTTCTTTTCTGATATTTGAAATTTCAGGCATTCTATGGATAGCCTGAATGTAATTCTACATTCCAAAATAAATCACTTAACTTGTGAACCTGAAAGAAGTCAACTGTATCCATTCCTCAAAAGTCCAGTTCAAATATCCCAAGGCCTATTCTTTTCATACCACTTTGTTTATACTCCTTTGATGGTCAAGAAGTATTATTATTATTATTATTATTCATGAACGTCTTATTCTCTCCAAAATTTATCCAGAATCCAACTGCTTCTTACCATCTTCGCTGCTACCACTCTAATACAAGCCACTGTCATCTTTTGCCTGGATTATTGCATTATTCTTCTGTTTTCCCCTTTTCCTTCCATCCCCGTACGTCTATTTTTAACACAGCAGGTAGCATGATCCTGTAGAAAACAGGCAAGATTATGTCACTGCTCTCCTCAAACTCCTTTACCCAGAATAAAAGCCAAAGTCCTTATAATGACCTATGATGCCCTATAGTACCTGACCCTTACTTCACCCCCATCCTGTCTACCTTTCCCCTCACTTCCCCGATTGTTCCTGGAACTCACTAAGCATGCTCTTGCCATAGGGCCTTGCACTTGTTGCCCTTTCCTGGAAAACAACTATTCCAAGCATTCACATGCCTTGCTCCCAGCTTTCATCAAATCTCTGTTAAAATGTCACCTTATTAAATCAGAGTGGCCTTCCCTTCCCTTCCCCTTCTATGTAAAAGTGACAAATCTCTTCCCTCTCCATTCCCCTTTTATTGCTTTATTTTTTTTATGCACTTATCACCATATGGCATATGATTTATTTTATTGTTTCCTTTGCCTTCAATAAAATGTGAACTTTGAGAAGGCAGAGCCTTAATTGGTTCAGTGCTGAATTCCCAGCACCTAGAACAGTCTGGCTCATGCAGGCAATCATTTATTAAATAAAGGAATAGACCTTTCACTCTAGAACATAAGCTCCTTGAAGGTTCTTCTGTATTTTTCTTTATTCTTTTCACCTAACTAGCTGTAGAGACTGTCATTTAGTAGACACTTACCCTATTCCCCATCTGCCCTGCTAAGACTCGCCGGGTGGCGCCTGTGGCTGCAATGTTTACCCTGAGATAACTCGCAGGTGACAGCCCTAACCTTACTCACAAAGTTTGCCACAAAATATCTTGTATTATTACTTTTGCATCACTGTAATATATCAAATGTCTTTGGAAAGGAATGTTATCAACCTATTTATAGCATTCTATTTTTAATAGTGGTATTTCCATTTACAAAATATAGTAATTCTTGATTGTTGAAAATGTCAAATCCTAGAAAATATAGCATTCCTACGAGTGATGTTAACACTGATCTCAAACAGTTGTTAGCCGAAGATTCATTTGATGAATCCGATTTATTTGTACACTTCTGTTACATCGGGATTAGAGGCAAGTTGTTTAGAAATAATTCCAAGAACAGTTTTTATATTTTATTTTCACATTGAAAACCACACAGATTCACTTTAGCCTTAAAGAGCTTGTTTATATAAAATTAAATTAACGCGGATAGCGAGATGCACTTTTTTTGTTGTTGTTATTTCTGAAGGGGAAATGGGTTAACAAATACCCTTGAATGAATGAAGAGCCAGGAAACGGAAGTTACTGCCAGTGCTTCCTGCAAGTCTACAAAGAATGAGAGAGGCACCAACGATCCAAGCACCTACAAACACTGGCACGCACACTGCTTCTGAAACGACAGGGAACCACAGTTTTTCTCTATCTTACAGTATTTTGGGGCTGTTAGTATTTCTAAGGCATTCATGAGTTATAAACATATCAACAAAATCTCCTTAAACAGGCCGTTTTAATTTACTATCCTTAATCCAACGGTACGAATCAGGATTGTTTGGGTTGGTTCTCCGCTCATCTCATTTAATTTTCATTAACAATCCTCGGAGGTTCGATAGCAATACGCTCACGCTAGGCAAAGACTCAGAGGGAGGTGGCCCGTCCCAGGTGACTTGGCCAGTGTCAGGACTGAAACCCAGGCATGTGGCTTCCGAGCCACGGGGCACTCGCGCAAGCCTTTCGCGGGCGACCAAGTTAGGAGCCAGCTCCGCCCCTGCAGGAGCCGCCTTCTCAAAGGCAGAAATGCGATGGCGCAGATTCTCAGAACCGCACGAGTACTTCGCCCCGGTTTCCGCGGGCTCGGGGCGGGTGGGGGGACGTTAACATTGACCACAGAAGGCGGTTCTGCCCGCAAATGCCTCGAAAACTCAAGTTTCCCGGTCGCTGGGGCAGCGCACCCAGGATGAAGAAAGCGCCCCGGAGATGGAGCTGAAGCTTTGGAAACAATACCTGAATAAGGCGGGCGACGAGTAACTTGCTGACAATGGGCGCCGGTCAATACTCCGGGGCCGCGGGGCCGCGCGAGGGCGAGCGCAGCCCTCCCCGCGGAGCCGCCGGCGCTGCCAGCGCAGGTTTCTGGGGTCGGGTCTGCGGTGACCGCCACGGCCCAGGCCGGGCCCGCCCCGACTCCCGACTCAGCCTGGCCCCGGGCCCCTTCCACCGCCGCCCCTCATGGCCGAGCCTGCGGCGCTGGGTCCCGCTCGGGGGGAAGCCCCGGCCCGCCCTCCCTAGAGTCCCTCTCGAAGGCCGGCCCGCGGCCGCTCACCTGCGCGCGCCCGGCGTCCTTCCGGTCTTCCCTCCCGAGGCGTCCGCAGCCGACCTGCGGCACCGCCCCCTCCGCCCCCGCCCGCCCCGCCCCCTCGGAGCCGGAACAGCTCGCTTCCGGGCCCTTCGCCCCGCCTCCTGCGGCCCCAGTGTGGCGTCACTTCCGCCAGCGCCCCGCCGCGCGCTGCGGGTTCGCGTCTCGCGAACGCGCCGGGAGCGTCACCGGAGCCGGGAGCGCGCCCGCGGATGACAACAAATTCGTCGCGCGGCGGCTGTGGTGGTGGTGGTGTCTGCCTCAGCCCCGCAGGCCCTGTCGCGTCCCCGCGCGCTCTCTTGCACCCTCTCGGTGTGCGGACCAGGACCCTCGCGGAAATCCCCCGGGCCCGTGGAGACCGAGACTCCTCTGCCCCTTGTCCCCGCCAGGCCTCGAGCGAGCGGCGCGGCATAGGAGATGGGGTCGCCCTGAGGGGCCGCCTGGCGCCGAGCAGGCATGGAGGGGCCGCCCCGGGCTTAGGCCCCGCCGCGGCCTGAAGACGCCGCCGCGGCCTGGATCCGGACCCTGGGCGCCGAGGCCCGAGCCGCCGAGCCCCGCAGCCCGCCGGCGCAGCTGCCAGACCTCATCATGCCTTGGCCGTTTTCGGAGTCCATCAAGAAGAGGGCCTGTCGGTATCTCCTGCAGAGGTACCTGGGCCATTTCCTGCAGGAGAAGCTGAGCCTGGAGCAGCTCAGCCTGGACCTGTACCAGGGCACCGGGTCCCTCGCTCAGGTCCCTTTGGACAAATGGGTAAGAGATGCTGGCGGCCAGCCAGGCGCGACTCGTTCCCCGCTTTAGGTCGATTTGAACGCGTGTCATCCCAAATTGGTGACGTTCAGTCCCTCCCTGGAAATGGCCCGGGTCCACGCGTGGCAGGGTTCAGAGAAATGTGCTAAAGGTGTTGTTTAATCTGTTTCTGGCAAGTTTGCCCCCAAATCACATGTTCCAGAAACTTAACAGAGGTCAGGGTGTCTACACTGTGGGAATCAGTTGAGTCGGTGGCATGGGGTCTGTGAAGGGGTCCGTGGAAGCAGGTGACCAGTGCTGCCTTTTCCGGGGGAGGGGTCGCGGGGTTTTGTGGCAGACAGACCCTGTTTCGTGTGATGACACGCCGCGAAGATTAAGGATGGGGAGGACCTTTGGAGATGTCCGAATTCCTGGTATCTCCCGTATTTTGGGTCGGCTGCGTGCACACCGCGGTCTCCCAACAGCGTTTGTCATCTGGAAGAATATGGGGTGACGTCCTCCGCTGCGGGTTTGCCTGCTTTTGCTTAATGACATGTTCCAAGGCCAGACTGTGAGTGGTTGTGTGGCCCTGGTAGTGCTGTTTACTTCTGTCTGTTTCACGTGACAGATCGTAAACGCAGGTGTTGTAAAAGCGCTGAAGCAGCAATTTTAAGACCTGTTTTCTACTTGTCATCCAGAGGCTGTAAGTTGATTCATTGTGTCTTACAGGTGCTTCATGTATATTTCAACGCACCACATACGGTTGAACCTGCAGTTGTATGTTCAATGCATAGCATTTTATTTGAAGTATATTCAGCCTTGAGTTTGACAAGAATAGAGTGGCTTCCCCTCCACCCGCAACCCTTTATTTATTGCACTAGAGTTTGCTGCTTACAGTTTGAATAGGTTGTACCATTCTAGAGTTTTACTATTCTAAGAGTGTTTCTATGCAGTTTACACTTAGGAAATCATAAATATAGGTGATTTTCCTGTGATAGTTGTGCAAAACAAAAGGAAGCCTTTTTTTTAAATCCTAATTTAAGCTGTGTAAAAAGCCTTTTTTGAAATATAAAAGTATTTTAGCAGAGTAATGACTTCCTTAGCCATGGAAACCTGCTAAACTCAAATTACGTCAACACCTTATTATGACTCTTAATTTAATTTGCACCAGCATGAATAAGCTTATCATTTTATCAGTAATTATATGACTTAAACTAGGGAGAGTGCATAGGATAGTGGAAAGAGCCAGTCCCATACCAGGCTAGCCCAGTCTGCCACAGTTAGCCAGTTGATGGTGGACAAAGTAATTTACCTGAGTTCGATAAAAAGTAATGGAGTATTCATTCCATGCCAGGCACTGTGTCAGTGTACTGTATTGCTGTAATTCTTACCAGAAGATAGGGATAGTGATAGATATTTTTAAATCTAATGACCCGTGAGTCTATACTCTTGGTACAGTTTTGAATAGGAGGAAGTACAGTTTTGAGAAGGAGGAGAGCGATGGACATTTAATAACTCTTGTGGGTCTAATGGGTTCGTATGCATTATCTTTTAATGATTTTTCACATTAACCCTATAAGGTGGATATTATTTCCATTTCACAGATGGAATTAAATAATTTCTCCCAAGTGCCATAGCTAGCAAGTGGTACAGTAAGAATTCAAACCTGTCTAATTCCTAAACCCATTATTTCTTTATTAATCCCATAGCTTCAAGGCAAGGGAAGGACAGTTAATGTTTATTGCACATCTGTTTATTTCAGGCACTGTGCTAGGCACTCTCTTTTGTGTGGTTTTATTTAATCCTTATGGGAAATCACAGGTGGCGATATTTGAATTTTACAGTTTGACTTCAGGATCATTGGCAGTAAAATTTATGGCAAAACTTAATCTGAAGATTGTTTTGCTCTGCTCCTTGAGGGCGATGGATATGTCCAACCAAAATGATAATGTCAAATAAAGCAGTAGTCCTCAATCTTTTTGGGACCAGAGACCAGTGCTCCTAAGAGAATCTAATGCCTGATTTAAAGTGGAGCTGAGGCAGTGATGCTAGTGCTGGGGAGCTGCTGCAAATATAGATGAAGCTTGGCTCACCTGCCTGCCGCTCACCTCCTGCTGTGCAGCCTGGTTCCTAACAGGCCATGAACCAGTATCAGTCCGCAGCCTGGAGTTTGGGGACTCCTGAAATAAAGCATCCAATAAACATTTGCTGTTTTTTGTTTGTTTGTTTGTTTGTTTTTATTAATTAGAGTGTGTTGTGTTGATGACCAAGATAAATCTTGATGTGATCCTTAGATATAACTACTCAAACATCTGATTCCAAATTCAGTTACTTTTGACACTTGACTTTAATGACTTTTAATACTGAAAAAAGATAGCTCACAGACTCATAGATCAAGATGGAAGAATCACATCATTGGAGATATCACTAATGTTTCGATTCTCAGCCATCAGTTATGCATGGGATTATGTTGGAATTGGTTGTGACATTCTCTTCTTCTTTAATCTCAATTATTCTTGCTAATCAATTGGAAGGTATTGCATTTACACACACACACACACACACACACACACACACACACACGTATGTATATATAAAACTTTTCATAGTTGGATTTGGCTCAGTCTACCCCATCCACCAATTGCAATTGATAGAATTGATATTGTAAGTAGTATTTCTAGGTTGATGGTTGGTGAGATTCGGTAAAGTACTATATATATGTCTATATATACATATATATATAGACATATGTATGTATATATATATAAATTTAAAACCCGTTTTTAAAAACTTTTTGTTTTACAGACTTATAGATTTATTGGGGGTAATTTTCCATGTTTTCAAACCTTTTATAACCCATGTAGATAATGAATCCAAAAAAAGTGTTTTAAATAGACATTGTTTTAGCAACAAAATCATGTAACTGGAAACATTTCCAAATATAATTTTTCAAAGCATTCTCTCCATGTTACAAGTGTCCTTTGAAAAGCAGTTGCTTTCTCACTCATTGTTAATGTGATATCTTTACTTCGAAAAAGTAAAGTATGTTTTGTTTTTTTGGAGTATACCTGCTAGGTAGCATGTACTACTCATAGCCATCTGTCATCACATAAATGGGCAGCATATTTAGAACTCTGTGTGGAAGAAAATTGCTTTTCATCTTTAAATTCAACCCTTAAATATTTGACTATAAGAAAACCCAGGAAATCAAGAAGTTATTGTCACTTTTTCTTTACAAAGAGTCTACTGTTTAAAGGTCTGTTTTTATTATGTAGAAGTTTTAGTGTGTTGAAATGGAAAATCCAAGTAGGGTACCGCTCTTCCTCATTGTGAAACTACTCTCTTTTTGTACCAGTCCGACGTATGGCTTCTTGTCATTTTACTCCACGTAAGCTCCTAAAAGCTGTCTCTCCTCATCCCTGTGGCTTCATTTACCCCTGTGTTTATAATGCCCTTCTGTATCTTCGGCCCAGATGGCTCTTCTGAGCTCTAGATTGGCATTTCTAGCTGCTTCCTAGCCATCTCCACCTAGATATTTGCTCAAATTTATTCTTTGAAACTAACATCCCCATCTTACCCCTAACCAGCTTCTCCAGTAAGCGGTACCACTGTGTAAGCAGTTGCCCAAGCCAGCACCTAGGAGTGAGTCATCATATCATTCCTTCTTTTCTTTAACCCTCGTGATGCCATTTAATTCTGTTTCTTGATATATTACAAGAACTTCTGACTGTCCTCAGTGTTACTCGCCTTGCCAAACCAATTTCTCTAGCTTCTCGTACTCATAACAGCCTTTCTCCCTGAGTTTTGCTTTCCTCCAATGCTGTCTACCTGGCAGCACTTTTAGAATGGCCCACTAAAAGTTCTGATCCCATCATGGCACCCTGGCTTAAAATCTTTCAAGGGTTTCACATTGCCCTTGAGATAAACTTCAGACTTTTACCACGAATTACAAGGCTCTTTGGATCCCACTCTCCCTTATCTATGGAGCCTTACCTCTGGCTCATCACTCTGGCACACTGCACTGAAGCTAAAGTAGCTTTTCTTTTTACAGATACTCCTGTATCTCAGACATGTATGCTTGCACACTCTGACCTCTGCTTTTTAAAAAAAATCCTTCCACATGCCTTTGTCTCTGCCTGGCACACTTTGCCTGGTTAACTCCTCAACCTTCTGGTTTCAGCTTTAAATAGCACTTCCTCAGCTGGCCTACCTTGAATCTCCAGGTTAGGTTCTTTTACTCACTCAAATAGCACAATGTGTTTTCTCTGTCATATACCTCGTCTCACTTGAATTATGTGTATATTTCATGGTAAGCTATCTTGTAAACTTAGGACTGGAAATCATCTTTAACTAGATCTCTGCTTCCTGTATCCTAGTGCCTGACACATATATGAGTATGTTCAGCATCTTTGAATAAGTTAACAATTTTTAGTTCTTGTTCTCATGATTTCAAATTGCACTTTTTTTTTCTCTTTAGTGTCTCAATGAGATCCTGGAGTCAGCAGATGCACCTTTAGAAGTCACAGAAGGATTCATACAGTCAATTTCTTTGTCAGTTCCATGGGGCTCTCTGCTACAGGATAATTGTGCACTGGAAGTGAAAGGGTTAGAAATGGTCTTCCGACCTAGACCTCGCCTAGGTACCTGTGTTACTTGTTTCTGTTTGTTGCCATTTTTGTTTTTCAGAAGTTGGGAAAAGTAACTTAATTGCTTTAAATTCAGTATTTAATTTATTTACATTGTATTTGTGAGATTTCAGTAAATAAATTATTAGGATATGGGTCTATGTAGGGTTGTGCGATTGTACTTTTTGCATTATTTCTCTCTACACTACCCCGTTTACCCACAGGAACTTTAGTATGCAGATGATTGGTTTAATCGTTACCAATTATCTATTGTGTTTTAAAGATTCAAAGTATTGTGCCAGAGAGCAAGGAAGTCCTCAAAGATTGGTGAAGTTGTTAAAAGGACACAGGATTAGGTTTGCAAGGGCTCCCTCCCATTGGCCAAATCTGAGAAAGCTAGAGTATCAAAAAGAACAGTGACAGTAATGGATAATAACACACTAAATTAAAAAAAAAAAAAAACACCCTAAGACTGTATTGATATAAATAAATAAGTATGTAAGGGAGACAGAGAGAAGGCAAAGCTCTTCATTACAGTAGAATACCTACTTATAAACATAAACAAAATTGATAGAATTCACCATGTTTTTGGCCACCATAGTAAAAATTGATACAGACCAGAATCATCAATAAATGCTAATGCCGTTGGTGTGAAGGGTTGTTGAGGAGCTTAATATTTAGTCAGTATTAACTATCTCCCACTGATTATGTATTATTTACAAAGGGAAAGAGTTTCTTTTACAATGGAGAAAATTGACAGTCGCCACCAATATCACATGATCAAACTTAACCTCATCAATAATGGGTCCAACTGACATCATGTGTGTCCGGATAGGATTGGACTGAGAAGGACACAGCATCACTTACCTACTGTTCCTGCTAGAAGTGCTTAATCTAAATCAAATCGTAAAGCAGCCAGACACCCAAAATAAGAGAAATTCTATCAACTAAATGGTTGGTACTGTTAAAAAATGTCAGTTTCCTGAAAGAAGAGAAAGGTATGGAGGAACTGTTTTAGATTAAAGGAGGCTAAAGACACAATTAATTAGAATATATAATCCTGTTTCTTTTTTTTCCTATTTTTGTTTGTTTTTTACTTTGAAGGGTGTTGTTATAGGGGCAGCTGGGGAAATTTGGGTATGAAATGTGTATAAGATTATTGCATCAGTGTTATATTTCTTGGGCATGTTAATGGTATTGAGCTTTTTCAGGAGAAAAAGGAGTTACATGTTGAAGTATTTAGGAGTGTTATGATGTTTGTAGTTTACTTTCAAATAGTTAAGCAAAAGTATGAGAGAGAGAATTTTATAAACCAGTAAAGTCATGATGGTAAATTGTCTTAAATTATGAACTTAAATTTTTTTTCATTGACAAGTAGTTTGTAAAGATATACTTGAAGAATTGTAATCTCAAGTACTGTTTGAAACACCAAAGTTTAAATTATGCTATGTAGAATTATAGTACCTGTATTTCGAAAATTGGTAATCTGTGCATGGAGATCCTCCTTAACAACCTGGTGTTTAATTAACAAGAATGTTTTATCTTTAACCTTGATGAGTAGATATAATAATCCTTTCCTATGGAAATTCAAACATTTTCTCCTTTAAAAATACTCTATTAGAAGAGCTTTTAAATTCCATTTTGGAAGGCAGGATTTCTAGTAGTCTAGGTTTGTTTTGAATAACATGAGGAAGTGTAGTAGAATTCTCTCATGAGAGAGGATCTGGAAAGGATTTTTCAGTTCAAGTAATTCAAATTTGGTCTGTCATCTTTTTTAGTAAATAAATTTTTATTAGAACACCACCATATTCATTCATTTATTCTTTCTGGCTGCTTTTGCACTGAAGTAGTCATGATAGAGACCATATGGTCCTAAAGGCCTAAAATATTGACTGTCTGATCCTTTACAGAAAGTTTGTTAACCCTTGCTCTGTAGTATTTTGAATAGCACCATGTGTGTGTAAAATACCCATTAAATACTTGTTGAATGAACATATGAATTAATATTTGGCAGACATATATCATGTAATGAAAGCATGTAATTTTATCTTTAACCTTGGACTTTTTATCTCTGGACTTTTTCTTTGGTCTGTTCCCTCAATCCTCCCAGTCATTGTAAGGTGATGCTTAAGTCTCAAGAATGATTTCTAGAATATTATATCCCTAGGTAATACCATGATGTTCAGTATCTCATGGAGAGTTAAGAATTTATCTATTTGAAATGTGTTATTTTAAGAAATGGCTTTATTGTAAGTATGAGAAATCATTTAGGATTAATCTATATTTTCTGCAGCATCTGGTTCTGAGCCTATGTATTGGTCAAGTTTCATGACCAGCAGTATGCAATTGGCAAAAGAATGTCTTAGCCAGAAACTAACAGATGAACAAGGAGAAGGATCCCAGCCTTTTGAAGGACTTGAAAAGTTTGCTGAAACCATTGAAACAGGTTTGGCATTACTGAGTATTTAAAAATTTTATCGATTTTGTTTAGTACCTTAATGTAGTAAGCCTTGTATAAATATAGCCATCGGACTGATTTTTAAATGAACTGTTCTCACTTCAGAACTTTAGAATTGAGGTTATTTTAAATATTGTATTCAATTTAATTTCATTTTCTTTTGTACCCTATTTTCTCCTTTGTTTATTTTATTCTTCCTGCGTAATGAAGGGATTTATAATTCAACAGATAGCTTTAGGTACTGCCCCAAGTGTCTGTTGAGATGTAACAAAGGGTGAGTGCTCAGTAAGGCAAAATAGTTATTACAGAACTCAAGATTTGGAGATTTTTAAAGAAGAAGTTCATTTCAATTTTATTTTGTAAGTTCTTATTAAACTAATTTAGTATTCTTTCAAAGTTTTTATTTAGTGTACATGTGTCTCTTATGTTGATGATTACATGTTTACTCTAGTACTACGAAGAGTAAAAGTCACTTTTATAGACACTGTCTTGAGAATCGAACATGTGCCAGAAAATTCCAAAACTGGAACTGCACTTGAAATTCGAATAGAAAGGTAAGACTTCTTATATCTGAAAACAAATGGCCCTGTTCTTTTCCTTTATGAATAATAAAATCTAACTCTTAGATTAGATTTTGGGATGCTTTCGGAGATGAGAGGGGATGATATTAAATTAATATATTGCATAATTTCAGAAGTGCTGCTCTCCTAAGTTATGTTGCAATCTCATTATTGAAAACTTAAAAGTATCAGTTGGGATATAATTATATATAATATTATGTTGAATTCCAAACAAGTAATTCTCTTTTAGTTAATATCAATGATAACAATGTATTTGACTGCTACTGAATAAGGCATTCCTGTGGAGAGTTTCAGTTTTTTCACATAAGCAATGTACTATTTAGGTGTATCTCGTTAACACGAGAGGCTTTCTTGCTTTGCTTTCTTCTATCCAAGAGCTGCTTTCGTGAGGAAGGCTAAGACTACAGTCTTCTATGAGGATTCAGTGAGAGGATTTTAAGGTCAATATGTGCAATAGTGGTTTACTTAACAAGATATAAACACACCATTTTTAATTTTCTATGTATGCCCACTTAGAGCTTTATAAATAGCTCTAAGACAGGGTTGGTTTACATTCTCAGATGAGTATTGATTTGAGGTAGTAACTGCTCACCTGTGTCTTATGCCATATGAACAAGTCAACAGAAATAAGCCGAACGAAGTACGTGCATTGAGCACACCAGAGACACTTGTGTATGGATCTGTGGGGGAGACCTTTGCCAGCTTTTAAGCAGCTATGTTATGGTTTGTCTTTCATGAAACATACCTATTAGTAAAAGTTATTGTTAATTAACATCTTTGAAATTAGATTGTGTTACCTTAACTGGTATGTTAACATCTCATGCATTTAAAATTACATTCTTTATTTTGTTTAAGCTGAAGACTGGTCATAAGACTTTATAGACTAGTCCTCAGAATTCAAGAAATGTTATTTATTTGGATTATGAATTGGAGACAAATACTGTCTCACTGTTACCAGAGATACTTGTGAGGGAGCACAGGAATTGTGTTTCTTGAAACTAAATAAGTTACTGATTTTTCCCCCCAAATTTAGGAGCCTCATGAAGTTATCCTTCTTGAGGTTAAAATCTCTTTGTGAAAATATGTACTGTAGTAAAACATGCTAATGCTGACCCCACATGACAGACATATTTTGAGGGGTGCTAATACTTGAAAAATTTCTTAGCTTAAAAAGCTATGTGCATTTCTTATCATTGCAAGTAGATTTTTCTAGGAGTTTTATGCAAATGCTCTTTTTGTTTTTAACTTTCAGAACTGTCTACTGTGATGAAACTGCTGACGAATCCTCGGGAATTAACGTACATCAGCCCACAGCTTTTGCTCACAAGTTACTTCAGCTCTCTGGAGTGTCTCTCTTCTGGGATGAATTTTCTGCGTCAGCCAAATCCTCCCCAGTGTGTTCAACTGCACCCGTGGTAAGAAAACAAAACAAAACCCCCAAAACTAAATCATAGATTTTTAAAAGGTTTAAATGAGAGCTGTTAAATTTTGCAAGGATATATAACATGTGTCAATGAGTTTCCATCTGATCTGGAAGTTAACACAAATATTCATTAACAGGGACATAGATTTCAGAGATTTTCAAACACTCAAAATTAATGCCTTTCATTTTTGCTGTGTATTAGTTTGATAGAGAAACATTGGATACTGTGTCCTGGGGGGAAATGGTATATTAACATCTAATATCCTTATACAGTAAACAGGAAATCAAGCAGTATTCACATTTGTCTTACATAGGACCGTATTGCTGAAAATTTATCTTACAAATCATATTTTAAAAAAGCTTCATAATTAAGGAGCTCTTTAATTCCCCCCAAGAGCAGAGACTCCTTTTGTATACCAAAATCATTAATTTACCTTTTGTGTTATTTCACAAATCAGATTTTCTTAGTTATAGAATGTCTGTTAAGTTTTCCTGTTGCTGTTATTTGAACAGATGCTGTGCTTTTTTTCATGAAGTCTTTTTCCATGATTTGTGTTTCAGGCTAGCTATAAGATACTGGTTTATCCGTTGTAACACAGTACAGTTTTGCGTGTCAAATATTTTACTCTTCTTAAGCTGACATTTGTGTTTTGCATTTCGATTTATTTACAGTAAAGTACTCTTTTCCTGTTGCATTATTGTAGGAAACTGAGCCAAAGCTGTCACCTAGCTGGAATCCCAGAATCATTTGTGAGCCACACCCACAGCTAACCAGGAATTTACCAGAGGCGGCGCCCTCTGATCCAGTGCAGATTGGAGGGCTAATGGGTAGGTTGGAGTTGAGTCTCACATTGAAACAGAATGAAGTACTTCCTGGAGCCAAGGTCAGTATTTGTTTTATTTTCTATAGTAAAAAAACAAAACTACAAGTATGCTTTAATCTGTGCAGTGACCACTGGCGGTTACTGCAGATTCTCCTGTAGCTGCAGCACCACTGTCCTCGAGTCAGCATTTTTCCTCTCAGCCGGTGCCCGTACGCTTACGTCACAGAAAGCCTTTGCCCTTCTGTACAGCTCAGGTCTTAGGGTTTCCTCCATTACTCACTTTCCCCCATTCCAGCAGTTCAGAACATTCATCAGTTCAGATAAGTAGGAATTTACTTTGAAAGAACCTCTTTGCAGCATCTTAAAATGAAATTTAAAGGAGGTGAGATTTGGAAAGCCAGAAGTTTACTGAAGATGTTTAATTATATGTAAGAATATCCACCTTGTGTGTGTTTTGAATGAGATGACCACCTTTATCGTTGCATAATGTTGATGAAGAGATTGACTTTTTTTTTCATGATGTCTCACAGCTTTTTGAAGACACTGTAAAGACACTGTATCTATTTTTTAGAGAACAATATTGAACAATTTGTTGTAGAATCGGGAAACATACATTTATTCATTCAGTTAAAAATGTATTTTCCAGGTGTTATTTTCAGACTTTGAAAATGAATTTCCTGTGTAATCTCTGTAAAATGCAGTTTAAATTGAAAATATATTTGGACTTACTCAGTTGTGTGTTCACTGGCCTACTTAGCTCTAGATGTTCGAGTGACTGTTATATTCCAGGCCCGAGCAAGCTGTTGGGGTAGATGTAGAGATGAGTGGAATTCAGTCTTTGCCTTTTAATAAATGATACAATACCAGGGATAGAAATTGCTGTGGGAACATGTAAGAGGGCGCTCTTGAGTACATAAGTACATGCGAATGTACATTAAAAGGCTTTCAGAGGATTGAAGGATCCCCAGAAGGTCTTTCTTGGATTAGAACACCTGACCGGAGATAGAGGAGGAAGAATGACAGCATTCCTGTTATTATTGATTGTCCCCTCTCCCCTGTCCTATCCCAGAGGGCGCAAGATCCTTTTGCCAGGTCTTAAGTATATAAAATAACAGGATGGGATTGTTAATGGAGCAGAAAGCCATAGGTTTGTGTAAACACTACAGGGAATCCCCTGCCTCATAACATCCTTGGGAAACAAATATGCCCACACCTCTGGAGAAATGTGTTTGCTCTTTCTCCAAGAGGAAAGAACCATAGCAATTACTTTTATGGTTCTGTTTTGATGAATTACAATTAATTACACATAGTCCTCAACATTTGTGTATTTGATCTTTGTGCAAACCCAAACCTTTGCACATTATATATTGATTTGTATAAATGCCTTTTAGATGTTACTTTTGGACATTTGTGTATTATGTGACAAACTTGCATGGTGGCTTGTCTGCCAGCTAGTGTTTAACATTTGGCGATATTACTATCCTTGCGTATCTGTTAATTTTTTTGTAATAACTTGAGTATATTTTATTGTTATTTAATGAAAATGAGTACTAAATGGAAAAATAAAAGTTTTAGATATTAGCATTGAGAAACAGATCTCATAAACTTAATGCAGTTTAAACAAAAATGGCATTAATTAGGGGCACTCAAAGAGATCTAATCTCTCTCTGATATTCATTAGACTTGAGTCTTTCAACTGTGGGTTCAATGTTATGAAAGATTTTATGTTCTTTTTAGTACTCACTTCACATAGTATGTAAATCTGGTGTTTCCCATATTCAGTTTTAGCATATGTTTTCAGGATTGCATTACATATGAAAATAGGGAACTGCCTGTATTGAATTACAGACATTTTGTTTGAATTACCATGTTACATTGAGTTTGAAATTTATTTTACTTGTTACATTCTTTTATTTTTTAACAGGAAAGTAATATGTACTTTGTTCTTTGTATGCAAACTCAGAATGTACTAATGATGAAATATTTCTATGACAATTAGAAATGAAACTCTTGAATATTCATTCTAATAAAGGTCAGAGATTATGTTTTCAATACTAAAAATTTAAAAATAATTTTTAAATTTGGCATATAATCAGAAAGATTTTTCCCCTCACTGTTCCCCTCCTTAACTCCTCGCTGATTCATGGCCTCGATGTAAGGAGCCACATAAAATGAGTCTTCTTTTGACTTAAGAAATGTTTAAACCTGTAAAGAATTTTTGTGAATTTATTTGAGCCAAAACTGATGACATTTGCTGGGAAGAAAGATGTCAAGTGCTTCACAGAATGACAGTTTTACCCTTTCTTTTTCGCCTTTGAAATTAAGGAGGGAACATAAGGAAGATTACATGAAGATGGGAGAAAGGGGGTGGGGACAGTGGGAATTGGATTACGGGCCAGTTAATTAGACTGTGCTTTTTTGAGAATGGGACCTTATTTCAAAGTTCTGTTAATCTAGATAGATGCATGAGAACAATGAGCAGGGCTCGTTTAAGGCAAAGATAAACCTTCACTAGAGAAGTTCCAGGCCTGGGGTGTGGCTCTCCACCATGACCAGCCCATTTAGGAATTTACGACCCGATCACCCTTTCTATAGAACCCCGTTTTCATTCACACCTCTATTGACAGAATGGGGAGCCATGCCATGGATGGAGTGAAGACTTTCTATCCAGGTCACTCGGGTTAAAATCCTGACTCTGGATCTATTAGATGGCCTTGTGCGAATCACTTAATCTTTGTGAACCTGTTTCCTCATTGTAAAGGAGGAATAGTATGAAGAATTAGAGGAAATAATAGTAAAAGCACCTAGCATAGGTCCCCAATACTCAAAAAAAGGTGGTAAAGATAATGATTATTGGAGAATGTATTATATTCTTTGTTAAATTCTTGAAATTTCTCAAAATCACTAATTTAAGAATCAAAAAATTGGTCTCTTGGAGAAGATGACACTTTCCAAATATAAATGAGTTTTATTAATTGAATTATTTTAAATTTGTAATAGGAGTCAGTGTTAGTATTAGAATAAGAGGAGGTGAATGAAAAGTAAGGCAGGCATATTCAGCTTTTTAGAATGTGATGTAGAGATGAAGTAATTAATTGTTTTTGTCAGAATATGCTCTACAGGAATCAGGATGTGAGTGGGATGGAGCTTCTATTTCTAGAAGGAAAAATGGACCTGGAGCTGGAAAAGAGAAGGGAAGTCCAATGAGCACCCTCTTCCCTCGGCATTTCTGCCGTGGCCTGCATGCCAATGCCCAGCAGAGGGGGCTCTGTGGAACACAAGGCATTTGGAGAGGCACAGTGTTGGTAGAGAAGGTCCTTCCGTGCTCTGCTAAGCAGTGCTGTCCATGGGCAAACTATGAAAGCCAACTTTATTTGCTCTTGGTTTGAATCAAGCTTTAAGGGTTATGATTTGAGTCTTTTGAAATCATGATAGGAATGAATACTACTGCTATCTTAATATTCTTTTTAGGGGACTGTGTCTTTAGGCCTCCTAAAATACTTTAAATACTCAGAAAAGCTTAAACAGACAAACACTATGACATCAGACTCGCCAACATGGAATATCTCAGGAGGATTTTCCCTCATAGAAAAACAGTTTGGTGGCCTTTAAGTCTTTTCATTTAGATTGTGTGAATTAGAGAGAATTTTAGGTGGAGGAATCCAAGGCTAAATAATCAGTACTCATCTCAGTGTTTGAAAATATGCTGAGACTTGTGGTGATGAGATTTTATATAAAGAGTGTTCACCCTGAATGTTTTTCTTTTTTTTCTTTTTTTCCTTTTTTTTAAGTTGGATATTGATGGACAGATAGACTCTATTCATCTATTCCTGTCTCCAAGGCAGGTACATTTGCTTTTGGATATGTTAGCAGCTATCGCTGGACCAGGCAAGTATAACTCTATAGTTATTATTTTTAATTATTTAAAACTTTTAGTTAAAATATATAACATACGTATAGGAAATGCTATTATAGAGGAATGTGTGAAATTAAAGATTGTATTGTAAATAAGAATCCTAAATAGTTAAGTTTGATTGGATCTTTCAGATTGTGTTACCATGGCACAAATTAGCATTCAGATTATGTGTCGCATTCTTAACTTTTTCACAATTGTCTGACTTACTTACTTGGTTGAATAGTACTTCATACAACTGAGAAAGTACAATTCTTGAAGACAGTAACACATGTTATGTTTTTAATGACATCTATCATAAGATTTTGTGATTCCTAGCTAGAGGCTTAAATAGTGGTGGTTTTTCCCTGACTGGTATTAATTTGCTGTGGTATAAGAGTTAGTTATGAAAGAACAAAACATCCATACTGTAAGAAGGTTTACGTTTATAAGCTGATCTAACTAAAGTATTACAGTCATGTACTGGCACACGTGTACTACAGTATTCTGTTTTGATTGTGTAGTTTTGTTCTATAAATCATAATTCTGAGGAAAGTCAATTTATAAAAGTATCACCACTGGTATTGGATTGAGTTTGGGGAGAGAAATTATTAAGTAACTCTGAATTTAATTACTGCTTTGCTTTTCTTTTGTATACTATAGAAAATTCTAGCAAAATAGGGTTAGCTAATAAAGATAGAAAAAATAGACCCATGCAGCAGGAAGAAGAATATCGAATTCAGATGGAATTAAACCGGTATTATTTGAGAAAAGATTCCCTCTCTGTGGGTGTATCTTCAGAACAAAGCTTTTATGAGACAGAAACAGCTCGTACACCTTCTAGCCGTGGTAAGCAACTCAGAAAGTTCACACCAGAATTATATGTTATCATTATAGCTCAAAGTACACTTAATTTTGGCCATGGTGAAATGGAGTTAATAATGAAAGAACAAAACATCCATGCTTTAAGGAGGTTTAAATTTCTAAGTTGATCTAAACACAGTATTACAGTGATGCACTGGCACTCATGTGCTATAGTTTCCTTTTTTGATTGTCTGGTTTGTTTTTTAAATCATGATTTATTCTAAAGAAAGCATTTACAAAAATATAGATTTACACGAGAGATAAATGGGGGTAATTCTTCATTTTGTCAAATTCTTATGTGCTCACATGATGATTTATAGTTAATCTAATCTATCAATTATATATAAATATAATCTTTACCCAGTTTACATTTACAGGTGTTTCAGAATATATGAGCACTAATACCCTAAATAATAATTTAAGTATGGAATGTTGAACTAAATAGAAAATGAAAGTCAACTTAAGAAATTTTGAGCATAGCAAATTTCATTTTCTTAAGGGTAAAACAGTCTCCAGAAAGAAGGAAGTGAAATGTAAATAGAATTTTAAATAATATATTCAGGTTTTTTTTTTTTTTAAAGAAATAGCTGTATCCATATGAAACCAGAAGTTGCAAGGTTTTATACTATTTTAAAATCTGGATTTTTAACTCCTAAATTGTAATATGACACTTAAAAATATACCAGTTAATACTGCATATCATATTAGCAAAAAATGTTCACCAGTAGGATAGTATAACCTTTTGTTAACCTGTGTTCAGTTGAGTTTCTACTGTCATATCTTAGATCCAAATAAATTATCCCATTAGAATTAACATAAAATTTAGAATATTATATCTCAGATAATCCGAAGGAAGAATATTATATTAATGTATATTTACTTAATTTAAAGATGTGAATTTGTGGAATTATAACACAATTGACAAAGTTTAATTCTCTCTAGAAGAAGAAGTTTTCTTCTCCATGGCTGATATGGACATGTCCCATAGTCTCTCTTCTCTTCCACCCCTTGGGGACCCTCCAAATATGGACCTTGAATTATCATTAACTAGTACATATACAAATACTCCAGCAGGATCTCCATTAAGTGCTACTGTGGTAAAGTATTATTTAATTTTTGTTCTAGTCTTGAAAAATTGCTTCTAAAATTCTGTACTTTATTCATGTGCTTTAAAAAAATTATTTTGTAGCTTCAGCCAACATGGGGAGATTTCCTTGATCATCATAAGGAACAGCCAGTAAGAGGGTCAGCATTGCCATCCAACCTAGTTCACCCAGCACCCTTACAGAAGACTTGTAAGTGGAAATAAGACATTTGTTGAAGGTTTAAAAAAAAAAATTTTTTTTTCTGTCTTTTTAAAAATGCCATTCCATTGCTTTTTTCCTTCATTAATTTTTGAGGGTGGGGGCTAGGCCATTTAATACAGTTTAGAAAGAAAATGAAGCATTGTTGAACAATTCATTGTGAAGTATTTTAGTATACTTGCCCATTCACTAGATTCTTTGGATATTTAAATACTTAAATACTTTTAATAAAAAGTACACAATAAATTTCATGTTATTGCAGTTTAGGAGTCTCAGTCAACCATCTGATTTTCATTTCACTGTTTACACGTCCTTGAAAGGGAACCTCAGGTTTCTTCTCTACAAAATTTAATTGAAATAAACACAAGGCTTAAAGGAAAATTTGGTGAGCAGCTTGTGGTTAATCTCTGACTTTTCCAATACAATTTTATGAATGCAAAGCTCTATTCATATGTTTCTTATTGCAGCATACTCCTTTGTACTTTCAAGTACCAAGGAACCTGGATATAAAACACAGAAAGGCAATAGTTCATTTTATTTTACTTGTTTAATATCATTTAAACTGTTGTGTGATCACCCTTTTTGAAAACTAATACATGAATAAATGTTTTATAATTTTGTTATAATGGATTGTTATTACACAATAAATTTTATGTGTATAATTTTAACACATGTATTTCAGCTCTCCCATCTAGATCTGTTTCGGTGGATGAATCCAGGCCTGAACTTATTTTTAGACTAGCTGTGGGAACTTTTTCAGTCTCTGTACTTCACATTGATCCATTATCTCCACCTGAAACGTCATCGAACCTTAATCCATTGACACCCCTGGCGATAGCTTTCTTTTCTTGTATAGAAAAGATTGATCCAGCAAGATTTTCAACAGATAACTTGAAGTCTTTCCGAACAGTATTTGCAGAAGCTTGCTCACATGATCACCTTAGGTAAACTCTTTTTTTATTTATTAACAATCCTTGAAAAAGAACCAAATGTGGACTTTTGTATCAATATATCTATCTCCATTGTTTTTCTAATTCACATTTTATTTGTAAATGCGTGGAATGAATGAGATTTTTTTCCATTGCTGCAAAGATGTTTGCTGTAGAATCCATCATGGATGTTATTTGGCATGTGAAACATTCAGATATAAAATCTAGATAATCTGGAGTTGGGAAATTATCTTTTCTTCAGTTCCCTGTCCTGCTCTTATCAAATTTCCTTTGACCACATTTTGCCATCATCCCCACTGACACCATTACAAATTATAAAATAGTTCTCATTGGTGCTGCTTAGCAGAGATGGCAGTGGTGGTGAGAGTAGAATGAACTAAAAAGAAGGGAATTGGAAACGATTTGTATGTCACTGGCCATAGGGCAGTGATGCCAAGACTGATCCGAGCTTGGATGCCACCTTCTACTTAAAAAAAAAAAAAAAAAAAAAATCAAAGCTGTCTAGATAGCCAATGATTTTTTCATGGGTTGAGTCCTAGTAGATGAGATAATTAAGTTTGTAAGTATAATATTGTTAATGTGCAAATGCTATTTATTTTAATGCATGACATAGAAATTCTTAAGTCACGTTATTTTATACAACAATTTAGACACATTAATATTTTTAGGAAGTATGTTAGACTTTTTTAACTTTTAACTTTTTTGAAGTATTAAAATTAATAGGCATAGTAATTTTTATACCTAGTAAAAATTTCTGCAGTTTAGTACCATAGTATTTATAATCAAACTACAAAAACATTTTTTTCTTCCCATTTTGATAAGATCGTTAAGTATTTGTCAGTAGGAAATGTAACAAAAGCAATAAAAACTAGAGGTAGGACTTTATTTAAGCTCTACTGATTGAAATTTTAAAAATATTCCATGATCCTTTTAGATAATTTAAGAAACTATTACATGTATTTATAGATTTGAAAGATTTTATCCATTGCAGTGTAAAATTTACAATGCGGAAGAAGGAAGGGCGGTGCTGGGAAATAAATCCTGGATCATTTCCTGACAACGGAACTGGTTTCTTTAGCTTATATCAGGGAATGGGAAATTTGAAGTAATCTTGTTGATATTTTTGGAATAGTTACTGAGAACTTGAATTTGTCGGAATAGGCAGGTAATTTTTATACTTTATTAACAGTTGTATACTATTCTTTCACTCATGTTTAATCTAGAAATAAATGGATACTCTTATTAAATGTTACATTTCTTACAATAGATTTATAGGTACGGGCATCAAAGTATCCTATGAACAAAGACAAAGATCCGCTTCCAGATATTTTAGTACTGACATGTCCATTGGGCAGATGGAACTTTTGGAGTGCCTGTTTCCCACTGATTTTCATTCTGTTTCTCCTCACTATACAGAGGTAAATGTTAGATATGTTTCCTTTAGGATAATTCATTAAATCTTTCTTTTTAAGAATCATATGAACAGCAATTATTTTCTTAAAAAAAGATATAGGAAGTCATATAGGAAGAGTTTTTTGGGAGGAGGAGTTGTGTGTGTGTATGTGTGAGAGTGTGTGTGTAAGCATTTGTGTTTTGTTGAAACAAATTTTTAAGTATGGCATTCAAGGCCATAAGAGACTTAAAATTTTTAATTTTGAGTTGTTTTTTAGAATGGCAGACAGGTTATGGGACAGAGGACTTCATTTTATGCATTTCCTAAGCACTCTTAATTTCAGAGAATTCTATTCATTAAATATTTAATGAATGCCTGCTGTGTGCTAATAAGCACTATTCAAGACAGGCAAAGTGTCTCATGTTTCTTTCTTATTAATCTTTTTTTTTTCTGTTCTAATAGTGTGTCTTAGAGAGCAACTTTACAAAGCTATCGAAATGAAATTTATTGCTGTTATTTTGCCCTTATATATTATTTTTAAAGCACTTTCGTTAGCATTAATTTACTTGAATCCTCACTTATATTTTGCAAATGATATACATCACAGAAATTAACTTGTCTCAGATTGACATTGGTAGTGACAATGAAACTTAAAGCAAGGTTTTCTGACTTCAAAAATTTTTCCCACTGTTATATTAGCACCTCTGTTAATTTATGTGGTTAATTATAGCATAGTATCTTACATTTAATTTATCTTTGTTTTTAAGCTTTTAATGTTCCATTCCAAAGAGCGAATTGATTCACATCCCCCTGTGTGTCTTCAGCTTCATTATAAGCATTCTGAGAATAAAGGACCCCAGGTAAGATATCTTTTTTTGTGAATACTACCTGTAAATTTTGATTTGATACATTTTTTTCACAGTCAGAAGGTTTGAACTTAATTTTACAGTGTTGTTAGTGATTGTATTAATGCCTCCTTTTTTTTTTTAAAGGGTAATCAAGCAAGACTTAGTTCTGTTCCTCAGAAGGCAGAATTACAAATTAAGTTAAGTCCAGTATTTTGTGAGCTGGATATCAGTATTGTGGACAGGTTAAATTCCTTGCTTCAACCACAAAAACTTACTACAGTGGAGATGATGGCATCTCACATGTATACTTCATATAATAAGCATATCAGTCTGGTACGTATCCAAAAGTTACAATACTAATAATTTTTGCTAGCTTATAGGCTTACTTGGATTATTTCTGAGCTTAAATATTCTTAATAGAATAAATAGCATATCTTATTAAAATAGCATTCTTTGTAATGATAAAAAATGGAGACTACTAGACTAGTGAAATAAGTTTTGCCAATATTCTGAGTGAAATTCTGTGTGCTCATTTTAAATGATGGTTATAAAGATGGTGCAGCAGCGTGAAGAAGGCTCATGAAGAAGTAGTAAGTAAAAAAGTAGAATATATTATTTCACATAAATCTTTATTACAACTGTTTAAGTCGATGTAGAGAAAAAGAGTGAATTGAAGTATACCAGTTGGTAGCGTTGATTATGTTTGAGTAGAAGAATTAGATTTCCTTTCCTTTTCTGTGTTTATCTGAATTTTATAAACTGTTATTATAATATCTTTATAAAATTTTATCTATCCACACTTTTCACAGAATACTTGAACCACCTATAAAATACAGCCCATATAATATAAAATATACTTTTGAAAATGGGAACACAATTTAGCATATTGTGTTATTGAGCATTGCAATATATCACTTGTACTTAGATCTGGTGCCTGGTATCTTTTCTAAGCAAATCAAGTCAAATTTGCGAGAAGTTCATTAGGAATATTGGAACTGTAGAACCAGGAACAGACAAAGACAACTTTGGTTAAAAAGAAAAGGGAAAAGATGTTTTATTTTTCTAGTTTATTGGCTTCTTCCTCAGTTAGTGGTGGATATTCACATTAAATTAGCATTCTTTTTTGTCACCAATTGCTAGTTATTCTATGGGACTAGTGTACCCATATTTGCTGTTAGTCATAGATGTATTGGGATGATAGTTTTATCTCTTGGATTATTTTTGCTACAGTAGGGGGTTAATAGTGGAAAGTCAAAAGGGGAGAGAAAGAATAGGTTTGTTAAAAATCCAAGTTTAGCATAAAAGAGAACTTTCTCATCTAAGAGGTTAGAGACTTTTTTTTTGCATTTGGCATAAATCATCTGATTTCACAGTTTGAGTCTTTAAAGTAGCATATTTGTAGATAAATCCTTTCAATTGAATATTGAGTACTATAGTGATTTTTAATGATATTGAATTTGTCGATAAGCTAATTTACATGTTATTTTTTTTCTGTATTATGATATTTATACATCTACTGTGCCTGTGTCTTCACTTTGATTTAGCTTTTATTTATTTATTTTATTTTTTTGTGTGAGGGTTTACCTTTTATCAGTAGTTCCGGCTTTTGTGAATAGTTGTTGGATTATAAAACTTCATTATTATTAAACTAAGATGGTGGTAGTTATTTTGAATTATATTTCAGTGTATTATACTGAATGAGGAAATCGTGATTATATATATTGTAATGTTGAATACTAATAACACTTATGCTTATTTAACATTTTGACCTATTTTTTGATATTTTTTGTTTTAGCACAAGGCTTTCACTGAAGTATTTCTAGATGATTCACATAATCCTGCAAATTGTCGGATATCAGTACAAGTTGCCACGCCAGCATTAAACCTTTCTGTTCGCTTCCCAATCCCTGACCTTCGATCAGATCAAGAAAGAGGACCATGGTTTAAGAAGTCACTTCAGAAGGAGATCCTTCATTTAGCATTCACAGATCTCGAGTTTAAGACTGAGTTCATAGGAGGATCAACCCCAGAACAAATTAAATTGGATCTTACCTTTAGAGAACTAGTTGGTAAGACTGAATGTGCCCACAGAGGAGCCAGACTAGAAACAAACACATTCTGCTGAGACTTACAGCATGAAAAAGTATTTGACAGCTGCAAAACACAATAAAATTAGAGAACATGACAGAGTAATAGCTTTTTTCCAGTATTATATATAAATATGTGATATGTCAGTTTTCGAAAAGAAATTAAGCATGATGATTTATTCAGTTTGGTAAAATACTTCTTTTCTCCAGGAGAATGCAGTGCCATAGTCTACATTTTTACCAACTACCACTTGTGCGGCTACCAGCAGCCGGAATTGAGTGCCACTTTGTTAGCTACTGTGCTAAGCTCTTCACGCACATTATGCTGTTTCCTTTATTCATCATAGTTATGTAGGCTTATTATTTCCAGTCATTTTTGTCATTGTAAGTGAGGAATCTATAGACTTAGGAAAAGAGACCTTTTAAGGTCATGTAGTAGTAAGTGGCAGAATCAAGATTCAAAGCCAAGTCTGACACTAGAGCTTGAGCTTTTTACCATCACACTAATCTCTAGTGATTTTCTTTGTAAAACCTGTTTTAAGTTATTCTGTATTACTTTGCTATTGTCAGCTAATGAAGAGTGTATATACACTTAGAATGGAAGATTTTGATGTTTTTTTTCCTGTTTCTCTAACAGCTTACCTTTGCCCCCCACACCTATCCTCTGCCACTTCACCTCCTCTAACCACACTCTCCTCTGCCATCCCATTCCCCCCCCACCCCGACTGTACCCGCTCCCTGCTTTGCTCACTTTCCTCTCTCGGAATAGGTTGCACAATTTTTCCCCCTTCTCTCTGAGTTTCACACATTTTTAGAGAGATTTAAAATTGACGGCTGCCAATTATGACTTCATGAAAGGGCCTTTAGAGGTTATCTGATCTTCCTTAGTTCCAGTGGTAAGAAACTCATTATTCTGAATGAAAGTCATTCTTTGTAAAATCGAATGAAAAAACATGTAGGGTTATTGTGAATAGAGGTAATTCTTATAGTGCTTGATACAGAATAGATGTTTAAGACCTGCAGTTATTACCTCTGTGTTCCTAGGTTAACTGCATAAACTTTTGTGAAGAACAGTCATTAAGTGGCACTCAAGAAGTGGTAACTGCTGTATTTACGGTGTCGTCATTATGCACCTTACACATTATACATTGGTACTTAAAAATTTGACTCTGAACAGAAAACTGCATCTTTAATTGATCTGCTCATCCTGTCTCCCCACATGTACACATGAAACAGGAACAAATGAAAAAATGCTATAGAGCTTCATGTTTCATATGTTCCTGATTTAAAGATCTTTGTTCCCCCAAGGATGAAAGTATCTTTTAAAAGCCGCTGAGAAGAAAGGCATTTCAGTTAATCAGTCTTATTTTATTAGGGTCATTCCAAGAAGATAAAGGAGAGCCATCTATTAAGTTTTTCCACGTGTCTAGTGGAGTAGATGGAGATACGACATCATCAGATGACTTTGACTGGCCAAGGTGAGTAAGCAGACGGATATGATAATGAGATTTTCCTTTCAAAAATAAATTGCTGTAGTCTTTTGAAGTGACATTTTGGCTATTAAATTTAAGCTAAAAATATCCAGCCTTGATGAGAGAAGCCAGAGGAAGGTAGACAAATTAAATTAAAAATACACATTGAGTACTACTCTATGAAAGGTGCCTGTTAGATATTGTGAGAGATGGCAGTTTAAGATGTGTTCTCTGGTCTCAAGTTACCTAGTATAAATAGATGGACAAATGAATCATTAACCATTTAAAAATAGTTCAAGGCTGCAGTAGAAATCTCATTGGGCACCATTTGGTTTGTTGTCAAATGAATTTTATCGTCAGTGATGATTTGGGACAGTGTCTTTCAAATCTGGGAAGCTTAAGAATGCTGGTTCTTGGACCTCACCCCAAGATTCTGAGACAGAGCTTGAGCATCAGTTTAGTTTAAACATTACGCCACATGATTCCAGGGTACGGGTGGACTTAGGGAACCACTGCCTCAGATTTCTTAGGAGTGATCATTCCTTAGATTAAATTAACCTGATAATGGTCTCGAATTTTATTTAAGAGAACTTAGTTTACCTGAAATAATGATCCATTATTATATTGAAAACTTAGTATTTGACGCTTCTCTAAAAGTAATCTTTTTTGTGCCATTTTCCTGCCTGCCTTTTACACCACCACCCTTTATGTATCAGATCTGTCAGACTTCTGGGACAGACATTAGCGGTCTGTGCCTGAAAAGGGGTAGGAGTTTAGAGTAAGAGTTTTCATCATAAGAAATGGATCTACTTCAATTAGGTAATTTAGAAGCACAGTTTACACTAGGATATCTGTAAATTAGGAGACAGTCGTGATAGTTTATAACTAGAACCAACTGGTACCACATACTTAGTAAAAAAAAAAAAAAAAAGCCTTCCTAGAGCAGCACAGGAGCCTCATTTGAGGGTGCCGTGCCTCATCGTGATGGGGGCTGATGTGAATAAGAGACCACAAATCTTCATGCTGGTGATGTGCCAGCAGTGGAGTAACGGAAGCCTTTGATTGTTGGAAACCCCAAAGGAAAAGATTGCTTTGTTGTTGCAGTTCCAAAAATATCCCTAATCAATCTCTCCTTTTCCATTCGAACGGTGTTTTAACGCAAGGTTTCCTAGGTATGCAAGTATTCCATAATGACAGAACAGACTGCATGTGGAAGGATTGGGTTTAGTAAGAATAAATAGAATTCTCAGATAAAATTTGCTGGCTGTTAATGAAATTAACAGGAATAAAATGTTAATGCCCTTTTTTTGTTTCATCAATTCCACATTTTTAAGTTTACAACATGCACAGAGGTGGGTTAGAGAAGCCGAATCCCATCACTAATGATTCAATCAGTGCTCTTTGTATTTGCATAAACTTAAAGTTTTGCAGTTTACGTGTAGATGTTGATTTTTAAAATTGTCTTTGCTTTCAGAATTGTACTGAAAATAAATCCACCAGCCATGCATTCCATTTTGGAGAGAATAGCAGCCGAGGAAGAAGAGGAGAGTGACGGCCATTATCAAGAAGAAGAGGATGGAGGTGCTCACTCCTTGAAAGATGTGTGTGACCTGAGGAGACCGGCCCCCTCTCCCTTCTCCTCCCGCAGAGTGATGTTTGAGAACGAACAGGTAAAATGAAGGTGTGAGTGCGCAGCGAAGGGGTTATCCTCTGTCATACAGCAGTGGTTTCATTTCTTTACCTTTAAAAAAGTACCTTGTATACTATTTATATTAGGTTTTTAACTCCAAGATCAGTGAATATCTTAATTTTTCCCTTGGTTAAAAGTTACATGCTTATTTATTTGCCGACATACCAAGTCCTATGCATAGAATAAGATGCTTCTACTGTTTTAAACATAAAATGGTTATATGATTTTTTTTTTTTTTTTGCACTAACCTGTTATGTTTTAGATGGTGATGCCAGGAGACCCTGTTGAAATGACAGAGTTTCAGGATAAAGCAATCAGCAATTCTCACTATGTGCTGGAACTTACGTTACCCAATATTCATATGACACTACCTAATAAAAGCTTTTATGAGAAGCTTTATAATAGGTGAGTTTAAACACATTAGTTGAATCTTTGGAATGGACTTTTCTGCCTGACTGCCTTCCCATCTCCTTGTTCCTCCTTTTCTTTCCTTGCTTTGAGATTATTTACCACTTCCGTGTACTCCATATGGTGTCATTACAGAACCATTAACTGTTGTGATGAGCTATTATCATTGTAGTTTCCTAACCTGGGTGTCTGGTAACTGGGTTACATGTGTGAGGTATTTATTTCCTTTGCGCTCACATTGGCTGGTTGCCCTCTGTCACCTCACCACAGGGCACTCTTTTTAGAACTAGTCTCATGTACAGGAGAATTTTTTCTATGTCAGAAGTCCTTTAGAATATAAAAATAATTCTAATTGGTTTTATTAAGTCAAATGTTTAATGAGCACTTATGTTTTAGGCCTATAGCCATATCATCATGGTGATGTATCCTTAATTATCTTGTGTTTTCTTTCTTGATTTTAAATGCATCACCCAGTATTTTATAGTATTAATGGTATAAGACTGTGTTTAGACCAAAATATAAATAAGGAAAACAGTAAAATCATATGGAACTTTATTTATAGGTCACATAAATAAAATAAATAAAATAAAACTCCATGTTTTATTTTAAGTGATAGTTTCTCTTTAACTTATGAAAATAAGGAGGTGGTTGTAGGAAATAAAGTAAAAGAACATTTCCAGAGAAAAATATTTTATTATACCTTCATTATTTATTTATATTGGAGTTTAGACTGAGATCTGGATTTAAATTCTTTTTGTTTCAGTAAATTTGCCAAAGAAGCAGTGAGCCAATTGAGTATCACACAGTTTAGGGGCACAGTTGTCATTGTCTGAGATGAGATATTTCTTTCTTTGTCTCTGGTTTCCTTCAGCTGGTAATGCTTCCAAAAGAGTCCTTTTGGGTGGGCCTTACAGCCTCTTGAGAGCCACAGTATGGCCACAGCCCCGATTTATACTTTCTAGGGCTTCAGAAGCTCAGGAATTGGCTCAGCAAGTTCTTAGACGGGTGGCCTCTCGCAGGCAGGGGCCAGGGCCACGTCACCGCTTGGCACCTTGCTCGGTATTCGCACTAGGCTTTGCAGCGAGTCTGTGCTTTTGGCAGTCCTTCCATGCCAGAAGCCACTGGTCCTTTCCTCATCAGACCTTCAGTGCCTGCGTTGTGACCGCCGCTGTGCTAGACACATATAAAGATGACTGAGACACAGGTCCCCCTCTCTCAGGGGCTACGGTCTAGGCAGGGGAAACAGGAAACGAAAGGAGCGTGTTGTAGGTGCTGTGACTGAGTTCTGTACATGTGAAGGCGATGTTCTGAGTCCAAATTTAACAAAAAGCTTCGTCTGAGACATTGTGGTGTCTGAGTTTTCATGAAAACATAGAGCATGGGTGACAAGGGATGGGGAGGGGCGCAAGGGCATCTGAGTAAAGACAAGTATTTCTTTGAAAAAGTAGGATGTGGTGTCAGCCTAGCTTGACAGCTGTCACTTGTTAGTCACCAGTATCGAGTTGGCTACTCAGCTAGTGAGAAGGATAATCTGTCTGTCCCCTATGCATTCTTCATCTCATGCAATCTTCCCACAAAGCTGTGGTTTCCGTTGAGAGAAAAAGCAGATATCTCTGGAGAAAGCGAACAATGGAAAAGAACTGAATTGGGAGCTAGACGTGATCTGGGCTCTGGTCTCAGTTCTCCCACTAATGAGCTCTGTGACCTTGGGCAGGTCATTTAACCTTTATGAAGCAGATTCTTCAAGTGTGAGATGAGAGTAAAGGTTCTCCCCTGGCTGCCCCATAGGACTGATGGGGGACTCTAACGACACAATATATGTGAACAGTCTTTTCTTTTATTCATTATGGGTTTTTATTTTTAATTTCTTCTTTTAAGTTCATGTAGATATATGTAATTTGGTGCGCGTAACACAGGTAAAACTAGGCAGGACTCTAATTCGGTGTCTAAGTTCTTTTTCACTGCTGTGCATTAGAGCCTTATCAGCTATTTTACCATTATATGAACATAATTAACATAAAAAACCTTCTGTAGAACCTAAATTCTATTTCACCATTTAGAAAAATTATTGCCCATGTAACTTTTTAACAGGATATTCTTTAGTTTGCCTCCAGTCAAACGAGGGGTCGTGAGCTTATTTTAAACTTTGTCTTTTTAGAATCTTTAATGATTTGCTGCTGTGGGAACCAACAGCTCCTTCACCCGTGGAGACTTTTGAAAATATTTCATATGGTGTTGGGCTTTCAGTAGCCAGTCAACTGATCAATACCTTCAACAAAGATAGTTTTAGTCCGTTTAAGTCTACAGTTCACTATGGTAATATATTTTACATTTGTTCTGATGTAAATGCCTAGTTTATTAATAAAGTAGTAGCTTTTTCAATTGATGGATTTAAAACTTTCTTTGATGACATTTTGCATTTATAACTATTTTATAATATCTTTAAGTGACGTATTTTCCCACTTCTATCTGTAGATTGAGAATATTGTTATTAAATATGTTATCTTTATAGTGGTAGTATATATATTGTCTGAAGTTCAGTGGCAAAATGAAAAAACATATCAAGTCCATTTTTCTTGTTACACCAGATCCTTTGTAAAAATAAACAGGTTGTAAAATAAATATTCTTCTGAAATGCAAGTTGCTATTTTATTTTAATAAGCTGTCAGAACCATGTAATTGGGATATCTGTTTCTCATAGATGAGGAAAGTGGATCTGAGGAGGAGACTCTGCAGTATTTTTCTACTGTCGATCCCAACTATCGTTCCCGCAGGAAAAAAAAACTAGACTCTCAGAACAAGAACTCGCAGAGTTTTCTCTCAGTTCTTCTGAATATTAATCACGGATTAATGGCAGTGTTTACAGATGTAAAGGTAAGGATTTATAAACACAGAGTGTTTTTCCCAAGTGCATCTTATTTTAAATCTACCACAGTGTACACATCCAGCAAGTAGTGGTTTGAGGTCATTTCAGTGACTGATGCAGATCAGTTTTCCAAGGTATGCCATGATGACAGCAGCCGTGGAAACTTAGCTTTCATTGCCAGTCAAAAGACAGACATTATGTATACCTTCTCTTAGAGAACATGTGCTGCTTCTGCTTTTGAGGCCGTGACTAGTAATGTGTCCGTGACAAAGGAGGGCGAAGTACGGGATTCATTTGGCAGAAGAGGCCTCACAGAGTGTTTAATTACTCAGTTTTTAACCCCTCCATGTTGGATGGGTCAAGAGTCAGACCACTTGATTCTCCTCAACCAAATCAAGAACGAGACTCCCAGTCATTCTTACTTTTCTGCATTTAAATAATGTCTTTGTTGTCTGATCTTTATAGCAAGATAACGGAGATCCGTTGGAAAATAAGCATGGTGAATTCTGGTTAGAGTTCAATAGTGGTTCGTTGTTCTGCGTGACAAAATATGAAGGTTTTGATGACAAGCACTACATTTGCCTTCATTCTAGCAGCTTTAGTCTATATCACAAAGGTAGGACAAGTGTTAAATATGTGTGTTTTATTCACTTCTGTTTAGACATGTTTAAATTTTAATAACGAAAATCTATTGAGAATGGAACTCTGATATTAGAAATTATTTTCTGTAGGGTGTTCTGATTCTACTGACAAAGTATACATATTGTAAATTAGAAGTTTACTGTATGTTCTTTTTTTGCAATAACTGTACTGAGCTATAATTCATGTACCATATATTATATGGCATACAACTCATTTAAAGTATACATTTCAGTAGTTTTTAGTATTTCACAGAATTATGTAACCATCATCACAATCAACTTTAAAACATTTTCATCTTCCCCAAAAGAAACTGTGTATCCTTTAGCTAAAACCCCCAAAGCCCTCTCATTCACCCAGCCCTAAGCAACTACTCATCTATTTTATGTCTCTATGGATTTGTGCATTCCTGATGTTTCATTTATTTGAATCATACAATATATGATCTGTTGCAACTGGCATTATGTTTTCAAGGTTTATTCAAGTGTATCAGTATTTCATTGATTTTTATTGCCAAATTATATACCATTTTATGGATATACTATGTCTTATTATCCATTGGCCAGTTGATGGGACTTCACATTCATTATTATTTCTTAAGCAATATTCCCTGTTGGTAGCAGATGCAGAATTTACCATTCTTTGAATATATTCCCTGTGTTAAATAGACATGAGATACTTGCACATTCTTGAAGTTTATCAGATTTTCCTATTTAAATTTAACTTTCCTAACATTTTAAATCTTAATTTTTTTAAAGTTGGGTGCTGCCAATCCTCCCAACATCAGTAGAGAGGTATGGGGTATGGGTCGTTTATGCCCAGTTGGTTCATTATGTTATGTTCAGTGAAGTACACAGGTTTTTGTTTTTAGCTATAGAAGTTTATGAACTAATTTCGAGTAACATTTTGTTATATTTTCACCCCAATGCGGATGTAGGTATAGTGGATGGAGTGATTCTTCCTGCAGAAATACGATTGCCCAGTTCAACCCGCCCACATTGGTTGGAACCTACTATTTATTCCTCTGAAGAAGATGGCCTCTGTAGAGCTGCTTCTGATGGTGTCGGTGGAGACACTTTGAATATGCTTTCTGTTGCAGTTAAAATACTGTCTGATAAATCAGAGTCCAACACAAAGGTTTGTGTTTTATACTTGTATATCATCAAATACTTGCTGTTGATTTGATTACTAGCTAAAATGATTGCATAAAAGGCAACATGTTTATTTATTTTTTTTCAGAAAAATGTCGAGTTTTGAATTAGAGGGGGATGTAGGTGACAACTGTAATGCTTTGTGTTGTTCTGTGTAGGAATTTCTCATTGCCGTGGGACTGAAAGGAGCCACTCTCCAGCACAGAATGCTTCCTTCTGGGCTCAGCTGGCATGAACAGGTAAGAGAGCCGTTATGTATATGTCAGTCTGTTTTTTACTTTATATTGACATATACATACTGAAAAATTCCCCAATCATACATGTTCCGCTCAGTGAATTATCAGGAAGCACACACTCCTGTATAAACCATCTTTAGGTTAGGACCTCATCACCACTCCAGAATGGGATGGATTTCTCGCCTTGGCGATTTCGTCCCTAAAAATCACAAAGACAGAGTTGCCCTTCGTGTCATGAAGAGGAAGGGGGTCCGTGCCAGGACCTGCAGAGCACCTGGCCTGGAGGAGCAATACATGACGTGGGGACTTGTACTGAAAGCTGTATGTTCTTTAGGTGCCGTAATTTCAGAATTAATCTCTAGGCCAATAACAGGGTTTGAGGCATTTATAAGGATTTTTTATACTAGATTTCCAGTCTAGTACCTGTATATGGTTAATGAGATACAGTTGGTTATTTTTCAGAGGAAACTTTGGGTAAGAATTTAACTCTTTATGTGAGAATAAAAACTTGTGCACTGATTCTTATTCATTTTCCTTAGAAAGAAGAACTTTTTCTTTGTGGTAGGCAATAACAAATTATTTTAAACTCGAATGTTTTCATGCTTTTTTCATAAAAGCGTTTAGGAAACATGAGATAGTATATCTGTTTACCTAGCTGTAGGAACATGGGGGAGATATTTCTATACATTTATACCTGTATCTATATCTCTATATATGTTTGTACACTGTGGGTAGAGAGATGGTTAGTATGAACACTGAACTGGCTGTGAGGGAGAGATTTTAGCCTAATCTCCTTGTTCACTTAGATTAGAAATATGTGAAAATAGATGTTGGTGAAAGGGACTGGTTTCCAGACTGAACTATGTGTATGGGTAAAGAACTCCTGACAATGGATTATATAGAAACCAGATGGATAGTTTTAAGTAGTCTTTAGGAAAAAAAAAAATTTTTTAAGAAAATAATGTAAAACCAAGCAAAATAATGTAAAAGTGTATTATATATACCTAGTTTCATAAGATGATTTTTCTCAGGTTTCTATAGCATTACAGTTGTTGGATGGGCCTTTTTATTTCAAGTTTTAGTTTTGCAAATACTTTTGAAAGGTATTCCTTCAAAATGATGATTTTTTTTTCTTTTAGCATTATGATTTTCCAATAAATGGTTACTTTCTCTGTGAGATATTTCGTTTTACATTGGTATTGATATCAAAATTTTTTTCTTCTAAAGCAGGACATTTTATATTTTTGTGATTATAGATTTTATGCTTCTTGAATATTGCTGATGAACCTGTTCTGGGGTATAGTCCTCCAGCTTCATTTACGACTTTTCATGTTCACCTCTGGAGCTGTGCACTCGATTATAGGTCAGTTCACAAATGAAACAGAATAAAAGCTTATTAATTAAAATACACACTAAGTTTTAGAAAAATACGTAGAGTTAAGTTTCAGAATGCTCTTTAAAGGGTATTTCTGTCGTTAACAGCAGACTGATGTGCTGTTGTTTCTTTTGGTATTAGGCCTCTTTATTTGCCAATTCGATCTCTTCTCACTGTTGAAACATTCAGCGTTTCAAGTAGTGTTGCCTTGGATAAGTCATCTTCTACTCTCAGGTACCTTTGTAAACTTCATTGTGTAATAAACGCAACTGTTGAAAACATACTGACTGACATTTATCAAAACCCTTTGATTAAAGTCTCAATCTTTTGTTAAAGTCAACATTTTTTTAAACTAATTGTGACATTTCTTTATCCTAGTTTTCCATTTTTTTTTCCTCAGATAATTTGTCTTATCTTTTCTATTCATGACTGTATTTCATTTTTAGGGAGGAAGTTAATTCTTGAGACTGTTGGTTTACTTTTTAAAATATATAAACTCCCCATAATACCTGATACACTTTATTTTTATAATTTAAACCTGGTGGATTTGGGCATCTATTAAAAAAAAAACTGAAAATTCAGAATTAATTTGAGCAGGTGATTTCATCTCATTTTAACACCATTTTAATATTCCTAGCACTCATAAACAGTGAGTTTTAAAGTAATGTTACATGACATTTATAAATCAGAAGTTGCATACTACTGATAATATATCAGAAAGAATGATAGAACTAAGTATATTGTGATTATGTGGCATGTAGTCAAGGTTAGTTTTTTTTGGATGTTGATTTTATCTTTTTCTCTCAGAATAATCTTGGATGAAGCTGCTTTACATCTGTCTGACAAGTGTAATACTGTTACTGTAAATTTGAATAGAGGTAAGAGTTAAAAATGGAAGTATGCACTAGATGAATGCACTTTTATATTTGTGTGTATGAATATTTTAAAGCATTTTATCTCTGGAATAATGCTAATGAACTAAGGATTTTATTAAATATCAGTTTGAAGTTGTAATGTCCTTAAATGCATCAAATTGTTTATACTCTAATATAATTCAAGTTTTGTATTTAAAGTGAATTATAGGATTTTTGTGGATAAAGCTATTTTTTTGTTGCATTATAAATGTTGGTAGCACTGCCTGCCATGCCCGCCATGGATTGTAAAGAGATGCTAGTTTTATTAGGTGTTGGTTGGATAAGCATTAAAATAGATTTTTATTACTTTTTAAAATTTTAGATTATGTTCGTGTGATGGATATGGGGCTTTTGGAATTAACTATAACTGCAGTGAAGTCTGATTCTGATGGAGAGCAAGTAAGTTATTAAAATAAATGGAAATTTTTATTCGTCTTATTTTTTGTAGGAGAGACTAAAAAAGTATTGACCGTAATATTATTTTTCTAGTTACTTAATTTTGGTCAAAAATAGATAAACTATTAAAATTGAGTTATAAATACACATTTCTTATGACAAGACAGATTATCATATTTTATTCAGTATAAACCTGTACAGAAAAAGAAATTTTTGTTTCTTGTTTAGAAAACATTTCATCCTTTTTTCCCTGTGTCCTGTCCAGACTGACTCACGCTTTGAATTACACTGTTCCAGTGACATTGTCCATATCAGAACATGCTCAGACTCTTGTGCTGCATTAATGAATCTCATTCAGTACATTGCAAGCTATGGGGACTTACATGCAGCTAACAAGGCAGAGATGAAGCCTGGAGCCCCTGAAAGAAAGACGAAGGTACAGCTGGCAACACCCATTCCTGCCACACGAGTCGAGTGACACGTTTACATCAGCGAGGTCTTCATGACAGCCATAGGTAGAAAAGAAACTGAAAAGTCACCTATCTATGCTTTACCTTCAGAGCGATGGGTCTGGAAAGGTGATTCCATGGGCTTTTTTGGAAAATCATTTAACTCTTCGATGTTGTTTTGGACATTAATCTTCTCAACCAACATAATACTTTTTCCCAGACTTAAGTTATTTTAATCTCTCTTTAGGGAAGAAAGAAAACATTTGTCATGTAAGAGCTTGGTATATGAAAGTTGTATGTAAAATGCTAAGAGAAGGTAGATGGCAGGTGTTAGTATTATTACCTAAGAAGACTTATATAACATTAAATAATAATATATAATATTATCCTACATGTTGGTTATCTGTTATACTGTCTAGTTTTCAGTATACTTTTCATATATGATTATCTTTAACCCAGTGTGATGTAGAGCTTAAAGATTATTATCTCTGTTTCATAGATGAATAAGTTAAAACACAGAGAATTTAGGAAGTTTGCCCTATGTAGTAGCAGAAACAGTGACAAAACCCAGATATTTTGATTCCTGGTTCAGTGCTTTCTTATGTCCCCAAGTGTCACCTCTCTGCTGTCTCTTGTGTCCAGATAGAACAATGTCCCATTTGTTTAGCATTTTTTTTATTTTTCATTATGTTTTCATTCTTATTCGTTGCCTCTTCTGTGAACACAATTCTCGGTGCCCTTAGGTTCCAGAGCCTCTAGTATGGGTCTGACTGGCCTTGCATTGCTTTCGTTACGGATGGTCTTACACTTCATTTGCATTACACTTCTGCTTTTGATTCCTTATTACTGCTGTGTTCTCACTGATAAGGTGGTTTATGACCTTCCTTTTCTGTTTATTCTCTTTTGGGGAACATTCTCCAGTTTATTAAAAGTTATTTTATATTATCTCTTTCAAATTGGATCTTTCCATTTTAGAGTCCTGTTCACATTTAAAAAGCATGATTTGAGTTTACTGAATCCACAGATCATTGAACCCCGTGAATCACTGGTGGCTTTCTCCTTTTGTGTATGCCCCCTACTGTCATAACGTATCTATTCATTCCAAGAAATGAGGCTCGGGCCTGCAGTGACTTTGTCTCAAAAGTGTGAAAGCTGTTGTAGCCAGCAGATTTGAGCAGATCAGACTTTACAGAGCGAGACCCCCCTCTCCCCTAACTTTCCCGCTGTGTTTTCCACCTTCCCTCCCTTCTAATGCATTGCCTCTTCAAGATCCCACTTTCCTGTGCTGGTTTCGCAGCGATGACACATATGTTTCTGTTTGCCAGTAGTTGTTGGGTGATGACGATTCTAAAAACTTAAGATGAAAATGTAACAGCTGCTGGGTAGAATATAGAAAAATGAATTTGTTCCTTTTTCTGGTGTTTCTATAAAATGTAGTATATTTCTAGGACAAAATAATGTTGAAGAGTTTGCTTTTAGAACAATTTCATTTATTTGTAATTAGTTTTCTTTTTAACCGTAGGTGGATTCCAGGGGTCGGTCATCCTCACGAGGTCCAGTACTTCCTGAAGCAGATCAACAAATTTTACGAGATTTGATGAGTGACGCTATGGAGGAGATTGACATGCACCAAGCCACTTCATCCGTGAAACCACAGTCTAATGGTGAGACTGACCGGGACTTCTCACTGGAAGCACTGACGTTGTAGTCAAGGCTTACATTATTTGTGTTCTTATGAAGTCTTCAATGAGTAACTTATTAAAGAAAAGACAAGCCTGAGTTTTGGTGGATGTTTGTTAGTCAATCATCTTGTGTTTACTGAGTGGTAGATAAATAACACTGGCTAGGGTGTCGTGGGGACACAGAGAAAGTGGAAGACAAAGCTTATGTGTTCTGGTAGCTTATGGTTTAGTAAAACAAACCAGCACTAACCAAACTGACACTAGTACTTAAAGTGAATCTGAAATGATAAAATAGAAAACACTTCAGAACATGTTTCAGACTGTCCTGTCCTGGGAGGATTGGAATTCATTCATTAGACTTTAGTGAAAGTGAGATGATTTGGCTTTTAGAAGGTGGACTTAGGTATGGAGAGGGGAGAGAGAAGGTAATCCTGGCAAGGTCATTAACATTAGCAGAGGCCGGGACAAAGGCATGCATGAGTCTTTATCATCCAGCAGCTCAGGCTGTTACTGGAACCAAGTTCTGTTATAGTGAAAAGAATTAGACAATAAAGTTGGATAGGCAGGGAGGAACCAGACGGTTAGGGAGCCTTGAAAACCGAGTGGAAGCATCTAAATTTTTTGAAGCATCTATCTGAAAAATATTTGTTTTCTAATTGGATAAATTTAGCTATTTCTATATATTGTTAGTCTTAATTTAAAAAAAATAGTTTATGGTATTATAAAAGTTGAACATTAAATGTTGCTTTCATTCTAATTTAGAATAAATTAGAACTAAAGAAGCAAATGGGAACCTTTAGCTTCCTGTGTTCCACATTATTTGTAATTAATGTTAGCGGCTAATCTACATTTATGGGAAAGAATATTTAATGACTGTTTACTGAGCAGCTTCAATATACACGATTCTGTACTAGGTACTGGGCACTTATACGTTCAAGGTGCTGCCACAGAAGTATTTAAAATCTAGTCTCTGAGCCTCTTGAGGCTAGAATGTCAGTTTATTCATCTTAGTGTTCTCAGTCCATATCACAGTGTTTGGTTTGAATGACTGAATGGAGAAAGACCTGGTGAATCTAATACGTAATATAAATGTATAAAAGATTTTGGTGCATGTGCACGCTTTTATGGACTTCGCATTGAGAGAGCTACCTGAGAACAGGTGTCCCGTGTGGGTATCCAGCACCCCAAAAAGTAGTCTTTTTATGGCTGGGAGTCACTTGAAGACATGCTCGGCAGCTGTTTCCGCCACCCCCTCTGTCAGCAGAGATTTACTGTCATTTTAGACGAAGCCCTGCGAGGTGTCTCTGGTTTCCCATCCCTCTGCAGTATTGTCCAAGAAATTTCTTCCAGAGCCCCACCCACGGGTCAGAACTGTCAGTGTGAAGTTCTGGCTGAAACCAAACTCCAATCAACGCTGACCGGCTGCTGCTGAATTCCTGAGCTGCTTTAATGCGAGTAGCTAAGGGGAGACTGTAACTTCTGAGATCATCGTTTACTCGTTTCTTAGAGAACTTCAAACTTATTAGTCTTAGTAGTCAGAAGGTAATTGTAAGAGAAAAGGTATTGTAGGTGAAAGCAGTCATATAATGTGTATCTGACACATGGTTAAAATGCTTACTAATTGCTATTGTTGATGTTTCGGACATACCAAATCTGAATGCTGTAATCTTTTTACCTAGGTGTTTTGGATGAAAAATCTCACACTCAGGAGCCATGTTGTTCAGACCTCTTCCTGTTTCCGGATGAGAGTGGGAATGTGCCCCAGGAGCCTGGCCCCACTTACTCCTCATTTACCCACCACTCGATTGCTGATGTGATGACAGGTGTGCCCACTGAAAATGACGACTTTTGCATTCTTTTTGCACCAAGAGCAACCATTCAGGTAATAAATTGATAATATAATTGAGGCCTTAAGATAGTGTTAAATATCGAGTTGCACAAAGGGTACATGAAAAAGATTCTTTAGATTTTGTTAACTCTTAATAGTTCAGAATTTACTGTTAATGCTTCGTAAATGTTTGTTATACTTCACTATTTCCCTGGGCCATCTCTAAGAGACTCAGAAGAATTTTATATATTTGTAAAATTTCCTGCATAGATTATCGAACTATAGATGTGTGTAGTAAGATAACTCTTCAGGGTATGAAATTCAGAGGCAGAAAGGAGAGCAGTGTGGAATTATTAGTTCAGGAAGTGGGAAGATAAGATGTGGTTTGAATGAAGACTGATGGTTGGTTGATATATGTAATTTCCATTTTAGAGTTATGCTCACATTTAAAAAGCATCGTCTGGATTTAATGAATCCACAGTTTACTAACCAAAATGGTTAAGCATTGGTGCTGGAATTGAAACCCATTCAAAATGAATCATTTGGTGTATATATGTATTAAAGTGCCAGTAGTGATATGAGTGTATTTATTATAGCAGGTTCTGGGAAATTAAAAAAATAAAAGCAGTCAAATTCAGGATAAACTCATTATTAGCAACATGGTAATAGGGTCAATATGAAGTATATCAGATTTGAGATCCAGTATCGAGTTTGAATTAAAGAGTACTACACAGACACACAGCATGTGCACACACATACACACACACTAAATCTGTGCCTTTTTATTGTCAATCAAATGGTAAAAGCCAAATTGTAGACTATAAAAATTTCTTATGGAGTGATTTACACAGAACAGAAAGAGTCCATGTTGTGGTTAATAATGCAGAATATCTTATGTGAATTATGTCTGTACTTACTTTATGTATTGAAATTACTAAAAAGAATGCTGAATTTAAAAATCCCCATGAGATATGCAGCATAATCAGTGGTTTGTTTGAGGCGAGACAGGATGTGTTTACCTGTTTCTTTATTTTAGGAAAAGGAAGAAGAACCAGTTGTAAAAATAATGGTCGATGATGCAATCGTGATAAGAGAGAATTACTTTAGCCTGCCTGTTAAGAAGACAGAGACGAGCAGAGCCCCGGTGCACTTTCCCATTCCTGTCATTCGCTATGTCGTTAAAGAAGTCTCTCTAGTTTGGCATCTTTATGGTGGAAAGGACTTTGGAACAGCTCCTCCTACTTCTCCAGCTAAAAGTCATATGTAAGTTAATTTCTGCCTAAGTTTATTTGACAGGCAATCTGTTCTTTTCATAGAAAATACATAGTGTTTATCATTTTAAGAATTATCGATAATATTAAAAACTAATTTAAATGTTACTCTTTAAATGTTAGTGTGAAAAGTTTTCCATTTTGTAAACTTATTTGTAGTGTTTATAATTTACTAAAATGTGGTGATTTAAGTGGTTTCCATTCAGCAAAATTTTCGGGTGTCCACCACATGCCAGAGCCTGTTAGACACATTCACTAAAATGAATACGGTCTAGACCCTGCCCTCAGTTCAAAAGGGAGAGACAATTACGTGAGCAGATGAAGGCCCCGAGGTGCCGTGCGCGCATCAGGAGGAAGGGAGCATGCAGAGCCAAGTCCCCAGCATGCAGCTGGGCTCCAGGCAGAGGCGATGCTCCTGACGTGCTCCTTGAACGGGCGCGTCGCTCAGTACTGCCGGAAGAGGCGGGGGGACCTGGTGTGGTGGGGCAGGTGTTTTCGTGAGGCGGGCTGGGGCTGAAGGCTTCGCAGCACGGTAACCTTTGCACAGCATTGTCGTGATTTCTAAAAATTTCAAGTTTACTGAAATTCTTTTTTGTATTCATTGGGATTTCTAGGACTTGTTCTCTGACTATGTGGGGTTCTCAAAGTGATAAGGAACTTGTCAGGAAGTCTCATGTCCAAATATCTCCTCGATGTGAATACCGACGTCATAGTTAGGTTTTTCTGTTTAGCAAGCAGACACTTGCCGTAATGGCAATAATAAAATTCATATTCTCAGTGTCTCCAAAGTATAAAAGATGCAGTTTTGATTTGTAGTCATACAGTTCGTGGCAGCGTTCTGACAGTTCTGTAATCTCATTTTCTGTTTTTATCTGGTTATTTTTCCTGATGTTGTTCATTGGCTTTCTTTGAATATTCTTTTAACAAAGGGTTTTTTTTTTTTTTTAATTTATAGTAGTCCCCACAGTTCACCTTCTCACACACCCACAAGACATGGACGTAATATGGTATGTGGGGGAAAAGGAAGAAACCATGACTTTTTAATGGAAATACAGTTAAGCAAGGTAAGATGACATTTTGAAAGGAAAATTGCACTGAAGTAGGGGCATTAGTGGGGTTCATTAGTGCCCCTCCCCTGAGCAAGCATCAGAATCCCCTCGAGGGCTTGTTAAAACAAAAGGGTGTTGGGCCTCAAAGTTTCTGATTCAGTCTGTCTGAGGTGGGTCCAACGAATTCGCATTTTAAATGAGTCTCGTGATTCTGATCCTACTTTACCAGGACCACACTTGGGAGACCACTGCCCTGGGGTATCTATGTGGGAAGGCCAGCTGTGGGATCGCACATGTGTCAGGTCCTCTGAACGTCTAGGAACCAGTAGGGCTGGGCTGCCATCGACATTATGTGCATTTAATTCTGTCAGTGTGTCATGTGTTGGGGTGCTTAATGTGGAAATATTAATGGTGATGCTAGTTCCATCTGTTTAATTGTATCCTTGTCCTCCTTGGAACTTGAATCTGCTTCCACTGATGGATTTTTGAGCAGTTTCAAAGGAATGAAGGATGATAATTTTATGATTCCTATTGAAGGTTTGCTTGAAAAGGACAGGGATTTTTCTCAAGTCATATAAATGTCAGTCAGGTTTATCCTTGTGTGGTAGAGTACACAAAGATCAATAAATAAGTGAACAAATGGAGTGTTACATTGTTCTCTGAAAGTGGAATCGAAAGCTGCAATTTGAAAAATGTGATGTTTTGCATTGTAAAGAGAAGATCTAGTTTAAACGAAATGTAATGATTGCTCTGTGCCCCTTTCTCCTTGTCTGCGAAGGTGAAGTTCCAGCATGAGGTCTACCCCCCGTGCCAGCCAGGGCGCGGTTCCAGCCTCTCGGAGTGCCCCGTCTCCCGGCAGGCGTTCATCGTGCAGGACCTCGAAATTCGGGACCGGCTGGCAACGTCACAAATGAATAAGTTTTTGTATCTGTACTGCAGTAAAGAAATGCCTCGGAAAGCTCATTCCAACATGGTAAGATTTAAAATTGTTTTTTGTTATGTGAGATTTAGAAAAGTGTTTTTATCATATCTAACTGCAGAACATTTAGATTGGGGAAAATCACTGGATAGTTTTTTAAAATTTAGTATGTAAATTTCTTTTAAATATGCTCCTTAAAGTTTTATGTTTTAAAAATTATTTTGCATGTCACTTTTAGATTCCATTATCTATAATTACCAATATAATAAAAACTGAGGAAAATCAGAAGTCCACAGTGATCTACTCAAAAGATTTGGTGTTGCCCGAAGTGTTCAGATTTCTAACACTTTAAATTTGAGTGGAATAGAAATGATTTGGTCAGGACTTACAGGAGAAAATGGCATAGTGGCTGTCTTTAGAAGACAGGCTATGGGTTAGCTTCAGGGCTAAGCAAACTCCTTTGAGATTGCACATACATTATATGCATTTTTTTCTCTAAAGAGAATCCATATCTTTTATCAGGTTCTTTAGACAGTATGTGACCCAAAGAAGTTCGATACAGGCTTTTAAAGAGAGAGTAAAACAACCCCACTTTTTGTTCTAATGTAGGGAATCAAAATGGGATCCCCCCCCCTTTTTTTTTTGTTTTTCCTTTTCAAAATGAAAACAGTGTCATAATATCATTGGGGAAAAGATGTTTTTCTCTTTCTTATTTGTAGTTGACAATTAAAGCCTTACACGTTCGCCCGGAGTCTGGCCGGTCGCCACAGGAGTGCTGCCTGAGAGTGTCACTAATGCCACTTCGCCTCAATATTGACCAGGTTCGTACTGCAAGCATAATTCACGGGATTATGATGAAATATATATCCCAGAATGGGAAATCTGATTCAGTTGAATTATATGTTTATTATTAAACTTTTGTGAAAGTTGAATAATTAAAGCAAGCCTTCTGCTAGTGAAGAACAGGGCACATTCATTAGGCATTTGGAGTCTGAACTATTGGTGAGTAAAAGTTCTTAGATTATTTTTCCAGTCTCCTACTCATTGTCTATGTGACATAGCATGTGAACCTGCTTCTCATTCTCTCTTATTCTTGCGTACGTACTCCTAATGCAGGTGTGCAGGTGTTTTCAGAGAGTATTAATGGAATCCCTGATATATGATTCAAAGATATAAAGGATTGTGTCTTAATATCAGCACCTGGAAGAGAATTTCTTCTGCCCTGGGTAAAATGACAGATTAGTAAATTGGCACCTAAATAGGTCACAAACAATAGGGATTTATGGAAAGACATAAACCCACTTTCTCACATTCTAACTGTCATCCAATCAAATTATTCTGGATTTTGCTTTGCAGAGAGCTGTTTAAAACGTAGTTGGTGACTCTTCTCCAAACTGTATTCATGGCGTATGGAAATACAATGGTCCGTAGGGGTGCGGTGTGGGGCGAGGGGCATAGGCCTGGGGTCAGACCTGGGTTAAGTCCCAGTTCTTTCTGCTGGTAGTGTGGCTTTGGCTGTTACTTACCTTCTCCTAGCATCAGTTTCTTCATTGATAAAAGGAAGAAATAGTAATACATGTAGCATCATTTTTTAAGAAAGAAGGATTAAATGAGACTAGTGTGTGTAAAATGTTTAATTTGGTGTGTGACACAACAATCAAAAATGTTAAAACTGAAGCATGCATCACCTGAAGAAAACAAGGTATTTTTAAAATCTGTTTTTGAAATAAAAGTCTCCTGTTATACCTTATATTCATGTGTATTCTGGTTTGGAAGCAGCGTATGTGTGAGGAGGTGTTATTTGTTCACTTAAATAATACTAACTGAATAATAGTGACTCAATGAAGACTCATTTAAATAAGTAACAGGTACTTCAGAAATAAGCTTCAATAATATTGTAAAAAAAAACTCAGAAAATATATAGTGAAGCACAGAAGTTTGGCAAAACTTTAATATTTATAGCTTCTGAGCTGGGTCACACTTACCAATGAGTACTTTAGATTTATGCTTTCTCATTATGAGAATATCTTTTGATACCCATGTTTTAATATATCCATACATTGACCTAGTAGGAATATGATGAAGGATTTATGGGAAATTTGATCTGTGGAAATCACATGAGAGCAAGAATTTGAGCAAGATCCATCTTTATAATATGATTTTACCAGATTTAGCAAGTCAAATTTTTTTTAATAGACTTTTTCTTTAATATTGAGCTTAATTTTTTCTTTAGAACTATAAAACATTATGATTTTAAAAGGGAAACCATTAATCTTAGAGAAAGCAGTCAGGGAAATAATTGTTATGACTAAACTGAGGAGGAATGGGAAATAATTCCCCAAGATGAGAAAACTAGGAAAACAAAGCCAGGCTACAAATGTGTAAGCCTTAGTGAAATCTATTACTGTATAAGAAATCCTTTTCGGTTTGCATTTTCTAAGATTGACACACCGTATTTTGAGACAGCAAATGGTCATCTGAATGGGAAACCAAATGTTTTAGTTCTTCATTCTTTTTTAAAAATAATCTGTTGACGAATGATAATGCTTTGAGTAGTATTTTTCTTACCAAGCATATCTCTGCCTTTATTTCTCTTCACTGGGTCATAGACGGTGAATACAAAGCTACACTTTGTTTTCTCATATTTTTAACCCTTAACTCATTTAGAAAAAAGGTGCAGCTCGCCACTAGTGTTAATTTAACATCATGCGTATAATTACTATGTTTTCTAGGATTTGCAATGTTCAGTAATTGACAGTTACTATATTTTATAAATGGAAATACCATGACTAAAAGCAAAATGCTGTAAATAGAATGATGTCGTTTTTTTCTCCAGACTATTGACATACTAGAGCTATGTGAAAATAATAGTAGCAAGATATTTTGTGGCAGACTTTGAGGGTAATGTTAAGACTGTAACCCATGAATTATCTCAGGGTAAAGGCTGCAGCCGCCAGTGCTGCCAGCAAGTATTCTCGGGGCAAACGGGAAATGAGTTAAAAAGCTGCGTTACTGTTGAAGTTCAGTGCAATTGCCTACAAGGTTCAGTGTGCCTGCAGGGTAGGCAGGACACTAGGCAGATGGAATGGTTTCCATCTAGGGGCTGCATGTAAATAGATGGCGAAGGTCATGAACTAGGCAGTTTGAGACGAAAGCATGAATGGGCCAGATCTCCTGACTGCCCCAGCCTAGTGGTCAATTTAGTGTCGTACTGCCTGGAAGTCTGTGCAGGGAAGATACATTGATTCTAAATCTTTTGCTGAGTGCCAACTTCGTCCCGGGTTCTGTACGAGGATGCCGGGGATGCAAAGATGAAGAAACATTTCATCCTCAAGGGTCTCTGTGCAGTGGAGAGACCAGCATCGAACCTGACTTAACACCTGTGATGTGTCTAAGTGATAAAGTTAGGCATAGGATGATCTGCCCGTGCCAGAAGAGGGCTCCCAAGCCAGGCTGGGAGTTCGAAAGAGTGAGCGGTGATCAGGAAAGGCTTTCTGGAGGAGGCAACACTCGAGCGGGTCTTACGGAATGCAGTGGAGTTAGACACATTCTGAGTTTTGTAAAGGTGTTGAGAGCCGAACTCAGGTTGTGAGATGAGATGTAAGGACATTCAGGTAAGAGAAGTCCGTGCTCAGCTGAGGCTGGAAATGAGGACCGTGTGGCAGGACCACTTGGCACTCCGTGGGCTTTCAGCATCGCTGCTTAATTGCCTGCGTAGGGCACCAGAAGTCCTTCTTTTTAACACTTTCGGTCATATTGCACTGTTAATGTCCTCTATCATAAGACCCTAAAGCTAGAAATGACTATTTGATGGTCAAAGTTGAGCATAAATGATAAATTTTTTAAAGTCTAAAAAAGTTGGTTGTATTGAGGTATAAATTACATTAATAAAATGCACAGATTTTAGGTGTACAGTTTGAGCTTGACCAGTACATATACTAATTGAAATACATAGAACAATTTCTGTACCCACAAAGTCCTCTACAATGTAGTCAGTCTCCACCGCCCAAAGCAGTCACTGATATCACTTCCACCACCAGAGATTGGCTTTTCCCATTCCACAACTTCACATAAGTGGAATTGTATCTGGCTTCCTGTCCTCAACATCGTGTCTGTGAGATTCATCTGTGTTGTAGCACGTTTCAGCAGTCTGATTTCATTGTATGGATATACCACAATTTATCCATTTACTCATTTATTTACATTTAGATTTTCTTGTTTTTGGCTCTTATGACTAAAGCTGCTATAAAATTTGTGTACAAGTCTTTTTAAGGACATATGTTTTCATTTTTCTTGGGTATTATAAACAATTTCTGGGTCATAAAGTAGATGTGTATTTAACTGTCATAAGAAGTGCCAGATGGTTTCCATGGCGGTTGTACCATTGTATGTTCCTACCAGTGACCTGTGAGTGTTGCTGTGGTCTTGTCTTTTTCATTTTGAGCTGTTTTACTTAGTGATCATTGAGGTCTTAATTTGGATTTCCCAATGACTAGTGATGCTGAGCATCTTTTCATATGCTTATTCGCCATTTGTATATTTTTTTTTTGTGAAGTGTCACTGTGTTGCCGGTTATAAAATAGTTTAGTATAAATACCAAACTAAAAAATTCTGAGAACATTTTGAAAAGCTGATAATGAGTATTCTTTTGTTTTGTGCATTTGTAGAAAATGGGTAAAAACCACCATCTCTTTAGTCTTTTGTTTTTTAAGAATATATTTATACCTGGAATTTTCTGTTATTTTTTTTTAAGGCAGTCATGGAGTCAAAACATTTATAGCATTAAAATATCACCATCTAGTGGCCAAAGAATAACATTTTATATACTAGTCACTTTAACATTTTATTAACATGTACTATTTGGTATGTATGTGTAGTAATATGTAATAAATGTTTATGTTGTAAATAATTTATAAAACATACATATAAAAACATAATGATATAAGAAACAATTCATGAACCCACTACCTTTCTACAAGAACCAGAATATTTTCAATCCTGTTGAAACTTCCTGCTGGTTCTTCAGTTCCATTCCTCAGTCTCCCATATGCCCTGTTACCTAGAAAAATACCTTTCTGATTTCTATCACTTACACTTCTGATAAATGTGGTCAGTAGTTCATCAGATCCTTTGGACTTGCCAGGCAAACTTTTATTGTGCTACCACATATTAGACTTTATGTTGGACCTTCCCATTGCATTTTGGTTCAGTATTTAGAATTTTTTTAAATGAAAGGGAAGGGTAAGAAAGAACAGGCTCAAGAATTTAATTTTCTTGTTCTCTCCAAAATGGATTTGTTAGTTTGAGTGAGGTAGGCAAAATGAAGTTGCTAATAACAGGAAAATGTGGTTCGCATGTATAACATTGAGACAGATTCATACATTTTTGTTTGTAATTATATTTCAGGAGAGGCCACATTGAGTGGATGATTTTATTTAATTTTTATTTTGAATATCATGTTCAATGAAGAAAATGTATTAAGGCAATATTACATAGTGTTAAAAGTAGAAATAAGACATTAAGAACTTTTAAGGCACCCATAAGTATGCAGGGCATGCTAGCTGCTATTATTGTCGTAATGTTACTACTACGAATGCAGAATGAGAACTTGTGTCAGATGAGAATGCTGTATTACTAAGAAAACAAAAATGTACTTTGATTTAGAAGTAGCTATGTAATTTTTTAACTTCTCCATGTCTTCATTTTCACATCTGTAAATTAGTTTTCTTATAAACTTGTGAGACTTAACAAAAGGAGGGGTGTGTGTGAGAGAGGGAAAGAGAAAGAACAGGAGCAATGCCTGACAATGCGAGGACTCAATAAATTATAGCCATCTATGAACAATGAGTAAGATTTGAGACTTCAACACACTTTGTCTCATAGTTTCAGAAATAGATGCTCTCCCCCCATATTACTTATAATTACATCTCTTAATTTTAGGATGCCTTGTTTTTCCTGAAGGATTTCTTCACAAGTCTTTCTACAGAAGTAGAGCTTCTAATGGCTCCAGATCCAGAAGGTACTAAACGTGTAGTTCAAAAAGTCTCTAACAAGTACTTGGCTTGATTTTGATGGTTATGAAGCCTTTTTGAGAATGTACTTACACAGTCTTTATTCTCATTTATATAAATATGTTCTGTGTTTATTTTTGTCAAATTATGCAAGTGTAATTTATGTAAAACTAGTAATTTAAAAGGTGAAAGTCAGTTTTCTCTGTAGTATTAATTGTGTTTATTAAATGAAATGTAGCAAAACAAGGTAAATCTAGATTGATTTAAACGGTTGCTCTAAGGAAGCCTAATTTTTCAAACGTACATTTTCAGTTAAAAAGTCTCCTGGAGCTGATGTCACCTGCAGTTTGCCAAGGCATTTAAGTACCTCAAAGGAGCCAAATCTAGTTCTTTCTTTCCCTGGGCCAAAGCAACCTTCCCAAAATGATAGTGCCAATTCAGCGGAAGTGGTTAACGGGGAGGAGCAGAAGGAGTTCTCAGCTGAAGAAGAGTCATTTAGTGATCAGCCTGTGTTTTTTAGGTAAATCATTTAATTTTGATAACAAATGAAGTTAATTTAGAGTTTTGAAGATTGTCATTTGACGCGTTCATATACAGGTACTCATGAGGTTCCATCGACTTTTCTTTGTACTTCCATGTAATCATCTGGTATATTTATTCACATGTGATCCCTCCCCACTTGCACCTCTCATGCACACATAGTAACCCTGGTTGAGGATTCATCTCTCGATTCTGTAGTAGGAGTTTCTTCCTTTTTCTCTTAGCTTCTTCCTTTTTCGCTCCTGCGCCTCTCTTCCTGGTCACTGTTACGGCTTCTTTGTGCCTCTGCAAACACGAGGGATTCTTATCCTCTTTCCTTTTCCCACCTCAACTGCAGCATTTCTCCTTTTTTCATTATGGGAATTTTCCATCTAGTTTTCTTTGTCCTCCTCCATCACTGCTGTGTCTTTCCTGACCCTTCCCTCCTTGGCTAAGTTGGCACTATCAGGAAACCCAGGTCCTCTTTGTCACTGTGTGCTGTGACTACTGCCCAGCCACTTTGGCTAGCCGGTTACACATTGGGGTTTATCCCTTGTTTCAGACCCATTCTGTCCCCCCGTTTTCTTTCTGTCCCAACCCTTGGTGGTAGGCATGGAGCCTTGGCTTTGTTGGAAGGAGAGAAGATGAAGGAAGGTCAGTGCCACCTGTGTTATGAGTGACAGCTACCTTTCTTGGTTTTCTGTGCTCCTCTTGCATAGACATCAATGGTCTCAAATTCTATCTTTCCCTCTACATTCTGAGGTTAGACTTCGGCCCAAAGTAGGCAATATAACTATTTTAAAGTGTTTTCATGTTTTAAATCTCTGTATGTTGATGAAAGATAGAAAAAATAACAGAATAGGAAAATTAGAAAGATCTTGGGACAGATGGTCTCTTGTGGTTTTGAACCTTTCCATCACAAAAGAAGAACTTCTTTTATCATTTTCCCATATTGATATTTTTATTTAAAAATTTTTTTCTACCATAAAAATTGTGTATCCTAAGTAATAATTTGAATTTTCATTTTATATTAATCACATATAAATTACCAAATTGGTCTTTAAAGCACTGGATAACCAGTATATAAAAACTTGAATTGTTAAAATTCTGGCCTGAAAACAAAAAATTTTCAGCTTATGTAACCTTACTTACTTACCTAAGTAAGTGTGTATTTTTTTCATTAGACTCTTTGAAATAGTTTACAGATTTCTATTTTCACTCCCAGAAGCTCCCAGAGGGTCCAGGACCCTGGAGTGGTGATCAGTGATGTTGTCCAAATTACTCATGTCACAGGTGAGGAAGTTCATTCCAGAGGCAAGGTGACTTGCTTAGGATCACACAATTAGTTAATGGCTGAGCCAGTGCATTTTCCGAGTGATGGCCTAGTAGTCACCCCTCCAGCATTTATTCAACATTTATTTATTCAACAAATAGTTGTTGAACACTTACCATATGTACATCACATTTTAAGCACAGTGAGCAAAGTGGAGAAAGATTCCTATTTAACTGAGCTTACAAATAATTAAAATATATGATATGTCCTGTTATGTGCCATGGAGAAACAAAGAGTGAGAAAGGAAGAGGCAGGTGTCCAGGGCCATCGCCCAGAGAACCAAATGGAGATGAGTGTGTGGAAGATGAGGGAGGGCCTAGGACCCCAGGCTGCTGTGTGATCGATGTGAACACAGCATGTCCACTTTGCTGTAGGTTAGATGGTCTTTGTGGGATGGTTTAAGATAGAATCACTAACATTAATTCTGTAGAAAAACTGTGTGTCAAGTTCCAAGTTACGGTCTAGCTTTTGGAAGCCAGCTCCTTTTGTTTGATGTATACCATCACCATATAATTATAATTTCGTTCTCACAGAATTCCCAATGTTTGTGTGTCGATATCCTGCTTACAAACATTAATTTCAAGAATGCTCACCAAAATTCACCAGTGTAAATGGCTTGGACAATTTATTGATGAAGACATTTAGGCTCAGAGAGTTTAAGTAACTGGCCCATGATTGCATCTCACATAATTGGTAAAACTGGGATTCGTGTTCATTTTTTTCTGGCTGTTTCAGCTTCTAGATGGAACCAAAAAATACCTCACTTCATTTTTTTTACTTCTCGGTAATGGTTTTGTTTTTTGGTTCACTCGATCTTGAAGGTTGCTTTTATTAATTTGTTCTCTGTATGGATTGAGAATATTTGTTAGAATAAATTTTTCCAAGATAAACATTATTCTAAGTAAACCAAGAAAAAGTTTTTATGAGAAAATTTAAATATAGTAAAATAAATACAATCATAAGACAACATCAGTTTAGTTATATTAAGTTTAGGAAAGGTAGAGCTAAAAGACAATCTTTTATTTAGGTTTTAAGGTATTCACATTATTTATTTTTTTGGTTTTATTTTCATTCTCCAGTTGAATAAATTAGTTTATATGTAACTTTAACTATTAGCAATTTTAAATACAAATAACTGCCTTCTTTCTTTTTCTTCAGAGAATTTAGATTCACCTCAGAAGTTCCTATTCGACTTGATTATCATGGCAAACATGTCTCAATGGATCAGGTTTGGAAACTTTGTACAAATTTATTCTACAAAATAGTCTCTATTTGTTTTCCTAATGAACTCAATTTTTAAAAAAAACTTTTTCTGTTATAGTTTTATGTAGATGTTTGAAATGAAGTATAAGATATTAAAATTTAGTTTTATTTTTAAAGTAAATTAAATATTATTTGCTTAAGAACCCATGAGTGAAATTTGATATAAATTGGGTCATGCATATTTTAAGATATGTATTTCTTTTTTTTTTGCTGCAAATATTTTTAAGTGTTTCAGCTTCATTAGTGAATATCGCTTTGACTTTCTCAAATAAAACTATTTCAGACTTTGAGTCTCCCAGTTTACTTACTAATCTGGCCTTTTTCAATTTTAAAGGGTACATTAGCTGGGATTTTGATTGGTCTGGCCCAGTTAAACTGCTCTGAACTAAAGTTGAAGAGGCTTTTCTATCGGCATGGGTAAGCTGCTTTATTATATGAGGCTTTAAGGTGTAGTAACTAAAATTTGTTTACGACAAATTAAAAATTGAATTTCCTTAGCATACATAATTTAATTCTTTTCCAGTATTGTCTACAGAGAGCTCAGTTTTAGAGGATCCTTACTGATTAGAGGCTAGTTTTTATTCTGAGAGAGAAGAAGTAGCTTAACAAGTAGTATTTTTCAAAAACAGCTATAATTATATTTTTTATAATTTCCCAAAGTTGTAAATCAGTTCATTTAATGAAAAGACAAAGTTCAGAAGGTAATGGTTCTTAGTAGCTAAGAACCATATGGCAATTGATGTTGAGTTTATCCTATGCCAGAGCTTTAGATGTTCAAGAAATAAGAACAGTGGAAAAACACAGTTATACATATTACCTAAGCCTTGTAGACATTATTAATATTACAATTGGATTACATGTATATGTGTGTATACATTTGTATGTGTGTATATTTCAGATTGAATATCTATAATATTTTGTAATTTGTAAATTTTGTTTTGTCTCAACTAAGAAAATCCCTCAAACGTATCTAAAGTTATAAAATTCTTTTTCCTATATACTGATAGTCATTTGCTCTAGTTTGCTAGGTGTTGACAAATTATTCTCATATGCAATCACCGAATGGCTCACCGACATAAAGAAGAACCAGTTGCCGGGGATCCTGGGAGGCGTCGGGCCTATGCACTCATTAGTGCAACTAGGTGAGGTTTTTTTCTTTAATCAAAACATATTTATGTTGTCTGATCAGTGATGTTTAACCCTTTGGGGGTATGGATGCCTTTGAGTCTAAGTGAGGACCATGTTTCTAGAAAACTTATGTCTGTAGTCACACACAGAACTTTACCTCCCATTTCTGTGGTTGGACGCTAGCAGAGATCAGAGCTCCGGCCCTCCTATTGACTGCTGTGTGTTGACTGTTGTTCTAGTGCAAGGCCTGAGGGACTTGGTCTGGTTACCGATAGAGCAGTACCGGAAGGATGGCCGCATCGTCAGGGGGTTTCAGAGAGGCGCTGCCTCCTTCGGCACCTCAACAGCCATGGCTGCTCTGGAGCTCACCAGCAGGATGGTTCAGACCATACAGGTATCTTTCCGCGGACTGCCTGAATCTCCATAAGGGGGATGAGCCGTTGTCAAACAGTTGGGTTCTTTTGTTTTTAAAATGATACTGCGAGAATATACAAAATGTCGAGAATAGATATTTTATTCATAATGATTTAATATCGTGCTTTTTTTTAATTGCTTAGCTATCCAGTGTTAAATAATTAGTAGAATGAAGCAGTGGAATACAGTGTCAAATCGTTTGCCTGTTTCAGGTACATTATAGCCATTAAGTTAGCCAAGAATTGATTTCACCACACTTAATGTGAAAAGGTCATAGGTAAATGTAAAGAAAGCATTACAGACAAATAGGAGTTGTGTTAAAGTTTGCCATGTTAAGGTCCAGTAGACCTTATCCAGATTGTGCATTCTTGACTAACTTGGTAACTTTTAGGATGTTCTGAGAGGACAGAGAAGGGACAGAAAAATAAGCTCAATCCAGATAGTAAGTTTTTAATGTACACTTTAATGTTCTTATTATAAACGTAATAAATCCTGTAGAGAACTCAAACCCTGCAGAAGAGCTGTGTGAGGTGCAGGAGACCCTCTGCTCTTCCTCAGTCCCTGTGGGTGGTGCCTGAGTCTCCACACTGCCTCTGACTCATTTCTGCTTTCTGGTAAAATGACCCAGGCGGCGGCAGAGACTGCTTATGACATGGTGTCTCCAGGGACCCTTTCTATCGAACCCAAAAGGATCAAAAGGTTCCCTCATCACCGGTTAGCCCACCAGCCGGTGGACCTGCGGGAAGGCGTGGCCAAGGCCTACAGTGTCGTGAAGGAGGTAGGTGTACTTGGGCGGACAAGCCAGCGCCAGCCCCCAGCTTCCCTGGCTTTCACCTTAAGAGACCTCTGTGGGTGGCATTTGTTCCCAGAAACTGCTGGGCGTAGACGGGAACTGCCACCAACAGCAGGTGCCGCGTCTGTGTAAGGTAAGAGCAGAGGCCGCGGTGTGGCCAGTGGGCTCCGAGGAGGGCGGGGACCCATTGGGAAGGGCGGATCACTCCCCTCGCAGAGCGAGCAGGGAGACCAGAGGCCGGTACTTGCAAGCTGGACCCAACGCATGTTTATGCTTCGATATATTTACCCCAGATTTGTTTAAATAACAACTTTTTAGGTAAATTACTCACCATGATCTCATGCCCCTGCCTCCACTGTGCTGAACGTGGCACAGATTTTTCTGTGCATGTTTTTATACTTTTATTATACGAGTACGCGTTCATAAGCAAGACATACTGTTCGTGTTTTAAAAGTTATGTAAATGGAATCATATTATATGTCATTTTGTAACTTATGTCTTTCAAGAAACATTCATGTCAATGTATATAGATCTAATTTAAACTGTTTTCTAGTATTTCATTGTGTGATTATAGCATAATTTATTTATTTCCCCGTCGGTGGACATTTAGTTTCCATTTTTTTTCTAAAACACTACCATAGGAATGTCTCTTTGTTCATATGTGCAAGAAGGTGTTAAGAGTGGGAGTGGTGATTTGTAACTACTTGAATATTGACATTTATTAAACATTGCCACATTGTGCTTTAGTGAGCCTTGATTCTTTAAGGCCATTGTCAGGGGCATCCTCTGTGTTAATCTTTTTTGACATTCTTTCTAATATGACACAATGTTTGAGGTCATTTTACTTTGGATTGATTTGTGTATTAGGATTTCATTAAAGATCTTTTCTCCAGGATGTCCTGATGGGCGAAAGTGCCTCTGTCAGTCTTGTGCCTGACAGAAGTGGCCTCAGTGGTGGGAAGACCACTGAGGGGCCCCCAGAAATGTATTAGTGGATAAATGAAGGCAAGACCAGTGGTCACCTTTCTTAAAACGAGATTTAATCAGGAGAATAAAGAAACATAATTACCAGTCAGACCTTTTCCTACAGATGCCCGGACTGGGCCAGTTATCAGTAGACATGTGAGAAATCAGGTTTGTGAAGATGGTCTCAGGGTTCAAAATGTAGCAGATGGAGCAGGGCCAGCTGACAGCAGGATGTAATAGCTCTTGGATATGCAGCACTGTGCAGTTTGCATAACGCTTGCCTACTTTTCTCTGTATACATTTTAAAATAAGTATTTGTGTGCTTATTTTGTGCCCTGTGTATAGTAACCCTTAAAGATAGGTGGCATTCCTCACTCACAGAGGAGGAGACAGGCCCAGCAAGAAGAGTAATGGAGCCAGGACTGGAACCCGGGTATCGGGTCTCATGTTTAGTTCTCTTTCTCTGAAACTGCCCCTGTGAAGAAGGGAGTGGAGAACAGTAAGCATGGATTGAGATGGTCCGATATGCCTGATTAGACCGAATCTGAATTCTGTATCAAAAGCTTTTAAAATAGAGGTTCCTAAATGGTGGTATATACTTCTTTTTTAATAACTCAAAGATCAAGAGAAAACATCCCATGTGTTTCACAGATAGGCTCATCTTTTAGGTCAGAGGTCAGCAAACTATAGCTTGCAGGCCAGATCTGGCCCATGATTGCTTTTTTATGGACCTGCAATGATTTTTACAGTTTTAGAGGATTGTTAAAAAAAAAAAAAAAAAAAAAAAAAAAAAAAAAAAAAAAAAAAAAAAAAAAAAAAAAAAAAAGAACAAACAACAAAGACCATCTGGCCCTTTATAGAGAAAGTTTGCTGACTGCTGCTGTTTGTAATTCTGTTCTGTGGTAGTCGGGTGGTTGTAAGGTGGTGACTTAGGAATTATTTAATGAACATTTAGTACCTGCTAAGCTGTACCAAGCCCTTCGGATGTGTTATTTGCTTTAATTCAAACCACCACAGTATTTTAATTCTCTCATTTAAAGGACTTGTCTGAGGTCACACAGCTGAGCGATGAAGCTGAGATTTGTATTTACTTCTGTTGTCTCCAGACTAGGTGGTGGTAATCATTATATTATAACAAACTAATACTCTCTTAATGTTTGCAGGTTAGGGAGCGGCACTGGCGGTGGGGGAGGAGGAGGATGTGGCAAATGTATAAATTGTATGCATTTTCTTCACTGTATTCACAGTTTCACTTATTGGCTCTTATCTTATAGATAGTTTTAAAAATAGCACTTATTTTATTTTATTTCTTAATTCTTCTATACCGTATTCCCCCGATGGTGCTACATGTTTTTGCCTGCCACGTTGGGTGGAGATGGCACTCTGGTTAGCTTGTCAGAATGATGGCTGGATTCTGGGTTAGGACGAGGCTCCTTGTTTTTCCCAGAGAGCCCAAAGCTCCGTGCGCTGTGCCTTCACGGAGACGGTCACGGTGACACAGTGCCTCCTGTCCCGTGAGGCACTTCAGAGTTAGAGATGGCAGAGGTTTGCAAGTCATGTATGAAGTTTGACCACTTTGGCTTGACCTACACGTTTATATATTCAGCCTTAAACCTTTGCAGTCATGATTATTTCAATAGTAGGCAGTTTTAAGGAAGAGGAAAAATGCTACAGAAGCTTTGTTACTAATTATTAAAAATGTTCCTGCTTTATGTTCTCAGAATTTTCTCTACTTAATCCAGTGAAATGTTCTGTTTAGCCTTTTATCTTAATTGAATGTTCCACAGTTATCTTTTCTTGTATGTAGCCAGTAACTTCAAACTAATTAAATAATATTCTAGAGCTTAATAGAATTAGGTTTTCTTGTTACAGTTGAATCAGAGGAACTATCACCATGTGCCTTTAGTGATTATATTTATTCCAGAAGCTTTGTTTGCTAAGTTTGATTTAACTAGAGTGGTAAATAGTGCCAGCACAGCTACTCTTCGATTATTAAATTCTTCTGTAAGCTTTTCCATGTGAAATTATGGTTTAGCCACATTTTCTGCACGAGTCACAACAAAATACTAAATCATAATAATCGCCTCTTGTCCTTGTAATTAGAATTTTGTCATAAAAACGATTTTCTTGGGCTATCTCAAAAGCAACTTCTTTCTGGCCTAGTCACAAACATATTGTTAAGTCCGCTGACGTGCGCGTTACAGAATCATTTAGGGGTTTTCTGACCAGGAATTCACTCCCTGTCTCCCATCCCCCCTTCCAGGGCATCACAGACACGGCTCACACCCTCTACGAGACCGCGGCTCGAGAGCATGAGAGCAGAGGGGTCACCGGGGCCGTGGGCGAAGTCTTGCGCCAGATCCCCCCGGCGGTGGTGAAACCTCTGATCGTTGCCACCGAAGCGACTGCAAACGTGTTAGGTGGCATGAGAAACCAGATTAGACCAGATGTTCGGCAAGACGAGTCACAGAAATGGCGCCATGGGGAAGACTGACTGATACTCCAGACATGGCTCTTCCAAAGCTAGTGAGGCTGGCACTGAGGAGCGGAGTGTCCCATGGGCAGCTTTAGGGGGAACTCATTAATCTTATTGTGCTCATCTCAGGAACAAAAGCATTTCTTAGTTAAATAATTTAATATCACAATACCGTGCAACCAAAACTTCTCATGTTTCAGGGCTAGTTTGGTACTTGCCCATAGAAAGGTTTGGTGGCTGGTGTCAGAAGTTCTTATAGCATTTGCTGCCAAGTTAGCGGAATTCTTGCTTTTATTGAAATGACTATAGTTCTCCCTGTTACAGATGAGATATCGTTGGAAACCTTTTACAGTACGACGTGCTCAGAATCATCCGAGCACTTCGAAAGCGTTATTTATGTTGCTCTGAGGAGTCAATTTTTCTCAAGGTTCAAAAAGAATCACAGCTTTGAAACTTTCATGGAAAATGAGAGATAGAAGCCACAGGGGAAGCAAAGCAAATAGGGTTTTCAAAATAAATATCAGTGAGGAATAAGTCACCCAGTCTGTTGGATTGAGTGTCACGCACTTGGGAACAGCATTATTTCCGGTTACTCGGAAAATCCTCTTGAGAGAGTTGGAGGACATGAGCGTTGTAGACATGTTCTGTTGTTGTGTTGCACTTTATCCTGTGTGTGTGTGTGTGTGTGTGTGTGTTTAGATTAATACATGTCATGTGCTGTCTTTATGTGATTTACAAAGTTACACAAAATACAGAGTAAGTCTGAAAGTTTTTGACAAAGGAAGGCAACTCCCATGTAGTAACTTCCATTTATTTTAATTGTAAATGAAAACGTGCATTCTATAATGAACTGGGGCCCATATAATTGTTTATATGTCCAATTTTGAGCAGGTGTAGTGCAAGCTTGTGAGGAATGTGTGGAAAGGGAGATTGGAAGTGGTTTTTACTCTCTTAAAATTAACCAAAAATCCTCCGAATATGCCCTAGTCAGTTATTTCGAAGTACCGTTTTTACTTGGTTAACAATGTACATTTTGATAACCTGTCAGGAATGATGAATAAAGTATTTTTATTTAAAGGTAAATTGTTTTATGCTTCCATGAATATTTTGCTTTTCTTAGAGCATATTCATAGATGCAGTACTATGATTTATTCCGAGATACTTGGGAATACCATCTCAGAATGGACTTTGGTCAATACCAAGTAAGCCATTCCCTAGGAGTCAGAGGGAAGTTGTTCACAGCTTCTGCCTTTAGATTGATCTGGCAGAAAGGAGACGGGGACTTGGCATTCGCTGTTGAAAGCTGCCTGGTGAGAGTTGTCACGTTTGGAAGGGGGGAATATCGAGGCGAATTTGGTATTTCAGAACCCCATTTCAGTTTGGGGTTCAATTTCATTCTCTAAATTCTCTAACAAAGTAATGTAAACCAAAAATCTGAACATTTAGTGTTTATAAAAGTTATGCTGAATGACATTGATTTCGTTGAAACGCTTAAAAGGGCCCTGCTCAGAGTGACCACCTGTGTAAGCACCGCGGAGCCGTCGGCTACGCTGTCCTAACTCAGCGGAGCCCGTGTGGAACGTGGGCGCGAGGGACCCGCTGCGGTCGCGTCCACCGCGCTCTGCCCCGGCGCTCCCTCCGTTCCTTACGACGGGACACGGTGTGCATTCATCTGCGATGGTTAATCTGGAAGACACTCGGCCATGCTTAAAAATATGAAGTCTCTGACTTTTAAGTGTATTTCCCATAGTTATGCTAATTATTTAAGTTCAGTTAGACATCGTATAGAGGCAAATGGTCACACTCTGCACCGTGAGCTGCAAAGGACCTGTCTTTTGACAAATGAGCTTTATAAATCCCATTTAAGCGTATCTACATGGCAGTCTCCATGGATCTTTCCCTGTTCTGCCCTCCTTCGCCTGCTGTTGAGAGACTGTGTGTGGGAACAGAAACCTTATGTCTTAGAAAGATTCAGTGTCAAGGGTCTAGTCATCGTCATTTTAACCAAGATGCTCTTAAGATATTTATGTATCTGTATAAGAACACTCTGCATTATTAAGTATCCTTTAGTTTTTCTTTTTTAAAAAGTGTCTCTTCAAACTTTTATGTTACGATGGCACAGTGAAAAGGGTGTTGGGGAGGATCCTTGGGTTGTCAGATCTGTGACTTACCAAGTAGATGACTTTAATTTCTCTAAGCCTCTGTGTCCCTCTCTGAACAAAGGGATTCCTTATGACAAAGCCCAACAGATTTTCAGATGATTAGGGCCGCGTGTGTATGCGTGTGCGGGCATGTGCATGCGTGCCTGCCGTGAGTGGAGGGGCGGGATGTAATGCCCGTAGAGTGCCCCAGACCTGTGACACCTCACCCTGGAGCCATTGTCAAATGAGGACATGGTCACATATCAGAGGAACTATGGGCTCCATTTGATCTTGGATCTCTGAGTTTTACACTTCTGAACGGCCGCAGCGCCTTCACGGCTGCTTTTGGATATGATCCTTCCGAATGGAGTAGCCTGCGTGTGCCCACTTGTCGCTCCACGTCCCCGTCGGTGTCTCTCAAAGGTGTCCAGGTGAGCAAGCCTGCGCCACAGCCGTTAGCGAGTTTCCAGGCCCCACGGTGCCCCAGCAGCGCGTTAGACTGTCTTCCACTACAACGGCCGCCAAGGCCATGGCACGTCTGCTCTTGAGTGGGGCCGAGTTGGATCTCCCAGTTCTTCCTGTCTGTCCTTGGCTTGCCAGCCATTATTTACAAGTAGAATGTCCACTCGACATTTGCCCTATAGGGTAGAGATGATACAGTGTTTCTACTAGACATCGTAGCATTGGACTTTCATTTTCATAAAGTTTGGGTCCAATTTGGAGTCCCACTTAAGACATAGATTTAACATCAATAGTTTTATAGTGCAAAATTCACTTTAAGGAAAAAAAAAACTTCCCAAGTAGCAGTGTGCCTAAAATGGCAACAATACTAAAAACCAGTGTGTCCTCCCTCCTGCTATGTGTCACTTGTAAATACTATTAAAATATTTCCAGCTTTTAAGGGAATTATTTTTTTAAGCATCTCCTTTAAAAACTCAGTTCTGCAGGTTTGGTGCCTTTGTTCAGTTTCAGAGCAGGCCGGACGAGTCTGTCACTCCGGCAGGGCCTGCTGGGCCGCGGGGGTGCCCGCCTCACCTCGCGGCATGTGACTTAGCTTCTTGGCACCGCGTGTGCTCACCAGTCTAGGGACGGCAGGCAGAGCTGAGCTTACGCAGTTTGGATCCCAACTCGCACCAGGTAGCTTCAGGATTAGCAGTTGTCAGCATTAACCTAAATTTTGCGTATGTAAAAAGCTGAGGACTTAAGTGAAATCGTTTAACTTCATATCCATCTTACGCCTGCGCTGGGTACAGTTCCTCAGAATTGGGGGGTGGGAGGCAGGACTGGTGTCCTGTGCCAAACAGTCTTACTCCATTTTCCCTCACACTCTCTTACCTGCTTAAGACAGAGAATGTGTACAGAGTTCTCGAAGCTTCTTGAAAGTAAGAGGCCGTGCAGGCACAGAGTGACATTCTTGTATCGCAAGCACATCAACTGGACGTACCAAGTGGGTAACATATAGAATAAACCAAATGTACATTTGTGAGTCTTAGGTTAAAAAGGAAGGTTATTTTATAGTGTGTAGATAATGAAGGGAAAAAATTTTTTTCCATTACCAAGAAATCTTATTTCTGTTTACTGGCAGATATTAGTCAGTTTTTTCATATAAGAATAATTGAGTGCTTTACTGCCAGTTTATTTTTATCTCAGTATTCTCAGATAAATCACAGTCGCAAGTTAACCGTTTTAATCAGCAGTATTTTCCTTTCATTGTCGTGTCTGCAAATCGGAGGTAGGAAAGGCATTCTTAACACACCACCCTGACAGGCTTCTTTTGGGATGAGAAATTTAAGAGCATGTCGACAATTCACATTTCGAAATGTCAGCATTTTTTAAAACCATAGGTATTAGATATTTTCGCCTCCTGAACAACCGTTGGCCCCTTGGTTCCAAGCACGTGCTTCAGAGGAAGCCCCAGAGCCTCTGTGAAGGTGCCACTGGTGACGCGGTGGCACCTCTGATGCCCAGCGTGGTCGAAGTGGCAGCCCCGCCTGTAAACTGTGTTTACTTTGCTGTTTCAACGCATTTCGTGTACATGAAATGGCAGCTCCAGTTTCCCATTGGTTTTGTCTCCCATTGTTTGTATAGTGAGCCAGTCACACAGGACTTTTCATTGCGAAATAGGGTAGGGTGCCATGTCCCACTCACAGTCATGCTGTCCCGACCGTCTTTGATGTCGACTTGATCTCGCCACAAGTGAAAGAACCTATGTTGTCTATGTTGATTGACGATGGATCGTTGCTGTTTCTTAATTTTCCTAATTAAGGTAATTATGGATGTGAATACTTTAAGAATACTGATGTTGTACAAGTATTTTTGTGAAAAATGTAACTTGTTAGTGTGACTATTTAAAATATTATGAAGTTAAGAATACTGTTGGAGAAAATTAAAATATTTACTCTTTGGATTTGCTTTAACACTATTTTCTTTCGCCAAGAACTGTTCCCACAGCTTGTACATGCTGCTTGTATGGGTGTGGGGCGAGGGTGGGAAAAGCTGTTCCTACAATCCTGGTCCTTCCAATGGCACATCTGGTGTCTACCTGCCCCGTTTCTGAGATGTATAGGGCATTAATTTTCAATTTGCTGCTCCTCCCCCTTTTGGATATGAATCACAAAATTATCCCGCCAACGTAGACTTGTGGCGAACATCTTATAGATTTGATCAGAGGGACCTAGATAAATACTTGATAAATCTGTTTTATTTGGAGGAATATTTTTACTTAGGAAAAGAATATTTAAGAGAAATGCTTTTTAAAAAATTTTTATGAGTTTATTTGAACCAAACTGATAATGACATACGCCAAAGAACAAGATCTCACTCAAGTGCTCCCAAGAAATACTTATTTTTAAAGAAGTACTTTAAAAGAGGTTTCGTTGTGGTAAATGTCATATATAATCATTCACTTTGAGGAATCAGGAAAAAACGACAAGTCGCACTTCACACGTGGCTCGTGTGAAAGAGGGCGGGGCCCTTTGCGAGCCGCGCGGTCTGCAGGTTTTGCAGTGTGCACTTTAACCTCCGGCCGCTCTAGAGGCCGTTATCATAGTCCCCGTTTTCCAGCGGAGGACACTGGGGGGTCAGAGAGGTCAGGGCACTTGCTCACGGTCACGTGGTTTGACTCCCAAACCCCATGCTCATTCGGGGCTTCACAAGGAACTTGCACAGTTGTCTAAATCTGAAAACGTCACTGATTAGGACACTTAGAAAGGACTTTTGCTAGAAGATTGAGATTAAAGGCTCTTGGAGTCCTGGAGCCTAAGATAAGAACAGACTTGCTCCGCATCCGGTCACCTGCTCACCCCGCCCCTCCCCGTCGCCTGGCTGCCTGGCTGTCCACCACTCCAGTCCTTCGGCTCTGCCACACCCTGTGCACAGGGACTAGAGCCACCTGGAGATCTTTTTTTTTTTTTTTTTTTTTTAATG
>CM053509.1:4541780-4568515 GCA_028627145.1 Eidolon dupreanum
TGCATCTACAAAGTCCCCATTGCCATAAAGACATTTACGTCCTACAGGAATTATGTCCTGGTCATCTCGAGGGCCCTCATCAGCTGCCTACCATAGTATTATTATGTCAGAAATAATTGATAAGGAAGCTAAGCTTCTTCGCTCACCACTGTTTTAATTCTGCCAGAAATGTGGGAGGACTTCTTTCCTATGTGGCGAGGATATTGGAGGAAGACTTCTAGGGATGCACTGTTTATAAAGTTCCCACACCCTGGCCCTGAAAAGCCGGCCCACAAAGACATAGATCACCGGATTCAGGCAGCTGTTGATGAAAGCAAAGAAGTTGGCCCCCTGGAGGCCCAGGTCCGTGAGGTTCTCCCAGAAGCAACTTTGGAAGACCCGCACCTTCAACAGGAATTCCAGAAAGGCAAAGAAGTGGTAGGGGGCCCAGCAGACCAGGAAGGCGGCCACGAGCGTGAGGATGAGCGCCGTGGTCTTGCCGTGTCTGGGGCCCCCGCAGCTCGTCCTCCTGACCTGCCTCTGCCCTCGCAGGGAGGCCAGGATGTGGTAGTTGAAGAAGACGATGGCGGCCAGCGGCAGGAGGAAGCCCAGCACGTTCAGCTCCACGATCCTCACAAAGGGCCAGGCCTCGTGGGGGAACAGCAGCACGCAGGCGGAGATGTTCAGCTCCGGGACGGCTCTGACCGAGCGGAGCACGAACGTGGGGACACTCAGGAGGCCCCCCAAGACCCAGATGAACACGCAGGTGGCCCGGGCCAGCCGCCGCCGCCGCCGCCTCCGGCTGGCCATGGGGTACACCAGCACGCAGTAGCGGTCCCAGCTGATGGCCACCACCAGGAAGATGCTGACGAACAAGTTGGCCTTTATGACTCCGTTGACGGCGCGGCAGAGGAGGGTTCCGAAAGGCCAGCTGAACCGGTTCCAGATGTTCTCCGCCCAGAAGGGCAAGCCCAAGACGAACACCAGATCCGAAGCCGCCAGGTTGGCCAGGTAGATTTCTGCCACGTTGAGACGCCGCCGGGGCAGCAGGAAGACGGACAGCACGAAGAGGTTCCCCAGCAGGCCGCAGAAGCAGATGGACACGATGAACACCGGCAGCACCCTGTGCACCAGGTCCCAGGCTTCCTGGGGGCCGTCGCAGGACGTGGCATTCGGAGGCGAGAGCTGGCTCTCGTTGGAGGACTGGAACTCCAGGAAGGTCTGGGACGCCATCCACGGCGACCTGCAACGAGCAGCAGGGAGCATTACACAGGAGGCCCGTGGGCCAGACCCAGGCGGCCGCGGTTTGGAAAACAAGCATTTCCTGGGCGCCCGGCCACAACCACTGACTTGGGGATCGGGGGCTTTGCTGTTAGAACAGCGGAGCTGAGTGGTCGCGACAGAGACGGTGTGGCCATCTGTCCCCTTAGAGGGAAAGCCCTGGCACGGAGGAAAGGACCTGGGCTTGGAAACCTGAGTCCAAATCCTGGCACAACCACTTGGTATGGGCCACTTAGACCCACTGACTTTTCTTCTTTCCTTTTTTGGAAATTGTAGCTAATTGTATCCCTTTTATGGGATTGTGGCAAAGACTGGCGACGGTATCTATGCAGTGCTCGGCATGGTTGCCTGGCATAGAGGAAGCACTCGACAGTGCTTGTTAGTCTTATTAACGATCCTGTTATTATTTTTAACAGTTTAACAAACATTTATAACATGATGTCTATGTACCGGGCACCATTGAAAGAGTTTTACATTGAAGTATTTTCTCATTTAATCTTCCCAATAGCCCTGTAAAGTAGGGCCATTGTCACCTCTATTTAACTCATAGAAAATGGATCACGGAGAGGCCGAGTCACTCGTCCGTGGTCACACAGCGGGCCAGTTGCAAAGCTTGGATTCGGACCCAGGCGCTGGTGCGTCTCTCTGTTCTATTCTGCTGCACGTTTTGTCCCCCCTTGGTAAATGTGTTCAGGCTCAAAAGTTAATGGCTTGTCCAAGGAGACCTAGCCGGTGAGCGATGGCACCAGGCTGTGGGCCTCCGTTTGCTCTGGCCCCGAAGGCCACACTCAAGGTCACACAGCTCTCCTTCCTCCCATGTGCCCACGCGGTTTCAGTGAGAGAGGGCCACAGCAGGAAGGAAACGGGCCACGTCTCCCAGCCGTCTGCGATCGATGGAGAGAAGGTCACATCCTGTACTTGTGAATTTGTGGGTACCTGTCAGCAAAGGTGGCCATGGCCAACCCAGGGGACCCATACAATCCCACACACACAGTGAGCCACTGCCTGCCCTGTGGGATTTCTGGGGCTCCACACCTAAAAATCCTTCCCCCACCTGGATGAGTTAATTTACACCAAGTGCTTAAAATGGCTCCTGACCCTTCATAAGCACTTGCTAAATGCTCACTATTCTTATTACTAGTGACGCTTGAGACTCCTTGGGCCGAGTAAAGCCTCACAGCGCCCGGTGCAAGATATTGTATAAGAGAGAACCAATCTTAGAAGACACTTTTGTCTATGTGACCTTGTGCAAGTCACTTTATGTCTCAGAGCCTGGCTTTCCTCATCTGGGGAGGATGCGATGGCCTCCATCTGTGAGACTCTCTGTACCTCACACACTGTGCCACCTGCAATGGGGTGTAATGCACAGGCTCCTCCATTCATTTATCCACTAAACAGCGTCTACGAAGCACCTACTCTGTGCCAGGCACTGCTCTAGGGCTTTGGGACACAGAAGTGAATCAAATAGGCAAACCCGCTGTCTTCCAGGTGCTTCTAGCTCAGTGAGAGGAGAGAGCCAGTAACAACAAACCTGCTGAGCAAACATGTTAGCAGGGGCGATGGTGAGACGTGATTAGGTTCTAGATATATTTTGAAGGTGGTACCACCGTGATTTTCAATGGGATCAAAAAGGAGGAATTGGGCGATGCCCAGATTTTTTAGCCTGAGCGCTTGGAAATATGAAGTTGCCATCAACTGAAATGGAGATGGCAGAGTGAAGATGGAGCAGGTTTTTCTGGGTGAAGATCAGCAGCTGACTTTTGGACATTTAAGGCTGAGATGTCTGCTGGACGTCGAGTGGAGATGTCCAGTGGGTGGCTGGATATACGAGACCGGTGTTCAGAGCCCGGGTCTGAGAGAACGGTACGTAATTGGGAGCTGTAATCATGTAGATCGTATTTAAAGCCACAGGACTGGGTGAAACCACCAAGGGAGAGTGTGTAGGCAGAGAAGAGACAAGCTGCTGGGCTGCCAGTAGATGGGGCAGTGGGAAACGGGGGAAATCGTGGGTTAGGTGGCTGTGAGGTGTCTGCGGCATTTAGCATTCTGACTCAGAGCACGTGGGGCAGTGGGGGTAGTCTTGTTTTTTTAACTTATTGCAGGGCATAAATCCACAACTCTTTCTTTTGTTATTTGGCAATACTTTAAAATTTTGCAATAAGCCCTTCTGGCAGCGAGGAGCTAAAAAAATGAATGTTCAGTGAAAGTTCAAGTCCCACACTCCTGCTTCTCAAAGTCGTTGATGGATGCGTAACTTGCACAAAGCGTTTGTTGACGTTTGCATCGCGATGGCAGCTACAGCAGTTCTACTGAGCATGTGAGAAGACACAAAGCTGCTACTTGAGAAGTTAATCCTACATTGATTTCACCCACAGAGTGGCAGAGGGTGCTGTTATTGTCAGTCTGCAAACCATGACTTTTCACTTAGATCAGCTGACTAGACTTTCAGTCAATTCAGCTCCTTTTTAGTTCCAACTCATCATGTGCACATACGACAATGGAGGTGTTGGCTGAGTATGTGTCAGCTCCATAGAAACGGCACAGACAGTGACATGTGCCAGTTTGGTACCAGTAGCCTCAGATTCTTCAATCTGGAAAATCGGTCGGTTCCACTCATGAGTCAAATCTTTCACTCAGTTCATGGAATCAAAGCAAAACCTTCACAAATTCATTCTGCCGAAGCGGAGCAATAAGCGGACTTTTTGTGACTCCTATTCTAATTGCAGTTTAAATTGTTCACGTTGGAAATAAAGTTGCCGTGTTTTGTGATGATACACACACATACACGCTTTGGTGGGCATAGTGTCATAGTGACAACAATGTTCTTACTAAAATAAGAGACCGATTAACAGAAATGTGCTTCAAATAGGTCACGATGCACACGATTTGTAATTGCATATAAGTTTCAATAGTTTACCAGTTGAAACGGAGGTTGTAGTTGAAAAGATTTACAAAGTTTAAAAACATAGTTAACGAACTACAAACACTTTATGAGAAGTTGATGAATTTGAAAAAAACCCCACAATTTTAGCATGAGTTTCCTTTCTCAGCTGCCTATCAGTGGATTGAGTCTAAGTGCCCTAAAATGTTATTAAACTATTTGTTACAGCAAATCTCTAAATTGCTGAATTTTTTTCCAAATCAATTGAAAATCTTTAATCAAGGTTTGGAACAACTAGAGCACCAAAACATCAACTTCTAAAGCTTTTAGCAGATTATAATGATTGAAAACAAAGCTTTTATGTAGAAAATAATTAAAATTGTTTTGCTAAAAGAGCAAGGAAGGAAATGATCAAATTAAGTGTTAAGAGCTCACATTGGAACACAAGATTTAATTTTAGAATTCTCTGATAAAATTTTGTAATGAGCTTTAGAATATTTCAATTTGTAGGGAGAATTTTTTTAATTGGATAAATTCATGTTCTGTACAGAAAAGAGATAAAATTGAGAAAGTCTATGATTTGCAGCATCTAAACTGACAGACAATGCATTCAAAAATGATAAATAGCTTCAACTTACTTAAAAAGTTTAATCTGGTATGAATATTTATTAAAGAAAGAAACTCTGAACTGAGGCATAAAGGCAGCACCTGTGAACACATCTGGACTGAAATATTTGCATAATTCCATATGCAAAGAACTGGACTTTCAAATGGCCTCAAAGCTCAATCTGGTACCTCAACTCCTGCAGAGAGAACATTTTCTTTCTTTTTTTAAAATATATATATTTTTTATTTTTGAATCACAACTAATATTCTATTAGTTGAACGTTTTCTTACTTAAATACATTTTGGTCCAAGAGAAGGTCCATAGAAGGTGTTAATTTAAATTTATTAACCATAAAACTTGAAGAAAAAGATTTCAGCAATTACATAAAATAGTTGAAAATAATAAGACCACACTTTCAGTAAATGCATTCTTTGGGAGATGCCAGTGACATATCGGAGTCAGGCACAAGTCTAAGAAACCAAGTGTGGCACTGGGTGTGTACCAAGGACAATTATTTTGCTTCTGTTATTTTTTAATGTTCGGTTCATTAACATAGAGAAAAGGTTTTATTTTGCTTTAATACACGTGGGTGTGTATATATTTTTAAAGACATAATTTTTTTATGAAAACAATTTTTTGACCAAAATTGCTCTACAACTCTGGCAAAAAAGTGTAGATGGAGGAGTTGTAACATGGAGCCAGGGGAACCACCTTGCATGTCCTAAGCTTCGAACTTTCTGAATGTTAAAACCAAGCAAAATAACCTTTGGACTGGGCCTAAAGCAACCTTGTGCCCCAAAGAAACGTTTGAAAAGATAACAAGAAAGCAGATATTTTGACTACCAAACCACTGAAAATTAAAAACATTCTTTAGAATAAACGTCACTATGTTACGTAATCTGCAGCAATATCGATGTAATTGTTCCCTTTCTCTTTTTCATAAATACCCATTGCCTTTGTACAGATGAACAAACTGAGGTAAGAAAAAGTGAAAATGACCTGCCCAAGTTCACGTGGCAATGAGCCAGGTCGTTTGTCCATGGCCTTTCTTCCCTGCCCAGCTCACAGAGTCCTGGCCTCTTTGACCCAGCATGCTGTGACTATAAAGAGAATGGGCCTGGAGCCGGGGAACCTGGGCTTGGGTCTCGGGGTCACCAGCTGTGGATTCCGGGGAGGTCAAGTAACTTCTCTGAGCCTTGGTTTCCTCCTCCGTAAAGCGGGAAATATAGCAGCTGTGGCAAAGAGTCGAGAGGCTGGAAAGAGATCATGCAGGTGAAACGCCTCGTAGGTTGTAAAGCGTCGAATCCAAGGCTTTAAGGACAACCACCGCCACCACAAGGATGACAATGACTGAGCAGTGTGTAATGACGATACCGTGTCCTGGTCCCTCTGAGGGGATACAACCTCTCCTCCATGTGGGACATGAGATTGGGAAGTACTGTGAGACCCTTCTCTGCTCTTCCTGGGCCACGGAACAGTCCAGGGGGGACCTGGGACCCAGCTCACTAGGAAGCTAAGGCACGGAATTCTGGAGGCTGGGTTCCCAGGAGGCCTGGCACTTGGCCGTGAGATTCTCATTTGTCTCTGGCCCTGGAGCTTTAATAGCCAGGAGTCTGAGAACGGACAGGAAGAGGAGAGGCTGGGTGCGTCCATGCACGTGGCCTCCTGTGCTTCCCTCCCTTTCCTTCTCCAGGTATCCTTGAACATGCCGGGGGGTGGGGGTGGGGTTGGTCCTCGTCCCCTCTGAAGTGTGGGTGCCTGGGCAGGAAAGGACACCTCTCGGGGTTGGTGGAGGGGGGCTGGCTCCTGTGTCATCCTGAGAGACCACAGGTCAGTGAGAAGCAGGCGCTGCCCAGGCACCACCAGACCAAGGGATGGGCCATGGGGTTGGGGTACGGGGCCGAAAGATCAGCAAAATAATGGCCCCCAAACACATCTATGTTCTAGTCCCTGGGACCTGTAAATATGTCATCTTACATGGCAAAAGGAGCTCTGTGGATTTGATTCAGTTAAGGATCTTGAGACGGGGAGGTGATCCTGGATTATGGAAGTGAACTTAATGTCACAAGGAATGAAGGTGGTTTTATTTCTAAGTGAAAGAGCAAGGCAGGAGGGTCAGAGTCAGAGAGAGATTAGAGGACCCTACGCCACTGGCTTTGCAGATGGAGGAAGGGACCACGAGCCGAGGGACACGGGCAGCCTCTAGAAGCTCAAAAAAGCAAGAAACAGATTCTCCCCTAAACCCTGCAGAGGAAATACAACCCTACCAATGCCAGCACCACCAATTTAGGACTTTTGACCTCCAGAACTGTAAGATAATAAACTCGTGCCCTTTTAAGCCACTAATTTGTCACAGCAGCCACAGGAAACAAATACAGTGGGCAAGGCTTCGCCCTGCCCAGGAAATCGGGGACTGCTACCTTTGCCATTGGCAGAGACCTCTGCCTTCGGCTGGAATCTGACTGGGCGGCAGATGCTGCCCTGCCTCCCGCAGGACCCGCCGTGCCTGCTCCAGCTGGACTCATTCGTAAAGTGGTTTTCCTTACCAGCTGCTGCCTGTGTTCACACGAAGTTGGCCAGAGAGGAGAAATCTTCCTTCGCCGGTTCTTAATTTTAGCTCCAGTATTTCCCTGGCACATAGGAGGTGCTCAATAAACAGCAGCTATTGCTAGTAGTCATAATATTTGATCCTATTTGAAAAACTCAGTGAGGACATTGGGCAAGTCCTTTAGAGATGAGAGTTCTGTAATTTCTATGTGATATTTTCTGAGTTCTTCACATTTTTAACATTGGCATGTGGTACTCAGGAGACAGTGTGACCTTCTTCAATAAATTAGCCTTTTTCAAATTAATTCCAGTGTCAACAGTGAGGTGATGATAAAGGCATTTGAAATACAGACATGGATATTAGTGAATGTCCACCCAGCCACATAATAACATCTTATTTTCAAGCCCAAGCAGTAGTTGGCCTTAGGAAATCTTGTACGTGATTCTGGGGGGACCACTTTGATTTTCACAAATCAGAGTCTGTAGATTGTAACCGGTCAGCACCTGCGCATAGCTGTGGTGGCTGTATCCAGCGTCTAACGCGTTTCTTACGAGCTGGATATAAAGAGGTGCTGGAACCTTCGCGAGCTCTTCCAAACTTTCTCCCTCCTCCCTCCTTCCTCTCTTCTGGCAAAAACAACTAAAACCCAAAGTAGGCAGGGAACACAAGCCTCTTAAATCAATTTAGAATTCCGTTATTAAAAAAACCACACTTTCAGAGAGCAGAAAACTCTGCCAATGTTTAGTTGTAAAAGGAAGAAAATTTTTTTTTCATTTTTGCTTTTTAAAGAGACACGGCTCATCCTCTTACGTGACGCTCGTAACAGACAAGAACGATGGTCGTTTACTTACTCAGAGAGAAAATGAAGGAGCTCACAACTTCAGCAGGGTTTTCTGACGGCGAGAGTGGCTTTTGGAGGCTTTTTCTGTTCTGGGAAGTGCTGTGAAATGTGGCACCTTAACTTACATAACCTCCGCTCCGATGATGTCATCAGAGGGATTGTCTAAAAAGTGATTCTTTCCGCTGGAGGAAGCAAGCCGTGGTTTTGAAAGGAAAGCTTTGGGGCTGGCAAGAGATTGTTCAGCCACCGTCTTCCTCCTCACCTCGGTGACATCTGGGGAGGCCCGCCACCCCACCCAAGACGGGTCCACTGGCCAACATGCCCTCAAAACACATTTTGGCACAGAGAATATAGTTAATAATACTGTAGCAACTCTGTATGGTACTGGCCTCATTGGGGAGCCCCTTTGGAAGGTACATAAATGTCTCATCGCTACATCGTATACCTGAAACTGATATAATATTGTATGTCGATCGTAACTGAAAAAAATTTTTAAACTTAAAAAAAAAAAAAGAAGATTTAACAACAACAGAATAAGAAACACTCCACACCGCATGTGGGCATCACTGAGTCCCCACGAGCACCGGCGACATCGAGCCGTGACTTTGCCCGTTGGCAGTGGGGTCCTGGCTGCCTGCGGCTCCGTGGTGGCTGTCGTGGGAGCTGACTCGAACGCCCCCTTCCGAACTTCGGTCATGAAAGGTCCATGGCCAAGAATCCATCAGTGAGGACCCGTTAAACAAACAGAGAGCCAGGGAACATCTGACTCATGCGATGGCTGGAGCTGAGTAAGATCGGAGGTACTTTTCCCTGATCCTCCCTGGCAGTCGTCAGGCCGTGTCGGACCTCAGCCTGCACATGTCAAAGTGAGCGCCCCGAGACCTCGCGTCCAGACGGAGACACGCTTCTGGCTTTGTCTGGGCATGGGGCTTCGAGACCCTTGCCCTGAACCCTGCTTACCTTCTTTCTATCTCTGCTCCTACACATTACGAGATTTCAAGCCCCCTTCGTACATGCGAGAGAGCGTGTGTCTCTACACCAGGGCTTCCAGAAAACACGATGCCCCGAATCTCAGGCCCTCCGGCCGCCCTGCACCCTAGCCCTGCTTCCTGGGTGCTCCATTCGCGCCTCCTGGCGTCACCACGAACGTAACACGTACGGAGCAGAGAATGTCCCCTTTTGTCCTTAGAATCTGGCCTTCTGATTGTGTTCCCCTTTTCTGTAACTCCATGCCTCAAATTGCACGTTTCAGTTTTCTAGCAGTTTTTTCTTGTTCCTGACATCTTAAAATTGTGGAAGCAGGAAAAAAAAAAATAACCCTTCAAAGCTCAGTAGCAGATGTGTAATTTAGAGAGGAAGCTGGAATTTATCTTTGAGGAAGGTCCCTTCAAACCAGGAGAGGTCTGGGACTTTTTAGTCGCGCAGATGTTAGGTAAGAGCCTGCCATCGTTTTGGGGGGAGGATTTTAACAGGAGAGAGTTTCCAAATCCCAGTCCTTCCTAACTAGAGCCGCAGGGCCGGGTCTCGACAGAGCCAGACCCTGCCCTCTGCAGAAAGCGGCTGGTTGGTTTTCTCCCTTCGGTGTGGGTTTGCCCAGCCTGATAGTAGAGGACTTCCCGCCCAGCACGCATTCACTCCCAGGAGAGCCCAAGAAGACCTGCTGTGCCGGGAGGTGGGGTGCCCGGCCCGACGCTCCGCTTGCCTCTTGGGGAGGGCAGACCGAGGAGAAGCGGAGTGAGCGAGGCAGGCCCATGTGGCCGGGACTGTCGGTGCCCCACATGCCACCGGCGATGGCTGAGTAAGCCGGGCTTCGGGAAACTTGCCAAGGCCGTGGGGGCCCCAGCCCGTGGGAGGATTGGAAAATGATGCAGATGATTAAGAAAATGGATATTCCCGCTGCTGCTCAGCGGAATGGGAAATGGGAAGCAGACGTTGGTCCAGAGCAAGGGAACCTCGAGTCTAGGAAGGGCCAGCAGATCCCCGAAACGTGGAGAAGATGGGAGGAGGCCGAGTGAGAAGGGAGCGTCCGGTGGGGACTGTATTCCAAGAGTCTCTTGGGCACTGGGGACTTGGGGAAAGCATGGGAGGAGGATGCAACAGCACAGAGACGACTGTAAGGCGCAAGGGGCCACTGGTGGAGGCCCCGGGGCCCGCTGGGCGGGACAGGCCAACTCCTCCCTGACCCTCCCTAATGCTGTTGCGGGGGGCTCTGGGCTGCCTGGATCTACCCAGGCAGGGGTGACCCGGACTATGCCCGATGAGTACTCAAGAAAAGACGGGCCGGAATTCGAGAAACGGGGGACACGTGGGGCAGAGTCCCCACATGACATACAGACCCCCTTTCCTCTTCTCCAGCTGCCCGACCATGGAGCCCCCTCTCCTTTCTAGCCACATCCAGCAGGATGTTCAAGGCGGGAGAGTCTAGAATATTCCATTCCGCACATCCTACAGATAACATCCGGACTCTGGCCATCTTTTGGACTCCTGCTAGTCCCTGCCGTGCGTCGTGTCTGTCATTGTCTCCACCTGTGGATGAGGGGAAGGACCGGAGCAGGGCGGCTTTGTCAGGATTGCAGGCAGCATTCCAGGGCGGCCCAGCTCGCTCCCTGTGCCTCTGTTCCAAGCTTCCTTCCTACCCAAGGTCTCAGACGCTCACTTAGCCAGTAAGTCAGCGACAGGGAGCTCCCAACCTATCTCCTCGCTTACCGATTTCCTTCCCTCAGTCTATCCTCGTGCTAGATCGACATTCCAGAAGCTCTTGGGCGTTGGCCACTTCACAGGGACAATCCTTTGGAATTCACAGACTCCTCCTGGGCCCTGCTGTAACACCCGGAGCCACTCTTCACTCTGGGTCCTCTGCTCATGGGCTCTGAGGGCGTCTGGCTGCGCCTTCTTGTGTTTGCTAGAAACGGCCTCCCCGTTTCTGTCCCCCTGCTTCCTGCCCGCGTTCTTCCTATGAGCCCTGCTTAGCCCGGCCCTTGATGGGCCCCGCACAGGGTGCCCCCAAAGGCCGTCGGCTTGGTGCAGGAAAGAGAATTAAACAGTTTCAGCCCAAAGCGAGGTGTTCTCTGAGGGCCCGGGGACCGAGTCAGGGAGGTACCGCCTCTGAGGTAGCCGGGGAGAGAGCCGGGGGCACGGGCCATCCCGGGAACGCTGCGACCCTCAGTTCCCTCACCTGGGAGTGGGCCCTGCCTTCTCCGAGAGCCGGTGTGAAAACCAAATAAATGTGTGGAAAACATCAATCTCGTGTCATACAGAGGTTCACAGGACAAGATGAATATGTGTGTGGATATAACTTCCCCCAGTTTTACGGTCTTTCTCTGTATAATCTGCCAAAAAGTGCCATACAGAAAACTTCTTCATTTCTCAGTCAGCCTAAATGCCGAACTAGCCCATGCGTACAGCTAAAAATGAGGGCATGGAACAAAATTAGTTCTCCTTAGAAACTAGTAGTTTACAGCTGGAGCTGGCGCTGCGGGCATTTACCCTTAACATAAATCACGCTGCTTCTGGGGTCGGGAGTGCTTCTGTGAGCCGTGAAACTCTGGGTACAGGGCCGCTGAGAATGCTGGAGATAATTTTCACCTTTCCTGAAAGACTTGGGGTCACCCTTGGCTGTGCCAGCCCTCGTGGAGGCTACAGAGAAGTGACAGGGTCAGACCATCAAACAGAGAAAGCCACACAGAAATGTAATTGTGGCGAGTTCGATGAAGAAGCAGAGCAGGTGTGAGGAGTCACCCTCAGGGCGGCCAGGAGGCAGAGGGAACATCCGGAGAGTGAGAAGGAGCTAATCATAGAGCAGGAGCTTAATGCAGACAGAGGGAAGAGCGTAAGCAAAGGTCCTGAGGCTGCCACGGCTTGGCGTGCTTGAGGAATGGAGGAAGCGGAGGGGTGCGGTGGGGCGGGCAGCTGGAGAGGAGGTGCAGGGCGGGCGGGGCCAGCTCAGATCGAGCCCGGGAGGGCAGCTGAAGCAGTCTGGTGTTTTCTAGGTCCAATGGCACTGCAGGCCGCAGGAGGCCTAAGGGGCAGTACCCGAGAAAGCAAAGGGAAGGAAGAAACTCAGCTGCAGGGCAGTCTTAGGAGAGGCCCAGGCCGACCTATAAATATTCTCCTGTGGGGGGACCCTCTGAAGCTGTCTGGGTTAGAGACAAGAGGGCGGGGCGCCCCTCCTTCCTTCAGTCATCGCATGCAGGATGCCCTTGCAAGGGATGTGACCTTGGGTGAAGCCGGGCTCTCAGCTGAGCACCGTCTACCCGCAGCCGGGGCGGTAAGGCCTTCATTCCTGGAGGAGCGTCTGGGCAGCGCATCACTGCACCCAGCGGAAATGGGGAGCCACTAAAGGTCACCCTAAGTCTCGTGCGGCAAGAAGATTGGAAGAGTTCAAGAGCGGGAGTGGAGATGGAGATGTGAATGAACTGAGACGTCCTTTGGAGGCAGAGCTGGGAGTGCCATTGTGGGCGTCACACGGGGAGAGGGGGACGGGGAGGAACCGGAGTGTTCTAGGCTTCCTTCATCCCCAGCACCTGGGCCGTAGCCGAGAAGGGAAGATGGAAAGGGACTAGGTCTCTTAAGGAGAGGATCAGGAAGGTTGGGTCTGGACTTAGATTGGCGATCGTGTGAAATACCTAGACGGGGTTCTCTAGTAGGCATTTGGATGAGAGAAGATTCCTCAGAAGAAGGCTGACGTTTCAGAGCTGTTGGCCCAGATGTGTATTAGTCAGGGTTCTCCAGAGAAGCAGAACCAATGGGGTATCGACCTATCTCTACTATTTATCATCTATCTATTATCTATTTATCATCTATTATCTATCTATCTATCTATCTATCTATCTATCTATCATCTATCATCTATCTATCTCTACCTATCTCTACCTCCATTTCCCTATCTTTCTATCTCTCTCTTTATCTCTACCTCTATTTATATCTGTCTATATACCTATCTACCTGTCAGTTACCTATTTCAAGGAACTGGCTCATGTGACTAGGGGGCCTGACAGGTCCAAAATCTGTAGCGTGGGCCAGCAGGTTGGAAACTCAGTCAGTGGTTGATAGAACAGTTTCCTTCTTCTTCTCCAGGAAAACTCAGTTTTGGCTCTTCAGGCCTTTCAAGTGATTGGATGAAGCTCGCTCGCATTCTCCATGTTGACTCAGCTGATCGTAGATGCTCACCATATCTGCAAAAGCCCTTCCCAGCAACACCTAGATTTCTTTTGATTAAATAACTGGGCACTGGAGCCCAGCCAAACTGACACATGTGACTAACCATCGCAGATGGTAAGAGTTATGCTCCTGGCTGGGATTCGGCAGAGGGACCACAGAGAGACGCGAGAAGAGGGTTTAGTACTGAAGACTGAGGAACTTCAACATGTCAACTTCGGGCAGAGAAGGAGGTGCTGGGCCAGGAGGTCATGGAGAGGCAGCCAGAGAAAAACAGGTGGGAGCCAACCAAGTCCGGGAGATTCCGGGTTAGACGAAGCACAGTGCAACAGGTCTCTTTCCTGCAGGACTTCTCAGAGCCTTGAATGTGCGTCTGTACAAGGCGAAGCCCACGAGGGAGGTGCAGTGGTTGCATTTCAACATTCGGGAGCCCTTGTTTCTTTCTTTTTTAAAAAAAAATTTTTTTTTGAGAAACTTTGGGAAACTCTACAGAGTAAATAATGACACCAAAATAGCTTAAAAATTGGAAGGGGAGTCCTACAGATCTAGAAGAAAATGATGTCAGGACTGATTTGAAGAGAAAGAAATTGGGCAACTAATGGGGTTGGGGTGCTGATGGGAGATCCCCAGTTCTCAGACTAAGTGGTTCTGTTCCATGATAGAGCATGAGGATGAGGGGTCACAGGACCCTAAAAGGTCATTCCACGGTCAGGATGTCTCATTGCTTTATCTTCCACCAGATGGACAGGTAATGTTTGAAAAAAATCTGATTCCAAAGTTAGACCCAGGTCCTCATGGTCTAGTCTGGAAGTCACGCGGTCTGGTCTGGGCCACAGAGCCGCCTCACCACGATGTAAATTCCAGCTCCATAACCATGGACTTGGGCCATTTTCTATACCACCCCGTGGAGCCTCGGTTTCCTAATCCGTAAAGCGGGCCTCCTGTTAGAGTTGAGGCGACGCGGTGATGAAGCTGGCCCTCGGTCCGCGGCCAGCGGTAGCTGCTCTGGTTCGGTCGCTTTGCTGTTGCACAAGACAGTGGCGGTGTCGGCACAGGGGTGGCTGCGTAGCCGTCGCCCGTCTTGGCCAGGGTCTGCGGGGGAATCAGGCGGACGCTGCTGGCCCGCTGAGCGGGCCGTGCGGGTGACTCAGCGTGGAGGAAGGCGTCCGGAGGAGCCTTGGAGCCCCGTCTTGAGCTCTGTATAAACAACCTCCCACATAGGTGGGCTGTCGGCCGGGCTGTCTGGCAGCCAGGAGCTGGGCCCCGTGGCCACTGCTTAACCTCGTCTGACACTCCCCGATTCAGCCCTGCCTTTGAGCTTGAGGAAGGAGGAGAGAAGCTGGGCAGCCCCGGTCCCGAGTCAGCAGAGACGGGCTGTTGAACCCAGAACCGTCAGGCCTGGGGCGCACACTCGGGGGGCCCGGCGCGGCCCCCAGCATGCTACGTGGGCTCTGGAAAGGCCTCAGCACCCTCCTTCTGAAAAAAAATCTCTACCATTCTGTAAGATAGTGTATTCTTTCCTTTCTTAGGAAGTCTTCTCTCACCAACTAGTCTCTAGTTCTTGGGGGACCTGAAAAAGCATCCGAGTCACTCTCCCCATTGTTGGGGGAAAGGAAGCGCCGTGTGTGGATGGGGAGGGGTGATCTTGAAGTCACACGTGCACTGAAGACTGAAAACACCTGGCTCCATCCCCCGGGGCCGCCGTATCCCTGTACCGCAGACGGGGTGGCTTCAGACAGCAGGCGTTTATCCTCTCATAGTTCGGGAGCCCAGGGGTCCAAACTCAAGGTGTGGGCAGGGCCGGCTCCCCCGGAGGCTCCGAGGGGGAGTCTCCTCCATGCCTCTGTCCTGGCTTCTGGTGGCCCCGGGCTTGGCATCCCCTGTCTTGCAGAAGCACCGGCCAATCTCCGTCTCCTGTGTCTCTCTGTGTCCTCTCCTCTTCTTAAAAGGACCCCAGTCACTGGACTTAGGGCCCAACTCATCCAGTACGACCTCATCTTTACTTTACTTCTGCAAAGACCCTATTCGTAAATAAGGAACCACCTTCTGAGGTACCATGTGGGGGGTGGGAGGGACACTATCCAACCCAGGGGAACACCTTTATCCCACCTAATTTTCACGACACCTGGATCCTCCTTTTATAGGCAAAGCACCAGCTCCTGGGAGAAGTTAACTGACCTCGTCCAGGTTCCCGCGGCCAGGAAGCGGCAGAGCTGGGAGGTCAAGCAGGAGCCGGCTCCCAGCCCAGGGCTGCCCCTGCCCTTCCGAGTTCGCAAGGCCCCCTCTCCAGAGTCGTTAGCTCTGGGCGAGCGAGGCGTACTGACTGTGTTACCTGCCCATTTTACAGATGGGGAAACTGAGGCCAGAGGTGAGGGATGGGGGGTGGGGTGAGTGACGTGGTTGACCGAGATCACGCGGTGAGTGACATGGCAGGGACTCAAGACCTGGCCTCCAAAGTTCTCCCCCGACAGTTAAATATCATACCTCAGGATAAGGTAGGTGTGAGAAGCCAGACTCCAAAAGACACACGTTGTCCGATGCCATCTATGATGAAACGTCCAGAACAGGCATACGTAGAGGCAGAAAGGTTAGTGGCTACCAGAGGCTGGGGCAGGGAGGGGGAGGAATGGGCAGTGACCGCTGATGGCTGTGAGATTTCGTCCTGGGGTGAGGCACGTGTTCTGGAAGTAGGCAGAGGTGATGGCCGTGCAGCTCTGCGAATACACTAAAAGCCCCGGACAGATGGACTGCTCGGCATGTGAATTTTATCTCAATGAAGTGGTTATTTAGACAAACGTCATCATTGTAAAGTGTCACCCAGAGGCCGTTCTGCAGGAAGCAGTCACTGAGGGGGCCTGGGAAGTGTAAAGTGCGCTCCATGGAGCAGAAACAACCCAGGCTTAGGCAGGAAGGCGCCTCCAGAGCTTCCTCTTGACAGGATTTGCATCCCTCTGTTGAGGAGCCCTGTGGCCTTCGCTGCTTCCCCGCTGGGGCCTCTGTTTCACACCACCCACGGGCGACAATGCAAGCACCTGGCCACCCGGTGGCTACACGGCTCAGTCTAAGAGCACTCAGTAGAGTGAGACAACCCGACAGGCCCCTTGACCTCAGCCAAGAAACCACAAACCCACCACTGAGCTGTCAGTCACCGGGACTGCTAAACCACGACCCACTTGCTCATCCCTGAACCCCCCACATCCTCCTGGGGCCTGGCGACAGGCCAGAGCTGCGTGAGGATCTGCGATGGCCCAGGGGCTGAGTGGCAGGGAGACAGGCGAGCGCATCGCCGGGGTTACAAGGAGAGACTTCACCTTCCGAATCATGGAGACTGAGCTCAAGTGGCTTCGTACATCGACGGCAGCTGTCATCGCTAGTTAGTTCCTGCTGGGTCACCCGCATTCAGTTCACACCTCTGCACCAGGCCCTTGCTGGCCCCAGCCAGGGCAGACTTGGGAGCTGGGTCCATTCCTCATTCCCAAGTCCACCAGAGGTCCACCTGGGCCTCTCCCCATTGCAGCTTTCTGGGTCCAAGGAGTCGACGGGCCTAGCTGGGATGAGGGGAGGTGGGAAGGAGGCTCTCCCAGCTTGTTTCTACCTGCCGAGAGCTCTGCTCAAATTTCCGGCCAGGTGGCTTCTCTCTGGACTGAAAACTTTCTTGAGTCATGCTCATGTCTATGAACAAAGCCTCTTAGATGAGTGAGCTCCCTGGGGCGCTTGTGGGCAACTTTGTCTGAGCTCAGGGCCATGGTGATGGGTGCAGTCTGGGTAGGAAGTGTGGGCACTGGAGGAGGGTTGGAATATCTGGACTCTGTCCAGGCGTTCATGCTCAGCACAGCTAGAGGGTAGAGAATGAGCCAGGAAGTAGGCAGAAGGAAAGAGACAAGGCAGGGGCCAGCTCACGAAGGCTCTTGCAAACTATGTTCCGGAGGTGAATCTTTATCCCGAGAGTGGTGGCACACTGCCGAAGGCTCTCCTGTTAGAGGATGCCGTCATCGGCACAGCCGTCATCATGTCTGCACCAGCGTCTTCATCACAGGGGTCATCATCACCACCAGCATCAACGTCACGGTCACCATCAATCACATCGCCCTCACGGCAGCTCACACACGTCAAGCACAACTCTGCCCCAAGCACTGTGCTAACCTCTTCCATACGCCAACCCTGTTAACACTTTTCTGAGGTACATGCCATTTATGATTCCCAGTTTACAGGTATAAATGTAGACTTGGAAAGGATGAGCGAGATTCCCCAGACCACAGGGAAAATAAGAGCTTAAGCCAAAACTAAAACTGGAATCCAGGTCTGCCTGGTCCCCAAGCCTTGATTCCTAAAATCTATTTTTTTTTTTTTTTTTTACATTTATAACCTCCTGAGAATTGTATTTGCATTCTTTAAAGATGTCATTGGTTTCAGAGTGAAGATTAAGAATTGGGAGGTGGTGGTGGCTAATATTGGAGGTGGGAAGACCAATAAGAGATGATGGTTAGACACAGGAAAAGAAACGAGACCCAGGAAACACCTAGGTGGAAGGGATGAAGGAGAGGGTGTGTTTAAGGATGAGCCCCAAGTTTCTGGCATGAATCGAAGGATTTGCAGGTGGAGCAGTGCCATTTCTGTAGACGCAGAATGCAAGTTTTGTTTAATGAACGAGTGAATGAATGAATGACAAAGGGGTCCCAAAATGGAACAGATAATAAGTTCCCCATCCCTGGGAGTATGCAAGCAGTATCTAGATAACTGTTTAATCTGGACATTGTGGAGGATGCTCCTGATTTGAAGGGGAGGTCGAACGGGAGGCACTCAGTGAAGACACGTTGCGTGCATGAGTGATGGCGTCTCGGCCATCCTTATTGCTCGAGGGCCTCACGGGGCCTCATAGGCACCCGATGGGAGCTTGCAGGAATGTAGGATGGGGGAAATCTTCAAACCCTATTACATTTTCTTAAATTTCTACTTTAGTATATTTTAGAGTGTACATTAATACATGTTAACATTAATGCATGTTAATGAGTATACCTATTGGGTACATATACTCAAAATTCTTTTACTTAGAGTGATATTCAATCCCAGAAGCATGGGCACCACTGGCCTACAGGACAGGAGGCCTAAAGTAGGTTCAACAGAAGTGAGTGGGAACCCCCAAGACTCCGACTGCCCACGGCTGTGCCCCCGGGGAAGCTCAAGGTTTCAGGAGTTGTAACAAAAGAAAGAGCCATGTGAAAAACTCCTCATCTGTTTATTATGCTGCACAGAAAAGACACGTGTGGATGCCCTCTGTCCACGTCTCATCGTTTCTGAAACGCTCCCTCTTAACAGGGTGATAACTCTCTGGGGCTTTCCCACGACAGATGGTCTTTCTGGAGGTATCGACACGACCCCCAGGGACGCTCCCCTCCCGCAGACTGACTCCTCCTCAGACATGGGGGGACCCTTAAGTGACCGTTAGGAGCCCAGGGCTGTGACAAGGCTCTGCTCGTGGATCTTCGGAGAACCACACACCGCTGACGAGTGAGGGTCTCACACGTCACCAAGCCCGGCCCGCTTTCTCCCCGACTCACTATCTATGCATTTCAGCTCCATTTTAACAAGAAACGGCCTCTTCTTATTTACCCCGTTTTCTGTCTCCAGCTACAAGAGTGTATGTTTATTGGGGCAGAGGGCTGTGACTGGTGGGAACAAAAGGCTGGGATGCGGAGGGAAACGCATTGGACCATCTGCTCTAAAAATCTGGCGCAGGATCATCAGGAGTTCTGGGCTCTTTGCCATCCAAATCCTCCCGGGCCTCCAGGTTCCATCCCAAAGCCTCACGTCTATCTAAGTAGCACCTTTTGTTTTTCAAAGTACTTCTATGTCGGTTCCTTCCTTTAATCCTCAAGACTTCCTGTGGCAGAGGAAGAAACCAGGGAAGGGATGAGGTGGTGTGCAAGCGGTTATGGCGGAGTTTGGGGGCGCCAGGCTCCCCCCCTGCTGCTCTGAGCGCACACAGGCTTTGCCCGACCGCCTTGTGGACCAGCCTCTGGTGGTTGCAAGTGCTCGGTCATCTCCATGCCGGCTCGCAAGTTCTCCTTCAAGGTGGAGACCTCACGCGTCCCCTTTCCTCCTCTCGCCCTCGGCGCTCAATGCTGCGTGTACCGCAAACACGGGATACGTGCGCGTCGCCTCCCCCTTTGGCACAGACCAGGCTGCCCGTCGGCGAGGGGAGCGACAGAATCCTGATCCTTGGGTTCTTCCCAGCGGCCCCCAGAGCTTCATCCTCCGAAGTCCTAGCCGAGTCCGTTCAAGCAATCCAAGGCAAAAATTCAACTAGGCACCGCGTGAGCACTCAGCCACTGCACCCGAGCTGTCATGCTGGGGCAGGGTGGGACACCAAGCTCAGTCACCCTGTCCCTTCCCCCAGGCCCGCTCCACTCCTGGGAAGGAGCGAACTATCCCGGGGGCGGCAGCAAATAAGAACAATAATGCTGTCGAGTTGATGGAGCCCTCACCTGTGCGTGGCGTCACCCCACCCTCATGGCTGTGCTTGCTCGCTGCAGCCCGAGCAGGGCAGGAATCACGCTCCGGTGTGTCCTGGACTCATTGCCCAAGGCCACACGTTGGATGCCGTCCCTTCCTTGTTGGGTACACCCCGAGGAGCAGCTGTCTGCCAACCGGCACGCACATCAGCATTAGTCCTGGGGACATCTCTCACTGGCTGCTCCCCTCCCACTTCGGCAGTTTGTGGATCTGGCGCTCCACCGAGATGGAGGTCCGCAGCGTGCCCATGGAGCTCTCCACCTGGCTGGGCGGCGGCCGGCAGCCGCGTCTCCGGCACGGTCCCCAGTACACCTCCCGCGACTTCTTGCGGAAGCGCTTGCCGACGATCACGTACACCAGCGGGTTGAGGCAGCTGTTGCTGTAGGCCACGTAGGAGGAGATCTGCGTGAAGACGTCGATGAAATACTCGTCCCAGCAGCTGGAGAGGACTCTGAGGCGCAGCAGCGTGTCCAGGAAGGTGCTGATCTGGAAGGGCAGCCAGCAGACGACGAACAGCAGCAGCACGGCCAGGACCAGCACCGCGGCCTTCCTCTCCGTCTGGATCTCCTTGAACTTCTGCATCTCGTTGTTGCGCAGCGCCTGCAGGATGCGCACCGTGCAGAAGCTGATGATGCTCAGGGGCAGGAGGAAGCCCACGAGGTTCAGGAGCGTGTTGGTGAACACCTCCCAGGTGGAGGACGGGTAGACGATGACGCAGGCAGTGACGTTGTGGCCCTCGTCTGTGTACTCTCTCAGGGTCCGGAAGGCCAGCATGGGTGTGCTTAGCAGCAGGGAGCAGCCCCAGATCACCAGGCTGTAGAGTTTGGCCCAGCGCACGCCGCGCATCCGGCCCATGGACATGGTTTTCACCAGGGCCAGGTAGCGGTCGATGCTCACCAGCATCAGGAAGCAGATGCTGCTGTACAGGTTCATGGAGAGCATGCTGTTCACCACGTGGCAGAGAACCTCCCCGAAGAGCCAGTCGAAGTTGTTGGCGATGGTGATGGCCCAGAAGGGCAGCCCGCAGGCCAAGATCAGGTCGGCCACGGCCAGGTTGCCCAGGTAGATCTCCGCCACCGTGCAGCTGCTCTTGTGCAGGCAGAAGACGCTGAGGACGAAGATGTTCTCCAGCGCCGCCAGCGTGAACAGGACCCAGAGGAAGGGGGCCTGGATGGTGTTGAGCCAGTTCCACGACTCGAAGTCGAAGCAGCTGCTGCTCTGGGAAGGGGTCCCGTTGAGAGCGGGCGAAAGGACTTGCGAGGTGATGTTGAGCATCTCGGCACTGAAAGAAAGCGTAAAAGAGGCCGTTACACCTGAAGGTCACCAGAGGCAGGTGAATGACGGATGCAGAAGGAGACGGATGCAGCCACAGCTTCCGGAAGGCGAAGCCAGGGTGGAACTCAGACCTTTCTGAGGCCGTGCTCAGAGCCTCAGCTCGGGCCACCTGACTCCCAGGGCCTTAGGGAGGCACCTCTGCTTCTTGGACCGACGCCGAGAGCTATGGTTCCCCGCCTCGCGGCTCCACTGGGATGTTTCCCTGGCTGGCGACCAGCACCAGCACTAAGCATCACCAGTCTTGGACCCTGGACCTCCTCCTTGAAGCTTTCACGATGGGAGGATACATAGCACATTCCTTCCTTATCGCCTGGGCCCCTCCCAAGGGCTGGTCATCGTTTAGCCTCTCGTGGCCTGGCCATAGGTGATTAATTTATTAGAAGAGGAAAAATGGTATCATACCAGACAGGGAGAGTCTAGCCTGCATCCGAGACCCATCTGTTCATGCCCCCTCTCTTTCTGGTAGAAAGCAGTGTCGGGGTTTTGTACCCTCCATCAGAGAAACGTTGCTAATGATCAGAGGTTGCATCGTAGAGGAGGAGGGCAGGGGTTTGGGAGCCAGATCGTCTTCCTGGGTTCAAATCCCAGCTCATTCATTAGCTGTGTGACCTCGGGTAAGTTAATCAACCTCTCTGGACCTCAGTGACCTACCTTGTGAAAGAGGAATAAGAAAATCTGCTTCTCAGGGTCGTGGCCGGGATCTGAGACAACGTGCAAAAAGCTCCCAGCACTGAACTTGGTTCAATAAACATTCACAGTCATGTTTTTTTTTGGCGAACCCATTAAGGCCACCAAGGTTAAACCCCAGCACCGCTGTTGGCACATTCTTCCTCCTGCATTGCTGATTTCATCATGAACCCACTAGCTCCTTTTCACTTTTGGGTGACACTCAGACCACAGAGCAGTTCACTTTCCAGAAGTGTTGCTGCCGAGGCTGATTCATCTCTGTCTTCAGCAAACGGCACGGCCTAAAACAGACGCGGGTTTTGACCCTAGCTGTGTGGTCTTGGGCAAATTGCTTGGCCTTTCTGAGCTGTCATTTTGTTTCCTTTCTTCTTTTCTTTCCAATTTTCATTTTTCCATTAGGGTTGACATTCCATATTACTTTATGTTAGTTTCAGGAGTACGGCATAGCGGTGAGACATTTACGTAATTTACGACGAGGTCTTCTTCGCTTTGTTTTCTTTGCCTCGCATGGCTGTTGCAAGGTTCACATGGAAGAGGAGACATGAAGACATATGGAAGAGCTGAAAACACAGCCCAGAGAGCAGGACTACTTAGGCATCTTTCTAGTGCCCCTACGGGCGGGCGAGGGAAAGTGGGGGTAGAGGGCTTCTTCCTGCGTTGATTGTTGGGTTGGCTCACGGGGGAGGAGCTGAGCAAAAAAATTACGGGAAAAAAACCTGCTGATTTTCTGGGATTTCCCAGAAAAAGCCCCTCTGCTTTCTGTGGCAGCTGGCCCACTTCAAGGGGTCAGACCCGGAACCTGTGATGAACTCACTCATCCATGCATTTACCCTTTAAGTGTGTCTTGAGGATTTTTTCTGTGCCGAGCTCCGCCCTGGCTGTAGGGACCCAGAGTGGGGTACCACGGGTCCCCCACCTTGTGGCTCAATGTGTGATGAGTGCCGAGGGATAGTGCGTGAGGGGCAGGGGGCGCAGAGTTGGGGTAGGCAGAGAAGGTTGGAGGTGACTTGAGAGCTGGTCTTGAAGGATGAGGAAGATGCCAACAAGGGACAAGGAGAGGACAGACCAGGCAGACGGAGCAGCCTGAGCAGACGCACAGAAGTGAGGAAGCCGCTGGCATGTTCTGGAGGGCAGATCAGACTTTGGACTGGGAGGCGGGAAGTGGCAAGAGATGAGGTTGAATAAGGGACTAAGGACAGCCATCCCTGGGCGCTAAGAGGGCAAGTCTGTGCTCGGTGGATAGAAAATACGCTTTGAAAAGATTCTCCTGGTGGATGGGAGGTTTGCATACGGCCCAAATGTGTTGACACTCTTCTTTTTAGAAGGCGGAGTCTAATTCCTCTTCCAGACTCGGCGACTTGCTTCCCACCCACGGAGGCAGTGACGAGACCAGGTCATTGCATTGCAGCTTCATCCTCGGACTCCTGGGCTGCTCGCTCTGGGGGAGGCCAGCCACCATGGTATGAGGACACGCAAGCAGCCCCTTGGAGAGGAACCGGCTTGCCACCTTGGCTGATTCTGGTATCCCAGACTCTGAATCTTCCAGCTGAGACCCCAGACACTGTGGAGCAGGGACAAGCCTTGCTGGTCTCTCCATTCCCGACCGGGCTTCTCAGCAGAGCCCTCTGACGGCGAGGCCGCCCCTGGATGGGCCCCTCCGTCCAGCCTTTGGCCTCATTTCTGCAGCTACGGAAACCTGTTTCGTCAGTGCCCCGGGCCCGGGGCGGGGGTGGCTGCTCGGGGTCTGCCTCTCCAGACACTGAAGTATCGCACCAGAGGCTACTCGTTAACTTCCCAGCAGGACCATCCCTCACCGAGGCAATGGCAATGGCGCTCGGCCCCAAAGCTGGCTCTGATAAGTCACAGGAGCATCAGAAGGTGGCCCGGGGAGCGTGTAGCTGAGGGTCACAGGGCCAGAGCTCCACGGCTCCGGCTTAGATGGCCATCTGGTCATCTGCAGCATGGGCCACACCCACCACAGGACCAAGAGGCCAGGCTGGGCCCCTCGTCCCTCTGTCTGGGCGACACTGCTTTCCTCAGGACTGACCCTCCCTTTCCCCTGCTTCCGCTGGGCATCAGTGCGCCCCACATTCTCTCCTGAGAGTACCTCGGCCTTTCACCAGGTGTCAGCCATGGGCTGGTGACATCCTGTCTCCCTGGCGACCTGGCACATGGCTGTCTGATTTCCTGGGTGTTGACTTCAGAGTTTCATGCTCTTCGTTTTCAGGTTCGTCCAGGATAGCTCACATAGGACCACCCGTGATGTGTCCCTCTCTTCCTGCACCCCCCACCCCAGCCTCATCAACCAGTCCGCTCCCTCTGCCCCCCAGGCATCTGGGATTTGAACCCTGGCCTCATTGGCCCTTGAGAGGGATTGTCTTTGGGCTTAGCATTGCCTGTTGCTTCGGCTATTGTCCAAGGGATGAGGGTGGCTCTCTCCTGGGTGTTCTCCAGGCTGTCTACCCCACCCCCCTACAAGCGGTAAATCGAGAAATCTCTTTGACTCACCTGAAAGAGGCCATGGTGGGCACGGGGTCCTCATGAACAGGCACGTACATCAGTCTCTTCCAGGCCGAGAACATTGAGATGTGAGCGAGGCCCCACCTGGGCTGACTGGAAGAGTGGGAAGATGATTAGATGGTTAGATGGCAGGCGGGGACCATGACACCCATGTGTTCTCCACCGGGCAAGGGAAACGGAGTCTTCCACTTAGCAAATATTTATCAAGTATCTACCGTGGATGGGATGCTAGGGACATAATGGCAAGGGCGGGCACAGCGTCCGCTCCCCAGGAGTTGTAGCCTGGGGAGGGGTGAGTGGCAGCCAGCTGGGTGAAAGGGTGGCGGGGAGGGGAGGACATCTGGGCAGAAGGAGCAGCAGGCGCAAAGGCCCTGAGACAGGGAGACCCTCGGTGTGAACATGTGGGAGGCCCTGGTGGCTGCTGGGGGAGATGGGATTGTGGGGGTGGGGGAAGGGCGGAGCGGAAGCAGGAAGCCCAGTTAGTAGGTGGTGCTACTCATTAGCCCAGGCACAGGATGATGGAGACTGGAGAGGATGAGTTTCCAGAGGTGTTTTGAGAGGAACGCTCACCTGCCTGGTGAAAGACTTGAAATGGAGGCAATGGGGATGAGAGTGGGAAAGGTGTCAAGGACACCCCCGTCCCAGAGTGGGAGATGCTGCCATCTCCTGTGAGGGGAAGAAGTGGGGGGCTGTCTCGGAGATACAGGATCGCATACATGTTAAGACTTGGACCTGATAAGTTTGGGGCGCTTTTGAAAGAAAGCCTTTCTACCCAGCAGAGCTTCCGTGAACGAAGCCTTCCTCTGGCCCTCCTTATGCTAACTGCACCCTCCTGGGAGGTAGGCGCCGGCTGTACGCTTGCCTTGCAGAGGAGGAAATGGGGTGCAGAGGTGCAGCGGCTTGTCCAAGTGTCATTGCTGGAAGATGGGCTGACACCCCGCTTCCTGGCGCCAGACCTGGAGCCCTCTCTAGCATCCTGTGGAACCGCTCGCTGCTGTCTGGGGAGGTTGGAGGGGCTGGGCGTAGGCGTGCATGCGTGTGTGCAGGGCGTAGGCGTGCACGCGTGTGTCCAGGTACGGCCACGGGCCGCCGGCCCCTGCTTGCAGCCGCGCCCCAGCAAACCCCTGCGCCCAGCTCTCTAATTCAGATGTGCGAGGTGGAGCTACGGCACTGGGCCTTTGTGCAGGGAATCTGAACGTTAGGAAAAGAAAAGCCCGAGCTGGCAAGCAGGACATGAAGGGGAACATATTCGACGAACACCATCGAAGGTGACAGGAACCCCCCGGGCAGAGCTGAGGCCAAGATTTGGAACTCCCATGGATGCCATGAGCAGCAAAGTCCTCTCATCCCACTAGGAGGGGGCTCAGGAGAAGGGAAAAAGACCTAGTAGATTGCCTTTTTGGGGGGTTGAGGGGCGTTCCTGGTCCCTGGAAGAAAACTCAGTTGGAGGTCAGAGGTCATGGGCTCGAATCCTACATTTCCCAACAATTACTGAGTGTTTTGGGGGTGCTGAGATGCCATGGGGAAGAGAGAAGAGCTGCCCTCCCCGTTGGGGCTCCCTCTGTCAGGTGGAGGGACCTCAGCCTGCTGGTGGGGCCTCCCATGTCCATCTGGAACGTGACAGCCACACAGGTAACTCAGGGCCGCCATTGTGTCACTCGGCACAGAAGCCCAGCCTTTCCTCTCCGGGTCAGCCTGGCCGAGTGTCCCCAGGTCCGGCCCCGTCAGTCCGGCTGGATCCTAACTCCTTGCTGAGGACTGTCCACATTGTTCTCAGTTCAAAACAAAGCTGAAGGCCTCTCTCCCTCCAGACGGCCACAGAGCAGGCAGGTCAAGGGCCTGGGAGAAGTAGGAGTCCGAGGGCCACCCTCGTTTCTTGGCTCTGTTTGGATGTCTGCACGCTTTGGGACGGGCCCTCTGTGTGGGCACTCCATGGGCTCCAGGGCACTTCCCGGCAGCCCCCTGAGTGGACTGCACTTGCGTTCTCTGCCACCTGGCTTTCCACCCACTGGGTGTGCCTGGCGGGGGTACCATCAGGGGGACAGGAGGCTGAGAGAGGGAGGGAGGGGGCGCTGGCTCGGGGCTCCCTCCCCGGAGGGCCTCCAGGGGCTGGCCGGGCCTGGGCAGGACCTCGCAGCTCCTCTCAGGGGTCCTTGGCCATACTGCCAACTACCACCTCCTCTTACCAGCTCAGGCCTCAAGCCGGGAGGAGGGGAGGGGGAAGCGGGACCCGCATGCTGTCTACACCCTGTAAAAAGACCCTCTGTTTACATTCCCTTCACGTTACTCGGTTTGAACATGTCCTCTCTTTCCTTCTGGGACTCTGACTAATACACCCTGAGATTATAAAACCAGCTGTCCGAGAGCCCCTGAAAGGGGTGGTGGG
>CM053509.1:4569015-4585858 GCA_028627145.1 Eidolon dupreanum
TTTTGTAGATGTGATTAAAGTCCATAACCAGTCGGCTTTGAGTGAGGGAGACGAGCCTTGGCGATTTGGGTGGGCCTGGTCCAATCAGTTGAAAGGCCTTAAGAGCCCCGGTTTCCCAGAAGAAGTCACATCTGTCAGCAGCAGCTGCAGCCCATTGCCCGAGAGTGCTGCCCTGCCTGGCGGCCTTCCTGGTGGATCTCGGACTCGCCTAGCCATCCCTGCAGTCACCTGTTCCTTGCAATAAACCTCATAAAACACACCCCCTACTGGTTCTTTTTCTCTCGTTGAACCCCCTCGAACCGTGGAGTTCTCTTCCTCCTCTCCCCGCTCTTCCTTCACCATGACATTGATTTAGGGCACTTTTTATTAGAGTTGCTTGTGTTGCTTCTTTCTTTCTCTGTTGAGGGCGTGACACCTAGTAGGTGCTCAATAAGTGATGGTTGACTGACTGATGGAAGGCAGGGTAATCCCTTCTTTCTTTTTCTCTTCCCAGCAGACACATCGAAAGGGTAGAAGCAAAGGGAAATAAAAGAACTTACTGTGTGCCCTGCCTGTCACATCCTCAAGACCGCACTGTGTGGTCGATGCGTTATTATTCCTGCGGTGAAGATAAGAAAGCAGAGGGGTAGCGAAGTCAGCAGAGAGAGTTGCAGCCTACACAGCTAGCCGGGGGCAGGGCCAGGATCCAAACCCAAGTCTGCACCGGTCCCACCCCCAAGCCGTTTTCCTGTATAGGGCCACCTCTCACTTGGCAAAAGGCAACTACTGCTTGGCACCCCCCCCTCCCTGCCCCCTCCGCGCCCCCAGGCCCCCTCCCGTGAAATAGCTGAGGGATTAAGTGGGCTTGCAGGCTTGGCTGTCCCTGGCCTGGGGAGGGCACTGTGACTTCATCCTGCCAGGGAAGAAGCTCCCTGCAGCCAGCAGCTCAGAGCAGCTGAGATGGGGTCTCAGCTGGCCACGCAGGGGTGGCTGGGGGTGGAGCAGGCGGGGAGGGGGCAGCCCCCTGGGCCTGAGCCACTGGGTGCTCTGGTGCAGAGGGTTTTCGGGCAGGAAAACTCAGTCCCTCCATCTCAACAGCCACCTTTATTTAGGAGCAGCTTGGCAGAGGAGTGGCCACCGTGTGTGTGTGTGTGTGTGTGTGTGTGTATAAGAGCATGGGTTGGGTGCCTGGATACATCCCCAAGGATCATGACTAAGATCCAACCAGGTCAGAATCCGAGATCTAATACTTACTAGCTGTGTATAACCTTGGACAAGCAGCTAAGCCACTCAGGACCTGAGTTTCTTCATCTGTCAGACGGGGACATTAACAGCACCTACTGGGGTTGCTGGGAGGACACGAAGCGAATGGATGAACAGAGAGGGCTTAGAGCGACGCTTGGCACGCTTTAGATGCACCATAACGTCAGTGTCTCCTCCCTCTCTGCTTGCGTCAGATGTCTGCAAGCAGTCTTACTGGAGGAAAGCATTTGCTTAAAAAGAACACATTCGACCTACCCCCACCCTCTCTTTTACAGAAGGGGAAACTGAGGCCTAAAAAGGTGATGAGATATCTAAAGCCACACAGCAAATAAAGGTGAGCCTGCAAGGAGAGCCAAGGCCTTGCCTGTCCCCTGCTGGAGTGGTCTTTTAGGTCACCCAGGCCAGAGGTCACCAGGGGTCTGGAGGCCATCACAGGTCTGGGGCTTTCGAGGACTGAGCCCAAGGGGTTTCTTGTGGCAGGCGCAGTCCTCCTTCCTCCTTCCCTCCACCCCTGGAAACCTTTCCTGTGTTAACCTGAGAGGACCCCGGAACAGTAGGGCAGGAAGGGCTCCTCAACACCATCTCCTCAGATCCCCTACAGAAGCGGACGCCAAGGCCCAGAGACGACACGCACACCCCCAGGACACACAGCCAGTCAGCGGCAGAGCTTGGCCTTGAACCCAGGTCCTGGAATCCTGGTCCCCAGGCTTCCTTTTCTTTCTTCTGTTCCCACAGCTGCCTCACCCCGTGTGGAAGACGGAGCTGTGCCCTAACATCGCCTGCTCGTAAACTCGCTTGAAACTCAGGCCTCACGCCCCCTGACCAGGCAGGGGTGTGGCGGGCCGGACGAGTCCTTCAGAGCAGCTGCCTTGGAGTGATTAGACAGCTGTCCCCTTCCCGCTCTCCTGTCCCATCCAGGGTTTCTGTCACAGGCATGTACTTCATTTATAACAGGAGGAAATGGAAATCCTTGTGAAAGACCGCGTGAGAAAGGAAGGCTGTGGGTCCAGGGGGAGTGTTTTCCACAGAAGCGCTTGCTCGCACAGGCTCGGGCTTGGGCCCGCTGAAAGATGCGCATTCCTCCCACAGACCTGGCCGGGCTGGCTGCTGGCCCGGCTCCCTTGCCACACACAAGCGTGTACTGTGACTTTTTGTTACCAGCCTGGTTTACAAAACAAGAGGAGGAAGACACAATAAATGGAGACTCTGAGCCAGCTGCAGAGAAAACAATCCTTCAAGGCACGAAGAGGTTTGGGTCTTGCCCAAGGCTTGTGTAAGAGGACCAGCGGAGAACAATGAGCTTGGGGCAGGTGAAATCTTGTCCCTCTCTGTACACGGTAATATCTGAGGTCTAAAGACTCCGCACAAGATGCTTTTGGCTCTGAAGGGGTGTGGAGCACCGCCCATTCACCTCCTGGGAGTGGCCTTCCTGCCCGTTCAGTCACTCATTCATTCATTCGATAAACTTTTATTCCCTACTTGTTGTGATGGGTCTGAGATACAGCAGGAAAGATCGCAGGACAAAAAGAATTGAGACCTCCAGCCACATCCTAGTGCCATCCTTCAAGGACAGTCTCAAAGGCCGCTTCCTCTGAGAAGCCCTCCCTGACCTCTCAGCCAGTGGAGATCCCTCCTCGTCTGAAACTCTGCAGCCAAGAGGCAGAAGGAGTATTCTCTGGGTCCTGGAGCCCTGGATTCTAGTCCTGCCTCTGTCACTGAGTACCAGGGGTGACTTTGGATAAATGCCTTGACATCTCTGGGCCTTCATTTCCTTATTGGAAAAATGAGCCGTTGTAATAGATGATCCTGGAGACCTTTGCATAATCATGTCCCTAAGGAAGAAATAAGCTGCTGAGGGGGAAGCAGTGAGTTCCCCATTCTGAGAAGGATGCAAGCAGAGGCAATGCAATTGGCACTGCGTTTTCAGGGGTTCACCTCTCTCACTGGCATTCAAAGACTCTCATAGAGATGGGTGGAACGAGGCGGCCAGTAGGTTCCTTATCACCGGTGTGGCACAGTGGGGGTGACTCCCTGCCTCCCTTCCCTGCTCCTTGAAGGCTCCAAGGATGCCGGGTCCTGGCCCCACCCTGTCAGGCCTGCCAAAGCCAAAGCCACAGTCAAGTCCAAGCCTCGCCCAAGCCATGTGACCACTGCCTAATTCTACTGCGGGAGGCGGGGCCCATTGACATCTGGGGAGTCGTTGACATCCGGGGAGTCGACCTTCAGAACTCTAGAGCTCAGATTCAGCCAAAGTTATACCTTTTTCAGAAAAGAGCGGGAGGGGAGCGTGTTTCTCAGAGTTGATCTGCAGAAGGATAGGAATCTGCTAAGATTAGATAAGCAGAGAGGACAGGTAAGGATGGACTTGTGTCCCCAGCACAGGTATTCACGTCATGTCTGGACTCGGGAGCCAGGCTAACCTGGACCTGTCCTGATTTGCCCAGCCAGATGACCAGCACAGGTGACTTAGCCTGTCGATAAAATGGGGATAACCTCCCCTGTTAAGAAAAGGGAGATGGAGGGAGGGAGAGATGCAGGGAGGGAGATGTGTTTTAGAGAGGGGGAAGCAATTGTTCTGCCAGGGGCCTGTTACGTCTCTTTTATAGACCAAGGGTCAGCAAAGTGCTTTATCCAGCCCAGGCCACAGACTCATAGGTGGGACCAGTGGGACCACTCCCAAAGCCACCAGAGGACAAAAGGAACCAAGAAAAGCCAAGTGGATTGTGGCCGAGAGTATAAGGCAGAGCCCGCTGGAAGGGCCTGGAGTTTGGGGCTCAGGAAAGGCTTAGATCCCCCTAGCTCAGCTAAGGGACTGCTTTTCCAGAGCCTTCTCCTCACCATCAAGGTCTGTTCCCTTCTCAGGGGTCTCAGAGAGGTGGCCTGGTGGCCAAATGATAATCTGGGGCCAGGTCTGCCAGAAGGCTGTGGAGGTGACAAGTGGATCTGGCTGGACCCCCAGCTCCCCACTTCTGTCTGAAACCCCGCTGCTTCATCTGCAAAGTGGGGACAGTCACAGCGTGCCCCTTGGGGGTGTCGTGACGGTGAGATGAGCCAGCGCTGACGGATGCCTGGCCCCGGGGGCTGGCGTGGAGCCGGAGTCCACTCACGGCAGCTGGCTTCGGAGTTGCTATTGTTGTTGTTATTGTCATTAGACCCACCCTGGGCCACTGATTCAGCGTGTGCCTTGAGCGGGTGGCTTTCCTTCCCTGGGCCTCGGTTTCCTCATCGGAAGGGTAAGGAGGAGGGAGACCACACAGATCGTTTTGTAAGGGCCTTGCAGCTAAGACGGCCTGAGACTGACCGCTTTCCAAAGCCGTTCGTTCTGGTGCCGGGACGGGCCTCGCCATGCAGGGACTTTCGACGTGTTCCAGTTGCTGGTGCCTGCACGTGCATGCATACACAGACGCGCGCGCACACACGGGCGCACCGTTGCTTTACACCCATCCTGACTGCCACACGGTCAGTCCCTTGAGCACAGAGCCGGGTCTTGGCTTCTCTGAATCCCCAGTCCCGGCACAAAGTAGCCGCCTAGTGAACGTTTGCTGAATTGCGTTGCTCTTTGCAGTAGCGAGTTCCCTGTCACTGGAAGTGTTCGAGTAAAGTCCGGGTAATGTTTCTGGTGTCTTTGGACCAAGATTCCTTAAACTCTCTGGATTCAAGTCCTAGGACTATGTGTGTCTGCCCCATCCATCACGCCCCCCGCCGACCTCTAGCCCCTCAGCCTTCCCGGTTTGGGACACGAATATCGAAATTCCTATGATGTGAATGTGCTGAGGCTGCGGCCTGTGTGTCGGTTACACCGGGTGTGACCCCATCTGATTTCAGGGGGAAGATGTGAACCCCCAGAAAGCCACCGAGCTATGAAGTGCAGGGTTCAGACTCAGACCACCAACCTTCTGCGCTTGTGCCACACTCCACCCGCAGGCTGCCTTCTTGTGGGGAGCAGGGGGGGGGGGGCGGGGAGGGGTGGGGCAAGCGGAAGAGGCTGTTATCTCTGTTACCTGGCAGACCCTGCCTGGGGGGTGGGGGGCGTACACCCCGGGCTGATCATTTCTGGTGCTAAAGCAAGTGGAAAATTCCCCCTTCCTGAGCTAGCACTGAGGAGAATTTCTACATGCACGAGCTTGCCTGGTCTCCTTGCATTTCACAGTTGGGGAACCAGAGACAAAAGCCTCTGAGGTGCCCTGCTCGGCCCACTGCGCGTCTGTCCAGGCAGAGGCCATCAAAGCTGCTCGCCCTCCCACACGCTCTGCTCCAAAGCCTGGCTCAGGGGAAGGGGAGGCACGTCTCTGCTTGCTGCCAGGCCCCTTACCTTCTCCGAACCTCAGTGTCCTATCGGTGAGTTGGGATTGGTTATTAGTAAGTGCTCAGTCATTATTAGGATTAGTATAAGTAGGAGTTTGCAGCTGATGTGATAGCTACTCCCTTCTCCTCTACCTGCCTGGCCCCGATTCCTGCAGGAGCATGTGAAGCTAAGACAACATAAAAGTAACCTTGTTTGTAGGTGTTTCATGGGCTAGTCACAGACCGAGGGAGGCAGGCAGAGGGCAGCTTGATGTCTCATCTCAATGGGATCAGGCAGGGAGTATGTAGCGGCTCCCAACCTGTCTCCAGAAAATTCACTTTTTGGATAATTTGGTGACGCAAATCAAGGATCTAAACAATGCTCTTTACTCTTTGCTTGGTATTTCTGAAAATAAATCAACAGGACAGGAAAAGTTGCATGCAAAGAGATGCTCGTCATCCTTTAGAAGAAGAAAATTAGAAAAACCAAAAATGCTTAGGACCAGGGAACTAGTTAAATATGTGAAAAATAATGCTCCAAAGAGTTCGCCAAAAAAGAGAGAATATCATGTCAAATGGAAAAAAGCTGGGTACCAAATTACATACATATAACACAGTAGGGAAAAACCCAGAAGGTAAAATATCAAGTTATTACTGAGCCTGGGATCCTGGGCTGCTTTTGTGTTTCCTTTATTTTTTGTGGTAGACTTTAATTTTTTTTTAATGAAGAACATACATTACTTTTCTAATAAAAATATTTAAGTAAGCCATGTGTTTTCTCCTATTTTTTTTTTTTTAAATAGGGAATGAATTACGGGTTAGCTTACGTAAGAAAGATAACCAGCCAGCTTGTGCGCTGAGGAAAGAACTTGCTTACATAAAAACTGGTAAATAATTGCACAAGAACTTGCTTACATAAAAACTGGTAAATAATTGCACCATCGTGCTTTCATTTCCAGGGAAATATCTACATATTTATTAACTGTCCTTTGTTTTGACTCGTGCCTCTGCCACCTGGGTTAGGTCTGTGAGTGGTTTTCTCCTGATGGTTGCGAGGGTGGCATGTCTGAGCCCTTTCACCTGTGAGCGTGTTTCTGCTGCCTTCGCTCGTGAAGGACCGTTCAGTGTCACACCTGGTCCTCTCCTAAGTCTGCAGACGCCTTTCTGTTGGGATCTGATGTAGTCGCTGCTGCCGAAAACCGGAAGGCAGCCTGATTTTTCTTCCTTTGTCTGTTACCTGCCGTTTTCCCCCGTCCTCCACCTCCCATCTGTCCGGCTGCCTCACCTCCCCGCCCTGTCAGGGAGAAGCTGGCATGTGAAGCAAACCTGCTGTGTAACAACAAAAGAGTCACGCTGGTGGCATTCAGATCCCAGCTCTGCCGTTTATTAATGGTGTTACTTTAAGCGAGTGGCACCTCTCTGAGCCTGGGCTCCCCCACTTGTAGGACAGGGAGCATTATCTCCAGGGTGCAGGTCGGGGTGAGGACCCAGCAAGGTCACCCCTGGCCCTCAGGATCTCATTAGCCCTTAGCTCCCTTTCCTGCCTCAGGACTAACAGTCACCTCCACTGTCCCCAAATCCATGGATTGTTCTGTGCTGTGACGGCTGCAGCCCCCCCCCCCCAGCCCCCCGCCTTCTGCCACAGCAGCCGCAGTGCAAACAGACTCTTGGAAGACACTCCCCAGGCCAGTGGCAGGGAGCACCCCCATGCTATTTACCCTCACAGGAAAAACACATGTCGGCTGCCGGGGATGTGTGGGGCGTCCTGGTCGGGGTGGTTAGGGCCCAGGCGGGGCCTCAGGCTCCCACCAGCGTCCCCAGCCCTGGACCCCCTTCTCCCTCCCCAGCAGCAGGAGGGCTGGTTCCGTCACTGGCCTGAGCATGCCTCATGAGCTTCTATCTTGACACCTTTACCCATCCAGGGAGGTACAGGGCCCCCATGGAAAGACCCAGACCAGGTCCCCACCCAGCTCAGCCCCTGACCAGCTGTCTCACCTCTGGAGAAGACCTCCCTGACTCTCGAGTGGGGATGCCATACCGGCCTATCAGGTTGATTGGGTGGCAAACGTGCCTGGAGGTGGGGCTGGCGCGTACTTCCATGTGTCATGGGCAGTCTCCGTGTCTGTCTACCCCACTGTGTCCCTGTTCCCCGTCTGGACATGCCCTCCCCCGCTGGCTGGCTCTTGGACCCTCTAGAGAAAGAACTTGAAACCTGCTCACAAAGACAACTCAGGCATTTCAGATGTGACGCAAGATGGTCGTGGGGACATGCAGGCGGCAGAGAGGCAGCGTGTGTGTTTGTGTGTGTGTGTGGGAATCGGGGTTCCCCAGAGAAACAGGGCTGGGGGCTGGGGATGGACAGACAGCTAAGACGAGGCCCTGGCCTTCGGGGCAGGGGTTGGGGGTGGCTCACAGGCTGGCGGGAGAGACAGACACACAGACGACCACAACACGGCATGTCTGGTGCTGCCTCTGAGGGGCCGTGGGCAGTGGTGGGGGCACCGAGGGGCACAGAAGGCTTCCTGGAGGGGAGGCCCGTTCGTCTTAAGAGACGAGTAGGAATAAGGCAGGTGAAGAAGCTGGCGGAGGGTGCGGGAAGCACTGTGGCGTGGGAGCAGCGTGAACGAGGCCAGCGGCGCCAGGGAGCCTGGTGAGCCTGGCATCCCGGGCCACACAGTTTGTCCTCAGTGTCCCGCCAGCCTCGCCCCTGTTGATTCAGGCGTGTCAGGCCCTCCAACAAGGTTCCAGCTTCATGGCTGGGTGTTCCCGCTTCGGGCCGGGGAGCTGCTGCATCTTTAAGGCATCCTGGCATTACCACAGGCCCGTTTGATAGTGCGACCCCAGAGTCCAGGCTGGGGAGGGGGCCGCCTTGCCTTCCCTTACGTGGGCGTGTGGGGAAACATCTACTCTGAGAGTTCTTCCTCCCCCTTGCAACCAGCCCAGTTCTGCCTTGGCGGCCCGTCCACGGGCACACACTTCCCGAGGTGTGTGCGGAGCAGGGCCTCAGATGCAAATGCCCCCAGGGCCTGTGCAGGCGGAGTGGCTGGAGTAAGAGCGGACGCTGGGGCTGTGCGAGGGGTGGACGCCGTGGGCACCCGGCCGGCCAAGGCCTCACCTAAAGGGTTGTACGTGACCAGGTTGAGGGGTTCAAGTTCAGCCCTGCCAGAGCCATCCATATTTCCAGGGAAGCTAGGAATTTCAATTTTTACGTGAAACATCCCGATTTTAAAATATTGACTCTAAAAATACCGGTAGCCAAATCCGTAGCACATCCGTGAGCCTGTTTGTTTGCGGGCTCTGACCGAGACCTTGGGCGAGGGTGGGAGCAGACGCGGTGGAGCCCCAGGATGGGCTGTGGTCTGGGCTGGCCTTTGGCTCCAAAGTATCCCACCTTTATGTAGGTCTTCTGCTCAAGGATGAAGGACCCCCCCCCACCCCCCCGCCACCTCGCCACATACACACACCCAGGAATGGACCCAGGAGTAAAGGAGACCTTTCTGGGGCTGATGGAAATTCTCAGCCAGGCAGCTCCTGTGGCCGCAGGCTGAACTTGACCAGAAGTAAAGCAGTGGCTCATCACTCTGTCCCGGCATCTTATAATCCTCTGCATAAAAGTTACCACTTTCTAGTCCTCTCCTCTCCTCCCCTCCCATCAAAGATCCAGCTCTTGATTTTTCCATAAATGGATTACTGACATCAATGTTTTTTTCTCTCTAATTAATTATTTTGTTTTGTCATCATTGTTATTTCTTCTACCTCTTTCTTCCTTTCTTTTGTTCTTTCTTCTATTTTTTTTGGTCCATTATCTAGCTTCTTAAATTGAACCATCTATTCATTTACTGGCAATCTTTATTGCTTAATAATAATAAAAGTGAATCGATGGGTTCTCCTATGAGTATGGTTTGGCTGCCTCGCATAAATTTGATTAGCAGGGTTCTCATAGTTGGTCACTTCTCAAATAGCTATAATTTCATTCTTGAGGACCTGTGATGGAAGAGTTCTGAGGAAGAGTGTTTTCAAAAATTTTCAAGTGGTTCGTGATGTTTTGTTTTGCTGATGTTAATTTCTCTAGGATGATCAGGTAATGCAGCCTGTTGGACTCCTACCTCTGGGGCTATGTCGAGGTTTTCTTTAGGGCCTAGGACATAATCAATTTCTGTTAATATTCCTCGGAAGGTATACTCTTTGTAGAGTACAATATAACTTATTATAACTTATAATCAATATAACATATTATTATGTACATATATACTCTTCTACTCTTCTAATGGATTTCTTTAAATTTTTAACAAACATATTAAAACCCATATCTTTCTATTAACATCAGGAGTGGAAAAACAACGATTCTTCCGTGTAAGATAAAATCTTTAGCACACTTTTTCTTCTCCCTTCCCTTCCCCTTTCCACTTTCAGATTTAGGTATAATCATGAGAAATTTTAGTTCCAGATTACTGCTTAATTTTTTGTCTTTTCTATTTTAAGCATCCTTTCTCAATAGTTATTAAGCTTTGTAATCACATTATGACCAATCTGTTAGCCATAGAACCTTAGACTTTTACTGGTTTTTGTGGCCACTCGATATTTTTCTGTAACACGTCTTTCCTTTTCTCGTCATTTGATGGGATAGGTTCCCCATTTGGCTAGGGGATGCAATCTCAGAGGCTCCGGAAGACCCTGGACAGCTTCCCATCTACGTCAGGATATTGCCCCCGCGGGCATGGACTAGGAGCACAGTAGGTGCCACATGCCGTTTTTCCCTCGAGGGGCTCCCAGCTGGGTGGGGGAGGCGGGACACAGCTTGATGCGCCCTAGAATGCTGAAGCCCCAGTCCACCTCCAGGGGAGCTGGACTGGGACGTGCCCAGAGTTCTCAGGGAGAGGGTGTCTGTCAGTCCTGACATGAAATGGGAAGGGGCAGTGATGAAGTCGCAGTGCCAGGGTTTTGGGGACTCTAAATCGCTTGGCTGAGGGGACTAACAGGGGTGTGGGGAGGGTGGTTTTACGCTTCTGGGCAGGACAAGGCTTGAGCTTCTCTCAAGTTCATTCCCCTCAGGCGTGTTTAGATACTTTGTCTCAAAAGGTGGACGAAGGCCCACCTGCTCTGAAGTCCCTGGAGATGCAAGTTCGTGGGCACCTGGACTGTCAGGTCGCAGTCCCAGGGGACCAAGCTTCGGGTGACTCTGATGCACAACAAAGTTTGAAAATGGCTGGTCCTTCCCTGACAGGCTACACCGCCTGGAGCATGGTCACTGGGGAACCCGCAGGAAAGAGGAGGGGATGTGGCGTCATGGGTACGAGTCAGCACAGTAACAAGCACAGAAGCAACGGGCGGTGCCAGCGCCTGGCGCGCTGCTGTTTACAGCTCCCCACGAGCTACCCGGCAAAGGTTCTGCTGACTTTCAGACGTGGACCCGTAAGGCTCAGAGAAGCAAAGCGACGTGCTTGAGGTCGCTCAGCCAGCTAGTGAATTTGAATCAGGGTCTGGAAGCCAGTTCTCTGTGCCCCACCTCCCAGCGTGCCACTGCCCACAGGGGTCAGAGAGGCCCGAAGTGTTGGGGGTGGGTGGGGTGGAAAGTTTGGGCCTGCAGGGAGGCGTGTCAGGGCTCCAGCAAGTCTGCCCATGGACGCATAACCTAGGACCGTGAGTGTGCGCATGCTGGGGGGCCCTTTTCCTGGGGAACCCCCAAGCCACTGCACGGCAAAGACAATGCCTCTGACAGTCCCAGGCTCTCGTTCCTGGCCCCGCAGGCCACCCCTGCATGAGGCTAGCACCTCCTGAAACAGACGGCACCATCTCAGTCAGCCCTCATCACGGTCCTCAGAAATAAGAAGGATTGCCCCTTTGCACAGTTGAGAAAGCCGAGGTTCAGAGAGCGTCTCTAGCCAATAAATAGAATTTGAACTCAGAGCCTATGTTAGTTAGTTCCAGCCTGCTTTGCACTGTGATGATTTTTTTAGGGGGTTCACATTTTTCTAGCCTCCAGAACCGTACAGATCCCATTCTGATGACAGAGCCAAAGAAAGACTCGACTCCTCAAGTTTGCCCTGGAAAGTGTATTTTGACATAGGAGTTGTGGAGATCTAGCTCAAGGAGGTCCATACAGACCAGCATTATCAGTCCAAATTTAAGAGATAGATAGTGGGCCATTGCTCAGTGGGAGAGGGTTTTGGCCTCAGGGGAAGGAAGGACTGGGCTGGGTGGGCGCTGGAAGCGAAGCACTCCAGCACCAAGTCTTAGCGCGTTCTGACCATCTGACTCACGGCCCTGAGACACCCCACATGCCTCTGAACCCTCAAAGTGACACACAGGCCGGTTCCACGTGCTTTTTCCTTTTCCTTTTTTAAAAAACGGGCTTTGCTGTTGAGAACACTTTTACAGTCACAGAAAAATTGAGCGGAAAGTACAGAGATTTCCCATATGCCCCCTGACCACACACAAGCGCAGCCTCCCCGAATCCCAACATCCCCCACCAGAGTGCGACGTTTGTTACAATCAACAAGCCGACACCATCATCAGCCAAAGTCTGCGGTGGACACTGGGGTTCGCTCTTGGTGACGTACACACTACGAGTTTGGACAAATGTATAAGGATCCTTATGGCATTGTGCAGCGCAGTTTTAGTGCCCTAAAAATCCTCTGTGCTCTGCCATTCATCCCTCCCTCTGCCCAGCTCTGGCTTTTTAGTCTTTCCTTTTCCAGAAGGTTGTATCGTTGGAGTCTTATGGTATGTAGCCTTTTCAGTTTGGCTTCTTTCACTTGATAATATGTTCCATGTGCTTTTAGTACCTGCTATGTGACCAATGCTCATTTATCCATCCATCCACTCACCCACTTAACCATTCTGTCACTCACCAAGTACTGACCAAGCCCGCTTTATGCTAGACATGGTTCTCAGTAGCTGTGAACGGACAGACAAGATCTCTGCTTTCCTTCTGAAAACCAGAGTCCCCTGGTGGGTCTGCAGGGCACTCTCCCCTCCCCTGGCTGTGTCCCTCCCTGATGGGATAGAGGCACAGGTGGGAGGGGCAGCCCTTAGCCTCACCCTCTGACCCCCTCTGAACTTTTAATCACACAGTCACCGTGTTAGCAGAGATCACATGGCACAATTATTGCCCCAAACAGGAGGAAAACAGTAAATTCTTCGAGCTTGTGGGGTTCCCAGTTACAAAATGTTCCCATTACCCCCACTGCTACCAGGGCCCAGAAGGACACAGGTGGTTTACCTCCAGAGAAAGGGGGGTGGGCAGTGTCGCTCAGAGAAGGAACGGGATGAGGGTGGCCCAGGGTCTCCCGCTGCCCCCCACCTGTGCCAGAGCTCCCACTTCCTGTGGGCTGGCGGGAGCCACAGGCAGCCTGTGACTCAGGGAGGCACATTCTGACCTGCCCAGCAGAATGACGCCCATTGTCCTCCCCCACCCTGGCTCAGGAAACTACCTGCCCTCAGCAGCTCTAATGATGGCTACCATTTATTAAGCACCAACTGCATATGTGGCACTTCACAGACATGCGGCCATTTCTGCCTTTGCAACCATCCCGCCAGGTCGGCTCAAGAAATGGAGGAAAAAATTTGGTTAAAAGTGTCATCCAGGGAATGGAAACAGAGCTGGGGTTGGATGCAAAGCCCATGCTCTGAACTATGGCTCCTTTTTATCCCTCTGTCTTAGACTGGGACTAGGAGGACAAGAAGCCCATCTGAGTTAAAATCACCACCACCTCAGTGCCTGTCAGCCAGCATTTACAAACCCCTTTCCATCTGCGGTCTGATTTAACCCCTGCCACCCCGGGAGCAGACCAGCAGGCTATTTTGCAGATAAACTGAGGCTCAGAGAGGTTAGGTCGCAAGTCCAATGTCACATGGGGCCCATGAGCAGCGGCGTAGCTGAGTGAAAAGCCAGATTCTGGAGTCTAAACTCTACACCCACCCCTGCTGCACCCTGCTTGTCGATGCTTTAGTCCTGGGCGTCCACTCAGTCTATAGAAAACAAATCACTAAATGGCTCACACAAATACACGCACGCTTGTGTGTCGCCCTGATCCAGCGAGAAAACAAACCAGAACAAACAATTCCTCCTGCTGGGAGCCCTTCCTGTCACTTGTCAGGATTAGAGAAGGAAGAGAACTTTCCCCAAACTCTCCAGGACCCAAGGGAACCCTGCGACACCCACCTGCCCTCGCTCCGTGCCGGGCTCACCTGTCCTCCCAGCTCAGGCGAGGGAGCAGGACCGGCCCCCGCCCGGCTCCTACCTTGACCGGAGTGGCTGCACGGGCACCTCTGTTGCCTCCTCCTTCAGCGTCCAGCGTCCAGCGTCTGGCAGGGCTGCCTGAGGTCCCCTCCCCTCTGAGCTGAGCTGGAGCCCTGGCGGGAACAGCTCATCTTTCAAGGGCTGGGCCGTGATGTCATCGCCCTCCTGGGCACGTCCTCCCTCCACCTCCAGCCTAGCCCTCAGCTCCTGCCCAGCTCTCTGAGCCAGGCTGGCTACAGTGTCTAAAACCCAGGACCCCAGAGGCCAGGCGGGACAGCTGCCACTGTCCGGGTCTCTGTCTGCACCTCTGAGCCTTGAGAGCTCGGCTAGTTTCACAGAGGATTTCCAGACTGGCCACGGAATGTTCTGTTGTGTAGACTGCTGCTGCCCTGTAGCGCCTGGGAGTGTCAGACGCGTCCTGGATTTCAGTCCCAGCGCTGTCACTTCCCTGGCTAAGGGCCTGGGACAAGTGACTTAACCTCTCTAACCTGTGAAACGGAGCTGATGGAGACAAATCTCAGGGGTGGGGCTGAGGATTAATGACAGTTAAGGAGTAGAGAGAAGAAATGAAAGGGTGTCTCTCTAATCAAGCTGCTAAATTATAGAGATCAGGCGGGTCGAGGCCCAAGGGACCGGTTCTGCTCCTGTTCTAATGAGCTGGGGACTTAAACGTCTGAACTCTCCTGTCTGTGCTCACGCCCCGAAACATAGCAGCCCCCAGAAACCCCTCTGGTCGCTCCCTGAGGGGCTAAGGAAAGAATGGTCACGTGTCCACACCTGCTGACGTCCAGGACCCAGACCGCCACGTGTCTGGAGGGTGACCGTCTCACACCCCCCGGAGGCGGAGGACGTGGGACCGCGTCGTCTCAAGAACGGGCTGGTGACCAGACGAGCTCTTCGCTTTTCTCTCTTCTTCAGAACACGCTGGCTGTCGCCTCACTGTGCTTGCCGTTCGAAAGCCTAAGACCCTTGCATCAGTCTTCATCACCGATTTCTCGCCACCCTCTCTGGACTCCTTCTGAGTCCATTTGACACGGTCCCGACTCATGTGTAACTGCTCCTCGGCCAGGCTCTCTTCCGAGCACACAAACGCGTTCACTCGTCGGCTAATCCTTTCGGGAACCCGGGCCGCCTGGCTCCACAGTCTGTGCTCTATCTCCTTTCTCAGTGCGACGAAATAATGGATTTGAATATTGACAGCACGGCAGGTGACCCTGAAATATTAGTTTTCTTCCTTCCGGCATCGAGGTAGATAGCTGGCACGCTCCATAAGTGAATAGATTTCTCTAACATAACATTTGTTCCTTATCATTATTTGTTTTCCCGACGGGCTTGTTTTGCGTCTGCGTTTAGGTGTTTACACAGAAGGTGTAAACAGAGGGTGGCCAGGTGGGCAGGGGGAGTTCTGATCTATTATTTTTTTTAATGCCATGTATGCCTCTCAAGGGACGATGACAGCAGAAATTCAGAAGCATTTTCGGAGACTGAACCCCTTTTCCTGTCCTGTTTCCTGGTGACACTTAAGGGTCTGCGTGTCCCCTGAGACGCAGCCATTTCTTCGGGGACGTTGGGCTGTGGTTTCCTCTCACTTCTACCCTGATTGACTTCTTGGCTTCTCTCTGGAGACTCACTAGCAGTTCATATCAATTAACACTCCCGGAAGCTTAGGAGCTGGAAAAGGCAGGGGCTTTCAAACTTTTTAAAAAATAAACATTCAAAGATTTCCTCAACAGGGAGCAGACAAAGCTGAGCTGGGGAATACACAAGAGGGTCAGACGCCGCCCGCCGTCTGCCCTTCCCCTGCGACTTCTCTGAACCAAGTACAAACCCAGTGATCCAGTACAACTCCGTCAACATGCGGGTGGGGAGACCGAGCCCCAGAAAGGTTGATGGGGAGGCCTGAGATCGAGGCCGGGTGTGGCCGTGATGAGCTGTCCGCATAAACTGGAGCCAAGTCCTTTTCTGTCCTCGCTCGGCTGCTCTGCACCCTGGCTGTTTGGCTACATTGCGGCTCCTTAACCTGGGGGGTCCTGTCTTCCCAGGTGGGGACAGGGCTCTGTGAACAGGCTGCCCAGAGTCCACAGCCCTCTAAAGTGGTACCTGGATCTGTGTGTACGTGCTCTTTCCGGGAGAGAAGTTCTGGAGCCTTTGTCAAATGACCGAGGGGCTCTTCTGTGATCCAACGTGTGTTGAGACCCCTCAGGACAGACGGGCCTCGTGAAGCGCCTTTCACCGTGCACATTCTGGGGTTCCACAGCTACGAGCTGGAAATGTTCGACGGTCTGAATCCAATGCTGACACTTATGCGAACCCTATCGACTGAGAGAGCCCCAGAAGGCGTCCGCCCACCTACACACACTTCTCCGCCCACCGGCGTGATATAGTTTAAAAAACGCCTTGACCCAGTTTCTATGTTCTGGCTGGCGGCCAGTCAGTTCTGCTCGGGCGGCCAGGTTCACGCTCCAGTCACTTCTTTATTGGGCTCTCATACTTTGGACCTTTAGGCACTGGCCTTGATGACCCTGGAGTCAGCTACAAACACCTGTGGATCGTCTCTATGCCTTGGAGCTTTCAAAATCATTCAGATTGGCCGATCCACAGGGAGCCTGAGAAATCTGGGCAGCTCTACTCTGCTTGCCATGTATGAGCTGTCCCCTGCAGCCCCAGATTGCTCTTACCCTGTCCTTACCCTGTGGCTCTGCCTGGACTCCTTCTCTCATTTGGGACAATAGTAACAAAAAGCTCTGCTTTTCTTCCATCCAAATGCCATTGTGTTGTGTCCCGCCATCCAAAGAATCTTGAAATCTTATAAAAAATACATACTCTTCCATTCACCTACACTTATGTATTTTATCCATCCATCCATCCATCCATCCACCCATCCTCCACCTACCCACCTACCCGCCCATCTACGCAGCCACCCACTCATTCACTCTTTTATCGGACATCCACATAGCAGGCTGTGCTTCGTTAGGGAGACATGAATGAATCAGGCACACCCTCACTGGGGGGAGCCCACCTCTGAGGCTGGTTCCCTGTTTGGGGCAGAGTGTGGGTGGCGAACAATTTCCAAAG
>CM053509.1:4586358-4604188 GCA_028627145.1 Eidolon dupreanum
GCAGGGGGCACCTCAGGGGCGGAGGCCCCTCCCTGCCTCGTGGGGAAACAGAGCCTTCCCTTTGGGCTCTTCCTTTGTCACCTCACCAGGGAGAAGTGGGACCCTGTGTGTTTTGGGTCACAAAAGAATTCCAGAGATGTGGGGGAAGGATGCTCTGGGGCTGGGGGAGGGACCAGCCACCTCCTCAAGGTGACAGTGAGCAAGCATATCCTGTCGTTCCCGCCCTATAAATAGGCACCATCTTCCTAAATGCCGCCGGTCACAAACCCGCCGGTGTCGAGGAGGGAGCCAGACCCAGAGTTCCCTGTGGCCAGAAATAGGCAGGGGCCCCCCATGGGCCGAGACTGCGTGGGTGGCGGCTGGCCGCCCTTCCGGCCACCGAACTCTGTTCTCTTCCCAGACCAGAGTGAATCAGAAAGTGAGGGGTGACCTTTTCCTTCCCTGAGGGACACGTTTTTCATTCCAGGGTTTGTTTGAGGATTTTTTTTAGCAACTCGTGGAAGCCAAAACGAATGATGTCACCTTATTGAGACTGACACGGTGCCTGGCACAAAGGAAGTATGTGATGAACAGTTGTTTGAATAAACAAACGCAGCCTCTCCCTGGCCTTGTGCACACAGAGTGCTGAGAGATAAGAGGAACCAGGCAGGTCTGCACCAAAGGCAACGGGTAGAGGCTCACGTCCCTGGAGGCAGGGGTGGGACATGCTAGAGGGTCACTTGGAACCCGTGCAGCCTGGAATGGTGCCCAAAGCCACCCTAGAGCCACCCTGTGCAGACCCTGCTGCTGCCCACTGGGCACAGACCTCGCCGCTGCCACTGCTGCCCGGGCCTGGCCTTGGACGCCACACTGTCCCTGGGGCGTGCGGGAGCTGGGCGCAGCTGCCACCAGCCTCCTGGGATAGGTTGCTGGATGTCCACTGGCTTCCGATCCAAAGGCCCGCGTGGGGATGTCCGACTGCGAATCCTGGTCACGTGCCTGCACTCCAGCTGCAAGGGAGGCTGGGAAAACCTTTGCCATCCTCCCAGACCCGTTGGGTGGGATATTCCCCCAACTCCGCGGGTGATCAGGGAGGCAGGGGATCCCGACGGGAACAAACGCGCTCACGGCATCCCCTGTGGACGCCCCACGCTTAGGCCGACCGTGTCTCGTGTCTCTGTCCAGGTCTCTGAGCCTTTGCTGGTGCCGCTCTCTGCATTCGGAATGATATTCCACTCGGCAGCCCCCTGCATCTCGTGCATTACCATATATGTACGTATATTCCTCTTCCTCCTCCTCCCTCGTCTTCCCAATATGATTATGTAAACAACTTGTTTATATCAAGTCATCAACTCTCATGCTATTGAGCCCGTGGGATACGAAACGTAACATGGCTGCGTTTTTACTGGGGAGGCAAGTGCTGCACCACGATTCAGTGTTTCTGGTTTTGCAGGGCTGTTGGAACGAACTACCCAAAAGGACAGAAACGCATTCTCCTCTAGCGTCTGGTGGCTGCCAGCATCCCTTGGTGTTCCTTGGCTTTTGGCCACATCGCTGCCACCCCTGCGGCTCCCACGGCCTTCTCCTCTGGGTCCACTTCCCCGCTGCCTTTCTCTTATACGGACACGATGACGGTATTTGAGGCCCACTCGAACAATCCAGAAGAGTCCAGCCATCTTAATCACATCTGCAAAGACTTTTTTCCAGACAAGGTCACATGTGTCAGTTCTTCGACGAGTTCTTCCCTTTGGTTTGCTTCTGTTTTCTTTTCCTGGAACTTCTGTTTTTCTTGAACCACTTGGATTGAATCCCTCTCATCATTTTTTTCTTCCGATTATAATTGTTATTCTTTTTTTTTTTTCTTTTGGGAACTTTCCTTGATGTTGCCTTCTAACCCTTCTTTCGAGCATTTAAATTTCAGTTATCGTACTTTTAAACAGCTTTATTGTGGCATAAATGACATGTAATAAACCACACATATTTAAAGTGCACAGTTTGATAAGTTGTCGCACACGTATATATTTTCGAAATTGTTACCACGCTCAAAGTAACAAACACATCCATCACCATGGGGCCCCTAGGCATCCCTCCCTTGCAGCCCTCCCCACCTCCACTGTCCACTTTCGGGCTCTATAGATTAGTTTATACTATTTCGAGCTTTATAAAGATGAAATCATACCATATGTACTCTTTTTTGGTCTGGCCTCTTTTACGTAACATAACGATCTCAGAATTCACCCACGGTGTCGTGTGTACCTACTGTTCATTACTCGTTATTATTGTGCAGATGAATATACCGCAGTTTGCTTATCCATTCATCTGTTGATGGACATCCAGGTTGTTTCTGCGTTTTGATCTATTATTGTAAACTGCTATGAACATTCACATACAAGTCTTTGCATGAACATATATTTCCTTTTCTCTTGGGTAAATGCCTAGGAGCAGAATAGTGGATGGCATAATAAGTGTAAGTTTAACTTTTTAGGAAACCACCAAATTGTTTTCCAAACTGCTTGCATCATTTTCCATACCCACCAGCAAAATATGGTGGTTCCAGTAGGCTCACAGTTTCACCGGCACTTAGTAGGGTCAGTCTTTTAAATTTTAGCCATTCCAACAGGTGTGTATCTCATTAGGGTTTTAATGAGCATTTCACTAATAATGGCCAGCGATGTTGAACATCTCTCCACCCCCCATTTATCATTATATATCTTTTCCAGTGAAGTGTCTGTTCATATCTTTTGTCCACTTTTATAGTGGGTCGTTGGTTTCCTTATTGTTGAGTCATGAGCGCTCTTTACATATTTTAGATGCAAGTGCTTAATCAGATAGATATATACTTTGCTGAGATTTTCCTTCTAGTCTCAGTTGTGACATTTTTAGTATGCAAGATCTCTGTTTATTCATGTTCATTTTTATAGCATCCTGTTTTTATTTAACGGATGTGATATTTTATCTTTCCGAGGAGATTAATTGTAATTTAAACAATTTCTTCTATTCTCTGTATTACTCACTCTTTGCTTTTAGGTGAATGGGTTTCCTCAAAGGCTGTCTGTTTCTACTGAAGAACGAGCTGGCTCACAGTTCTGGGCTGGCCTCGGCGACAAGCATGCCTCACGGAGGAGTCATCCAGCAGTGATGCTGTTGGGGAACCTTCACATGTCAGTTTCCTCCAGCACCACTCAGTTCCCTAGAGGAGGAGAACCCTTCTGTCCTCCACCTGGGGAGGCCAGAGCCTGACCGCTGGCCTTCTGGGGACAGGACGGGGTTGGCCCTGGGATGCCAGAGCTCAGAGGGGCAGATTTTCACTGACTGCTGTGCCGTTCAGCCTCATGTCTCAGCTCTACCCTTTCTTACTGGGTTTTTCCAGAGGCAAAACCTTGGGGCTGGCGGTGGTGTGGGGAGGAGAAGCCGATGCTGATGTCAGACGGGGGGAAGGGCCTTAGAGACAGTGTCTGGGCTGGAGAGGGTGGTGGCAAGCCCAGGGTGATGGGAGCTGGGGGACCCCTCATCCGGTGGCTGCAGTGTTCTCTGTGGGGTAGCAGGAGGGTCATTTGCTTGGGGTGAGAGGGCAGAAGGAGATTTGGAAGTTGGGGAGAAAGCAGAAGGGCCAGAGGATGAGAACCCACAGGAGGCTCCGGGCAGGGCTGGGGCCCTGTGAGGGTTAGCGAATCTGAGTTGACAGTGGCATCAGGGCACTGGGCTGTGCGAGGCCTATTGCCTTGGTGCCGAGGCGATGGAAGGCAGTGAGGGACAAGGGGGACAGGGAGGGACAACAGGGAACAGCCCAGCGACAGCGACGAGCAGGCTGCGGGAGTAGTTGAACGTGCCATGTTGAAAGAAAGGAGCCATAGTCAGAAAGGAACAGGCCGATTTTAGTGACAAGTGACAGATTAGACATCTGTGGGCCTCCTCCTTCTCCCCGAACCCCTGTGAAATGTTACTAGAGGCATTACCAAAAAATAAAAGCGTCATTCTACGAGAACATAAAAACAAGGGAGGCTGCACTAGTAGCTGAGACAGTCAAGTCATGTTTAGGTGACTGAAAGTGGAAGTGTCTGGCAGAGGGGAGGTGGCCCCCACCCAAGGACACAAAGAGGGGGTACCATATAAACAAGTCACCTGAGCAAGGAACCCCCAGGGCCTCGGTATCTTGAGGCACCGGGTCCCACGCAAAGAGGGTGTTGGATTAAGAACTAAAAACGGGGAGATCGGATGAAAATTTCTCTGCAAAATGGTTGGGGTCCCAGGGCCCTCTTGTTCTCAGACCTGACCTCCATCATCTCCTCTTACGTCACCCGGCCCGCTTCCCCCTCCCTCCTGCCCTCTGCTAGAGCTTTTGCTTAGCCCCGGAAAGAACATGGACACAGCGTTTGTACATTTGCTTTTCTGCAGGGGTGACAGGGAATATGTGCGATGGCACTACTGTGACAGGGTCTCAGGCGTTGCCCCTTGAATTTTTGGATCATGGGGAAGGTACTAGCTCTCTGGACTGCTGTGACAAAGTGCCACAAGATTAGGTGACTTATACAACAGAAATTTATCGTCTCACAGTTCTGGGGGCTGCAGGTCTGAGGTCAAGGCGTCAGCAGGGCCACGCTCCTCAAAGGATCTAGGAAAGGGCATGCTCCAGGCTTCTCCCAGCTCCTTGGCTGTGACAGTTTAATCCCAATCTTCACGTGGCATTGTCCTGGTGTGCGTGTCTGTGTCCAAGTTTCTCCCTTTGATAAGGACTGGATTAAAGCCCACCTTAATGACCCATCATAACTTGATGATCTGCGAAGACCCTGTTCCCAAATAAGGTCACATCTATAGATGCTGAGGTTAGGGCTTCAGGCCTTTTTGGGGGGACATCATTCAGGCCATAAGAAGGGGATGGGAGGGTTCCAGGAACAGGCTCTGGGGCGACCAGAGGGCAAGTGGGAGAGAAGTAATTTCTCAACTCACACAGAGGCACGTCGGCATCTGAACAGCCAGTCGCACTGGCCGATGCTTACCCCGCCAGCCCTGGAACTGTCCCTATCACCTACCCTCGTCTTCTCCAGCAGTGCAGCTTCAGCCTCGAGGCCTCGGTTTAGCTGCTCCTGCCCACAGCGCCTCCCCCATCAGCCGGGCCGCAGGGGCTGCTTGCCTGGCCGGGAGTATCACAGCGTCCCACGCCTCCCGGCCTCAGAGTGTGTCTGCAGAAAAGATTATGTCCTCTCCGCTGGACACCGGGAGCCGAGCAGGTGCCTCTCGAGCATTTGCACATATGCCTTTGTTCCCCTCCCATGAGGGCAGCGGCCTCGAGCCTCACACTCCTGAGTCTCCAGTGTGCATCCCCTCAAGAAATGCTGGATGAACAAACGCTTATGCGAACGGACTTTTACTCAGTCAACAAACATCGAGCCAGATGAACAACCTTGCTTTGTTTTATACCCTGAGATGAAACGAGACTCATAGGCCAGCAGGTATGGAATTTTAAAAAAAAAATGTAGGGGGGATTTTGCAGTGCAAAGTGAAGTCTGGGCCGGGGTCCATCTCTGCAAGAGACAGTCAAGAACGACGACTTCTTTGAAAGAAAGACGCTCGCAGGGCATGGGGTTCTCTGGGTTCTTTTGGCAGCTCGGGGTCCCTGACGCCTTGGAGCTCACGTCTGGGAGGTAGTTTTAGTTCTGTGATGTTCAGAGGACTCCGGCGTCCCATTCCTGCATTTGTCCTCTGTTCCCTGCCGTGGGCCCTTGAAGGAGAGAGCGCCCCTTGTGTTCTTTCACCGGGAGTGACCCCAAGTAGCATGGAAAGGTTGGCGGGGACGCCGTATGCCAGAGCTGTGGGCCTCTCAAGCCTGGGGGTGGCCGGTTCAGATGGTCACCCTGATGGTCCTGTTTCCCGTGGCCAGCTCAGCTCAGGTATCTGCTGAGGAGACTTGGAGCCATCAAGTGTCCGCTGCCCCCAGCCCAGAGGTCCTTGAACCCAGGTCTGGCCAGTGTGACCCCCAGGAGGGGTCAACTGAACTTCGAGTGGGCTCTCTGCCCTGGGTCCATCAGAGTGCTGGCACCCAGCCTCTCTGCAGCATCGTGAAGGAAGGCCGTGGACCCCGAGTGGTGGGCACGCAGCCTGGCAGTGGGGTGCATGGCCCATGCTCTGGATTTGCTGTGAATCTCAAGCAAGACCCTGTGGAAGCTTCCTCATCTGTCAAATGCAGATGCAAACAGCCTGAGATGACCGGCGGGTAAGGATTTAGTGAGCGATGCATGGATGGTACCTGGTACACTCTTCTCAATAACTATTATCCCGGATCCCAGGTTAGATGCTCCGTGACCATGGGCAGCAGCAAGAAGCTTCTGGAAATGCCATCCTACCTCTGTATATGGAGGAGGACGCAACACACTCATCAGTGCACTGAAGGCTGGGTCTAGTTACTGCGGGGGACACCTGCTCCGTTCCCCTCCTCCACATCGGGACCCCACCACATTTCCTCAGTTATGGTCACTCAGGACGGCAACATCGGGACAGCTCGAAGCCTTCCATTCCCTGTCGCAGGAGGTCACGAGAGGTCACGGGAGCTCATGCACAGCTCTGAGCCTTCGGCCACCTGCTCTAGGGGACGTCACCTGGGCCGGGACCCACTTGGAAGGTGCAGACTGAAGATGCACCTTGAAAAAACCATCAAGCCAGCCAGGAGGTTCGTGCTTTCCTACACCCTCCAATAACAATACGGATTATAAACTATTATTCAGCATTGCCTTTTGAGAGAACTACGCTTAAGACTTCTTATCATGTTACTTTATTTACTATTTAAAACACACCCGTGATGTAGATGTGATTAGTCCCATTTTACACATGGGGAAACGGAGGCTCCGAGAGGAGCGGTGACACGCTTCAGGTCATGCAACTAAGAGACAGAAGGGTCAGCCCTTGAAGCCAGGTCCAGCACCTCAGCACTCACATGGTCTCTTGATGCCCTGCCCTGCCCTTTGCTTAGAAGGATACCGAGCTCCTGACCGTAGCTCGGCAGACAGTGCTGTGAGAAAGCAGCTGAGTGACTGGCTCAGAAAATGTGGGGCAGGGGCACGAGCAACACACCCACTATGCTGCTGGGAGGGTATAGAGAGGTGGGCGGAGGCTTGCCGAGGCCAGGAGCCAGAGGCCCTTTGGGCTACGCCAAGTCCCAGAAGGAGGGTGTGGGGATTCACACAGAAGGGAGGGAGGTGGGAGCCACCACAACAGGGACCAGAGATGGACCTGCCACTTGAGAACCTGAAGTCCGTCTCGTCTCGGCGTTGTCATCTCCCTGCTCTGAGCCGTCTCCCCTTTCCACCGAGGCCATGTCATCAGCCTGGGAAGATCAAACAGACTGTGCTGTGGAAGCATTTTGTCAAGTTCGAATGCTGTGCAGGCGGCAATGGTTGCTGTTGGGAAAGAGGCCTTGGCAGGCCAGTCTCTGAGCCCAGCTCTTCCAGCTGAAAAAAGAGGCCGGTGGGAGAGATGGTGGAGGCCCCACTGACATCTCTCCTCTGACTCATGCGTGAAATTCCCCATGCGGCAGGGCAGCTGGAAAACCACCAGGATGGGAGGGTGGCGTGCGGACAGCCAGATGGCTTTGATCTTGGTGATAATGGAACTAGGGACGCCAGGGAGCAGATGGAAGCCCAAGGGTCCGACGTGGTGAAATGTGATGTCTTCCACCAGCCTCTTTATTCTCATCGTCTCTGTCTTTGAATCTGAGAGTCCCTGTTGTCAATTTCACATCTGGGTTTTTCGTTTGTGTATCTCGCTGTCTCTTTTGGTGCCCTCTCCTTTTGCCTCTCAATCTCCCCTCCCAGTTTTTAGAAGTTAGTCTCAGGTGTTCCTTGCAGTAGTACCAACGCTCACCCTTCTTAACCCTCATTAAACTATAATTTAGGCACAGAGTCCTGTCCCGACCCTTCTCCCCACAAGTCTCATCAGTCCTGTGGACAATTCCCCCAGCTCCTCTAATCTTGGCTAAGGAAACGATAGAGAAATATATTAACCCATGGAAGGCTCGTGCATACTTTACAGGTATCTCCCCTGGGGTGACACTATTTTTGCGTAAAGCCCAAGGTCCTACGGTACATAGCCAGTGATTTGGTTTGAGACCTGTTGGCCAGTAGGCTTTTCCTGGTTCTGCATCTTGAACATCAAGGATGTTTCTCTTCTGGGCACTGAGATAAAGGTCTTCCTGGTTGGTAGGCATATTAGTCAGAGTGAGAACTGAGCTGTCGCAGCAAAGAGCCCCCTCGCTCCCTGAGAGGGGCTAAAGGCATAGGAGCTTCTCTCTCATGCTCTGATGTAAATAAACAATTTGAGTTGTTGGGGGGCCAAACACTGTGCAGCCATCCAGGGACTCAGGTTCCTGCCATTTGTTACTCAGTCATTCCCTACGTTATTTTTATTTAAAGTTGGACCTGGGTCACTGCTATGTCCAGGGTCTGTCTTATGGGAAAAGGAAAGAGAATATGGTGGAAGCACTCCATGTGGCTTAAATTCTGGGCCCCAAAATAGCATATATCATACGACCAGGGAGTGCAGTCTAATCAGACACCTCGCGCCCAGCTACACATCTCACTAAGAGATGAGGTGAATAGATCTGGTGGACAGCTAGCAACCCCAGTCACACTGAACAATCAGGGAAGCTGTCACTTGGGTTTTATCCCGGTACCCGCCTTCTTTACTGAGACGGGGAGCTCAGGATTCCCACTGCAGGCCAGTCCCACCAGGGGCTTCTTTGTATGAAGGACACAAGAACCTCATGGGAAATAACTCACCCTAAGAGAAGAAACTTCTCTTGCTGGGTTCAAGGCAGAAACGGTTAAGATGGGAGGAGGAGAGGTTCTGAGCACAGGCCGCTGTCTGTCGCTCAGACATTGTCCTCGCTCAGCCTTGCAGACAGACACATGCCCGAGCCAATAAGGAAGTATAAGGAAAAGTGAGCCTAAACCAAGAGGACCCTGAAACCCAGGAAAAGGAAGCATCCTTTGAGACAAGTCCTCCAAGGGGCAGTCTTGCTATGCCTGCCCAGCGCTCAGGCCTATGTCTTCTGACAGAAGCCCCTCCTATTGCCTTTGGGTACCCCCCACCTTAGTCCCCATTGCATTGTCATAGAAGGAAAATTTACTCCCTACCCCTTTTGGTTCTTCCCAGCTGGTCTAATAATTAAACTGATGGGACACATTAACAGGAGGAAATAAATAAATAAATTCTAATTTTGTATGTACCAAGGTCTCATAGATATGGTACCTAAAAAAAAATTGCCAAAGTAGGCAGCTTTTAGAATTTTTGGATGAAGGAATAATTTGTGAGGAATTGACAGGACAAAGAAACTTCAACTGGGCTGCTTAATTACAGAGGAATCTCAGCGGAGTCTGGCTTGGGGTAGTAAATTGGTAAAGCGGTAGCAAGGTTTGTTTATGCAGGCTACTTGGCCCTGAATTCTCTATTCTGGTGATAAGGACATGTCTTTATCTCCTGTTGCAAGGAGGGTGCCTTTCACATGGGAGATTTATTTTCCGCTTTCAGGGGAACAGAGAGGAGGGTCCGAGTGTCCTTCTTGAACTGGTTATTTCTCAAGTAACTTTAATTCAGAATAATCGATGTGCCACTGTGGCATCCTCTGGGGAGGCCCGCCCTGGGCCCTGACAGCATGCAGTTTCATGGAGACTTTAAATCAAGTGGCGGACGTGTGAGCGAGCTGGGCCCAGAAGAGGCTTTTCTTCAGGAACTTGACCTGTGGGGTATGGAAATGCGGATGCACCATGGTCAGGGTGCTGCCGTCCAGAAGGCACGTGGGGCTTCGGACCTGCTGCTGATGTTCTGCTTCTACTCCTGGCTGTTGGGTACACAGGAGGCCAGGGTATTATCGTATTCTTGACACCATACTAATATGTTATGAATTTTACAAGTTTTACTAAGAAATAATTGATATACATCACTGTATAAGTTTAAGGTGTATAGCATGATGGTTTGATTTACATATTTGGTGAATGAATGTCACCTTTTGTAGAAAGGGTGTTATTTGGTAACATAAATACGGAAGCGGTGGTGGGCTGATTGTCTCCCTGAGAAACACCGAGGACACTCTGGCTGCAGATGACCTGGCTGTTCCATGTCCTTCCCAAGACCTGGCTCGCCAGCCTCTGTAAGTCAGGAAGATTTTCCAGTTTCTTTGCCTCGTCCTCATCCTTGTCCTTCCTCTCTCCTGACATATGACAGGATTGCTTTCTCTTGCTTATAATCAAAAACCCCAGCCTGAAACAAAGGAAACGTGACGTGAGTGTGTTTGTGTAAGTGAGTGTGAGAGCTGGTGTGAGTGTGAACGTGTGAGTGTATCTGTGTAATTGTGTAAATACGAACACATGAATGTGGGAGTAAGCATACGAGTGTATGAGAGTTGTGCGTGTGTGCAAGTGTGTAAGAACCATTGAAGAGAGCTGACTCGGCTTCTACAACTAATTACCGGTCTGGAAAGGGGAAGGAAAACCCTGCTTTCTACTTGTGGTCCCGATTGTACCTCCAGGCTGGTGTGGCTGGTGTGGTGTGGTCTTGTGCCTTAAGAGTTCCTTGGGGTGGGAAGATGAGGGGCGGATTTCACTCCCAGTTGAAGAAGTCTTGGCAGAGAGAAGTAACAGTCCTGCCGAGATGCAGAAGGAGACGGATGACTGCGCGAGGGGTCCCTGGTCATCTTCTGATCTGCTTCTTACTTTACAGAGTTGGGGACCCACCCAGAGAGGTTAAGGGACGTGTTCCAGGGAGAATTAGCAGCTGAGCTGGATCTCAGAGCTCAGATGAGACCTGGGGGCTTCAGTAACTGAGATGGGGAACGTTCAGCCAGATGACACGGGCAGGAAAGGGAAAAGCTGGGAGAGGGTGCAGCAGGGATAGACATGTGGGTGAAAGGTCTTGGGTGGCATTGCTGCAACAATTAATCAGTATATGATCATGGATTGTGCAATGATGGAGAAATTTTTAAGCGTGACTCTTTGTCATTCAGGCAAACAACATGTGATCAGGAATGAGAAAGAATGATCATTGTTGTACCCAATTGGAAATACATATTTGGATCATAATAGATATTCATACTTAGTCTTTTAAGTTGCATGCAGGTCTCTCTCTCTCTCTCTCTCTCTCTCTCATCTCTCTCTCTCTCTTCTTTCTCTCTCTTTCTCTCTCCCTCCCTACCTCCCTCCCTCCCTTCCTCCATCCTCTCTCTCTTTCTTTCTCTCTCTGAGTCAGAGTTCTCCAGAGAAACAGAACCGATAGGATGTGTACATGCAGAGAAAAAGATTGGTTTATGGGAGTATAGAGGCCAGCAAGGGCGAACCTGCAGGGTGGGCCAGCAGCTGGAGATCCAGGAGACAGCTACGGATTTTGGATCTCCAGTCTCCACCGCTGTATAAGCCAGTTCCTCAAAATACATCTCGTTCTCTCTCTCTATCCTGTTTTTCTGGGGAACCCTGACTAATTCGGATTTCCCCTCCTTCTCCTCAGGACCGCCTTCTCTTCTAAGGTCAGCTTACGGTGTCCTTTCCCATCCATCACCCCATTTGATCCCCAAGTTCCCCGGAAGGGCAGCTCTAAGGACACCATGAGCTAATTGCCGGGTCTGAACCTAAGTTCCGTGCCCTACGTGGGCACATTGTTTAACTGCTTGTGCCTCAGTTTCCTCATCTGTAAGGAAGAAATTGATTCTGTATCTATCTCATGGGTTGGGGAGAAGGTTGAAATGCACCAGCTCTCCATTTTACTGATGGAAAGCTGGAAATCAGGAAAGTAAGAAAGTTTTACGATTTCTCTGCAAGTTAGAGGCAGAGCTGGTGAGGCCTTTCTGACTTCTCAAGGCCTCAGTTTGCTTATCTGCCAAGTGGGTAGGATAGGACCGGGCTAGCTCACTGGGATGCTGTGAGCAGGGCCACTTGCCCCTGGCTGTTTGTCCCCCTGAGTGAAGGCAGAGCCAGCTGTCCCTGAGGAAAATGTGAGGGAACCGGTCTCTCCGAGTCCAAGCAAGCCTGAGCAGGGGTTGGCTGTAATTATCTCAAGGTGCCGCTCTGGGCTTTTCCTTTGCACTCCCACAGCGAGGCTCCCACAGTGAGGGCAAGTTATGGTTCTTTCCAGGAAAATGGAAAAACACTTCTGACTATTACAGACTCGTGTGCCAAACTCAGCAGCAGCCAGCAGCCATGGGACCTTCAGAAGCAAGGGCTGCAGACCTCTCTTTACTCCAGGAAGACTACTGAGATATCTGAGATTTTCTTTAACTGGCTAAATAGATAAATCAACCTTGAACCTTAGACCAGGCTCATCCTTCTTGGGTAAATTGGTGGGAAAAACCCTCTGCTATGAAATGTTTGGGGGTTGAGACAGTCATGCGGTGTGACTGGATGAGTTTTAGCCTGGGTGTCATGAGACTAAGGTTTGCTCATACATCTATTCATTACTCATTCATTTGACAAATATTTTTAAAGCACTTACTAAACTGTAGGTGCTGGGATATTGTAGTGAATGAATTGGATCCAAGTCCCTGAATATGAAAACGAAGTATATATTATAGAGGGAAGAGACTAAAATGAAATAAGCAAACAGATAGATAGACAAGATAGTTTTAGACAAATGCTAGGAGTATAATGAAAGTGAGGAACAGCTTATGACTAGAGGGAGCTACTTTTGCATAGAATGATCAGGAAAAGTCTCTCTGAGAAGATGACATGTGAGCTGAGTGGAAGGATGAGAAGGGACCTCTGATGAGGTCAGGGAGAAGAGCTTTGCAGGCAAGGGGCAGAGCGACTGCAAAGGCCCGAGGCAGGAGCAGGCTTGGACCGAAGCGAGACATGTACGGAAAGTCAGTGCAGTTAGAGTACAGTGGGGGAGGGTGGGTGCCAAAGGAGGTGATGCGGAACCAGCAGAATGTGGTAAGAGGAAGTTTGCATTAGCCAGGGCGGGGTAACGCTAGCTGCAATAACAAATAGCTCCCAGAGCTCAGAGGTTTGACACAATAAAGGTCTATTTCTAGCTCACTTTCTAGCTCTGTGCGGGTGTGGGGGACACTCTCAGTCTCTGAGGAACCTGATGTCATGTGACCCTACCTTCCCCTCAGGGCCTAGTGCCTGGGAGCCTTTCATTGCATCCTTGCAACTGCCAGTGAAAAGAGAAGAAAGAGATCGTGGCGAGTCATGCAGTAGCTTTACGGACAGGTTGGATGGGGCGCCCTCGGCTCCTGCCCGTGTTTCATTGGTCAGAACCCAGATCCCTGATCTCTCCTAGATGCAAGGGGCGGGGCGGAAAATGCGATCTAATTTACATCAGAGGTGCTGGCGATCTCTAGCCAGGGACCAGACCATGCAGATCCCTGTAGGTCACAGTCAAGGGTTTCGGTTTTATTCCAGGTGGGACAGGAGGCTGATGAAAGGTTATGAAGGAAAGCGACATCACCTGGTTTACGTTCGCCCTCTCTGCCTTTGACACTGAACTACTGTGTTATGTGTCCAAACACGAGCCATGTAACCTCCTGGGCCTTCGGGGGAAGGAAATTCAGATTATTTTTAATACTCCTCTTCTGCACCTCCCTACCTGAGCTTGGTCCTTCAGGTGCTTTGACTCTATGGCTTCTTGGGGACTTTGGCAAGCAAGGCCATCTCTGCTATTGCTGAGAGGTGGGGCTCCTTCTTGGACAGTCCTAGGGGTCTGGAGTGGAATGTGGAGAGGGTGGGAAAGTGTCCCCTCCACAGGGGGACTTTCTGTCTGCTGGTGACCGGCCCTGGGAGCTGAGCACAGGCTCCTGTTCTGGTCTTTCTCACCTGCCCAGTAGCTGTAGAGAATGTCCCTCACTGCTCTTCCTGCCTCCTGGCGGTCAACAAACACACATTGGTTGACTGAAACATCTTCTTCCCAGAAGACACTTCCAAGTCCTCTCAAGAACCCAAATTATACACCCCCGCAGCAGATTCCGCTCAACACCATCTCTACTCCCAACTCCTGCCACCACGATTCTTCTCTCCTCTGAACTCCCACAAACTTAGGGTGCTCCGTGCCTCATTTAGTAAGCGATGTGTTCATTTCTTTACTATTCTTTAATTTTTAATGACTCGTGTTTGTTGAGTGCTTTTTATAGGCAGTGATTTCAATATTTTATTTAAAGGCACAGCATGCCACATGAGGTAGGTAGCCATCAGGTCAGGCTATGCTGCAGAAACAAATAAATCCTGATGCCTCGGTGGCTTAAGCAATGAAAGTTTATTTCTTGTTTACGTCACAGGCCAATCAGGGACCTTCTCCAAGCTTTGAGTTGGGGACACAGCGTGTTCTATCACATGGCTCTGCTATCTTGTCATTTCATGATCCCCTTGGTTAATCTAGTCAACCTGGAGCTTAGGGCTTGAAGGGTAAGAAGAAAAATAAGATGGAAGATAGTTTATGGGAGATCTTATGGACCAGGCATGCAAATGAGTTCATCACTTCCTCCCACCTCCCATTGGCCAGAATATGCTCATGTGGCCTCATCTGCCTGCAAAAGAGGCTGGGAAATAGAGTTGGGCAGTATGTCTACAAAGAGGTGAACCTTGACATTGATGAACACTAGTAGCACCTGCCCTGGTAAGAGTGTCATTATTTTAAAGATGAGGAAAAAAGGTTCAAGTGAAGTGAAGTGAATCACCCATAGTCACCGGACTAGGAAGTGAGGGGTTGGAACCTGAGCTCAGATGTCAAAACTCAGCAAAGTCTTCGTAATAAAATATTAACTGAAAATGGCACAATACAAAAAATATGCAATTTGATTTTACTTACATTACTTATTTACAAACACACACACACACACACACACACACACACACACACACACACACACAGGCTTGTCTGCACAGAAAACAGACTGGAAAAAATATACTAAAGTATCCTTGAGTTATATTTGGGTTGTATCAATTTTTTTTCGACAAAATAACAATCTTTTCTTTATATTTTGAATATTTTCTACAATGAGAAAACAATCCTCACTCCAATAAATTTAATAAAAAAGAAAACAATTGCCATTACCTTTAAAAGAATTAATTGATTGATTTTTTTCTTACATTTTTATTTCCATGAAAGCACACAAGAAGAAAAACATTGCCCAATGGCACTTGACAGCATTCTTACTCGTTGTAGTAATTTCCCACATTTATGAGTCCAGTTTTTTATAGTTTTGAAAGTGCCCTTACGTGTTTCACTGGTTGTTCCATTTATTCACGCACAAGCTCTGGTCCCACCCACCCTCTGCCAGGTCCTGGGGAGTGCAGATGCCGCAGAGGACACAGAGACCAGAGGGTCGTTGGGTTGGCGCCCGGCACTCGTGCGTCGACGGATTCAGGAATCAAGTCGTGGACGGGTTTGGCGAGTGCCTGCCAGGTGGGCCCCAGGTCAGGTCAGGCCTCGCTGCCCTGCCATGGGGTTCGGCTGGTTTCCTGTTGGCCTCAGAGGCAAGAACGCAGGGTCCTTCGGCCGTCGGCTTTGTTTTCAGAAGCTCACTGCTGTGACTGCTGCTTGGAGCTGGGTGGGCTGGAGGTGGGGGCTCCAGGGCACGTCAGAGGAGGCTGCCGAAACCCAGGAGTCTGGAGACGGAGATCTGACAGGAGACAGCTTCTGTGCCCAGCCCAGGACTCTTTCTAGAACCTCATTTTTTAGCCAGTAGATAGGTTGGTGGCTGGGCCGTTCCCTCCAATGCCATCTTCGGGCACTCAGAAGGGCTCTGCCTACGCAGCCGAGCCTAGAGCCTGGCGTCCTCCCAGATGCAACTTGAGGGCAAGCCAGAAACTCTGCAGGCAGATAGGTTGTTTGGAGGATTTATTGTTTGTGTGTCTCAGAATCCGGGAGCATAAACAAGGCCATGCTTGCTGGCTGTGGTTGCCCCTTAGAGGTGAGCCAGGGTGTCCTGTGGCAGACCTGTCCGCCCAGACTTTCTGTGAGTGGATGTGATGTACACACAACACACACCTACACACAGCACACACCTACACACAGCACACACATACAGCATCTCCACACCACATACCTCATATACCACGTACACACATGTACACACATGCACACATGTACACACACACACGTGTACATGCGGCACCATACACACTCGCTGCCTCATGGTATAATTGAATCCCTGCCCCAAACGCATAGCTGCCTTTATTTCTCCCTTCTCTGTGTTCCTCACGTTGGCACCCTTACTTTTCTGCCAAACCAATTTAGAAGCAAGAAATAAACAAATGTGGAAAGAGCAGCTGCCTTTCCAGCCCTTTAAACTTTGTAAGCCATGGAAATGTGCATTGGTAGAGGTAAAGTTGCCCAGGTTGAAGCCAGCTGGGTCCCAGGCCCCGGTCACGGAGTAGCGCCCCTCAGTCCCCAGTGTCGTCTGATAAATCTCGGAATAACAGAGGTGAGGATGGCCAAGCACTGACCAGGGCCAGGAGAGCGGGGTGCTGGGCCCCAGCACAGCCTCAGCCTGGGGCCCTGGCCATCCTTCACCCCTCGGGGTTCCAGTGGAAGAAATACCCTGAACTTGAAGGTCTGCTCGGGCTCCTGGCTCTGCTCTGGCCCTCCCAGGCCTCAGTTTCCCCTCTGTAAAAGCAGGATGCTCATGTATGTGAAGGCGCCTGGTATGGAAGGACTTCTGTATGCCCCCCCCCCCCGCCTCCCTTCTGTGAAGGCCAGGTGGTCTCTGAGTTGAGTTCTAGTGCTACGATCCCATGGAGGAAACCCATTAGGGATAAAACACTTGAAAAAAATTAAACAATGGTTTGAGATCACTTAGGGACCTCCCAGGAGAACCGCGAAGGCTGTTCTTACTCACTGCCTCCGAATCCCTGCCTTCAAATCAAATTTAAGCCATTCTATGCTTTTTATCTCCAAAGCTATTTTGGAAACTTGAGACAGATCCTGGAAAGAAGGGAATTTTGAATTTCGCCACTGTGTTAACTCTTCCGAGTCCATGGTTGTCATTTTCAAAGATTCGGCAGTAATATAGCCAGAAGGGACCTTCCATTTCACAGATGGGGAAACCAAGGCCCTGAGGGCCGGAAGGTCAGGTTAGTGACGGAGCCAGCGTCAGCACCCGGGACTCCTGGCTTTGTATCAGCACAGGGAGTACAAGAGCAAGGTCTTCGAAGTGAAAAAGACCTTCCATGGAATTCTAGCTCTGCCAGCTAAAAGTTCCAAGTCGTGGGCAAGTTATGTAAACTCACTAAACCTTCGTTTCATCCTTTGCAAAGCGAAGGTGGTTCCTCGTTCATGAGACTGATGTTGGGATTAAAGAAGATGGTGATTGTCAGGTCCTTAGCCTAGTGCCGGGCACAAGGAAAGTGCTGGAAAAACGTTAGCTGCTCTCTGATTGCCCCATCGTCTAGATAAGGAGAGTGAGGCTCAGGAAGTTTCGGCCTCTTACCGGGTGTGACGCCAGAGCCTGCGTCCCTGACCAGCGCCCTACACCGATCGTGCAGAGGGAGAAAAACCGTGCCTTGATTTCTTTTCGACGGGAGCGTTGTACGTCTTGGAAAGAAGCTCGGGGGCAAGCCAGCCGGGGACAGCAGCTGACCTCCCAGGGGGCCGCGTGAGGCAGAAACATCCGGAGGACTGAGGCTGGTTAGTCTGGAGTGTTGAGAGGAAGGGATGAGGTGGGAGCAGGGGAGAGCCGGAACCCGGGCAGAGGGCGGCCTTTTCCTCCATGCCTTAGGTCGTGGGACTCCCGAGATGTGACAGCTGAAGCGACCTTGGGCTTCCTGTCCAGAATGCTGAGGCCGGTGTCACATCAGCTCTCTCGCTTACGGAGCACGGAACTGAAGAGAGCAGCGGAGAAGTCGTGACGATCGTTTTGGGACAGGGGTTGGTGAGGAGC
>CM053509.1:4604688-4621521 GCA_028627145.1 Eidolon dupreanum
GAAATCCTGGCAGGAGGAGGGGCTGGTGCACTGTGGGAACTGCGTGACAGGCAGCTGATTGCTTATGCAATATCCATTCTCCTCTTTCTTACCCACAGAAACTCAGGTTTGTTCAGGGCAGCCACGTGCTATTGACTGCTCACCTTCCCAGGTGTCTCTCGTAGTGAAATGTGCAGGCACTTAGCTGAGTAACCCATTTGTGCCAAGGCAACGTAAACAGAAGTCTACCAGGCAAAACTATTGTTTTCCACATAAAAAGGAACACACTCAGGTGACATGAACCTTTGCCTTGTGTCTTTCCCTTTTTCTCGCTTGGAATGCAGTTGCAATGCTCGAAGGTAGAGCAGCCTTCTTGCGACCAAGAGGGTGAGAGCTTTGTGGTAAGGATGGTGGAGCAGGAGGCTACAAGGAATCTGAGTTCTCGATGACTTCCTCAAGCAGGTGCACCAGCCCAGACCTCCTACCTCTAGATTTTACATTACATGATGTAAGCAGATGTCTCTTTGGTTCGGCCACAGTGGTTGGGTTTATGACACATAATAGCTCAAGCCAATCATCTTAAGAGATACAGGTGGGATGAAGGTAATGTGAGAAATGACTTTGGAAACTTGAAGAATCAGGTGGAGAATGATGCTATTAGGTAAGACTGAGAACAGGTTTAGAAGAATCAGCGTGGCAGGAGAAGAGCCTATCGCTCAGTCAGGCTAGCCCATGGCTGGGTGGGGCTCTGGGAAAATCTCTTACCCTGTTCCGCCTCTGGATCCCACCTGTTAAATGGGATTGGAAAGCTTAATGTATAGAGAAGACTGGAAACAACAGGTCCATGATGCAGAGCATCTGATACGTGCTTTGGGTTCCCAGTAACGTACGCATTTGTTTTTGGAGGATGCCAGCCTTGCTGGAGGACTTAAAGCAGAGACTGGAGAAGCCAGCCCAAGAAGGGCACTGAGGATTGTGGCCCGTGCGTCCCAGCCCACAGGCCCCTCGGCTTCCTATGGGATGAGGGTGTCTCTGAGCCAGTGGTGGGGCCACTGAGGCCCTGAGGGGTGAGCTGGCCATGGGGCACAGGGGCTGCTGCCCCCACACCCCCTCTTCTCATCCAGCACAAGCATGGCGAATGTGAATGACATGCAGACCAGACACAGAGATGACTACATGTGGGTGGCAGATGTCTGCAGGCTCATCTTTGATATTACATTTCGTGCAGTGACATAAACTCCAAGGAGCAAACAAACAGAGCTGACCGGTAATGTGTTTATAATGGTTGTTAAGGAGAGAGATGACTTTTACGCAGGCATTCCAGAGGGTGACTCAGCTCTCGTTTGCCCCCTCCACTCATGGGCTGCTTGCTGGAAGCTGGGAGAACGTGGGCAGCAAGATTCTGGGTGCCACTATCTTGCAGGAACAGGATCACAGGAAGGCAGGGGATTCAAGGGCCAGAAGGTCACTGGGAGCCATCAAGGCCACCATCCATCAGAGTTTGAGGGCCCTCCCATTCTCTGCCAAGCTGTCTCTCTGCCTCTGCCTCAGTACCTCCAAAGACGGAGACCTCGCCTCCCCGGGATGCCCACTTCGTTAAGACCTGGGGAACAGGTTGCAGGTCTTACCTGACTCATAGCCTCGTAGCCTGGCACAGTGTCAGACTTCAGAAATGTCCGTGCCGTTCTCCTCTGTCCACCATCAACCTTTACTGAACCTTGGGCTACGTTCTGGGGGTTCTGAGACAAGAAAATTCATCCCTGATCTTGAGGATTCCAGAGTCTGGAGAGGGAGGAAGTGGAGGCTGGTGACGGTACAGTGTGCCGCGTGCCACAGTGTGGCCACGCAGGTGTTAACAACTGCGTGGGCACTCATGGGGCTCTCGCCAGGTGTTGCTGCGGAGGGCAGGCATGTGGGAATAAATAATTTCCCTCACTCCTCCCATCTAGATAAGATCGGCTGGAGCCCGCAGTTCTTGCCCTGGGGAAATTCAAACCCTTTCCAATATTTCTTGGGGATTTAAGTTCCCATAGATGCCTCTGACCCCAAGTCCCTGATTCCACCGAATTCCACTGAATTCCATTCGTGTAAGCACTCTGGCCACTGTTACCCAGGCAGCTGTCTCTGGCAGCTGGTCCCCAAGCCCCAGCTTGCCACCGTCCAGTGCGTGTAGGATTCTGACTTCCACTCCTCGTCACCCCACTTCCCTGCAGCCTACATTTACCCATCCAAACCCCCGTGCTCGGGACAACGGCGCCATTCGCAGAGCAGGACCGTCCCCCTCAGCAGTGAGACGCTTGTGGAAAGCAGCTCCTGCACTCTGGGGTTCCTGCGTTCCCATATGGAGCTCGAACCAGGCTCCCCTCATCCCAGCCCTTGGCTGTGTTAACCAGCGTGCCCCCTCCTTTTCTGGGTGGAGGGCTGGGCCTGCGTTGTGTCCTCGCTTCGTGCCAGCCTCGAAGGGAAGTGATAGACCAGCGTTTCCTTGTGTCGTTCCCTCCCTATCACTGATTACAAGCGCATTCGTCTCAAGTTCATGCTCACGGATCCTTGGGGCCCTGCCAGGCAATCCAGGATGCAAAGAGATTGGTCTGCGGTCTCGAGCACTTCTCTTGTGACAAGACGTGGCATAGGGGAACTGTGGTGTGGCCTGCGGTGTTTCTTAAGAAGGCCTGCGTTTGGGGTTTTCACTTCCTCCTGGCGTCCTTATGACAGGCAGCCACTCACAACAGTCGTGAAGAAACTTGGAAACACTGCAGGCTCCTGTCCTCCTAGGGGCCGGCCCTTGAGTCCTTGCAGGCAGAGAAAGGAATCGATTTGTCCCCAGCCCATGGTACATACCCCTGCCTGCCCCCTAATAGTCCTGGCATGTGGGCTGGGGCTGCGGGCGGGCAGAAGGCTTTGATAGGGAGTGGAGAGGAAGCAGATGACTGGCATCGTCATCCCCCTTTTCCACTGTCCCTCCGAGCTTCAAAAGCAGAAGAGTGTCCCTTCTGCTTTTCCCACAAGGACAGGTGGAGATTGGAAGAGCTGGAATCAGCAACGCGGCCACTGGTCTTCATTCCTTCCTTGTATCCTAAGGGACAAAAGGACCCACATTGCTCCCTGAAAAGCGGGAGGACACACCGGAGATCAGGAGCCTGGCCTTTCCGGTCTGAGCCCCAGGGTGTTGGCTCAGGGACCACATGGTGAGAGCTGTGGTTGTCTGCGTTCTGTGATTGTCTTCAGCCAATTCCTTCCTTCCTTATTCCCACCTCGTTGGTAGTTCTCCTGCACAAAGCCAGGGTCTCGTCAGGGCCAAAGACTTTTTGGGCTCACTTCCAAGTCTGTACTGCCCAGGCCTGGGCTGGCCCACAGCAAACACTCCAAAGGCTGGGAGGGAGAGAGCGTGGGCTGAAGTCTGGGGCCCCTGGCTGACCCTGGCATGCTGGGAACTTCTCGGAGTAACAGGAGATGAGAACAGACGTCCACCCAGCGGGGTGGTAGATTAAGGACTCAGGATTAAATGAGTGCATTAGTTTTCTATTGCTGCATAAGAAATTATCCCGAATTTAGTGCCTGAGAACCTGTTTACCATCTCATGATTCCACAGGTCAGAGGTCAGGCCGGCCGGCTGGGCTCTCTGCTTCAGCGCTTGACGTTATTGACCAGGCTGGGTTCTACTCGGAGCCTGTGGGGAAGAACCGACTTCCACACTCATTCTTCTTGTTGACTGGACCCAGGTCCTGGCAGATGTAGGACGCAGGCCTCCTTTCCTTGCTGGCTATGAGCCAGGGGCCAGTCTCAGCTTCCAGAGGCCACCACGTCCCTTGGCACGAGCTCCCCTCCACCTCCAAAGAGAACGAAGTGCATGGAATCCTTCTCATGTTTTTGATTTCTCTTCTGCCTCCAGCTGGAGAAAACTCTGCTTTTAAAGGGCTTGCCCGCTGGGGCCAGCCTCCGCTGCCACCAACCTCTGCAAAGTCCCTTCGCAGCAGAACCTAGGCTGGTGTTGACCGAATCACCAGGAGATGGGAACACGGGGCCAGGCCCAGAACCCTGCTAATGTCAAGTGCCTGGAAGCATGGCTGGCACACAGTAGGCGATCAGCCTCCTCGAGGAGCTAGGACGGTGATCCCGCTGCCGTCTGGATGCACGTGAATCACAAACCCCTGGGGCACTTCTCAGGGGACTGAGATCACTGGCAGCTGGAGAGCACAGATCCCAAGCATCGCCCGCCTGGACGAGGCAGCCTTTTTGTGACCATGAGGAAAAGTCCAGGAACATGACAGAAACGAAGGCCCTGGCATCACCCAGCCACTGAAATCTTACCAGCATCCGTGAGACATCACCAGGTGGCGGGGACAGCGGGTCTACGCAGGGGGGAGGGGTGACTCAATCCACTAGAGACTCCAAGAGCATCGGTGTGGCTGATGTATGAAAAATGAGTGTTCAAGGGCAAGAGCGGAATCTGAGGGGCCAAGGTGAGGTGATTGCTTTAGTCCTGGTGACTTAAACCAGGGAGGGGGGCAGGGAAGTAAGGGAGGTGGTAGATTCTAGATACGCTGAGAACAAGAGCCGATGGACTAGGTGTGGTCAGTGCAGGAAAGAGAGGCACCAAGACCCATACGGGGAAGCCCAGGGAGGGGCTTGGCTGGGGTGGACGGTGGACCGCGTCTAGCCGCAGATGCCCAAGGAAAAGAAGCGCGGAGGCCTCCAGCCAGTCTGAAGCCCAGGACACAGCTCGGAGACAGGGCAGGATTCTGTACAAGGCATCTTTTATGAGAATCACCTAGCAAGTGTGTCGTGGAGAGGGCTGGGGACCCCACGTGTTTAACAAGTGCCAGAGGTGACTTCCTCCCCCTAGAATCCAAAAGCATCAGCCCCAGTTCATCCCTAGTTCTTGGGGCCCAGTGACGCCACGATTTTCCCAGCGCCACGGGCTCTGTAAAGGCCTCCTGCCACGTGGCCCTCGGGCTTCCGGTTGTACCTGGCCGCATCCCACAGCTGTTTCCCTGTATCGCTACCACATCACACGTCCCTTAAAGGGGCAGAATGTTGCTTCGCTAACACATGAAGCTGCCTCTAAACCATGGGAAAGTAGAGAGGATTTCTAGAGATAGAGAGTTCTGGAATCTCGTGCCGAGCCTGAGAGATGGCAGGGTTGGCGTCGACCCTGCCAGGAAATCCTTGCCCGTCAACACATCCTTTCTGTCCCCAGAAGACAGGGCCCCGGAGGAGTCATTAAGCGTGAAAATGGTTTGGAAGTCCAGGAAGGGGAGTGGTGATCCCACCAGTTCTGATGCCAAGATGCCTGGCAGAGGGGTCTAGAGGGCCTGGAATCATGGAGCACCTACTGAGTGCAAAGAAAGCTCAGTGTGGCCTCAATGGCCTGTGAATACGGCCCCTGTCCGCGAGGCGATGTCGAGTGGTGTGTGGGTGTGTGTTTGTGGGGGAGTGTGGCGTTCCATTCCCACCCTTGTGAGCCGGGTTGCCTGGTGTGACTTCGGGCAAGCCACCTGTCCTCTCTGAGCCTGGTTTCGCAGCTTTGAGGAAAAGACAATTATACCTGCCTCACTGAGTTATTAGGATTAGGCCAAGTGGTATATCTGAAAGCAGTTAGCTAAGTGCCAGGCCCGTGGTGGGTGCTCAAAAGGTTTATTTTCTTCCTTCCTTCCTTCCCATCTGGCTGTGACAAAGGGTGTGACAATGGCTGAGACAACTACACTGGTGGTCTTATGGTCTCTCCAGAACTAGGTTCTCCTAAAACAGCCTGTGGTGTCCATCTTAGTGGACACTCAGGGTATCGGGCACAAATGCTTCTTGCTTTTCAGTCCACTCCTTGGTTGCAAGGATGCTGTCGAACCCACCAGCCCCGGAGCATCTATCCTTAAACCTGGGTGTCCCAAAGGGGACTCAGGCCTCAGGTGGATCACTGACCCCCATCCTAGTGAGAGAGGATCATATGACCTGATCCACCCTTAAAAGCCACTGGGACAGACAGACAGACAGAGAAGCGCGAGGCCAGCCCACGAGGATCCCCCAGGCGAACTGGCTCTCAGGCATCTGCCATGCTGTCTTCTGCCTCCAGCTTTGCACTGTTGAGAATCTCCTAGAGCTGCATTCCCACCTTTGTGCAGCCAGAGCTCTTACGAGTCACTTAGGACATCCTCTCCTCCAGTGACACTCCCCTCATCTGCAGCCTGGGCAGCCTTTGTCCCGTGGGCTCCTACGGTGCTCCGTGACTGCAGTCTTCTCGCTGCATTGTTGTAGAGTTATCCGGTTTGCACCAGCTGATCCTGGGCTCCTTCGCTGCAGGGACTGGCTCTAATTCAGCCCACCCTCCATGCCTGGCCCAGACTGCAGCATCAAATAGCTGCTCTGGGCATGTTTGTAGACATGAACCCAACTGAACTTGACCTGCTGAGGTTGATGTTGAAGAAGACAGGGGTTGGTGAAGTCATTGCCCTCGTGATTTACAAACCTGACCACGAAGTTTATTTCTTTATGATTATAACATCATAGACAATTTGCAAAGTTCAGAAAAGTATAAGGAGAAGAAGGATGAGTAATACTCCCTCTACCCAGAGACTATGCCTACTAATGTTTGGTTCGTTTGCTTTTAGAGTTAATTGCTAATGCATCGTTTTATATTGTACTCTTTGCCAGAGCTGTGATCTGTTATATACACAACTCTGTAGACTCTTTTTCTCCATTTAACATTATATCATAATCATTTCTCTCGAGTTACTTGTTGTAAACATCTTCTTTAAACAGTTACATCATCTTCCACCGGGTAGACTTCCCATAGTTTACTGGTCACTGTTGTTAGAAATTAAAATAGTTTCTACATTTTCAGTGTTATAAATAACACTGTGATGACACAACGTTGTGCATAGTCGGTTGTTTATTTGGAGACCCAGGGCCTACTCTATACAGCTTGGAGTATTCCAGGCCTTGGCTAGGAATAAACGGCCACAGATGGATTTTGTTTGGCCCATACAATGTCCATCTGCTTTTTTTTTTTTTCATGAAGAATTCCTATACAAATTCTATTTTACAGCTTCCTTTGATGAGCTGGAAGATTAGGTGACCCTGAGCTCACATTCCTGCGTGTCACCGGCTGCTGAAGCCCTTTAGGGGGCTTAGGAGGCCTCCCTTTTACCCCAGTCATTACGACTCTATTGTCTCCACTGTGTGGAGGCCATGTGGCCACAGCCATTCACCCGGGCACCTATGCTCATTGTCTTTCTTAACAAGAAGAGCCAGGTACTTCTTATACCTATATTTTTTTCAAAAGTGGGAAATGGGGGGCGGGCAGACTGAGAGGGCTTTGGGTTTCATAAAACGCAGGGGAGAATATTTTCCTTGGTGACACTGAAGAATATTTTTAATACTTAATATGCAAATCAAATCTGTCTTTGTAGAAGAAGTGCCGCTTCAATGGACATTTTGTGAAAGTTTGAGACAAGCGTCGTAGGTTCCTACGCACCTGACCTGCTTCACTCGTTACTTGCTGTCAGGTGTCTGCTCACGTTTCTGTGTGTGGCCGCTTCTATGGGATGCTCTACCAGTCAGTAGGCTTTGGCCAGCTGATAAGGGCATCTGATGCACAGAGTTTTAAACAATGAGGAAATTTATGTCTTACTTAACTCACAGTCCAGAGGCATGAGGGATTCAGAGTCTAATCAACGTTTGATGCTCTGGTCAGGGACCCAAGTTTCTTCCTAGTCTCTCTCATGATTGCAAGATGACAGCCAGTGTTGATTGGGCAATAACGACTCCTTATTCACACCCACCAGGAGGTGACAGAGGTAGTGCTTTCCCAACCTTATAAATCTTTTCCTTCAATCTGATGAGCCCACCTTAGAATGCTCGCCCACCCCTTGAAGACAATGGCCGCCAGGGGAGCTCTGTGCATCGATCCCTTAGATTAATCGCTGCGGTGGAATGGACTTTGGGGAATCGTCCTCATGTCCGCCAGTTTCCTTGAGCCCTCCTGACTCTGTCCACCTTCATTCTCGGCTTTGCTTCGCGTTTGCAGAGATGCAAACCCAGCTCTTCTTCGGTCAAGTCCCTTGTCAAACCCCAGCAGAAGCCAGTTCTTCTCAAACCAGACAATCGACCTTTGTGCCTGTCACCTATGACCCGGCTCCCGAAGAGTGACCAGCTGCCCCATTCTCAACACCACTATCCATGTCACTGTTCAGGTTGAGACTTCAAACAATTTTTCAACGACTCCATATTTCACAATGCGATTTTTTTCAAGACTCCGTATGATCCCGGGAGACTGAACGATGAACTCAGCGCCGAAGCGGTTTGTGGAACAGCAAACATTTCAGTAAACAGGAGCAGAGGTTGTTTTTCCCAACAGGTTCCTGATTTCCCTGAGACATCAACTCTATCTGCTCGTACGACCCGTAATTGGGCTGTTTCTGCACAGAGCAGCCAGTGTCTACTCGGGAATCCAGCTGTGGCGTGCTGCGGGGAGCGGCTGTCCTGGTTTCTAGGTTCCATGCCTTCTACGAGTGATTGCTGTGGGTCGAAGGTTTTCCAGCTAATGAACCCATCATGTCGCTCTTAGCTCTCTTTCCCACAAAAGGGGCCAGTGCCAGCTACAATCCAGGAAGCCCAAGTCCCAAGAGCAATTAGGGTTTTGCAGCTGCCTTCCTGATGCTGATGTAATTATGCCTCTGCTACCATTACCCTGGACAGATGATTGGTCTCTGGGAGTCTCTCTTAATGCACATTAGGCCCACAGCCAGCGCTGCATTCTCGTCGACCCTCGAACCCCTTGCAAAGATGCTCGTTCACACTCAGCAGAGGGTGAAATCACAGAATATCGAAACTGGGGAGGGTCAGCTGGGGACCTGCAAGTCTAATTCTTGTCGTATCTGCATTAGGGTCACCTGGGATGCTGGTCAAAAAGGATGGTTTTTGGGGCTTCGATGCCAAATTCCCCCAAGGACATGATAAGAGCTAATGACCTAGAACTCCAGCCCTCATTCGTCCCCTAGCTCATCCTTCCCATATGCATGAGGCCATTTGTTTGGAAGGGAATGGTCATGACTGGAGTTTATGGAGCAGCCCTAAAACAACCTGGTTCCCACACTCCCATTACTGCTCTAAGCAGCGTAGGGACGGCGTTTAGGGACGGCTTTAGTGTTATGATTTTGCATCCTTGTTCTTCCTCTTGTTGGGCACGCTTCACATAACCACAGAGGTGGTGCTCTGCCCAAGGGTGTCTAGTCAAGAAGGTGAATGGAACTAGCTTCCTTTCCATTCCCCGAGCCATGCCCTCTGGCATGGATTCACCTACCTGTGAGAAGCTCTGTCCTTCTTATGTTTCTTTTTTCCCCCCTATTTTTACCATTCAGTTATTTTATTCTATATACAAATTTTGTTTTCATTTTTATATTGCTTAGGCACATTATATATGCAATTATTTTTAAATTGAGGTAAAGTCTATAGACAGTGAAGTGTACAGATCTTGAATGCCCAATCTGATGGGTTTTGACAAATGTATGAATCCATGGAATCAACTCTCGATCAAGAAAATAAATATGTCCATTTCCACAAAAAGTTCCCTTCCCTTCTACTCAACGACCACCTCTCAAAGGCAGCCACTGTCCTGGGTTATATCACTATGAAATACGATGGTTTGGCTTGTTCTCAAGTGTCATGTGAAAAGAATCATATGTAGCCTCTTGCATATGACTTTTCTTTTGTTCAGTATAATGTCTCAGAGTTACACACATTGCAATGTATATTGGTATTGTTTTCTGTTTGTTGCTGAGCAGCATTCCAATGTAAGAACATACTATGATTTATTTATTCACTCACTTGCTGATAGGTATTTGGGTTGTTTCCAAATATTTTAAGTAAAGCTACTGTAAACATTCTTATACATGAATTTTTGTGTACATATCGTTTCATTGTTTTCTCGGGTAAATATCTAAGAGCAGACTTCCTGGTCATATGGTAAGCATATGTTAAACTTTATAAGAAATCGTGTAAATAATAAAATACAGTGATAGTTATACCGTGTGAGTGTATAAAGTGCAAGTGTATACTGCGTAAGCATGTGAGAGTTCTAGTTGCTCCACACGTTCACCAACGTTCAGCGTTATTAGATTTTTAAACTATTAGCTGGTGGTATGAAGTGGTATCTCATTGTGGTTTTAATTTGCATTTTCCTTATGACTAATAATGTTTAGTACTTTGTCATGTGCTTATTGGCCATTTGTATAACTTTTTTTTGTTTTGTTTTGTTTTGTTTTGTTTTGGAAATATCTGTTTAAATCTGTTGCCCATTTTTTATTGTGTTGTTTGTCTTTTTTGAAGTATAGGAGCTTAAAAATATATCCTGGATACAAGCTCTTCTTCAGATATATGTTTTGTAAATATTTCCTCCCAGTCTTTGGCTTGTTTATATATGTTTAAGTCAAGTCTAATTTGTCCATTGTTTTATGCTTATATATGTTTTTATGTGTATTGTGTCTTGTATAAGAAAATTTTACCTACCTCAAGTCATGAAGGTATTTTCCTATGTTTACTTTTAGAATTTTATTTTAACCTTTATGTTTAGGCATATGATTCATCTTAAATTAATTTTGCTTAATGGTGTGAAGTAGGGATCTAGGTTTATTTTTTTTCCTCAGCCATTATCCGCTTGTTTTGCAATTTGTTGAAAAGACTTCTCTTTCCGCATTGGAGTGCTTTGGCACCTTACAAAATCAAATAACCTATGTAAGTGTGGATTTATTGCTGGGCTCTTTATTCTATTTCATTGAACTATTTGTTGACTGTTATGTCAGTACCATATTCTCTGTATAAATGTAGATTTATGGTAAGTCCTGATGTCTGAAGTTAGAAAGTATAAGTCTTCCATCGTTCTTTCTTTTCAAGATTACTTTGGATATTCTAGGTTTCTGGGTTTTCCATTTACATTTCAGAAGTATATTATCAATTTTTGAAAAAAAAATCCTGCTAGTAATTGATTTGATTGGGATTCATTAAATTCATATATGTTTAAAGAGAATTGATGTCTATAACACAATGAGTCTTCAAATCCATGAACAGAGTAGAGTTCTCTGTTTATTTAAATCTTCTTCATTTCAGCAATGTTTTTGAATTTTCAGTATATAGGTCTTAAATGCCTTTAAAAAAATTTATTCCTAAGTATTTAACTTTTAATAAATTGTAAATGCCATTGTTTTTTCAAAATTAAATTTTGAATAGTTTGCTGATAATATATAAAAATATGATTGATTTTTATGTTAACCTTGTATTTTGTGACCTTGCAAAATTCACTAATTAATTCTAGTAATTGTTTTGTAGTTTTCTTATCATTTTCTGTGTAAACAATCTTGTTATCTGTAAGAGTTTTATTTCTTTTTTTCCTACCTTTATGCATTTGATTTTCTTTACTTGTCTATTATATGGCTAGAACCTCCAGTATGATATTTAATAAAGAAGCTGAGAGTATGTACTCTCACCTTGCTGTTAGTCTTAAGGGAAAAGCATTAAATATTCCACCATTTGGTTATAATGGTGTAGTTTTTCATAAATATATTCCCTTCTATCCTTACTTTTCCAAGACTTTTATTGTGAATAGATGTCAAATTTGATCAATTTTTTATCTCTATAAAAATTATTGTTTGTTTTCCCTTTTTTGTCATGTTAATATAACAATTTATCTTGTTTGATTTTCAAAGGTTAAGCCGACCTTTCGTTCCCGAAATAAACCCTATTTAGTCATGATGCATAATCTTTCTAATGTAGTACTGGATTTAGCATGATAATATTTTGTTAAGATTTTTGTGTTTATAATCATAAGGAATATTTATCTGCAGTTTCTTTTTGTGTAATGTTATTGTCAGGTTTTGGTTTTAAGATTATGCTGGCTGGTTATATGTACAGAATAACTCTTCTTTCATTCCTTAGATTAATAGTTTGTACTTACTCTTTTTTTTTTAATCAGTCTAGCTAGTTGTTTATTATTTTTTCTTTTATCTTGTCAAAGGAGCAACTTTTAGATTTGTTAATTTTCTCTATTATATATCCGTTTCTATTTTATTAGTTTCTGCTTTTATCTTTATTACTTTCTTTCTTTCTTCTGTTTAGTTTAATTTTACTTTGTTCTTTTTTCTAATTTCTTACTATAGAAGCTTAGAATATTGATTTTAAACCATTTTTTTCTAATATAAGTGCCTGAAGCTGTAAATTTTTTCCAAAGTGTTGTCTTATCTGTATTGCAGAAACTTCTTGTTTTAAATATTTTTTAATTTCTTTTGAGATTTCTTCTTTGAACCATGGAATATTTATAAGTTTGTGGTTTAATTTCCAAACATTTGTTGATTCTCTAGATATACTTTTATCATTGAATTATAATTTAATTTCATTTACTTCCATTCATCATGATTTAAATCTTCACAAATTTACTGAGACTTAGTTTACAACCAAGCATCAGATCCATTTTGATAATGTATAATGTGCACTTGAAATAGAGATTGTGTAGTTTTCAAGTATAATAATTGATAGCGTTTCTCAGATTATCTATATCTTGCCAAACTATGTCAAGTTGTTTTGTCAGTTGTTGAGGGAAGGATATTAAGGCTTTTTTAGATTAAAGCCATGTTTCCTTCCCCAAACATGCTTTAAATCATGGTGCCTTTCTCTTCGAACACAGGCAACGGGTGCCCATCATGTTCAGGGTGAGAGCAAAGCCCACAGCATGGCCCTCCAGGCCTCCTGGGTCCAGCCCTGCCTGCTCTCCTAGCCTCGACTTTCACCGAGCAGCATGATCAGTGTCCATGAAGAGTCTCACTGCTCATGAATGAGCATGTGGCGGAGCTTGGGGAGTGGCAGAGAGCAGGGCTTACTCTCTCAGCCCTCCCTCAAGCATGACAAGCCACAACCCAGGGGTGCCAAGAACTTGGATTGTGCTGGCACTTTGAAAGTGCTCTGTTTGAACAGCAACTTCAGGGTTCGCTTACCACCTGGCAATTTTCAGCAGGCATAAAACATGCTCCTGATGGATTGACATTTGGTTTCTGGCTGTTTCTCCAATTAAAATAGGCAGTGAATGGGAAGCAATGTAACACCATAATATCACATAGAACATGGGCCCATCTCCAATTTCTGAACAGGAATTTGAGATTATGTTTGGATAAGTGATGAAAGTTGCATAACAAGTAAGTCTCTACTGGGGGGACCTCTTTGAAGACCTGTAATTAAGCAGCCATCAACAGTTAAATTAAGTAAATTTATACTGGCACTGCCAAACGTTTGGGTTATTCTTTAGGGCCTCCAGGCTCCAGCCCTCAGGTACTTGCTCAGGCAGTTCCTTTAGTGCAGGATATCATATTTCCCTCTTCTTCACCTTTTAGAATTGAGCTCATCGTTCAAAACCATGCTTCAATGCCTCCTCTTCCATAAAGCCTTCCTTGACTTCCTTCTGAGGTTTGCTTCCTCCTCCTCCCCATCACTGTCCTATGAAAGTTTGCTTATATCCTATTTTAATGTAAAATGATGGAAATAAATAGAGGCTCTAGAGACAGACTCGAGTAAGATGTTGAGCAAGCCACTTAACCTTCCCAAGCCTCTGTTTTCTTATCTGTAAGGGAGAGTTAATAATGGGAATTGCCTTATACATTGTAATGAGAATTAAATGAGGTGATACATGCAAAGTACTGTAACATTAGCACATTGCAGGCCCTCAGTAGATGTAGGAGGCTATGATGACGCTGGGTGACATTGATCATGATTGCTTAGTTAATTCTGTCTTGAATTACAGTGACGCTCCCAGACCCTAAAACTGAAACATGAAAATACCTATCCCAACATTACGCAGGGCCCACAATTTCTGGAGTCAACTAGAAGGGTAAACATCCTATCAGAACACATCTTTTTCAGATTTATCTAACGTGTTTGCTTGAGCCGTTGCAGGCCCAGGGACACGTGAGGCCACACTCACTGGTACTTGCACCTTTGCGTTCTCACCGGGGCTTCGCCTTTGTCGAGTTCCTGTAGTTGTGCCTTACAGGATGCAGGGTGGGGTGGCCTGCGAGTTTTTAACACTGTTTTGAAAGCCAGCTCTGCCCTGCTTGTTAACACCTCCCCCATCCACTCACTGGGTAACCCGAATAGGGAAGGGACCGAGGGAGGGGCTAAAGCCCGTCTGGTATACCACCCACCGATGCGTAGTTCCTTAGGGAACTGGCCGGCCTGTGTTTTCCCATTCTTGGCACATCCACACAGAAGTGTTTGTTCTGCAGTGTCCAGGGTAGCCGCAGGCCTGGAACAATGGTGAATGATTTATTTGGTAAAGTGTATTCGAGTTCCAAAGTGTTGCTAAGCATATTAAATAGCCGTCCTCCCTTTCCGGTCCCAGCCAGTGGTTTCTGGAGACATCCAGGAAGAATTTCGCTTCCTTTACATGACTTTCAAGGTGCTGTTTTTATCTTTCCCCTCCATCTTCCCAGCCACTGAATAATCATCACGGTGCCTCTCAACCTTCTGGCCATGGATGACCTATTTAACGTCAATTTTAAAAATTAAATTAAAAAACTCCATAGATTAAAATTTTAAAAGATGAATCACAAATGAGTCCTAACTCAGTCTGTATTAGAATCACATTTTTTCATGTTCATCCACCATGTAGATGTCACGTTTAAATGTCTAAATTGGCAAGATGTCCTAACTGAGTGGACCACAGGGCATAGATTTATCTTTGGGGAGGACATTTTTACTCGCCAGTGGCAAACATTGCTCCAAATCCCCTCATAACACACCCCCTTTCTAGTCTGCACCAGGGCTTTGAAAATAATCATCAACTAAACAAGTTCTTCCTTGGGAGGATGAGCTTTCAGTAAAAATCCAAACAAATGGTCATCAAGCATTTGTTTCTGCAAAATGAATGGGACACAGGCCAGAAGTTGACTGATTCCCTGTCAAGCTACAGAATATTATATGTTTTCTGTAGAACAAAATTGTTCCTAATTTATATGCTATTTTGTAGCTTTCTCCTTGCAATGATATCATATCACGAGCACTTTCTTATGTCATTAAATAGTTTCCTCCACATCGTTTTTCATGGTTGCAGAGTATTTATTTCATTGACTGTTCCATAATTTATTTATCCAAAATATTATTGTTGGGTGTTTGGAATAACCAAATCTTAACACAATGTATTAACTTATTTACCAGATGTTCAGTAAGCATCAACCACATGCCAGCCCTTCTAGGGGTAAATAAATCACAATCTTGGCCTCTTAAGAAGCTCCTAGTCCAGGGGGAAGATCTTATTGCTGCGCCATTGAGAAGAATTCTACCCACAGACACAACGGACACGGCCCTGGCCACAGGCCAGTCTTCTCTAATGGGTGGGGGCTCTCCCTAAAGCCTGCTTGCTGTCTCTTCTTAGCCCAAAGTGCTCGGACCCAGAGCTGCACCTGTTAGAGGCAAGAGGCTCATGTCAGGTCAGGTGCCAGGAGCCTCCTCTCCTTCATTGCCTCCTTGTGGGGTATGGGTTCTCAGCCCCTCTGCATATCGATCTCAGCTGCTGGACTCAAAAATACCCATGTCCAGGCTGATCAAGAACTCCCAGGAATGGGGCTTAGGCAGTGGTGTGTTGGTAAGTGTTGAGCAATCAGCTCTCAAAAAATGTATGGATAATTATACACATACATAAGTTTATTATAAATTTCACTGATATAAAGGATGTATAAGATACAACCTACAAATAGTTAAAAATATGCTATACCCTTTCTTGTAAATTCCATAACAACAATTGATTCTTCCGCGAAGCTTTTGCCAAACCATAGTCAACCTATGGTTGTGAATGACAAAGGAATATAGTTCTGCCATGAACAATGCTTGATATTTTCATTTATGTTAATAAGTAAGATGAAAATGAAATAAAGAGATGTCTCAGGGCTTGACTCATTTGTTAATGACACAAACGACTTCTTTGCTGGATTGGGCAATGGTTTTTGAACACTAAAAGAATATTTTCTCTCTTTTTTTTGTACAATCTACAATATAATCATGGCCCTCTTCGAAGTTTTATCTGCATTATTAACATTTTCTCCATCAATTTCCTAAGTGTAGGCATTTAACAAAATAACAAATCAAGCCTCGATGTATAGCATTTGCTGGTTCCTATAGTGTAAACTTTCCTGTGGCCAATTTCAAACTCTTAATGTGACATCACTGAACACGGAGCTGAGAGATGTGCTGTAGCACCTCAATAAACAGAATATCCACCGGACTGATACAGTATCATGTAGGGAGGAGGCATGAGAACTGAATCTTCAATCAAGCTGTATTCAGAGCCTGCAGCATGTTGCTGCCAGACCTCGGGAAACCACAGAACAAAGGAAGATTCCTGCTGGGATCACTTACAAACCATTTACCCACACCACTAAGGGAAAACAGGAAAACAGAGTCAGTAAATTGTACCCTACTGAAAATAAACCCAACCATGTATTCTCTAGGGGAACCTATAAATCAAAGCCTGGGGATTACTAGCATGCTTTCTCGCGACATAACCATGCCTTTCACCCTAGGTACTCTAAACTTGCACACAGTATGCCCATACCAGGAATATAGGTAAACGAAGTCTTTAAATTGCAGTTTATAGAAACCAAGAATAACACAGAAACTGAATTCCCCGAACGCTCGGGGTCTTGGTCTTCTCTGCCTTTGCCTGTCTTTTTCTCATCGTCTTTCTCTCTCTGTCTTTTCTCTCTGTCCCTCTCGATTCAGTTCTCTCTTTGTCTCTGAGAGGAGACCACGCTCTGTCTCTGGAGCACTACCCCTTCTCTAATAAACGTTGCTTTTGCAAAATTCTGGCTTGTGCTTGAATTTCCT
>CM053509.1:4622021-4644639 GCA_028627145.1 Eidolon dupreanum
TGCAGACAGGTCCGTAGTCCCTTCTCTGGAACCCCTGTGCGACATAACAGGAAACGTGTGTTTGGTCCTTGTCCCTGGTTTCTGACACGGCGCTGCTAAAGCACTGCGATAGGAGTGTCTTTTGATATTTGCAAGAAGCCCCTTTCGACTTCACTTGAATCTTTGCTAATGAGGTTACTCCTGGTGGGGCCCAAGGTTGTAGCTTCAGGATGGGGGCTGGTCGCTGGTGGAACCAACCAGGTAAATAGAGTCCCAGCCTCTTAGGGGAGAGGGGCAGGAAGTTGAGTTTAATCACCAATGGCGGATGATTTAATCAATTGTGCCTCTGGGATGGAACCTCCACAGAGACCCTAAATGATGGGGGTCTCAGGAATTTCTGAGTTGGGGAGTACAACCTGTACCAGGAGAGTGGTTCACCCCAAACTCCACAGGGACAGAAACTGCTGTGTTCAGGACTCTCCCGGACCTCACCCTTCGTACCCATCATGTGCTTGTTTATTTAGATCCTGTTTAATAAACCAGCACTTGGAAAGTGTTTTCTGGAGTTTTGTGAGCTGTTCTAGGGAACTACCAAAACTGAAAGGGAGGGGAGGTTGTGGGAACCCCTCAACTTTGTAGCCAAGGTTTATGGAAATGTAGGTAACCTGGGGACCCAATGCTTATGACTGGATCTAAAATGGGGACGGTCTTGTGGGATGGAGCCCTTAAACCTGGGGCCTGAGGCTAATTCTGGGTGGCGGGTGTCAGAATTGAACTAATTGCAGGACACCCCATTGGCATCTGGATAGTTAGAGGAGTGAGTGGTGTGAGAATGAGAACATTTGAATAGGAAATGTTGTGAGTAGAAACAGCTCACCCTGGGATCAATTATTCTGAAATTCAGGACTTTCCATATTTTAGAAAGAAAACACTGTACATCTGCCATTGTTGACCTAAAAAAAAGCAAACAATTATTTTACCAGCAAAAAAAAAATGTAAGGGGGTGGGTATTTTCAATTGCAATTCAGGATGTACAAGCTACAGCAAAACTATAGGCGAGTCCAGAGAACAAATGTCCTTTTGTAGAGGAAAGGAAGGAGTTAAGAGGGCCTGTTATAAACAGTCCGTTGGAGGGAACTGAACGTTTGAAGGGTGGTGGCTTTTCATTGGCACACGAACACATTCCACACTTGTTTGAACATCACAACCACCTGGAGTTGTGTTAAAAACACAGAGCCCTGGGATCCACCCTGACTGACTACGGAATCAGAATCTCTGGGCAGGGGCCCAGAAAGGTATGCTGTGCACAAATCTCTTTGCGAGTCCCACGTTTGGGCAAGTTTGGGGATCACCATGCCATTCCATTGATTTTGGTAAGAATGACTAATTTAAATTTGTGGGTGCAACAGTAAATGCCTCTACTTCTCATGTGTGAGCAGCTTTATAGACGAAAGCTTCCAGTTCTCATGATTTCCCCTTCTGTAAGCCACTTGCTGCTTTCGTTGATGATATATGTGTGTCCCTTGCTAGACCCCCATTCTCAGAGTTCTGCATTGGCTCCACGTCCTGCCTGGGCCTGGCTGCTCAGTGTCCCCCGCTGGCTGCAGACCACTCAATGAGCATGTTCTCCCTTTGCCCCACCCATTGTAAGCATCTCAGAAACAGCAGGCTCTCTCACTGGCATCTAACCCCAAATGTCCATTTGCTGAGCTCCGTTCCAAACTGGCTTGTTTTAGCAACAAACTGACAATGTCTTTAAACGAGGAAATTTTCCATGTGTCCTCTTGCCGGAATCTCGAGACTGCTAGACAGGATCTGGGAGCATAGTTAGAGAGAGAAGGCCTTCTCCCCTTCCTTTCCCCTGACGCTGGTTCACAAACACTGTAGCTGCAGCCATGGATGCATGCTTGTATCCCAAACAGCTCTTGGTAAATAGACTGCTTGGAGTTTTATGTTCTTTTTCTGAAGGATACGTAAATGTGGGGCCAGATGGAATACTTTGAGTGGGACGTATTTACTCCCTGATATTTCCCAAAAGAAGTGAAATCTTTTCCGTGTAGGTCTCTGGAAATAATCTGTCACATTTAAGGTGATTTCAGAAATATTTACTACTCATAAACTTTCTGTTTCTTTATCATCCGATATGTTGATTCTGTCAGATTACACAGAAAGGGAATAATGGTTTCAACAGCATAAAATACTGTAATTTCCTAAAAACGATGGACCACATTTTGCTGTGGGACTGTGGTTTGGAATCGGAACTTTGCAGCTCTGTTATTTACTGGCCATAGAAAGTTATTTAACTTCTCTGAAAGTTAGTTTTGTCTTGTTTTGTTTTACATAAAAAGGGGATAATAATTGCAGTAGATTACAAAAAATAATCACAGCCCCCTACCCTTGGCGATCCTCATCCTTTGCGGTGTGCTTTGCAGCTCCTCTGTCAAAAAGTGGTATTTACTTCCCATCCCTCTGAATCTGGTGGCCTTTTCAGTTGCTTTGGCCAAAAAGAATGATGAGTGTCAGGTTCAAGTCCAGGCTCAAGAAGCCTTGCACATGTCTGCAGTCTCCTGGAACCCTTCTCAGCTGCCATGTGAGAAAATGTGGCATGGCTTCCTGGAGGATGAGAGACAAGTGGAGCAGAAATGAGCCACGCCAGTGACGTCATTTTAGATCCGCCAGCTCCCAGCCTACCCAGCAGCTGAGTCCAGAGGACTTAGCGAACCCAGCTGAGGCTAGAAGAATCTCCCAGTTGGGCCCAGCCCAAACTGAACTAAATAAGTGGTTATTTTTTTAAGCCACTATTTTTGGGGACAGTTTTATTATGCAGTGAAAACTGACATAATATGCTTATGTTTCGGTGCTGTTGTATAAATAAAATTAGATACTACTATACATAAAACACCTGAATCGATAAATATTGATGAACAGAATTTATGTGGATAAACTGCTGATCTAGCTAGGGTATAAATTTCCTACCTCTGGGGTAGAACTGGAATGTTTCTAAAAGAACCCATACATAAAACATAGCTACCATCCTACTGCCTTTAACACAGATGAAGTCCAAATATTTTAGCAGGACTTGCAACACCTTTCAAGGTCATTGTTTTTTCCCCTACTGCTACTAATTGTCTTCAGCTATTCATATAAATGGCATCTGAGACATCCACTATGTAAAATGCTTTTTCATTTGGGTCCTTAAGGAAACAAAAACTCGCAGGTGAAATCTATTTTTCATCATCCTTACTGGGGTATAATTTACATACACTAAATGTACACTCTGAGGAGATCGACAGATGCTTGTACCGTGCAACCATGCCCTAAATCAAATTAAAAGCATTTGCAGCACCCCAAAAGCTTCCCTTGTACCCATCTCAGCTAATTCCACCCCCGTCGATAGTTCCTGGCAACCACTGACCTCGTGTCCATCACTATCAGGTGAATTGTGCCTGTTTTTAGAACTTCTTATGAATGCACCCTCAGCATGTATCCTTCCTTGACTGACTTCTTTCTCTGAAGATAATGGTTTTAAGAGTAATCTCTGCTGGGGTGTGTATCAGTACTTCATTCCTTTTGATTACTGAATAATATTCCATTATATAGCAATACTCTATAATTAATATAATGCTATATAATACTATTTTTCCAGTTTGGGGCTTTTATGAATATTTGTGTTTAAGCATTTTTTTTGGTGTATGTGCTCATGTGTTTTCATTTTTCTTTGGTAAATGCCTAGAAGTATAATTGCTGGGTCATATGGTAAGTATATATTTATAAGAACTACCAAATTATTTTCCAAACATCTGCACTACTTTACGCTCCAGCAGTTGCTTCTTTTCCTCGTTACAACTTGATATTATCAGTCTTTTTAATCTAAGCTACTTTATTAAGTGTGCAGTCGTATCTCATTGCAGTTTCAATTTGCATTTGCCTGATGACTAATTGTGCTGAACACCTTTTCATGGACTTATTGGACATTTATATATTTTATTTTGTGAAGTGTCTGCTCATGTCTTTTACCATTCCCCTTTTAAATTGGGTTGTTCATTTTCTTATTTTTGAGTTTTACGTGCTCTCTATATTTTGGATAAAAATCCTCTGTCAGATATATATATTGTTTAATATTTTCTTGTCTATAGCTTCTTCTCTTACCCTCTTAATGGTGTCTTTTGAAGAGCAGAAGCTTAGAATTTTTAAGAAGTCCAAGACATCAATTTTTTTCTTTTATGCCTAGTACTTGTTGTGCCTTAAATCTTTGCCTACCACAAGGGCATACATATTTTCTCTTCTACTTCCTTTTGGAAGTTTCATAGTTTTAGCTTTTAGGCCTACAGTCCATTTCAGATCAGTTGTATGTATGCCGTGAGGTTTTCACATGTGCGTGTATTCATTTGGCTACCCAGTTGTTCCAGAGCCATTGCTGGAAAAGATTATTCTTTCTTTACCGAATGACATTGGCACCTCTATTCAAAATCAATTGACTATCTCTGTGTTTCTACTCTGGTTCACTGCTGAATTAGTTTACTTGGGCCGCTGCAACGAATTACCACAATTTAGTGGTTTAAAATAGAAACTTATTCTCTCCCAGTTCTGGAGACCAGATTGAAATCGAGGTGTTGGCAGGTCCACACTCCCTCTTATGGCTCTGGGGGCGGATCCTTCCTTGCAGCTCGCAGCTTCTGGTGGCTCCTAGCATTCTTTGGCTTGTAGGAGCATCACTCCAATCTCTGCTCCTGTCTTTACACTGCCTTCTCCTCTGTGTCTCTGTGTCCTCTCTTCTTCTTATAAGGACACTGATCCCTGGATTACAGCCACCCCAATTCCAGGATGATCTCCATCTCCTGGGCTTAAACTTAATTGTATCATCAAAGACCCTTTTTCCATATAGGATCACATTCTAAGGTTCCAGATGAACATGCAATTTGGGGAGGGAGACATTATTAAACCCATGACATTTATTATGTTCCACTGACCTACTTGTTTATCTTTATTGCCAATACTGCACTGTCATGATGAACGATGGCTTTATAGTGTGACTCAGTGTCAGGGAGTGCAAGTCCTCCAACTTTGTGCTTTTCCAAAAATGTTTTGACTATCCTATATCCTTGACATTTCTATATAGATTTTTAGACCAAGCTTGTAAATATATCTAAAAAAAAAAACCCTATTGAAATTTTCTTGACATAAAGTCAAATATGTAGGTTAATTTTAGGTCAGTGGACACTTTGACAATATTGTCTTCCTATCCATCAACATGGTATATTTCTATCTTCTTTAATATTTTGTTAGTGAAGTTTTGCAGCTTTACACTTACAGGTCTTGCACATATTTCATTGCATTTGTTTCTACATATTTTTCGGTGTATTATATAGTTTTTAAGTTTTAATTCCTAATCATTCAATGCTAGTATATAGAAGCGAAATTTATTTTTGTCTATTGGCTTTTTATCCTGTGACATTACTAAATTTACTCTAATAGACATTTTATAGAGTTCTTAGGATCTTTTATACAGAGCATGAAGTCAGTTGTGAATTGAGACAGTTTTGTTATTTTATTTTCAATATTTATGCCATTTATTTCTTTTGCTTGCCTCTGCACTGGCTAGGACTTCCAGTAAAATATTGAGTAGATGTGAGGAGAGTGGGCATCTTTGCCTTGTCACAGATATTAGAGGAAGCATTCAGTTCTTTACATTTAAATATGGTGGATTCTGTAGACTTTTCATAGATGTTATTTATTAGGTTGAGGAGGTTTGCTATTTTTTCTCTTAGGTTTCTAAGAGTTTTTTATTTTAAATTATGAATGGGTGTCGACATTTGTCAAATGCTTTTTCTGTATCTATAAAGATGATTGCATAGTTTTTCTTCATTCTATTAATGTAGTGAATCACACTGATTTTTTAAAATAACTTTATGTTAAAATTAACTTTATACTTAAATAAAATTTACCCCTTTCGATTACATAATTCAACAATTTTTAGTAACTTTACTGAATGCTGCAACTATCACTATCAATTCATTTTAAAATGTCTTCATTCCCCACATAAGATCCTTCATGTCCATTTCTGTTCATTCCTTTCCCATCCCCTATTTGTAGGCAACCACTCATCTACTTTACATACACATTCGCCTTTTCTGAACCCTTCATGTCTAAGTGGAATGAGACAATATGTGGTCTCTTGTGTCTGGCTTCTTTTACTTAGCATACTATTTTTGAGTTCTATCCATGGTGTATCATGTGTCAGTAGTTTCTTCTTTTTTTGTAGCTGAATAGTATTCCATCGTGTAGATATATGCATGTTTTCTATTCACCGGTTCATGGACATTTAGGTTGTTTACAGGTTTTGGCTTGTATAATGCTGCTATGAATATTTACATGCAAATTTGTGTGTGAACACTTTCCCCTGAATACAATACTTAGAAGTGGAATTGCTGGAGAACATGGAGCTCTGTGTTTGACTTTTGGAGAAACTGCCAAGCTGTTTCTCAAAGTAGCTACATTGATAGAATTTTCTGAATATTAAATCAAACTTGATTTCCTAGGATAAACCCTACTTAGTCATGATGTAATAGACTTTTTTTTTTTTTTTTTTTTTTTTTTTTTTACATCTTATCAATTTGATCCATGAACATTTTTTTTTTGAGGCTTTTGCATCTGTGTTTATGAGGGATATTGACCTATACTTCTCTGGGAATGTTTTTGTTTTGGAACCAGGGTAATGTTGACCTTATAAAACAAGTTAAGAAATGTTCCCTCATCCTCTGTTTTCTGAAAGAGTTTGTGCAATAATAGTAGTACAAACTATTCAACAGAATTCACCATTGAAGCCATCTGGATCTGGAGTTTTCTTTGTGAAGTTTTTATAACTAATTCAACGTCTCTAATAGATATGGGGCTCTTTAGAATGTCTATTTTTTTATGAATCAGTTTTGCTAAGCTGAGAGTTTTGAGTTTTGGGATTTATTGGCATTAAAATTTTCACCATATACCTTAATTTTTTCTTTAAATGTTTGTGAGATCGGGCTGAGCTGGAAATCTACCATCCCCGAGCACAATTCAATCTCGTCTATCTTTGTTCTGCTGTCAGCCCCTAGTAGCCACTACCTGGAAATGCAGTCATTTCACCCTGCACGTGTGCAGCCTCATACTCATCAGAGGACCGTGAGGACCCCAAACTCAGACTTATGTTCACTGCCTACTCCCTGATGCTCTGCCCAACAGGTTCCAACCACTTCAGCTTCTCTGACGGCCGGCTTTGCCTCCACAGATCCAAGAAACTGCCTGGTCTCTTTAGACTTCAGTTTGTTGCATCGCAGTTGGGAAACTGTCCCCATGGAGGGAACTGGGGTTATAACGGGGCTTGTTCTGTAAGTTTCCCTTCCTTCAGAGCTGGCATTTTTGCAGTGCTGATGTCCGATGTGGAAAAACAGTTGCTTCATATGTTTTGTAGTTTTATGGTTGTTTACGGAGGGAGGATTAGTTGGACAGAATTACTCCATCATGGCCGGAAAGCAAAATCTATTTTTAAATTTTAACCTTTTTTTCATAAATATTTAAAAATGTTTCTATGCAATCATCATAATTGTTTTAATGAATCTGTATTCTTTCACTTGTTTGAAGTACCGTCTTTCATTAAATTATTCTTCTCGTAACATACATTCAGACTATTTTCGGAAATTAGCCATAATAAATAACAAAGAATATGTTTGTACATGTAGTCTTTCACTTTTGCAAAAGAATAAATTCCTTAATGTGAAATTATTAAGTCAAAAATTATCAACAGTTTCATGGCTCTTTATAGGCATTAGCATGTTGCTTTCTGGGACACTTATGAATATCACCATTTTATCAACATCAAGAGTTGTTTCATTTTTTTTTTCAGGTTTAGCTCATTTTATATTGATTTCTAGTGAAAAGAAATATTATTTTTCTATCTCTTTGCTATGTTTCTTGAGAACACGTTTTGCTGTGTGTAGCAGATACCAAGATTTCATTTTTTCTTTTCCATATACACCTTGTTTAATTTCTACCTGTTTTTCTTACATCCCCTCTTAATAAATGCAGTGCATTCCTTTAATTCTGAGCATCCGAAACATATTGACTTCATAGTTTTATCATAGGTAGTATTTCATAAAACTTATTTCATCTGGAATGAAAGTTCCTTTGTTCAGTGTGTTTGACCCTCTTGTACAACATTCATGTTTTAATGTGTTTCTGATATTTGGTTCACAAAATCAAAGTAGATTTGAGGGTTTCATCTTTTTGATTCTGCATTTACTTTTGTTTCTCGCTCTCCTTACATCTCTGAATTTTTCTGTTGCTTCCACCCGGCCCTGTGGACTCACAGAAAAGAACCTTGATCTGTGACTGGGTTTTGGATCTCTTGCTTCTTGTTAACACCAAGAATAGCACAGTCTAGTTGCAGAAGCAGCAGGTGGGAGGGTCTTGGGCCAGATGAGAGTCCTTGTTCTCCCACCACCCTAAGTCCTTACCCCAAATGTTCTGATGGAGCTATAGTCGCAGGCAGTGGGCCATTCTTTCTCAGCACCTTTTGTGACTTGAGCCCTTCTCACCCATCACCTTCACCCCTACCCCGCGTCCTTGCTTTAATCTGTGAACGAGCCCTAACCTTCCTCCTGTTACTCTGAATTTCACTCGAAGTTTTGCATTCCTGTTCTCTTTCTAGTTCATAAAGATGCATACCTTGCCTTTGAGTCCCATTAGGTCTCTTTTGGGTATCTCTTCCTTAGACAGCGGTCACCCCCACATCCAGTTTTGCTTTTCATGGTTTCAGTTACCCATGGTCAACTGTGGTCTAAAAGCATTAAATGAGAAATTCCAGAAATAAACAATTTGTAAGTTTTAAGTTGTGCACCATTCTGAATACCATGATGAAATCTCACGCCATCCTGCTCCTTCCCACCCAGGATGAGATTCACCCCTTTATCCAGGGTCTCCACACTGTGTACGCTCCCTGTCCCTGTCCATATCATCCTTCTCAGTTATCAGATTGACTGTCTCATAACTCAGTGCTTGTGTCCAAGTCACTCTTATTTGAATTAGTAATGGCTGCAAAGCCATCTAAATAACTTTCATTACAGTCTATTATTGTAACTGTTCTATATTATTATTATTAGTTATTGTTGTTAATCTCTTACTGTGCCTAATTTATAAATTAAACTTTATTGTAGTTAAATATGTTTAGGAAAAAACAGCATTTATAGGGTTTGGTACTACCTATGGTTTCAGGCACCCACTGGGGATCTTGGAAGGTATCCCCGAGGATAAGTGGGGATTGCTATATTTTTTTCTCATTGCTACCCACTGAGAGTGGCATTTAAGCACGAACTCCCCCATCTATCCCAGTGGCCCAATGCCTAACCTGACACGGGTAGAATTTTGTGTTTTCACTGGATTTGTACCCCACTTGTCCACACTGACTTGGGTCCACACCCGGGCCTTTTTTCCCCTGGGGCAGTCAGCCCACTGCCTGGCAACCTGTTAATTCACAGGGGTGCTGCCCTTTTATTCTGTTGAAATTGAAATCAATAAATGTTTATTATAGTCTGCTGTGTTTGGTTGGGGTCATTGAGAAGTAACATACAACAAAACATTCTTAAAGCATGGTAACAGTTCCTGATAAGGAAAGGTAAACGGTTCACCTTCCCCAGTGGCACTTTGAAAGCCTTTGGTGGCCTCCAGAGAACAGACTGCTGCTCAGCACTTCACAATTACACTATAACCTACCCGTCCAGATTTCTTTCCCTTTACTCTCTAACCTAGCTACACCTATATCCACCCACCATCGTCGATTCCTGCCTCTGCGCCTTTGCTCAAGCCTGCGAGATTTTTTGCTTGTAACTGCAATGCAAGCTGTTGGATATGTCTGTCCAGGGCTTAGGGCAGCAGTGTGATCTGGGGACATGGGTTTAGGATCCAGAGTACAGAGATGCGTGTTAGTTTGCTAGGTTTACCATAACAAAATACCACCGACTGGCTGGAGTAAATAACAAATTTATCTTCTCACAGTTCTGGAGGCTGGAGGTTTAAGATCAAGGTGCCAGCAGAGCTGGTTTCCTCTGAGGCTTCTCTCCTTTGCTTGCAGGTGGCCACCTTCTTGTCACTTCTTCATGTCATTGTCCCTCTATGCACACATATCCTTGGTGTCAGTCTGCGAGTCCTAATCTCATCTTCTTAAAAAGACTCAACCGTACCAGGCTAGGACCCACCCTAATGGCCTCGTTTGAACTTAATCACCTCTTTAAAAACCCTATCTCCAAATATAGTCACATTCTGGGGTACTGAGGGTTAAAGCTTCAACATGAATTCTGGGGGGCCCGCAGTTCAGTCCATAGCAAGACTGTAGCTGAAATCATGGGAGCAGACGATCTTGCTGAGGGAGAGAGTGCGATGGGCTGCAAACACAGCAGAGGTTAATGAACGGAGTCGGCTGGTAGTAACCCACTGCCATCTCGAGCCATATTCTTTTAACACGTATGCTTTATTTGGCAATTCTTATTTTTTTTAAACAAGTGATTTTCACATTTAAAAAAAGGTTCTCTTTGCTAAACCAGCTTCCCTTTTGGTGTCTCTTTTGGTTTCCCACTTTTGATAGAGGCCTTAGCACAGAGAATGATTTGTATGTCATAAAAAAAAACAACACAGTAAGTGCCTGGTAGATGCACTGATGCTCAGTTTTAGCTTTCGGGGTACAGGAGGGTGAAATGTGGGTGCAGAGAACCAGGAGCGCACCCTGTGTTTGGAGTGTCGGCCACTAGTCAGATCCTGTAGACTGTTACTCTGTGGTAGGAATGGCTGATTGCTGCTGGATTCCGATTTTTCAAAGGGAGCCAAAAAGACGAATTTTTAAAATTTACAATACCGCTACTTGAAAATATTGGCTCAGATGCTTTAAAAACACTGTGAAGATCAAGCAAATCACATCTTCTGGCTGTGTTTGGAGTGTGAGCGACCAATTTCTAACCTTAGACATACAGTGAGATAAGAAGGGGCATTAGGACAGACCTCAGAGGAATCCTGTCTACTTAAGATCAACTGAAATTTTGTAACCTCTCATGACCTCATTAAGAACCAGGACTGGATGCTGAAACCATCAGATGACAGGTCGATGAGGGACTTTATATGAAGGGATTTTATCCCGCTCACTGTGTGTGGGCACCAGGCCTGACTGGCCCAAGGTCTGGCTGGTCTAAGGTCTGGCTATGATCCAGGACATGGCTGGGAATAGGACCCCAGACTTAGAAAATATGTAAACGTACTTCTGCTTCACACATGTGTGGCTGAGCAGAAGAGGAGGGCAGAAGGGGAGCCTGAGAAAGGGGAGCAGGAGAAGTGTGCACAAGACTGCACCCTGTGCAACAGAACTACACACCCCAATAGAATTGCACTTCCCAACAGAGTGCGCTCCGCACAATAAAGTTGGTGCCTGCCGTTTCGTCTTCATGTCTGCCTCCTGTGCATTCTTCCAACTGGGCCTCTCACCACCAAACCTTCCTTTCTGGGTCAGCAATACCCCTGACCCTGACGATGTGGGACAATAGACATTGTGTATCTCCTGGTATATGATGTTAATAGGCAGCTCCCAGTACCAGCTACTAACCCTTTTTGCTAAACTCACTCAACCTGAATCTAATCATGCCTCTAGATAAAATTTCCGGCTTGCAGGAAATTCAAAGGTTAGAGGAACTCATTAAAGGACATTACAAGGATGTAAGAAGATTCTACTGGACATGGCCTGACTTTTTTTTCAGAGAGTGAAAAACAGAGAAAGGAACTGTTTTTATTACTTCACCAGTTTACGACCCCAAGCTCAAGCCTTTATCTTGTCAATTCTTCACAAATTTATTGATTCTTTGTCTGAAAGATATTAAAGCTTCCTGGTTTGGTCACTTCTTTGAATCTCATATTTTTATGGGCTCCTATAGATGCAAAATTAAATGTTTTTCTCCTATTAATCCATCTTATGTCAATTTAATTATTAGACTAGCTGAAGAATATAGAAGGGAAGAAGGGAATGTTTTTCTGCTCTCACTGACATTCCTGATGGGTGGTTATATTTCTCTGAGCTGTTCTTGAATTAATAATGGCAGTGGTTCTCCTGAGAGGAAAGTGGTGGTTTTCTTAAAAGGGCCTTCCATACGCTTATTGTTTCTTGCTGTCTGCACTTGAAACTATGGAATCCTTTGTGGGAGTGATGGGGTATTCTTTGTGTTGTTAAAAAAAGAGACAAAGTGCCCAAAATGGAGTCACGTATGCTCAACCTCACGTCACCAAACAGGAACTTAATGCTTAACTTAATTACAGTTTCTGCCTTCCCCGGGAATGGAATCATAAACTGGTCAACCTAGAATCACCTGGTCATCACGAGTGAGGTCATCTACCTGAGAGGCCCCCTGCCATCCTGTAAAGAACTGTGACCTTGACCCAAACAACAGCTCCTTGCTGGTCTAACTTCCTGTCTCGCCCCCTTCCGCCTGTAAGAGTTCATCGTTCTGTGCAGCCCCTCAGAGTTCCTTTCTATCTCTTAGTTGAAGTCTGTTTAACAGTGTTCTCTGAGTCTTGCACTTGAAGGGTGGCAAAATATTCCACCCTGACATATGTCTCTGTGGCAACGGATTATTTGGAGAAACAGCAGACACAAGAAAAGTTCTGAAAACAGAGAATTTATTCTTCTGTAAGGGACATTTTCCAGGGAGAGGACAGCTCTAAATCACAGGAAACTCTTATCCGTGGAGAAGGCACCGACTTACACCCGCATAACAATGTTACTTTTGGGCTTTTCCTGGTCACCTCCCATAACTGCCCCCCCCCCCCCGCAAATTCCATTTCCTTGTTTTTAGCTGAAGATGATGGTCAGGTTGGTGGCGTAGGCCACCTCAGGGGAATTGCTCATTTTTAACCAGGTCTCTTCCATGTCTATGTGAAGTATACATGTTAATAAACTTGTTTATTTTTTTTCCCCTTGGTAATTTGTCTTTATTACAGGGGGTCTCACCCAAGAGCTTGGAAGCATAGAAGGAAAATTACTTTTCCTCCCCTAAACTCTGCTCAATGCATAAGTAGGCACTCAGGGAATGTCCTTCGCACAAGTGACAGAAAGGGCGCTCTTGTCTCTTTAGTGGTTAGCACACTAGATGCTCAGTAAAGACTTATTCAAAGGGAAGCAGGACAAATGAATTTTCAGGAACACAGGAAAGTGGGAAGCATTTCTGTCTGGAAAAGTACAGAGTCGGGCTGGATAAAGAAGCTTTCAAAAATCTTCCAGTCAGACCCCCCGCTGATGAACTCGCTTCCAAAATGTTTATTTCTCTTCCTTTGACTCAGCTCCTCCAGGAGTCTGAATAAGAAGTTTACCAATGACTCCCGGAGGCCAGAACCTGGGCCGTTGGGAGAGAACCAGGAGCTGTGAAATGTCTGGCCTGGAGCAGCTGGAGGCCTGTGACATCTGGCCTCTTGCCCCACACTCTGCATCCTGCCAGAGGAAAAGATGCTCGCTTTCGTCGAGCACTTCTGCCATGCCGAGTGCTTAACCTGCTGTGTCAAACTTAATCCCCACAACAATCCCGGAGAGGAGGTGTTACCCCCACTCTGCAGATAGAAACGAATGCTCAAGGGAGTTAGATAACCGGTCCCAATCCACATGTGTGGGGCTAAGTAGGAGAACAGGAATTCACGCAGGCTCCCAGAGCCTGCGCCTTCCCGCCAGGCTGCGTCCCGCTCTGCCGCGTGGTGTCAGCACATCGGAACGTCGGCATCCACGGAGGGCTGACCACACGCACTCTGAGGATGAGAGATGGGGCCTGGCTGCACCCCCGCTTACAGATGATGGAAGAAGTGCCACCCACCCAGCTGCAACTCACGAGCTAGTCCCCGAACCCAGCGTCGGAGCCCCCAAGCCCCCAAGCCCCATTGACTCCTTCTGATGCCGGTCTCACTGTAGCTGCTGCATTCTTGGCATAGACCATCCGCTAGCTGCCCACAGGTCTCCCCGCCCTGTGTCGTGCCTGCTTCCAGCCGATCCCCTCGCCCTCACCCCGCCGCTGCTGCCTGAGCTGTTTTCCTAAGTGCCGGATCTCGCGGCGCCACGCCCCGCGGCGCCACGCCCCGCGGCGCCACGCCCCGCGGCGCCACGCCCCGCGGCGCCACGCCCCGCGGCGCCACGCCCCGCGGCGGCCCCTGCAGCCGTGTCTCAGAGATGCGCTATTTCCAAGAGCAAACGCAAGCAAGAAACACTTCGAAACACTTGGCACAAGTACCTACTTTTTCAATAAAACTGTCTTTATTTAAAAATATATTGACATTTTCATGGTGGCCAGATGGGAGGGAGGTTGGGGAGTAGGGGATAAGGGGGGGGGTTAAGAGGTACGAATTGGTAGTTGCAAAATCGTCATGGGGTTGTAAAGTGCAACATGAGGAACACAGTCACTAATATTGTGATAACTACGTGTGGTGTCGGATGGGTACTAGATTTATCGGGGTGATCATTTTTAAGTTATATAAATGTCGCCATACCGTACACCTGAAACTAATACAATATTGTATGCCAACTATAATTGAAAAAAAAATTAAATTATTTTTTAAAAGATCAAGGTAAAGGTCACTGTATACAGTGCTACTGTGTTTTGTGGCAGAAAGGGAATAATATGTATTTGTGTACGCAGGCATCTGCATAAAGACACAGAAAGGCACAGAAGAACCAAGCACATGGCAGGGAGTGTGACTTCTCGTGTATATACCTCATGCAGGCTTTTAGAGTTTTGAACCATGTGCGTGTATTACTTGTTCAAAACAAATAATAAAATTTTGAAAGAGAGAGAATGATTAAAAAATGTATTAAGCACCCACGATATGTGGACACCATGGGGAGTGTTGGGGTGCAGTGGGGTGCACTGACCATGGGTGAGTCTCAGCCTGCCGGCTCCCTGTCAGCACAGGTGCAAGACTAGGTACATTACATATGTCGGTTTGCTTAATCAGCCCATTATACAGCCAAAGAATGAGGGCTCAGAAAGGCTAAGGGGCTTCTCTCAATGCTAGGTGGTGGGGACTGACTTCACATCCCGGTCTGTCTGCTTTTTCCCATGGCGAGCACCAGGCAGGGGCAGGAACAAAGGTGGGTGTGGGGAGCCAGCTGAATGGGGCTGAGACTGGTACTGAATGGGATCATGGGGTCAGGTGACTCTAGGGGATCCTCCAGGATTCATCCTAGAATCAGAAACAGAGTCAGGAAGCGGGTTTTGGCTCATTGGCTGTGTAAACCTGGGGCAAGGTGCTCGATTTTTCTTAGCCTCATTTCCCACCCGTTAAAATGGATCGTCACTCTTTCCTCTGAGCGTTGCTGTGAAGATGCAGGGGCAGGAGGTGTGGGAAGCCCACACACTCAGTCTGTGCCCTGTGTGAAAAATAATATGAACGGAGACACTCCAAAACGGAGTCGGAGCTGCCACCCCACAGGAATTGCCTCCACTGTCCTACTCCTCAAATCTTTGAAATGTTTAAACTGGGCAAAATAGCCTTTGGCTGGCTGAAAGCAACATCATATTCCAAACAACTGTTTGCAAAGCTAACAGGAAAGCAGACATCCTGACTACCAGACTGAAAATCAAAGACATTCTTTAGAATTAGCATCACCATACATAGCTGAAGAATAATGTTTACTCGCCCCTATAGAAGTTCCTTCCTTCACTTATTAACCTCAATAGAAATTCCTTCCTTCTATTCACTTAATTGTTCCCCTCCTCCTCATAAGAACCTTGTCTTCACCTCCTTAGCGGAACACGATTTGGATTTCTGCCTGAACCAGTGCTTCCCAGAACTGCCATTCTTTTTTGATGGCGGATACAGGCTTGTCGCCTCTCACCTTGGCCTTCTATTTTTAGGTCGACACTGAGTTCGGAGAGTTCCCTTTAGGTGCCTGGGGAAGGGCTGAGAGGGGAGCCCTGTGCCTGGGCTTGGGGTGGGGGCCTTGGGACACACCTCTCCCTCCCAGTCCTCTCCCTCAACCCAGGGTATACACTGTGGTCACCCTGGCAGTTAACACATGTTGGCTCTTCCTGTGGCCCGGAGCCTGGTCTGAGGGCTTGATGGGCATTGGTCCATTCAATACTGATGGAAAGCCGAGGAGGAAACGCCACTGTTGTCTCCACCTTACATGTGGGTAGAGCAAGTGCTGGGGAGCTTGGGAGATGTGCCAAGGTTGCAGCTAAAGGGTGACAGGTGGGCCCTGAGCCCAGGTGGTATGACATCAGCACCACCGCCCTGAACGTTCATGCTAGGTGCTGGGGGCTTGAGTTCTGGGGGATGGGGGTTTTGGGGGGGCACCCACACACCACCAGGTAGGCCTCTGCACTCTCTCTATTCTCATCATCGCCAACCACTGAGGCGCCTTCAAACCCGTTTCTCTTCCTGTTGAGATGTTCTCTTTTTGCTCGGAACACGCCTGTTGAGTCCAAACCGTCATTGCCATGCTTGTGTCTTCCGAGCAGAGAAATAATAAAAGGGCAGAGAGAAACAGACTGGTTGTACACAGACCGTGGTGTCCTGGGAACTTGACCTTGTAGTCCCAGTGGCAAGGCGAGGGGCGGCCAACACGTGCTCGGACGGAGGAATTAGGGAGGGAGTGTGACCATCAGCGCAAGGCAGACTGCACTTCCAAAAGGGACAGAGAGGCATCTGGGTCTGCTCCAGTGTCATGACAAAAGACTGGCTTAAAGGACATTTATTCCTCCCAGTTCTGGAGGCTGGAAGTCCAAGATCAAGGTGCCGGCAGATCCGGTTTCTGGTGAGGGCCCACGTCCTGGCTTATAGATGCCACTTCCTCTCTGTGTCCTCGCCTGGGAGAGAGGGAGCAGGGGGGTGCTCTGAGGTGTCTCTTCTGATACGGACGCTAATCCTATCAGATCAAGGCTCCCGCCTTACGACCTTAGTTCACCTCAATTTCTTCCTCAGTCCAAACACGGCCACACTGGGGTTTAGGGCTTCACTGTGTGGATCTGGGGGACATGATTTGTCGAGAGCAGGAGAGAGCAGGGATGATGGCTCTTCAGGCGTCTGCAGGGGGTTTTCGGGCGGGGTAAAGGCTTCCCAGAGTCCCCTGGAGAGAGTCCCTTCTCTGACGCCCAGCGTGCCTCCGTTTCTTCATCGATAAGGTGATATCACAGACCTTCCTCGCAGTGCTACGATGAGAAGATGATGAGAAAATGCATCTGAAATGCTTAGCACCGGCCCTGGCACATAGCAGCTGCTCCTGCCATTAGCTAGGTGAGGGGGAGCCCATTTCCTGCCATTTGAATCAGGCCAGTCTCGAAACTCGTTTCGATCAATGGAACGTGGTCTCAGTGACACTGTGACTTTCAGAGCCTGAGCCTCACTATTGCTTGTCTTGGAACTCCGACACCCTCATGTGGCTACGCCTGGGCTAGCCGGCTGGCGGATGGAAGCCAGGCCAGGGAGAGCAGGTGTCCCGTCCCAGACTCATGAGTTAGATTATTCTAGACTGTCTAGTTTCCAGCTGACCACAGACTCGTGGGCAAACCCAACAAACATCAGTCTGGCTGGCTCAGACCAGTCGCTAGACTTTGGAGCTGCTTTTTTTTTTTTTTTTTTTTTTTTTAAACCCAATGTAAGCTAAATTATAGTGCCATCATCTGCCCGTCTGAATGAAGTGTGGGTGTGTGTTCACGGAAATGACCTTGGCAGACGTTAGGGCTTTTGCCTTCGCGGTCACGCTGGATCCCGACATCCGAGCTGGCACGAGGGTGTAAAACGTGGACAGAGTTCTACCACCTCGTTTTCTTAGAACGTTCAGTTATACAAATGTAAAAATCGGGCTTCTTGCCGGCGGTAGCCGTGGTTACCACCCTTCCTCTGTGTGTTCGCGCTCCTATCTACGGACCGCGGGGACTGAGAAGCGGGTTCCTGTCTTCGAAATGGAGCGACGTCACGCTTGCTTTTCCGCGACCTGCTTCCCACCCCGCGGTCCCGTCTCGGAGAATCTTCACACGGCTGATTCTCCTTCCGCCTTTTAAAGCACCGCCCCACGCTGCTCCATACTCCACGGGCGAATAGACACCTTTTCCAGGCCATTGTGGCTTCAGACAGTGCTGTCAATAAAATGCTCATCCACGGTTTCCACACATAACTGTGGGGATTTATACAGAGTAGGTCCCTGGGGTGGCATTCCCCGGGCGATGGGACCGCACACACATCTAAAAGTGCCCCAGAGGTGGCTGTGTGTTCATGCTTTACCCCATTTCCCTACACCCCCTCCAACCTAGATGTCACCCCTAATCTTCGATTCGTTCCCCTTGGCTGCACCTCCCAAGCCTAGAGGAACCTTGGGGGATGACGGGAAGGTGGCTCTGCTGTCCCCCTGCTGTGCTCAGCGGCAGAAGCAGGACCAGGACAGTCTCACTCTTCTCTGTCACTGTAGCTACCGCCATACGAGCTCGCTTACTTGCTTATCGTCCATGCTCCTGCCTTGGGTCCGGCACACAGCACCCGCTCAGGAAGTCTGCATGGCACCGTCACCCAGGCCCGAACTACAGGTTGTCCCCCATGTGTGCACAGCCCGAGGACAAGGTGAGCCGCCCGAGGGCTCCTGCACACAGCCCTGACATCTCACAGGAGAAGGGAACGAGGGACGTCGACGTCCATGGTCATGAGCACGGACAGGAGGGTGGAGGTGCTTGCACTGATCGGGACAGCGGAAGGACAGCTTCAGTGCTTGGCGACGTGCTGGGGGATGGCGGGGGTAGGCGGGGAGCTCACGCCTGGAGAATCAACGCTCGTGTGTTCCGGCCTTTACGACTGCACCCCAGAGCCTCGTCCGGGTCTGGCCTGGGGACTTCTCAGCTGCTTCTGGTCCACACAGAGGTGGGGCCAGGTGTGAAGTCTTGGTGTAGACAGTTTTGAGGACAGTTTGTGTCTCAGGGACCTGGCAAACAGGCAGCCGGTACGCCTGGAGAAGGGCCCGGAAGTGGGGTGCGGGGCCGAACTGGCAGAGGGAAAGTGTGTGGGTTGGCTATGTTCCTGTGCGGTTTGTTTTTGTAGGCAAAGATCTGGCCTGCTGGCCATCAGTGACGAATCTGAAAGTCACTTTGCTTTTCGAGGCTGCCTGTACTTGAAACCAATTACGCAAGCCACAGTATGACGTCACTGCCACCCTGGCCCACCTCCCATGGTTCGATGACTCTGGAAAGGGCCAGAGGATGTAATTACTGTAATCTCCACCATCTGGCCGTCTTTGGCCCCCGCCCTTCCTCATATGGTCAGGAGTCACCCCTTATCGTCCCAGGAGCCTCCGGGGACGGCAGCCCTCCAGGGGCCAGAAGGAGCGGCAGGCGGGGAGGGCGGAGGAGAGGAAGTCCAGCTGCCAGGCCGCGGCCGGCGCCCCGGTGGCTGAGCTCCGCACGCCGGATGCTTAGAATCTCGGTTCACTCTTAACACCAGCCCCCGAGATGGGCACTTGTGAGAGAGAGCCTCCTAAAGCTTTCTGAACAGATCGCTACAAACCTAGGGGCTTAGAACAACACAAGTGCATTACCTCACAGTTCTGGAACTAGGAGTCCAAAGTCAGTCTCGCGGGGCTAAAGTCAAGGTGTCGGAAGGGCTGGCTCCTGAGAGTGCTAGAGCAGCGATCGTTTCCTTGCCTTCCCGGCCCGTGTTCCCAGCTTGCGACCCCTCCTTTCCTCGCTCCCGCCTTTCCTCCATCTTCTCATCTCTTCCTGGTCACTCTGAGCCTCTGCTTCCCTTTCTCATCTCTCACCAGTCACCCGATAACCCGGGATCATCTCCCCCGTCTCCAGACCTTAAACTGAGTCACGTCTGCAAAGTCCCTTCTGCTAAGTCAGGTGCCTTAGCCATAGGTGGGAAGGGTGAGGACTGCACGTTCCGGGAGGGCCCTGTGTTCAGCCCGTCTCGGTGTTGCTCTTCTTGCCACTTTATAGACGAGGAAACTGAGGCTTGGAGAAATTGTGACTCTTGCCCAAGGTGAGGGCCAGGACTAGAATAAAAATCCAGGCTGCCACCATGGCCACCGCACCAGCTCATATGGGTCATTGGTACCTTCCTGAGAATGAGAAGGTGCCCTTTTCTTGGGCGAGTGTAGCCCATGCCAGGCACACAGTTTGGTCAGTGCCAAGAGCTGGATGTCAGCCCTGTGACCCGTAGGCCAGATGCCTCTGGGTAGTGACAACCATGTATGTTTCCTCTTAACGCAACGGCTGATGGGGGGGATATTTGGGGTAAAAACGGGAGAGATGGGAGCAAATGGAAGCGAGCCTGCCTCCCCTGTGCCAGTCGTGCACAGAACTGCCTCCTCCTACATCTCCCCCAAAGGTGACAAAGTGGAGAGCCAGGCAGAGAGGGCCTGCTGTTTGAGCAGCCAGGTGGACTCACCTGCTCTTTAGGAAGGACTCTGTCTTACCTTCTAGGATGGCGCTGGTGAACATTTTGAGAGAGGGCCAGGTAATAAACATTTTTTACTTTGTTAGCCACATGGTGTCTGTTGCAACTGCTCAGCTGCTATTGTAGTGCTTAAACCACAGACAAGATGTGAAGGAGTGGGCATGCTGTGTGTGTCTCAATAAAACTTTATAAAAACAAGCAGTGGCCCCGGTTGGCCCCCATTGTAGGGCATTCTCATTTCTCTTGCCTCTTCCAGGACACTAGCAAGGGAGACAGGTGCCCTCTGATGAACTTTAAGGCAAAAACAGGTGAGTAAGGTGTGATAGAGGTCGGCTGCTATAAGAGATTCTGGAATTATAGGCCAAGCGAGGGTAATCGTACCAACAGGGCCCACGGGCCCATGTGTCCAGATGTGTAAAAGCTATAAATCAGCTAAGGCATAATGTTGAGTGAAACATGTACTGTATTCTTTCTTCTATCTTGACAACTACACCTTCGCAATACCCTGGAAGACTGGATTTGGATATAGACTTCTTGGACTCTGTTATGGTTAATTTTATGTATCATCCTGACTAGGCCATGGTGGCCCGGCTGGTTGGCCAAACGCCAGTCTTGATATTGCTGTGAAGGGATTTTGTAGATGTGATTACGTTTAAATCAATGGGCTTTGAGTAAAGCAGATTGCCCTCCATAAGTGGGTGGGCCTCGTGAAATCAGTTGAAGGTTATAAGAAAAAAAAAAAAAAAAAACACCTGAAATAGACTCTTCCCTGAAGAGGAAAGAATCCTCCAGACTAGAAACTCTACCTGAGTCTCCAGCCCGCTGCCCTGCAGGATTTGGTTTTATCACCTCTTACCTGAATTTCTAGCCTGATAGCTTACTCTGCAGATTTTGAGCTTACTGGGCCCCATAGTGGCATGAGCCAATTTCTTAAAATAAAGCTCTCCCTCTGTCTATCTATATCCTGTTAGTTCTGTTTCTTCAGAGAACCCTGACCCGTGCAGACTCTGTGGGGTTCTGTGCTAGAACATGGACCCCAGGGAGCGTGGGCTTTGGCCTGGGACCTGTTCCCCACGACCTGCACAGCTGAGCTCCATTCAGTGCCCCTCTCTGCTCCTTGAAAACGGCTGGCCCTTGGCACCACCCTGGGGCCTAAAGGTGCAGACACCTGTGGCAGGCAGGTCTCAAAAGAACGAACCAGCCAGGCTTAGAGGCGGGCACAGACTTCAGGAGTCCCAAGTACTGAAGCGTGGTCTCAAAGAGGAAGTGAGGGGTCTGGATGGACGCATCTTCCTGGCCGTTTGGGCTCCTCGTCCTCCAGTGAGTGGCATGTGGAGGAGGACCGGGAAGGGCCCTTTAACCCGTGGGGCTCGGAGACCCGTCTCACCTGCCTGGCGTGAACTGCCAAGTGCAAACCTCCCTTAAAGCCAGCAGCCACCTCCGCCCTCTGCACCTGTGGGCGGCAGCCACATGTGGATCTTTACATTTTTTTTTTTTTTTTTCAAGAAATCCAGATTTTCAACCGCTGTTTTTGTTGGCAACTAACGAAACTTACCTTACGACATTGTGCAGGCTGAAGGAGTTTCTGGAAGAGCCGCGAATGCTTGCGTTATCGAACTGAGTCACTGGTTTATGAGTGTGATGACTTTGTGAAAATTCACTGAACTGCTCATGAAGGGCGCTGCGTTTGCCGGGGCGTAGGTCACGCTCGAACAAAAAGCTTTATTACAATAAAGCGGAGCCGTGCCCAGGCCCAGGCCCATCAGAAGAGGCCTGCAGGCCAGGGTGGGCCGGGGCCACCAGCTCAGATCCCAGCTCTGTCTGCTGGGCGCACACTAGGGGGGTGTGATCAGTTTCCTCTGTGGTTTAGAACTGTTCCCTGGGCGGGGACACAGGCTGCTGAAGGTACCAGCCCAGAGCTGCTGCTTCTGGTTCCTGTGGGCAGCGTTTCTCACACATAATGGCACAGATGGCCTGTAACCCCACTGCCCAGTTGGCCTTTCTACATTCTTAACGCCACACTGCCCCTTGCTGGCCCTGGCCCGCTCTGCTGAGTTTCCCCAGACCTCTGTTAGGCACAGCGCCCTCTGCTGGCAATTTTTTGGGAATGAATTAAATGCGCCAGAGTTTTCTGGGAAAGACAAGATGTTGAATAGGTTTTCAGAGGGTTGAAAGTAAGTATCGATTTGTTTTCTGTATCTATGGGTCTGTTTCC
>CM053509.1:4645139-4677340 GCA_028627145.1 Eidolon dupreanum
ACTTGACAACATACAGACAGCTACCCTCCCGCTCCTGTGTTTTTCTTCCAGTATTTGCTGCCTCATAGCAATACTTGCCACTCTCTTTGGCTCATGTTCACAACCCCATGAGGCGGGTACCACGCTCACACTTGTCTGAGGAAACCCCACAATCACCAGAAGTGGACATCCCCGTGTGCCAACGCTGTGTGGGGCGAAGGGAGACGCAGCGTTCCCTCAGAGAGGGAAGGCAGAGGTCATGCCTGCAGCACCCCAAATGCGACAAGCCACGATGACATCGGGACTGGCGTTGCTTGCACCCCGAGAACCTTCTGAGCAACGTCTATGTTGATTTTACCGCGTCCCTTGGTAGCACTGAAACACTGTGACGTCCGTCTTGGTCAGTAGCGTCTCTCCCAGGGGTCGCGGCCCGGTGCTCACAGAGAGTGATGGGTCAGATCCCATCCCCCGCACTGACCGCACTGGCCTTCTTACCTCTCCCTGAACGGGACGAGCCAGGCGCTTCCACACGGACACCTCGCACGCGGCTCACGCTGCTGGATCTGCCGCACGCTCACCTGAGCCTCTGCTGACTGTGGTCCCCCGAGTGCACTCACCCCCCCTGCTGAGCGGGCCCAGCCGGGATGAGCAACAGTAACTCCCACGGAAGAGCCGCTCTGGACTGGCTGGCGAGACTTCGTGATGCTGCCTCGTCCACGCACCGGCCCAGCCCCAGGAGGGTGACTGGGGGCTCAGAGAGGGGAAGTCATTTCCCTGAGCTCACACAGCTCACAAATAACTGATCGGGAAGCAAAATCCAGGTTTGCCCTTGTTGTCACTCCAGGCAAATTAATGGCTCTCTCCAACGGGGCCCTAAACTAATTTGTTCCCATAACTGATGAAATATTTATTATGTGACATTATATTCTGCTCTGTTTATTATATTATTATATAATATACGATATTACTTTACATTATGTTACATTACATTATCACTGTTTACTTAACATGACAGTGTGTTGTTAGTTACATGACATTATAGTACAATATGTTATAATGTACTAACATTACACTACCACGTATTATGTTATGTTACATTATATCATGTGGTATACTTAACTGTGTACTTATTTACCTTTCTTAGAGACTGATTTCTTTAAGGACGCAAGCTGAACCTAACATCTCTTTGAATCCCTAGTGCCTAGCACATCTACTCTGAGTAGACACTAAAAACATTTTTATTTAAAAAAAAGTTTGCTCAATTACTTGCTGTGCATCACACGCACGCGCGCGTGTGTGCACTCACACACACACACACATACACATGGCAGATGAGGTGGTTCTATGCTCTTTGGCCGAAAGTGTCTAGACACACACAGGACCCAGAAAAATGTGGATATTTTTGAAAACGCTGAGAACATTACAGAATTAAGAGGGAAAGGCAAAAATTCACCACTTTTGAAACTTGTTGCCACAGAAACTCAGCACAACACAGTGGGAGAAAACGCCATCTCGTAGGAGCACACCACCCTGGATTATCCGCTATGGGGGATCACAGCTTGGGGGCACAGAGCTCCCCGGACTGTCCACCACAGTGCAGCCGTGGTCCACAGTGAGAACTCAGGGGCCACACTGGTTTCCAGAGGAGGCTGGCTGAACCCCTAAAGGAAAAACAGCCAAGACCGGCTGGGGGTGCTGCTGCCCTCCCTGGATGCACGAGGCGGTGGCTCACTGCGGGCAGAGGGGTTGCAGTGTCTCTGTCGGTTCAGCTACGAGACATTGGGGCCACCTTCGCTGCATATCGACAGTTGAGCAAAGACCAAATGATGCATTGTCATAAATGAGTACCTATTCTGCCCCAATTAATTCAACAGCCTCTTTGGAGTGATTCACTAGCGCAGTGGAACCAAGTGGGAGTTTCGTGTGAGCCCACATCCTCCTCGTCACACGAAATTCTCTTTCCCGAGTAGAAAATAGGCCCAGGGCCTTAGGGGTGATGGGCGGGAAATTCGTTGGTTCATTCGTTTGCTAGTTCATTGGCTAAACAAGTAGCTACTGCATGCCGGGGTGGGGCGGGGTGGAGGGGAGGAGCTGAGGAAGTCGGAGGTACCAAGAGGAAAACCAGGTTGTCTTTATTTTGGAGGGACAGAAAGAGGAAGAGAAAGAAGAAGGGGAGGAGTAGTGACTGGAACAACAACAACAAAAATAATAAGATTAGGACGGAGCTGTAGCTACATCGGTGCCTCCTGGAGAGAAGGTAGGAGGCAGCAATGATCCCATCAGCGTCTTTACCTCCCTAGGTGGATCCTTTTAAATCTCCCCTCCTCTGTCCAACAAAGTCGTTTCCCACGGTAATCGTGATGTGAAACGAAACAAAAGGCCAGACTCTCCCCTGGATGTGCAAGGGAACGTGTTTAGAATGCCTGTCCCCTCTCTCCCACCAAAGAAGCTGCACTCCTCCCTCTTCCGTGGGGACACGGGCGTGAGCAGGAAGAAGGGACAGACAAGGCAAGCAGGACTAATGTCCTAGGAAGTTTCTGGAAGGCTCTGACGAGGAGGTGCCCCTTGAGAAGGGTCCCACAGGAGGGAGCCTGCCAGGTAGAGAAGCGGGTTGTTATTATGAGTCAACACCTGGTTAGCAGAAATCTCTCGCCATCATCCTTCGCTGGCTGTGCTGGGTACCGTCTTGGAAAGCTGGTTACTGCTAAGGCAAGCCTGCACAGGTACGTCTGCACGCCAGAGAAAGACCCTTCTCCCCCGTCCGTGTCCAGAAACCAAGTCAAAGCCCCTGGCCCATGCACGGGAGGGAGAGAGCCCAGTGTGCTGTGAAGAAAACAGGGAGAGAGAAGAAAGGAGGCCAGCAGCACATACCTGTGAAATCCCGGCCAGAGAACGAGGCTGCTCAGAGTGGGCCCGAACGGACTCCTAGGATGGAGACGGCGAATCGCCAGCAAAGAAAATAAAGATCGGGTCACGACTTCCGTTATTTTTCAAAGAGCTCTACCTCATAGTCCTGTCCCCCAGGTCGGGAGGATTTTTGAGAAGAACCTCGATTCTATTTAAGCTGCCACATCCAGAGAGAAGGCTACTGCCTCTTCTTAATCCTCTGTCCCTGAGAACAGCCTTCCACCACCAGGGGCTCGACCAGGGGCAAGGGCAGCTGAGACCTCGTCCCACAGCTGCGACTCAGTAGCTGCTTCTCCCCTCTCGGGCCTCCGTTAACCAAACTTTCAGACAGATGTCGTGATCCCTGCCTCATCCGCCTCCCGGAGATTTTGAGAGCATCGAGTGAAAAGATTTTTCTTTTTATGGGATGCAAATTGTGGTTTTTCCATGTACTGACACCCTCTTGTTTTGTGGTTTAGGGCAGCGAGGACCCGAGCTGTCGTCTTCAATCCCGAGTGTTCTGTACACAGCTGGTACGCAATAAATGCTCACTGGCTTGTTTGGATGAAATCAAGCCTGTATTATGCTCCACAGGAAACTCTCTCAGAACCATGCTGTATTCTTCCCAAGAGGAATTAGGGCCCTCAGAGGGCTAATGAGGCCCAAAACACCCAGGAAGGACGCGCTTGACGGCCCAGGGGCCAAGAAAGCACTTCAGCCCTCTGCTGAAAAACACTTGTCCAGTTTCAGCTGAAAAATTTGGCAAGGGGATCTGAGCCTGTTCTGTGAGGGGTCTGGCAAGGGTGGTGCTCCGAGGAGGAGCGTTGAGGGACCCTGACCCTTACTAGGGGCTGGAGGGAGCTGGAGAGGAGCGATTTCCTCTAAGACGAGGCCGAAAAGGTCTCCCTTCCGATGGAAAACCCAGTCCCGAGGCCTCAAATGATTACCGTAAAGACGCACAAGTCATCTCGATGTCATCTTTGGCAACAGGCAGGAAAGGAAGAAGAGAAGATAAACAAAGGGTGATACAAACATCCGCTGTTCTTTCTGGCTTGCCTTCTTTCCTGATTAACTGGGATCAGAGACATGGTTGGTGTGGAGAGGAGGCAGGTTCAGGCCGGGCTACAAATTCAGACTCTGTCCCCACAGACGGTGCAACCACAGGCATGTGACCTCACCCCAAGCCCATTCCCTCGCCTGGCCTGGAGGACGACAGCCTGACTGCCAGGCCGAGGGGAGGCTGAGAGATGATGTGTGTGCACAGCAGGCCCTCGGCAGGTGCAGCACCTTGCTGGAGAAGAGCAGTGAGCAGATAACACGGCTGCCTGCGAGGGCTGTTGACTTCTGACCCCGCCGAAGGGCCAGGCCGGCTGGATGGAGGATTTCTCTTCAGGGAGTTAGATAACTCATTAAGGAGGGATGCATACAGTCACCGAGACAGAAGACGAAGTATTAGAATAATTATCCCACTGAGAATAAGTGAGAAAGCTGTGGAATTGTGCTGAAGTGTTTATTTCTTCAAATCTTGCTCATCCAAAGGCATCATCTATCACATACTGGCTATTCAGTGACTGATGAGTTTCACTTAAAAGAAAATACAGCAAGTCACACACACACACACACACACACACACACACACACACGTGCACACACACACACACACGCACAATCATCTCTATTACTGAACCCAGCCAGCCCTAGCAATTGCACTGGGCCCTGCTGGTGGCTGTGGTCACTATTTGTCAAACACTTATACAAACGCAAGCCGCTCCTCGAGTAAATTTATGGACTGAAATGTGGGGCGACAACACACAAGCCCAATGGCAACACGCAACACCAAACCCCAACTTTTCCAACAGAGAGGAAGTGCAGGATAAAGAGTGGGGCCACCCGTATCCATGTCCGATTAGGCTACCACGGAGCTGTGTGGCCGTAGGCCAGCCCCTCACCCTCTCTGAGCCTTATTGTTCTCACCTGTAAAATGGGGCTGAGGACGCCTCCCTCATCGGAGTGCTACGAGGACTTTAGGTGCTGACAGATGTCAAGACCTGAGCTCCACATCTGGCACAGGTCATGGCACCAGGTGGACAGTAATTTAATAAGCTGCCACATGTCTTAGTTACTAGTATTACTGTTATTATAATTAGTAGTTGCTGGTGGCAGTGTGTTTTCACTACTTTAAGACGGTACATCCTCTGGAAGGAACCTTTGCAAACTGTGTAATTATGAGCTCAGTATTCTCCTTCCAACTGAAGAGTGTAGCAGCTGTGCAGTGAGCTGCGGAGATGGGCTGGGGTGTGCGTTGGGATCGGGGAACACTTGGCCCACCCCCCCCCCACTGGCCCAATCCACATGCAGAACACTGGGGGTTCTGCACCCTGCAAGGCACATCCTGCTCAGCGTCCCTCGTCAACAGGGCCACCCGCATTCCGACTAAACAGTTCAGGAGACTGACTCTGAGGAGCGAGGACAGAGGAGTGGCCGAGGTCCCGCAGCACGTCTGCCACCCCAGTCCCGGCTGCCTTCACCTTCTATGCAGCAGGACTTCGTCCCAGCCCCGTGTGCTGCGTGAGGAAGAATGGCCGGGTCCGGGCCAGCGAGGGCCCCACGTGCCATCTGCGCAGGTGACAAGCTGGTGGGTGGGGAGTGAGAAGTGCCACAAGGATGCTACGGAAGAAGAGCACCGCCTGGCTTCGTGGGAGAGGGGGCTCTGCACCTGGCCTTGAAGGAGGGGAGGTAGCATTTGGGGGACAGAGCGCGGAGAGCTCGGGTGGACCAGCAGGAGCTGCGTGTGGCTCAGCCTGGCTGGAGCGGAGACCAGGAAGGTGCTTGTGGGGCTCGGGCCGAGACAGGACACCTGTGCCTGCTCATGGGGACAGGAGGTCAGCCCCGGGATGGGGACTTTATCCCTCGGGCGGGGGAGCCACCGAAGAAGAGTCACAGCAGGAGACAGTCACGTGGTAGGGGTGAAGAAAGGGGAGCAGACCAGGAAGCAGCCAGAGACAATCCACCAGGTGAGAGGCACCACACGGTCCAGGAAGGAGAAGGGACTTAGCCCAGGGCCACAGCAGTGGCCCGGGAATCTGGGGATGGATGTTTCCGTGTCAAGAAACAGGCCACCCACCGGGGTCCCTGCAGCACGGGCTGTCCTGGGTAGAGAACACCCTGCGAGCGACACTGCTGACCGAGCAAGCGGCGAGCTCAGCACGCTTGGCAGCAAAGATGCCCCACCCCCGCCTTCGGACCCCTCTGCCACTCCGTCGTCGCATGACTTGGGCGAGTGCCCTGACCTTTGGCCTCAGTTTCCGAATCTGTAGAACGGGAATGACAAGGGCACTGTGAAAGGTGCACACACGCGGGGTGCTTCGAGGGGCACTGGGCACTCGCCAAGTGCTCAGTAAACGTCGGGTCGCGTCGCTGTTACCGCCACTATAGGTTCAAGGCCGCCTGCACGCATCGGCACGGCCACCGTCCAGAACGAACCGGTGTGGCAGGTGTAACTGAGCCTGTTCTCAGATCCGTAAACGGACTCTGAAGTTAGGACCTGCTCAGGCACGTGGCAGAGCTGCGACGTGGGGTTGGCCACCGGCACGGGAGATGAATGACCCTCCAGCTGCTCTCCGCCCTCCGGCGGCCTCTCAGAGGTGCGGGCAGGGCTGGCCAGAACACGCCACTCTGCGAAGGCCGGTCCTTATGGCTCCTGGACTTGCGTTCATCCTGTCTGACCCAGCGCGTGTCCGACTTTTTGTCTCGTTTTCAAGTTTCATGTATAAATAAAAGACACACACATGCACATGCTTTAACCCAACGTGATGGACATGTTCCATTTTGCAGCAAATGTGTAATCTACAGCGCCCCGTGCCCAGGGCGAGTTGGCCGAGGAACGGAACAGTGGACGTTAGTCCCTTCATTCTCCTCTGGAAGAGACGCTCTGAAGCGACCTCAACTTCCACACCAAACATAAGTGACAAGAAAGAGAAATCCTACTTATGCATGAAGAAATGTGAATACGAGTTAATCTGGTTACTTCATTCCATAAAAGCCACTAACGCGGCTGTTATTTGCATGGCTCCGTGCTTGACAGCCTCGTTCAGAAATTTATTGAGAGCTGGCATGAAAATGAAAATGAATTCTATGGCAGGAAAAAAAAACTTAATAAAAATTATAACAATGTGAGATTCATCGTTTTTTTCAGAATGTTTTTGTTTTGAGGTATTAAGTTGTTTTTGAGCCTCTATTTGCTGATTTTGACTTTTTCCTGTTACAGTCCCTGTTCAGCAGGATACAAGTGCCTCCCTTTCGACATCTCTTTCAGCCGAAAACGTGAATGCCTATGAGGGGCCCCTGATCTCAGTGTGGGGGGGGAAGCGAGCTCTCTGCTCCCCGGGACAGACGCGCGATGCACGTGTAACACCCCACACAAACCTCGACAACGTGGCCGGGCGGCCGGCTGTGTGCGGAAAACCACAACGTTAACTCATGGTAGCGGAAAATGTCCTAGTCACTTCTCCTCCCAATACGCAGTGCAGAGCCAGGCCCAGGAAGGGGCCCAGAGGATGGCTACTGAATGAATTAGTGGCTCAAGGAATACAGACCAGGTGTGGCACAAAGGCTCGAGTGGCATTTGGTCGTTCTGCGCAGAGGGCTCGTCCCCAACAGGCACAGAGGCCCCACCGCCTGTCCCGCCCCCAGTGCAGCCCCCTCTGCCAGCCCCCGGCAGGCTGCCCTCGCATGCGGAGAGCACCGTTCAGAATATCCATTTGTACCACTTAGTTTTCCAGACCAAGGTACAAAAAACGGACGCCACCTCCGAGGGCCCGGTAGGCATTTGTCAGGAGGTGGCTGAGCAGATTCTCCTTTTGCGGAAGACGCTGCTCTTCCCTGTCTGCCCAGGGGACCGTCCACACTGCTTGCTGCTGGGGTGTAACGAGATTCGGGGACCATCAGCCCAAGCCACGCTAACGGGCGTCCCAGGGACTAATCCTCGCATTCAGACAGACGATGGCAGTTCCAGCCACTGGGAGCCGCCGCAGCTCACGCTGGGAGCCCCATCTGGGTGCTCAACTGGCCCCACCCATGGCCTCATGTCTGTCACCCTCCTACTGGCTATGACCCCGAATGGATGGGGTGCTCTCTGAGGCCAGCAACCCTGACGACCGGCAGGCTCGGAGCCGAGTGGGGCCAGGGTCCCCAACCAGACCTGGTCACCAATGTTTTCGCCCTGCGTGGTGAAAGGAGGCGTGGTTAGCTGGTGCCACTGACAGTGAGGTGTGGAGAAGTGATGGGACTTGTGCAGGTCACACAACACAGGGAAGAGGCTGAAGAGAACCTGGACCAGGGTTTCCTGACCGCGCGTCTCCCCCTCTCTCCATGCAGGAAGGGACCCTGCGGTCCATGCCCCAGTCCCTGCCACGTTATCTGCAGACCACGAAACAGAAAATAATGCCACATTGTAACAGGCACCGTTTAGGGGCCAGGCTCTGCACACGCGTGGCCGCGTCTGATCCCCACCATTCCAGGAGGGCAATACCCCCACTTTACAGATGAGGACACTGAGGCTCTCAAAGATATATGTATGATGAGCTTGACTCCCAGATGGTTCCAAACTCAGGATTCAAACTCAGACTTCTCAAATCCTTAGCCACCATGCAACACCGAGTTCTTGAATGGAGCCCAGAGAGGGAAAGTCAGTCACCCGGCTCCAAGCTGCCCTGCCCCATCCCCAGGGGAGGACACCTCGGAGGGCCCTGCCCGTGAATGCCACCAGAAAGCCGAGAGATCCGCGAGACCAGCTCACACCCCACTGTTCCTTCGTTTCGCTCCTCCTTCGTTCCCTCCAGGGAGCAGCTGGATCTGCGGGTTTGCTCCCCAGGACGCGTGGTCATGTCCTCAGGCCCAGACTGCATTCCCGAGGTCTCAGAATACCACATGGCACCACCAGGGCTCTGCTGGGGGCTGGTGACATGCCAGAATGTTTTACGCATTCTACGTTTATCACCCGCTTTTGTTCTTCCCTAAACCCCAGGGCGATGGTTCCGTGACACAGAGGAGGAAACTGAGGCTCAGGTGTGAACCAGGCTCCGTGTTCTCTGCTCCCAGCCTCCTGACACCAGCTTCCCAGGTCCTCACCATTGCTAGCAGGCTTGGGTCAAGATGGCGATTCTGACCCATGCGACGAGAACCCAAGGACCAGGCCAAGCGGGGACATAAAGACAGAGGGGGAGAATCAAGTGCTGGAAGGATGGGCTCCACACCCTGGCGGCTGCAGATTCTGCTTTGTTCTCCCCACCAGGCCAGGGAGGATGCTTCACAGTCCGAATCCCTCACGGCCCTTCTGGAAGGTAGGAATTATACCTTCTCCAGGCTGTGGAAGCTGAGAACCAGAGACTCGTAGTTTGCTCAGGGGTGGCCAAGCTGAGATGCAAGCCCAGATCTATGCACTGCAGTTTGCGGAGATAAGTATGGAAAAAACGCTGTGGGGAGACCTTCTCCACGGCTCCTGTTCTGCACTCCTCCTGGGTGAAGGCGCTGGCAGCTGTGGTTCTGCGTCGTCTTTTCAAGGATGTTTATCCAGGCAACAGCCCTGAAGTAAGGGACAGTGTCCCCTCTGGGGCGGGGAACACATCTGTTTCCTGACCAGGATGGTATCACCCTCTGAGACAAAGCTGGGCAGGTTTGCTAGCAGCTCCCTTTAAAGGAGAGGGGTTCCCTAAGTGTGGGGGTCCCCAGTTGATAGTCTCGGAAGCCACCTGTGCTGTCCGCCTGGCCCCGACGGGACTTGTGGGATGAGGGGCTCTGGTGTGAACAGGAAGCTCATGTTGCTGGGCTCTGGTGTGAACAGGAAGCTCATGTTGCTGGCTGCACCGTGAATAACAAAGTCTTTTACCCATTTAAACCGCAGCAGGCTAACCTGCAGGCGGGGCGAAATCTCACTCTTCACAGTTCTTGACAGACCTGTGCTAAGATTCAAAAACATCAGTCGCATAAATCCTGGGAGGGCGAGCTGGCCGAACAGCAGCACTCAGGACGGACACCACTCGTCGACATGAGACCAAGGTACAGCAGCACAGCAGGCAAGATTCGGCCCTCAGGGGCCACATCCATGGGTGTATTAGAGTTACAGCCAAGGAGGTGACAGATTCTTCTGCAGCATCATGCCTCGTTCTGAGTACACTGATTTATAAGAACACTGAAGACCAGAGCCTGAGCTGGTGAAGTTTCCAGAGGCCATAGTGGTTTGGGAAAATAGTTGAGGGGAATGGCTACATTTAGTACAAAAAAAATAAATAAATAAGAAATGATGTAAAGAGAGGATTCAGGATGATGGCTCAAAAAGAATGGTGATTATGGGCATTCGTGCAATCCTGCACAAGGTGTACATCCACCGTCTCGTTTCATTTTCTCGCCCATGCTGTGAGCTAAGTGTTACTATTCCCATTTAAAAGACAGAGAAATTGAGGCCCTAAGAAGTTAAGCATCTCGTTCCAAGTCGTGGTTGGCAGAGCCAGGCCTGGAACTCGGGCCTACGGCTTCCCCGTCTCAGGTGCTCTCCGTGACCCTGGGCATTCACGGGAGAGGCTCTGTGAGGGCACAGGGCGGGGCTAGGACCCCATAGGCAAAGGGTGACCGCTCCCTTTGCACGGCCCGGACAGCCCAGGGGGAGTCAGCCTCCTGGGGCCATGGGTGCGATGGGTTCCACTCATCCGCTGCCACCTTCCGATACAGATCATCCAAGTCACCACCTCCTGAGCATCCCTCCCTCCGGTGGCTGCTGGGACACAGAGGCAGGTGGACAGCAGGGCTGTAGTTTCCTGGTCCTGGACCACCTTTCATGGGATGGGATGAAGTGTCAGGACCCGGTGCCATCATTGCCTATAACCGGCCATATACCTGTTCACCTGTGTATTCATTACCTGTCCCCACCTGGCGAGCAGGGACTTCAGAGCTTGTTCTCGGTGTGCCCAGTGCCTAGAACAATATCTGACACATACCCACTCAGAGCTTATGAAATATTTGAGAAACAAATGGGCCAGAGGAAAGGTGCTCATTCCAGAAAAGTGTCAACTGCCCCATTAATTTTTAAAGAACAAGAATACCAGTGAAATACCCGGTGAGGTGCACTAAACCCTGGAAGAGCAGTTCAGTCGTGTCCAAGGGATCCAAAAAGCCCTTCTGAACCCCAGATGACTCTGAGTAGAGCGACCAGGCATCCTGGCTCACCCAGGACCGTCCGGGTTTCAGTACCGCAAGTCCTGCACCCTAGGGAACCCCTCAGTCCTGGGCAGACCGGATGGCCTTAGCCTTACATCCGAGTTACCGTTCTGACAGTGAAGTTCTGAGATTCAGGGGGGGTGAGCCTTCTCTTCAAACCCAAGTCCCATCACCTGTCTTCTGCAGAGGTCTTAACCTCTCTGGGCTCCATCCCTCTTTAGTAAACTGGGTTCACACCATGTCATCACCCAGGTTCACACCTGGGACTGTTTAAAGGATGGAAAAAAAAAGGCTGCATGGAAGCCTGTGTGGTCCAGCAAGCAGCAGTCACCCTGCGGGGGTACCGGGGAGGGTGCCGGGGCCTGGGGAGTTTGACGGACAGGGTATGGGGCGCAGTGGCAGGACTGGGTGTTGTCAGTAACTGGTGGCCTTGTGGAGAGCTGTGACTCAGACCCCGGGAGGAAATGCCTGGAAAAGCTGAAGAAAAACATGGTTTTCTACCCAGCTTTTCTCGTGCGTTTACTGACTCCCTCTCTCTCCATGCGTTTATTAAGTATTTCCCAGCTCCGGCCCTGGGCTGGGCAGCGGTGCTCCTGACATAAAGGAGAGGGAAGCTCTGCCCTCAGGGGAACCTGTCCACGCTCTGAGCAGGACACAGAAGGGCGGGGGGAGGGCCACTTCGGCACAGAGCATGCCTGCGCCCCTCTAGGCCCCTCCCCCGCCTTTTGGCCTCTTGAGAGCCCCGCCCCCACCTCTGGCGCCAGCCTGTCTGTGCTGTGGATCAACTGCTTCGGCCACAATCCACTCTGCCACACAGGCCCCAGGGAGGGAGGCGCAGACTGCCCGAGGGCTGGGCTGAGCAGGTTTGAGACACAGGATGCGTGTGTTCGGGGCTCAGACCTCCCTTACTCCCACTTCGACACTCTGCAATCGTGGGCGGCATTTATTAAGTATTTCCCAGCTTTAATCGCTTTTACTTGCTCAGCCCCAGCCTGGTCTTACCGCCTCCCACCTGGGCGACTTTGGGCCAGACGCTCAAGCTCCCAGCCTCGGTATCCTCCTCTCTGAAATGCGCATGTGATTGACAGGACTGCCTTCGCGGATGGTCGTCCGGGCAGAGCCTGACCCTCAGCAGGTGCTCAAGATTCACTGCCCCATCTGTCCCCTTCTTCTGCTCTCCCAGGTAGGCTTCTGCCTCACCTGTCTGCATGCTTGAGAGCCATGTCCGGTATGAAATGTGCGCACACCATGCTGGTAAGGAAGGGTGACAAAGATGGCGAGGCTGGCGATAGCTTCTTTTTGCTTCCTCAGCACCCTCGACACAGCACGGGGGCGTCTCCACGGCCCAACCTGCCTGATGGATTCGGTTACTGGAATGAATCTTCATGGGGAGGGAAGAAGGATTGGCAGGATGTCTGAGCGGATGCAGGGCATGCGGGTGGCACTGCCATGGGTCAGCGAAGACTGGCGGGGGTGCAGGGAGCCCGGACAGCTCATTAGTCATCTCCCTCTGGTCCCCCTCAAAGCCACTGGAAGCTGAATTTTAATGAACTTCTAATCAGCTCCTAGTGTTCTGTGCCGAGGAGATGAATGAGGGACTGTCGCAGGGTCTGGAGAGGACGCACGGGTCCCAGCTGTTGGCTGCCAGCCCGGTGGGCCTGAGGCTGAAGCAACTTGGTCCCCACCCTCTGCTTTCATCCTTCTGGGGAATGGGGCTCGCTAGAGCCCAGGAGCCTGGGTGAAGGCCCACGGGACCCCAGCCCTGGTCCCTGAGCTGTCTAACTCCTGGCACACAGACTCCACACCCAGATCACCAGCTGGCTCTCTTGGTGTCTCATGGAATATCTTGTCTCAAGACACCGTGAAGAAACTCAAAAGGCAACAGCAGTGTGGAAAGTTTGGTCAGCCCAAAGGTCTGGCTCTTGCATTCTGGTACCAGAGACTCACCTGAGAGGTAAATACATATGTTACCTGCATTTTTCAGCATTCAGAAGAGACAGGGAAGTGCCGAGTGGGGGTCCCACAGTTGGTAGGGGGAGGCGGTGAGCCAGATGCTGACAAAAGTGTTACATTCCTTTTCCACCATGAGGGAAAAGGAGAAGGGAAATATGAAAATGTAGTTGTTAAAAACACGGGCTTAAGAAAATTCTGCTTCCAGACAAGATGGTGTATGTAGCAGGGGTTGGATGTACCCTCTCAACGGAGACGACAGCAACAAAAGGACAAAATAATGAAAATGGTTTTCAAGATATTAGACATCGGGCAGTGAAGGACACTGACCCTTAAGGGATACGCAGCAAACAAGGTGAGCTTTACGACCACCTCAGTTTACTGCCTGGGCTGTGGAGCAAGCAAGGGGACCCAGGCAGAGGCCGGGGGACCCACCGACTGAAGAGACAGGACAGAGAGTCTAGGGGGGGCCAAAGCTACGGGAGACCACGTGCAGTGTGGACAGAGCTATGTAGATCGGGCATCCTGGAGGTCTGCGGCAGTCACCGGAGGACCCAACAGGATGACAGGGCGCGGTGCCTGGCACCGCACAAGCCGGACGCTGTTCCAGAAACTCCGAACAGGCCGGGAATAGTGCCGTCTCCACCTGCCATTTTGAAAGGCTCATAACGCACAGGGCACCGGGTAGAATACTCGGAACAGCCCTGCCTCAGTGGGAAATGATTACTCAGACTAGAGACGGCTCTGGTCCCGCCTGACAAAGCTTAAAAGACAGATCCAAAGAGAACAAACTGTGTTTAAGTGACATACGGACATCCCGGAAGAAAGCTCGAGAATATTTACAGGACTATGAGAATATCTAGCCTCCAATGAGGTAAACGTTACAGTGTTTGGCACCCAATCAAAGCTTATAAAGATTACAAAATAGCAGGAAAGCATGACTCATAATAAGGAGATAAAGCAATCAGTCAAAACCAGCCCAGAATGGACCAGATTTACAATTAGGAGATAGGACATTAAAACAATTGTTATAACTGTATTCTATATGTTCAAAAAACTGGAGGAAATATTGAATATGGTAAGAAAACTGAAGACATGAAAAAGACCCAAATTAAGCTTGAAATATATAAGATATCCAAAGAAAATATTGATGACCTTGAAGACATATCAATAATTATCCAAATGAAACACAATCAGGAAAAAAGAACTTGAAAAAAATGAATAAAAACACAGGCTAGGAGCTGATAAGAAGTTCATTAAAATTTGGCTTCCAGTGGCTTTGAGGGAGACCAGAGAGGTGGGGGGAGAGCAAAAAGAAGGGGAACAGAAAAAATATGTGTAAAGAAATAATGGCAAACTCATACAATTCAATGGCAAAAACCAAACAATCCAATTAAGAAATGGACACAGGACCTCAACAGGCATTTTTTCAAAGAAGATATTCGAATGGCCAACAGGTACATGAAAATGTGTTCAACATCACTAATCATCAGAGAAATGCAAATTAAAGCCACAATGAGATATCACCTCACACCTGTTAGACCAGCTACCGAAAGACTAGAGCCAACAGGTGTTGGTGAGGATGCGGAGAAAAGGGAGCCCCGTGCACTGTTGGAGAGAGTGTAAATTGGTGCAGTCACCATGGAACACAATACAAAAGTTCAAAAGATTAAATTCAAAAATTAAAAATAGAACTGCCAGCAATTCCATTTCCTGGTATATATCTGAAGGAAATGAAATCACTATCTTGAAGAGGTATCTACACCCCATGATCACTGAAGCATTATTTATAGTAGCCAGGACATTGCAACAACCCAAGTGTCTATACTTGGATGAATGGATAAAAAAATGTCACACACAACGAAATACTATTTAGCCATAAAAAGAAGGAAAATCTTGCCATTTGTGAGGGCATGGATGGACTCTGAGAGAATTAGGCTAAGTGAAATATGTCACACAGAGAAAGACAATTACTGTATGCCCTCACTTATACATGAAGTCTAAAAATAACCAAACTCATAGAAACAGAAACCAAATTTGTCATTGCCAGAGGCAGGGAGTGGAGGAACTGGGTGAAGGTGGTCAAAAGGTACCAACTTCCACTAATAAGGTGAGTAAGTCCTGGGGCTGTGACACATGGTATGGTGACTGTAGTTAACTATACTGTATTGTATATTTGAAGATTTCTAAGAGAGTAGATCTTAAAAGTTCTGGTCACAAGAAGAGTAGAATTGTAACGATGCAAGGAGACAAATATTAACTAAATTTATTGTGGTAATCACTTTGCAATATATACATATATGAGTACATCATTATGTTGTACACCTCAAACTTATACCACGTTATATGTGCACTTTATCTCAACGAAACTGAGGCGGGGGGAAGAAATGGCAAAAACATTTTCCAAAGGTAATGAAAAGTTTAAATCCACACATGCAGGATACTTCCAAGCCCTAAGCACAAGAAACATGCAATAAATGACACTAAGGCACATTATAATCAACATGGTCAAAATCAATAAGTAGAAAACTGTAAAAGTGGCCAAAGGGGGTTAAAAAGACATATCACGTTAAGAGGAATAAAATAGGGTGGCAGCAGACTTCTCACTGGAGATGATGCAAGCAGGAAGATGATGGAACAATATATTTGAAGTACTGAAAAACAAACCACTAACCTAGAATCCTATGCCCAGTAAAATATAACTTCTAAAAATGAAAGCCAAACAAAGATTTTTTTTTCCAGACATACAAAAGCTGAAAGAATTTATCACTAGCACTTCTGCACTACTAGAAATGTTAAAGTCTGTTACGCAGGAAAAAAAACAAACAAATCCATGGAACCATGGTCTACAGAATGGGATAAAGAACACTGGAAATAGAAATCATATGGGAAAATATATGAGTTTTTTTCTTACTATTTACATCTCTTTAAAAAACAATTGACTTTTAACAAACATAACAATGTAGTATGACATGTAGAAGTGAAATGTGTAACAGAGCAGAAAAGCTGAGAGGAGAAACAGAAGTATATTACTGTAAGGTTCTTATACTATATGTGAAGAGAAGCAATGTCACTATAGGCAGGCTGTGATAAGTTAAGGATATAAACTTTAAATCCTAAAGCAACCACTAAAATGACAAAACAAAGACTTATAGCTAACAAGCCAACATAAGACATGACATGGAATAACGATTTCTCAGTTAATCCAAAAGAAGGCAGAAAAAGAGGGAAAAGAAAACAAAGAACAGATGAGACCAATAAAAAAAAAAAACACAAAAAACAAAAAATCAACCCAGCAAGATAGCAGATTTCAACCCAACTACATAAACATCACATTAAACGTAAATGGTTTAAACATGCCAATCAGAAGGCAGAGATTGTCAGACTAGATTTAAAAAATAAGCCAAAGTGGCACAGAGATCTGGGTTTTAATCTTAGCTGTGCGCCCTGGGCAAGTGACTCTGCCTCTCAGCCTCGGTTTTCTCATCTAGAAAATGGATCTTAAAATCGTCTACTCCATGGGACTATTGTAAGGATTTAATGAGATTCTGTGTATTGTTCAACACAGGGCCTACCTGGTACCCCCTACGCATTTAATAAATGCGTAATAAATGGCGTAATGGCAAGGTACAGGGATATCTTAGGGAACAGAACAGGAAATGAACTGAGATGGGTTTCCGCCATCTCAGAGTAAAGGACCCGGGGTTCTGACCCCCCAAAGCAAGGCTGAGCACATACCTTGTGTGCTCTATAAACACTCAAGTCTTTAATTAGAGACTTGCAATCCACCTCCAGATGCCCCGTTTTCTCAGCTCTGTGAGATGCAATTATTGCAAGTCACATGGACTGCCTTGGCTCTTAAAACACTACTTAAAAATTTGGTCTACAAAAAGCACTACAGATTTTTCCTTCTTAACTGCTCATTACACTCTTGCAAAAATGTAGCACCATCTCCTCTTTGGATGCGGGTTTAATTAGAATGATAAAACATTTAAATCTTTTAAATGGGAATCTGAAGACAGGCCCTTTGGTTAAAAACGTTTGTGATAATAGACAATTTTTATTTTAACGGTAATTCTTGCTTTAAGAAAAAAGAGCGGTAGCTGGCTGGGGAAGACATTCTCTAAGTAGCAGATTGCCAGACTCCCTAGATTTCTATTTTTCTGTGCAGTGCTCGGTTCCCCTGGAGAAGGGACTGCAGATGCTTTGGAGCTGACCTCACAGGACCCAAGCGTAGCTATGACCATTTCAAGAGATAACAGAACCCTCTTCAACACTACCAGATGTGTTTTGTGCTTTTTTCCCCTCTTCCATGAAAAATGATTAAAATGCAAATTAACTATGAGCCTCCAGGGGAACCAGGGGGAGGGAGGGCTGGAAGGAGGACTGGTGGGAGGTGGATCTGCATCTCAGCTAAGATTAGACCGCACATGCTGTCTTCCAGAAAGATCCACCCCATCAACGTGATGTGCCAAGTGTGACCTTGTCCTCCCCCCGGCAAGGCCAAGGTTCTGAGAGCCAGGCTGAGGGGAGAAGTAGGGGAGCGGGTTGGACCTACTCCTCAGACACGGGAAGCTTCCTCAGATCTCCCCGGTGGGTAGGGATTGCACCGTCTCCCCACCCTTCCGTCCGTGTCTCCTCACTCCGCCCCACGTCCTATAGCCTCGCTTCCCTCTATAACGCGAGGAACTTATATCTTACCAAATAGTACACATTAAGTCGAACCATGTAAAACTGTCATTTTGTAGACCAACAATGGTCAAACACCTGCAGCTTCACGTGGTTCAGCTCAACAAAGCCACGGCTTGCTTCCTCAGCAATAATTTACTTCTCTCCCGGGCTTGGTCATTGACTACATGGTTTTGTCAAGCTCTATACACACCTGACAGTTTAGAGGCACTACACTGGCAGGATGAATCCAGCCCACACACCTGCTCTGCTTGGTCCACAGAGTAGCTAGTCTCCAAGGGGGCACGGGCATGCTGCTCCCCACATCTATCAAGAGGTGAACTCTGATTCCCCTCCCCTTACACCTGGGCTGGCCTTAGGACTTTCTTCACTAAAAGAATGCAGTGAGTGACACTCTGGGGCTTCCGAAGCTCAGTGACAAGCTTCGCGGCTTCCACTTGAGTGAGAATGCTTTTGGGAGGACAGGCAGTGCCCCATGAAGTGCAAAGAGCCTGCGACCGCCACCCTGGGAGGAGGCCCCAGGTGCCTGAAGAAACGCCTGCAGGATGAAATGCCAAGTGGAGAGAATGGCCGAGTCGCACGGAGGTGGCAGACACGTGCGTGAAGACGCTGTGTGGGAAGATCCAGCCCCAGCTGATGCCGCTGGAGCAGAAACAAACTGCCCGAGTCCTTCCCACATTCTGGTCCCACAAAACTGTGAGCAAAATAAAAATGACTGCTTTACGCTACTAACGGAAACAATAAGCCATGAATCACTGAAACGGCTCGCATCACGGTGGGTTGGTTCAGTAAAATTTTTTAATTAGTTGCCAAGACTGAAAAATCCGGAATGCATGTAAAAATCAGGATTTTAAGTTTTCTTGAAAACCCAGAAGAAGCCGCAGCGCTGGGCCTGTGTGTGTGCATGGCCTGAGTGATGAGTTGGAGCTCAGGGAGGGCACACACGCCTCCCTCCAGGCCAGGCCCCTGCTCTCCCAGCCCCCACAGCCTCCACCCCACTCTTCTCCCCTCCATGAGGTCACCCGCCTGGCCCCAGCCTCCCTGGCTTCATCTCCCACTCCTCCCCCCATGACAGGGTCTGAAGACCCATGAAAAGCAAGGATCTTGGTTCTTCTGTTAGTGGGAGGGCCTGGTACGCAGGTAACATGTGCTGAATGACTAGATGGATGGTTCCGTGAGCAAAGCAATTCTGTTCCCATTTCACAGATGACGAAACTAAGGCTTAGAGAAGTGATATGTTTACTGCCTCCCTAAGACCAGAGGCTACTAACAAAAGAACCAAGAACCTTACTCTTTAATGGACTTCAGAACCTGTCATTGGTTGAATCATGTCTCCCAAAGAGACAGACTTGAACTCCGAGCCCCAGTGGCTGTGAATGTGACCTTTGAAAATGGGATCTCTACAGATGTAAATAGGTTAAGAGAAAGTCATTGTTGGGGGGGGGGGGCTCATCCAACATGACTTGTGTCTTGATAAGAAAAGGTGAAGAGACACAAAGAGACACTGGAATAGTGGCAAGTGACAAGAGGCAGAGATTGAAGTGATGCATCCACAACCCAAAGACAGAAGCAACACCATGAAGCTAAGAGAGAGGATGGAACAGACTGTCCCCTCGATCCTTCTGCCTACCGATTAAAGTGGACTTCTCATTCCCACCGGCCGGCACCTTCTGTAACCTGGCCCTGGCCTCTCTCACAGCTTTCCTGTGGCCCCACCCCCACCCTCCAGCTACCTGGAGGATTCCGTGAAGGTATTCAGGGTCTCCCTCCTTCATGGCTCTGCTTAGAATGCCCTGATTCCCAGGCTCACCAGGGGACATCTGCCCATCTGCATCCATCAGAACCTCCACCCTCAAAGGCCTGATGATGACAGGTGTTCTGGGGGAGAGCATTTGATGTCTCAAATTTATTGACTTTTCCTGGGAGTGTCTTTTTATGCACATACATCTTGTCTTGCCCTCATCCAATCACCTAACAGACTCTCATGGAGGGCCTACTATGTGCCAGGCATCTTGGTCTCCCTTGAAGGGAACGGCCTGGCTCATCATTTCTGCAATACTCTGTGAGCACCCAGAAATCTACACCCCATTCAGCTCCGTCCTCCAGCATCCCCATCCCAGTGCCTGACACGGAGCTTGGCACAAGGGAGGTACTCAACGTTCACTGGACAAGTGGGTGGAGGTGCTACCATTTCTCTATCAAACTGCCCACTGCTGATGCGTGTGGCGACGGTGACTTAGCCCTGCTCACGTGGTGGTCACTGCATGCTCAGATCACGTGCTGAGCACTGAACTTGAGCCGAGCACTGCTAATGCTACCGTGTAAGGAGTGACAGTCTCCACCCCTGCAGTGACAAGAGGTGCAGAGCGGCACGAGAAAGCAACCACCACCACAGCAAGACCACGTCCCGGGGGACCGAGGGATGAGTCACTGTAAACGTCTGCCCTGGCCCTCACGTTGTGTCTTCAGGGTGAAGCGATAAAGTGGAAATCTGAAACCCAGTTCTTCTTCTTACTAATGGCGGGTCCCGGGTGAATTATTTAATCTCACTGACGTTCCATATTCTGGACAGCAGCGCCTGGGGCGTCGACTTGTAAAGATTTACCGTAATAAAGTGTGCAAGTGCTCCGTGTCTGGCACAGAGCGGGTGCTCAGCGACCCTTAGCACCTCTCCCCACTGTGCCTCCCTTTTCTGTTCCTTTCCACCAGCTCAGGACTGAGCATGTACCTAATGCCCAAACAGCTGTCCAGGGGAATAAATTAACCATAGGAAATTTGAATGGTAAACAACAGAGAAAAAGAAAAAAATAACCCAATCTCTGTGCAGGCTCTATGTTTATTCAGTCAAGTTACCATAGCAACTCGTGATGTTCCAGCCAGCCCCAGGGTGAGCAGAGATCAATTTAGTTTTTAACCATAGAAACACCAGTTGTTCAGTGGGATCCAGAGGGAAACGCTGTGTGAGCACCTCTCCTCTCCAGAAATAAATCTGGCGAAACGTCCGTACTTACTGTGTAGCTAAAGTCACCACTATTTAAAATGATGTCCACATGGCAGTATTCATAAACATGGGTACAAGAACAGGAGACAGAAAAATTAGGTTAGCCTTAGGTTAGCTAACCAAAAATGGTTAGCCTTGCTCTGCAATTAGCATTATGGAAACAATTAGCATTATGGAAAGTGTGTTAAGAGGTTGTGAGGAGGTGGATCTGGGTTTCCGGGGCCAACTTGGGGATTCTACATCCTTTCAAGCCTCCATCTGGGGACTAGCTGTCCCTACAGCCTGGATTTGGCTGTTACTTTTTAAACAGGCTTCCGCCGCAGTGAAGTTTGGGGAGAAAGGAAATGTTCCCTCAAACTGCATTTTCTGGAAAATTAAACAGCAACAAGCGAAGCCCCTGCCACACACCCAGCGTGGACCCAGGGGACCTCGGTGGACCCAGGGGACCTCAGTGGCCCACTTGCCTATCCGCCCCCAACACCACCAACCCCATAGAAGGTGCAATTTGGTAGGCTGGGACCTGCTCTTGCAAACCAAATGGGGCCCTTCCCTGGAGCCAGGGAGGCCATGGTCGGCACTGGGTCCTCCCCAGGGCCACATATCGTGTGTGCCTTTGTTCTGGTTCCAGACAGCTGAGGCAGGAAAACGGAAAGATGGCCCAACCTCACGATTCAAGGGGATTCTCGGGGAGCAAAGATAAAGCGATGAGCGGTCATCTGTCTTTCCTGCCTTTGGGGACCTGTTTTGTGTCCAGGGAAGAGTTGTGGTCGCGCCAGCACTGACTGCTACAGACTCAGCACAAAGCAAACCAGGACAAAGCGATCGCGGCGGGCGCTGGGGCGTTGGGCTGGACACAGAGCCAAACCCTCGCTCGCCTCGCTCGCTCGGGCTGTGTTCTCCGCTTAAAGGGGGAGAAAAGCTTGTTGGGGGGCAAGTCAGAGATTACCCGGTGCCTCGGGAAGATACAGAATGGGAAAGTGAGGTTGCCCGCCCACTCGGGTTTGCATGCATCTGGGCTGCCCGGCCTTGGGGGGGCTCCGTACAGGGACAGCGGGTGGGGGATGGGAGGGGTGTGGGGGATGGGCGGGGTAGAGGCCACTTGCACTGCTTAGGCTCCTTGCACCCTGGGAACAAGTCAACCCACTGAGCTCAAGGCTCGCAGCCCGTCGCACCCCCGGGGAGCCGAGCTCCCCACCCACGACGCGCGCACCAGGTGGGAAAGCCCCGCTCCTGACAAAGGACGGGAGCGAGAACCGCGGGCGGGCGCCGCCGCCTGGCCAGAACCCTCCGGCCAGAACCCTCCGGCCAGAACCCTCCTGGCCAGAACCCTCCCGGCGCGCCCAACCCCGGCGGCGAGGGCGAGACCCTGGTCCCGAACCTGCCCAAACTTGGCGGCCCGGGGCGCGCACGAAAGTAGCCCCCGTTACCTGCGCGGCCATAAAGGACAGATCCATGGTGTCACTGCTGCCCGGGCTGCTGCCGCCCGCGCTCGAGTCTTCGCTGCTGCTGCTGTCGCCCCCGCTGCTGGTCCAGCCGCCTGCACAGCTGGCCCGGAGCGGGCCGAGCAGCGAGCGCGCGTCCCCGGACCTCGGCAGCCCCGGCGCAGCGGCGCGTCCCCAGCCCGACCGGCGCCCTCGGCTGGCTCAGCGCCCGCGGCTCCAGACAGCGAAGGGGCGGAGGGCCGGGGGTGCGCGAGCGGGGCGGGGCTCCGGGGACCCGGCTCCCCTCCACGTGACCGCTCCCAGCCCCACCCCCCAGGGCGGGGCCGGCGGAACCACCACGCTCACAGTCCTGCCCCTGCGTGGGCTGCGTGGAGAAACTGAGGCCTGGGGTCGCCCAGCTGGTCTGCGCTGGAACCAGCCTGGAGTCCAGGTCCAGGGCTCTTGCTGCCGACCGTGCCATTGAGCCCAGCCCGCCGAGGGCGACCAGCGCCGCTCTCCTGGGGCAGGCATGCCTTGCCCCGGGCCCGAGAATCAGGGCTGGAGTGACCGACTGTCTGTGCCACCTCGTTGCCCAGAACCCCGCGTGCTCCATGCTCGGGAACTGGGGAGAAGGACGTTTAAATCCTAGCTCTGCTCTGTTGTGTGGCTTGGGCGAATTAGGGTCCCTCGCAGCCTGGATTTTGTCATCTGTAAAATAGAGAAAACAGAACTTGAGGATTAAATGAGATCATGTACCTGGTACGTAGTGTCTTAAAGAGATGTGAGTTCTGACACGGCTAATGACATAATAGGTGTGCAGCTTGCACAGCGGGGCCCTGCGATCTTCCCTGACGACACAAGGGCGTCTCAAACACGGTGCAGACGCCGGAGCTGAGGACGACAGCAGAGATGCCCAAAGGGGCCTGTCCCCGTGTGTGTGTGTCTCTGTGTGTGTCTGTGTGTCTTTGTGTGTGTGTGTCTGTGTGTGTGTCTGTGTGTCTGTGTGTGTCTGTGTGTGCCTGTATGTGTGTGTGTGTGTGTGTGCGTGCACCCCAGACTTGGTGTAGTCTGCAGAAGAGCAGGTGAGAGCCATGCCCTCATCTGAGGCCTCACTGGTAGGGAATGGATTGTGCTCTGGCGAGTCTCATTACTGTGTCCCTCCTGGGGGTATCCCTCCCAGGGCCTTCTTACCCATGGTCATCATGAGCCCCTGTGAGGGGTGTGCCCAGGGACTCTCAAGCTTTCTCAAGTGCCTTACTGACAGCCAGAGACTGCACGTGCATGTTCCCCTGAAAATTCATACGTTAAAACTTTAATCTCCAATGTGATAGTAATCGCAGATGGGGCTTTTGAGAAGCACGTTGGGAGAGCTCTTGTGCTGGGGTTAGTGCCCTTATAAGATGATACATCAGAACAAAAGATCTTAATTTTAATTTAGTCAAAGTTTATTAATATTTTCCTATACAGTTAACCCTTGTTTATGAAATCCATTCCCAACTCGAGGCCATAAAGATACTCTCCTGTAGCTTCTTATTATTTGTATTTCAGTCTTTTTTGTAACTGATTATTAAGTAGGAATGGTTAAGGAAGCAATTTCATTTTTCCTACATTAATAGTCAACATCCCAACCCCTGTATCGGGCGGTCCAGGCTTCTCTCTTTGGGGTTGATTAGCGGCACCAAACTTGTTAGGTTTCCATCTAGGTGTGTGTCTGTTTCTCTGTTGTCTGTCCTGTTCCAATGGTTGTCCGTCTCTCCCTTCGTTAATGCTTTTCTGATGGTCAATTTTATGTGTCAACTCGACTGGGCCATGGGAGTTCTGGATAGCTGGTTAACATTATTTCTGGATTTGTCCATGGAGGCATTCATGAAGAGATGACCATTTGAATTGGTGAGCAAAGCAGGTGGCCCTCCCCGATGTGGGAGGTACCATCACACCCCTGAGGGCCTGAGGAAGACTTAAAGGAGGAGGAAGCGCGAATGCTCCCCCTCCTGACTGCTTGAGCTGTTTTAAATTTCGATTACAACCAGTTTGTTGTTTACTTTTATGAACTGGGCTTTTGGTGTCAACTCTTAAGAACTCTTTGCCTAGTTCTAGGTCCTGAAGATTTTCTCCTGTGTTTTTCTCTAAAACATTTATTGTTTTATGGTTTACATTTTAAGTCCTGATCTATTTTGAGTTAATTTTTATATCAGGTATGAGACTTCTGTAGAGGTTCATATTTTGCTTATGGACTGCTTCTCAAAAAGACCATCTTTCCTCCACTGTATTGCTTTTCCATTCTTGTCAAAATCAATCCAGCTCGTTAGTGTGAGTCTATCTCTGGGTTCTATATTCTGCCCCATTGATCTATATGTTTGTCTCTTTGCTGATACCACATTCTTGATTACGCCAGCTAGATGAAAAGCCTTAAAATTGGGTAGACTGATTCCTCTCGCTTTATTTTTCCTTTTCAAAAGTGTTTTCACCTACTCTAGTTCTGTCTTGTCTTTCTATATAAATTTTAAAACAATTTTGCCTGTATCTACAAAAAGTCCTGCTGGGGTGGAATGATGTTAAGTTTATATATCAAATTGGAGAGAAATTACATATTTATTCTGTGAGTCTTCCAATCTGGAAAGGTAGCATGTGTCTCCATTTATTTACATCTTTGATTTTTTTCCATCAACGTTGCATCGTTGGTAGCACACAATTCCTGGACATGTTTGTTCAATTCACATTTCAGTGTTTCTTTCTCTCTCTCTCTTTTTTTTTAGTGATTCTAAATGGTATTGTGCTTTTCATTTTGATGTTCACATGTTTGTTGCCAGCTCACCTCATCTCCCTTATTGGCAGTTTCTCTTCCTTGGTTTCAGTTACCTGCTGTCAACTGCTGCCTGAAAGTGTTACATGGAAAATTTCAGAAAGAAACAATTTGTAAGTTTTAAGTGCGCTCTGTTCTGAGCAGCATGACTAAATCTTGCACCACCCTGTTTCGTGTGGCGCGGGATGTGCATCAGCCCTTTGTCTGCCTCCACCTATCAGTCACTTAGTAGCCACCTCAGTCATCAAACTGGTTGCCACTGTACCACAGTCCTTGTGTTCAGGTCACCCTTGTTTTACTTAATAATGGTCCCAAAGTGCAAGAATAGTATTGCTGGCAATCAGACGTGCCAAAGAGAAGACATAAAGTGCTTCCTGGAAGTGAAAAGGTATATATGAATAGGAAAAAAAACATAGTTTATATATAGGGTTTGGTGCTATCTGAGGTTTCAGGCATATACTTGGTGGTTTTGGAACATAGCCACGTGGATAAGGAGAGGGGCCGTAGTCTCCAGAAAGATCATTTATTCTATCTCTTTCCTCCGGTGACCTAGAATTTATTTCCTTGCCTTGCCTGTTGCACTGACCAGCACTAGATTTGATAGGCATGGTTTTCTCTTTGTGAGGACCCTGGGTGACAGGCAGGACAAGGACGAAGGTGGAGGAACCTGCACGAGGCGGCTCAGCCGAAAAGCAGAGCCCTCGGCCCTGCAGCCCTCGTCACCCTGGTGACGATGGAGTGGACATCTCCTCTGGACAACGCCCTGCGGTGACCCGCCCGGCAGGCCCAGCCTCGCTTATGGGGAACCCACACCTTTCCTGGGACTCAGCCGTGAAAAGAAAGAGAGACGGGCCAGGAGGCGAGCTGAGGATGTCTATCTGTTCGCTTGTTTCTTTTTTATGTTTTAAACCCAAACACCCTCGAGCAACAGCATGTGGTCAATGCCTCCATCAGGCTATGGGGCCTAGGACGCGTTCCTCCTTCTCTCCGGGCCAGGTGCTTTCATCTCTAGCAGAAGGGGCAGACGTGGTCTTGCAGGTCTCACCAGAAGCTGACATTCCCACGTCTTTAATTTAGCCACTGTAGTGGGCGTAAACTGTTCCTTAATTATGGTTCAGATGTGCATTTCCCTGATGACTAGTGATATTGAATGTCTCTTCTGCCTGCCATTCTTTATTGCCATTTGTATATTTTTTTTGTGTGTAGGGTCTGTTCCAATCTTTTGCCCGTTTAAAAACGTTGGATCAATTGGCTTTTTATTATCAATTTGTAAGAGTTCTGTATGTGTTTTGGGTACAAGTTTTCTGTCAGGTGTGTGTACTGCAAATATTTTCTCTTAGTCTGTGTTTTCATTTTTTAATGGTGTTTTTCACAGGAAAGTTCTTGGTTTTGATCAAATCTAATTGATCTCTTTTTTTCTTGCATTATGCTTTTCATGACCTATCTAAGGCATCTTTGCCTGCCTCGAGGTCATGAAGATTTTCTCCCTTTTTTCCCCCAGAAGTTTTATAGTTACAGCTTTTATGTTTAGGTCTATGACCTATTTTTGTTTTTATATATGTCGTGAAGTAAAGTTTGAGATTTTTTTTTCTTTGCTTTCCCAGATGGATGTCCAATTGCGCCAGCATTATTTATTACGATGACCTCTCCTTTCTCCACTGAATTGCCCAGGACTGAGATGAGACTTAAGGAGACACAAAATGTAAAGTGGCAGTCTTGGTGTTAACTCTGCAGTCCGGCGACCCTGAGAGGGTATGTCCCCTTGCATTTGATCCCTAGGCACCTTGCCGGGCCCACCCACTGAGCGTAAGCACCTCACGGATCTGCACATTAGAAGTATCAATCTCCTTTCTGTAGCTGGCCTTGAGCGACCTCATCCAAGCGTATAATGATCCAGGCACATCCGCTGTCTAATCAGCGCCTTCTCCTGGGTGGCTAGTGGCCTCTCATATTTAACCTGGCCAGCACTGAGCCATTATGATCTCTCCCTTGCACCCAGTTGCATCACAAGCAGATAATGGCCCTCTGTGTACAAGCTCTTGTGTTGCACACTCCACGCGGTGCCTGGCGAGTGGGGTTCAAAGCCAGCTGTACTCCTCTCGTGGAATCCTGTGCCCAGGTGAGGGGCTGTGTCTGTCCAGAGGAAGGGGTGCCTTCGCTTACTGCCCAAAGGCCTCGCCAGGGCCGGCGGACCCAGGAATTATCCTTCAGCTTCTCTCTCTCTTCCACCCACTCTCAGCTCACTAAATAAACCAGGGCTTTTTTTCTGTCCCGGGAGCACAGAAATATATTTTCCTTCAGGGGCGGAGTCTTCGCTCTTCCTTCTGCTTAAACTCTCTTCCTCTACCATCTTTCTCTGGATGGTTTGGGTTTCATTTCAAAAGCCGCCTCCTCCAGGAGGCCTTCCTTAGCTTAAGCAACCTGTCCGTAAAATAAAAAAGCACCATATTTTATTTTTTTCCATAGCATGTCTTCATTTTCGAGTTTATTTACTTGTTAGAAGAGACAATTTGCCGTGGGCTCTGAGTGTCCTGGGTTTCAGGCCGTTTGCATGTTCTCAGGCCTGGCGGCTTGGCGTGGGGACGGCAAAGGGGACAGATCTTTGCACGGACGCTTAGAGGATTTGAGTTCCAGGCACAATCTCCAGGCTGCTGTGATGCCAAGTACTGGATACATAATTCATGTGCACAGAGAACTTGAGATCCTGAGAGGAGGAGCATGCTGTTCTTTCAAAGGTTTTCATTCAGCCTGAAGGTCAGAGTGTGGGGGAGGGGAGAGGGAGGAAGGGAGGATGTCTGACCCTGTCACTGAGCCTCATCTGGGACTCAGATGGAGAGGGCAGGGGGCCACTGAGGCCCTGGAAGGCCCTTAAAAGGGTTTAAGAATTCATGAGATTCTCACTGAGTGACTTGATAAATTATTCAGGGCACCTCACTGGGTGGAGATGGCTCAGGACTCGCTTTTCTTTCGGCAGCAGATAAAATTGAGGGCAGCTGTGGGGCCGGCAAAATGCACAGGAAGTCCTGCTGTGCTTTGAAGGCTGGCCCCAACTGTCCCTCCTCTGTCAACCCTCTCAGTAAGACACGTTTCTTTCCTGACCATTCACTGCAGGGTCTCCCATGGCGTTTTTCAAAAAGTAATCCCTAGATCACTATCCAGATCACCAGGGACCTTATTAAAAGGCAATTCTTCCCGAATTAAATTTTCTGGAAGGAGACCATGCAATCATGACCGTTCCCCAGATGGTTCGGATGCCTGCCCATCTCCCTCCCAGACAAAACTAAGCCTTCTCTTCTCTAGGCCTCCCTGGGACTCTGTTATGAAATTGCAATGCAATTTCCTTCCGCCTAACGGGTCTCTGCTGAGCACACAGGCATTGCATCTCACATAGGTGGCCTCCAAACCCCAGAAAACGCAGGCTCAAAGAGCTGAAGAAATTCACTCAGGTCCCTCCGCAAATATGGGCCAAGCCAGGATGTGAACCCAGATCCAGCTGATTGCAGAGTCCCCATGTCTTCGACCCTGTGGTTCCTGTCTGTCGGAGACCTATATTTTAGTTGGACCAATGCAAAACAAACCATTATAAAGTGAGGAAGGAAGTCATTCGTTCTTTCATTCAACGAGTATTCCATTCACCCACTAGTATGCAGTTCCTGAGCACCTACTGTGTGCTGGGTGCCGCGTGCCTGGAAAGGGTAGAGAGAGCTGTGCGAAGCGCCGACGGCAATGAGAAGGAGCCGTCGCAGATGGTCCACAGTAACCCATTTGGGGAGGCTGGAGAGTTGGGTTTGCATCTTGGCTCTGCCACTTGCTCGCTGGATGACGTCGGGCAAGGTCCTTAACCTTTCTGAGCCAGAGTTTTTCCAGCGCTAAAAGTGGAGGATTGAATGAGATGATGGAAAGGGCGCCCAGCATCGTATCTGGCACATAATAGGTGTGCTGTCAGCGGAAGGGGAGAAGGTTAGATGAAGTCCATGGAGTGGGGGGTGGGGGAGGAAGGCATTCGTTTTATACGCAGATTGCTTGCTCATCTGCTGCGTCTATTCTGGCTTATTCACATTCGTCGGAGGATTACTGAGCCAGAAGGAAGATGGTTTCTTATTCATCCGTGAGACGCACCGATACCTCCAAATGCCTGGCTTGAACGAAGTGCTCTGAGAATGTTTTGTGAATGAACACACTAATACGCTAGTGAGCATTTATGGTTGAATAAATGAATGGCTGAAATTAAGTAGGAGGACATAGGAAGTAACATGTCTCCTCTGTCCCCCTGGATGGCTTCACCTGCTTTCCCTTCCCCTGCATACGCATCAAAGCTGATACTTCAAATGAGTGAACACAGATGCTGGAAGCTCACCCGTTGGGCCCTCCGATTCCTCATTGGTGCGGGGCTCATGCAGCATGGGAGGATAAAGCGAACCGGAGCACGAGTCCTGGGCGCTGTCCTGCTCAGAGAATTAAAGACCCACATCTCCTGGCGCTGTTTCTTAGAGCCAGGGTAGAAAGTCCCTCATAAACCATTCATTCACTCCACAATAATTACTAAGCTCCTACCAAGAGCCAGGCACTGTGCCAGGCTCCTCAGGCCAGCTGATAAATGGAGATAAGGCCACCACCTAACGTTAACACAGTATAGGCCTGCCCTGTCTCATGCGGTAGCCACCAACCACACGTGGCCATTAAGCACTTGAAATACCACCAGTCCGAGTGGAGACAGACGTGTGAAAGGAGCACAGGATTTGGGAGACTTAATATAAAAAAATAATAACTTTTAAATATTGATTGCATGTTGAAATGACAATATTTTAGATATAGTGGGCTAAATAAAACGTGATGAGAATCAACATCAGCTGTTTCTTTTGGCCTTTTTTAATGTGGCTACTAGGAAATTTTAAGTTACGCGTGTGTCTTGCGTTCTGTGGAAGGGCGCTGGAGAGGCACAGCCCAGAGCAACAAGCCCATCTCTGGTGCTGGATAGGAGGCGAGAGGTCTGGAGGAGTCTGGGTCGGCTCTGTGGCCTTCAGGGACGGTTTGGGGCAGGCGAGCAGAGGTGGGGACAGACAGTGCGCTCCAGCCAGGGGCAACTTTAATCCAAAGAAGTCCCCAGTTGTCCACATAGACAAAACAGAAAGGTATTTCAAGGCTAGCTGTGTCCATTTCACTGTCTGGAAATGACACAGCTCATGGGCCCCTGGCATCCAGGGCAGGGACCTCAACAGGGAGCTGGGGAGTGGAGCCCTTAGCCTCGGACCTCCTGCAAGCCGCTCAGAAATCCATGCTCACCTGTCTGTGTCTCTCACACACAGACGGGAGGCGTTGCTCCCTCCTCAGACCCCCACACTTGCTTCTCTTCCAGAAACTTCCAAAGCCCCAGGCACTGTCCCCAGAAGGCAATTGCTGTTTTCGCTTCCTTTGTCAACTGCGCCTCCAGCCTCTGATGAACTCATTTTAATTAAAGCGCTGATTACATCGGGAGGGCCATGCGGTGGGGGCGGGGGAGGAGGGACATGCGGGTCTGCTGTGGAGGGCGGCAGGGCTGTGACGCAGGACATGCTTCTTCCTCCAGCCCTGTCTGCCCAGGGAAGCCACATCCACTTGTGTCCTGGTTAAGAATAGCAACAGTGAGGACGATGGTGGCAATCATGAGGCCACCAGGCTGCCCCTTTGTGCCCGCCTCTTGGTGACTCCCAATAGCAGCCCTGTGGCTCCAGCTGTCTGCATGTCAGAGTTGCCACCGTCCAGACAGGAGAAGCGACTTCTTTAAAGTCTAACGAGTGGAAGGGCAGGACTTGAACTCAGCATTCGGCCAGGGGAGCTGTCCTTTGCCACTCCCAGGAGTAAGGTGTGTCTGTGGAGGATTTCCAGAGTCAGATCCTGCCACTTTTTTCCCCTGCCTAAGTGATTGATCTCTGAGAGCCGTGATTTCTGTGTGTCAAACGCGGCTAATATCACTGACCTCACAGGACAGTGAGGATTCGGTTGAAATCAGTACCCCCGCTGGAACCCGCGCTTGTCCCCCGTGGCTCCTCGGGGCGTCCAGGACGTACTGTGAGCTCTCAGCTCTGCTCCCCACCCTCCCAGTTCTGCCCTGGCAGCTCTTCAGCTTCCTCTTTCCTCCTCCACATTCCGTCTTTGAGTTCTCTGCCCTGGCTTCGCTGAGCCTCCATGCCTCTCTCCCTCAGGCTTTGCCCGTGGTTTCTCTTCTGCCTGGAGCACACTCCTCCCTCCATCCCAGCCACCTCCTGCCTGCCCCCTTCTCATCCCTCAGGCCTCCCTGGAGACACCCCTTCCTGCTGGAAGCTCCCCAGGGGCTGGGCAGTGCCCAGCATTCATGCCCACCTTGATCAGAGCCTTCATGGCTTCCCATTGCTGAATGTGACCCCCTCTACAGCGAAAGCCCCTGCAAGGTACACGCCTGGCTTCCTACGCTGTGACTCCGGTAGCTGTCTCCCAGGCCTGAGGTTAAAGGTGAGCAAGAACTCTGCGAGCAGGCCTGGCTTGGATGCTGTTATGGGCTGAACTATGTCCCCACAAGAGGTGTGTTGAGATCCTAACCCCCAGTACCCATGCATGTGAGCTTACTTGGAAGGACGGCCTTGCAGATGTCATCAAGTTAAAATAAGATCATTAGGGTGGCACTATATGATTGATTATATGACTGATAATATGATTGATGTCCTTATAAGAAGAGAAGAGACACAGGAAAACACAGGGAGAAGATGGTCATGTGATGACAGAGGCAGACACAGGGAACCCCAAGGAGTGCCAGCCGCCACCAAAGCTAGGAAGGGACAAGAAAGGAAGTGTGGCCCTGCCAACACCTTGATTTCAGACGTCCAGCCCCTAGAACTGTGAGACAATATATTCCAATTGTTTTCAGCCACCCAGTTTGTGGCTCTTTGTTACAACCTCGGTAGGAGCCTAAGACAGACACCCAGCTCTGCAACCAACTGAAAGATTTGCTCTGTGCTTCAGTTTCTTGTAAATTGGGGATGACAGTTAGTATTTACCTTGTAGAGTTGTGAGGAGTAAGTGAATGAAAAGGGCAAAGCCTGGTAAACAATACATGCTTTATAAGAATTACCTGCTATTATTTATAAAAATAGATGCTCAAAAGTTTACATTGGAAAAAAATAAAAAGATGAACGTCACATAATAAGAGAGGAGAAGAGGCGTCTGAAAAATGCAAAAGAAAGGCCTTGCAGAAATGACCGACTCAGCCGGTTGAAGTCCATTCCTGACTGTCCCCTCCCCCACCCCC
>CM053509.1:4677840-4711988 GCA_028627145.1 Eidolon dupreanum
GGGGTGGCGTGGGGTGAGGGACACTTTCCCTGATTCTCATTTCCTTGAGATTTGGCATAATTTTGGTCATTAACTTTGAGGAGCATTGTCAGACCATTCAGTCCCCTAGGGGACAGTCCTGATGTCTGCGATGCGTGAAATGCTGTTCCAGGTAGAAAACCCCAGGCGAGAGGGCATTTGGCAACGGGAACTGACCCAGTTTCTCAAAGAGCCCGCGAGGATTTGCCGTGCTTAAACTCCTGCATTTCTATCATCCCTTGTCAGGGAAATTGTCCCCCGTTGTAGCTTCCGCTGTCCCTGTCCTAGACAGCACATCGTGTCTCAGGAACCTCCACCATGCCCTCCCACCCCACCTAAGGGCACAAGAGCCGGGGGCCTCTCCTTTACTGGTGAGGTGGGAGCACTGAACTGGGAGTCAATGGACCTGTGGTCCAGCCTCAGCTCTCTCCTGCCTTAGCTTTGCAACTTTGCTGGAACCACTTACCCCCTCTGGGCCTTCTCCACTTGCCCCTTTCCTCCTGCCCATGGTTTAGACTGGACAGGAGCTGTCATGTGGCTTACCTAGTCCTCTCTCTCAGAGATGCAGGGTTGCATGCAGGTGGAGAGTTCACAGTCCTGGCAGAGACTCAGTTTGGGTCCAGATGGCACTTAGTAGCTGTGTGACCTTTGACTAAGCCTCACTCTCCTCATCTGTAAAATGATGGTATCACAGGTTATACCCCAGAAGTCTCTTGTGATCATTAAATGAGGTAACATACTGGTGAATTATGAGCTTTCCCCATCATGATCAGTATTTAATCATCTCTCTCCCTCCTACTAAATTGTGGGCCCCATAAAGTAGGGACTTGCTGTTTATATTTTTACCTTTGACACATAATGGATCTTCAAAAACAGCTGAATAAGTGATGAAAATAACCGTTCATGGATTATTAAATGAATGGAAATCTGCATTAATGCACAAGATAGTCTTGGGGCTAATTCTGACCTCTGATTTTCGAACATGCGTTTGGCAAGGCCCCTCTTCATTGAAGCAGAATTGCTTGCAGCAGTTAAACATATAAGAGATGAAATAGAGGCTCTGACTAAAGTAAATGTGGGGTTACCTGGACCCTCCCAGCTCAGCCTGCCTTTCGTCCTCTCAATTTCCTAAGAGCCATGAGCACCGTCTCTGAGTTTGCCCTGAGAGTCCCACAAAGATGAAGCTTATGACACACAGCTGTAGCTCTGCCTCTCCCATTCGCCCACCCAGCGATCCTTCCATCCGTCTTTAGGAAATAATCTAGAAACTGTAGAACCCCTCATCATGACATGTTCTCTGTGCTGTGATTTACAGTGGCAAAAAATAGGAAAACAACAAAAAAGATACAGTGCTAGGGATATTTACACAACACAGTAAAATAGAAAAGTCCACACAATGGAATAAATTGGCTGATCATCAAACAATAAGTCTGGAAATAATCTGCAACACAGGAAAAAAAAAACTAAGTGAAAAAAGATTGGAGCTTTGTACAAATATATCTTGGTTTGAACAAAAATTAAGACAAAGTGTTTAGCTGGACATGAGGGATTCTGGCCCAGTGGTTCCCTTTCTTTCTCATTTCTTTAACTGTATAATATTTAAAAGGCAAGAGTTTAAAAAGAGATGAGTTACTTTAACTGGGAAGTTCTTAGTCTTCATTTCTGTTTCATAAAAGAGTCCAGCAGACATTTAAGCTGAAGGAGGTGTTGAACTGTGCATTGTGTGTGTGCATGTGTGTGTGCATGCATGTGCACATGTATGCATGCATCTCTGTGCATACATGTGCATGTGTATATGTGTGTGCAAATATGTGTGAGTGCTTATCTCTGCATGCATGTGTGCACTGTGTGCATGCATGTGTGCATGTACACATGTGTATATATAAGTGAATGTGTGTGAGGATATATCTGTGTGCGCATGCATGTATGCATGTGCGTACATGCATATCTGTACACACATGTGCACATGTATATATGTGTGCATGAATGTGTATGAGTGTATATCGGTGTGTGCATGCATGTGTGCACATGTGTACATGCATATCTGTGCACTCACATGCACGTTACGTGTGTGCATGATTGTGTGTGAGTGCATATCTCTGTGTGCATCTATGTGTGCACTGTGCGCATACACATCTGTGCATCTACATGCACGTGTGTATGTGTACGTGAATGTGTGAGTGCACCATCCAGCATCTCCGAGGGACAAGTCCAGGTGACCACAGCCTGCCTCAGCACAGAGGCCACAGGCCTCACTCTGCCGCCTTCTCCAGTCTCATTCCATCAGCCAAGGTGATGCTTCCCCAGGCTGGTGCTCCTGGCTCAGAATGCTGTTCTTAGTTCTGGCAGATTCAAGAAGAAGAAAATGAATTCCACTCCTGCTCGAAACAGTGAGTTCATTTCAGGTAGTGTCAGGTAGAGAAGCAGATGCTGTAAACCCTTGTAAAATAACCAGACACTCCTAGACAGAGTGGGTTGCTGATTTTTTAAAGAAAAATTCTAAGAAGACATCTGCACTCAACACAGTGCAGTACAAAGATGATGGCCTTGGGAATAGGAAGACCTCAGTTTCAATTGTCTCTGCCACTTGCAGTTGTTGGACTTTAAGCAAAATATTTAATCTACTTGAGTCTCTCATCTATAACTGCTTTCTCACTATATAATGAGTATTATGGACTGAATATTTGCGTCCCCCCTCAAACTTTAAATGTGACAGTATTTTGGGAGGTGATTAGATTTAGATGAGGTCATGAGGATGAGGAACCCATGATGGGATTAGTGACCTTATAAGAAGAGGAAGAAGAGACAGCAGAGCTTCCTCCCTCTACCCTGTGAGGACACAGCAAGATGGCGACCACCTGCAAACCAGGAGGAAAGTCCTCGCCAGGAAGTGAACTGGCTGGCACGTCGGTCCTGGACTCCCCAACATCCAGAACTGTGAGGAAAGAAATGTCCTCTGTTGTTTAAGCCACTCAGTCTGTGGCATTTTATTATAGCAGCCTGAGTTGATTAAGATGATTGAGAATAAATGTACCTAATTTTAAGGTGAATGAGAGGATAAAACGAAATAACGCACAAAAGCATCGATGTCTGCCTATAGGCACGTAGCAGATGCCCAATAAATACTAGTCCCAAGTTCCTTCACATCTTGATGAATTGCAAAATGCTTCTTTCATCTGATCGTCTCCCTGTGCTACCTTTCCTCTATCTAATACTTAATATCAATAATGATAAAAAGGGAGAACCTACAAATATGTGACCTGACGGTCCTTCTCTCTTTTCTTCATTCTATTTATCTCACCAAGTTCCAGGTTAGAATAATAAGAAAAGACACAGACTTAGGTATATCCTGCTAACACCCCCCAAAAGAGAAGTTCTTATAAGCTCCCTGGCAGAAATAACAAATAATCTAAAAAAGAGAAAGAATCCGACTGACATTGGATTTCTCCTCTGCATGAGCTAGATTGAAGGCAGTAGAGTACCATCTACAGATGGCTGAGTGAAAAAGGCCGAGACACCAAATCCTAGATTCCACTAAAGATATCCTTCCCCAGAAGTATACGCCCGCATGGTCCATCTAAAAAATGACTTGATAATGATGCTCATTAAATAATAAATGAAGTCAAAGAGAGAGTTCAAGATGTGGGACATGAAGAGGAGGGAAGGAATGGTGAGCTGATATGCAATAAATATCTACGTATGTGTGTGCAGGTAAATATAAAAGAATACGTTCAGGCTGTCTGGGGTAGTGTATTATGCTTGTTCAATAAAGACTCTTGAAATAGAAAAGACAGGCTACCCCATGCTGTTCACAAGTGAAAGTATATTAAACCATCTCAGTGAAACCTAAGGGTTGGGAGTGGTGGAGTGAGGGGGAACAGTAAGAGCAGCCTCACAGTCTTCTCTTGGGCAGGAAGAGGAGGGCAAAGAGGAAGAGGAAGGTGAAAATACCTCCAAGACCATCTTACTAGGTGAGGAGGAGGTATGGATGACGTAGAGCATCTTGGTGGGAACACAGTGCGTCTTTGGTGGGAAAAGGAATAGTTATGATCTTAGTTCCAAATATGTGTAGCAAGGTGTATACCTGACGGAGAGAGCAGGTGAAAGGAAAGTAGGCACAAATGGAATGGAAAAGACAAAAGAGCTTCCAAATTAATAATGAGAAGAAAATGGTGGCTCAATATGGTGAGAAATATGGATAATCAAACAAATGCTTCTGGTAGAACTGGATGTCCATTTGTAAGGAAACAAAACTGAATCTCTATTTTAGATCATACAAAAAACTTAGATGGATTACAGGCTGTGCTAACATTAAGAATTTGCTAGATAAAATAATACGTGTGATCTGAGGGATTTGAGAGACTTTCTGAGCCAAGACCAGAAACCTGGGTGTTCTAAAGGGAAAAGTAGACGTATTTGGGGCTACAAAATTTCAAAACATACATAGCAAGAGTTCTCATGAAAAAAGTGAACATACAAATGGTAGATTTGGAAAAAATATTTGTAGCACAGGTGACAGGCAACATCCATACAATATTTACACAGTGCTTTAAAATTAGACAAGTACCAACCACACAATAGAAAAGGGGCCGCCTATATGAAGAAGCAATGTTTACAAGAGCGAGTCCAAACAACCAGAGGTTATAATATTGAAATTTGCTGCAGTCAAGAAAATGCAGATTAACGTTGCAATGATATATCACTTTATCCCCCAAAGCCTGGTAAAACTTAAAGGAGTGGTGACTGTGGCCAGAGGCATGGGGGGGGGGGGCACGGCTCTCCTGTGCATTGTGGGTAGAAGTGTGAGTTGTTGCAACCTTGCAGAGAAGCAATCTGCCAACATCCTGTTAAAAAATTAATATGAACCTTAACCTAGCGATTCCATTCCTGGGAATACAGTGCATCGCGTAGAAATGGAGCCACTACCATGGTAGCTCACGAGGACAAAGCTGTCTGCTGCAACATCAACGCGAATGGAGCAGGCGCCTTCTTTTCTCCCTGGACTCAATCCACTTCAAGGTCCTGACTCGTCAATCTGGTGACACCCTGCAGCTAGCTATCTTAGGGCCAGCCTTGAGTGGTACAGCCTTTCCCGGCATTCGCCCTTTTAAAGGAACCAGAGACCTGTGAAAGCGGAGCTGCCTTTGGGGCCAGAGTGTGGCCTGCGACCCCTCTCGGGGAGAAACTGCGGGGGATGGGCGTGGACTCTTGCCAGGTATTTTCTTCTCTGCTTCCCAAGGTAGTCTTAACTAGAGATGCAGAGAGTGTCAATGGGCTTCAGGGAGTCACAGTCACAGCTTTCAGGTAGACAGATCTTTTGAAGAAGGGGGCCACCACTCAACCCACCGCAACCCCCATCCCCTCTTCCGGCCTCGGCTTCCACCTGCCTTGAGGTGCAGCTGGGCCAGGGGCTGTTGCGCTGACCAACTCTGCGGTGCTAGGAGGCGGGGCCAGGCTTTGCCTCCTGGGGGACGGGAACCCGAGCACCCTGAAAACTATGTTCCTCGTAGCGGAAGGGGTCCCCTGACCTTGAGCAACACAGAGCTCTCCGAGGAATCTGTTTCAATTGGTCTCCTTTTCCCCTTTGGCTTGTACTCCCACTAGACCTGAGGGAGAGATAAAGTGTGAAAAACAAGCTGTTTCCGTTCTTTCCCGTAGACCAAGTCGATTTTTAAGTGTTTGTTAACTATTCTAAACGTGGGTGAAAGCACAGAAATAAGATGACGCAGCACCTGGCATGGCAGATAGACTTGGAGATGGCTCCTCCCACAGAGGAGGATGGGAGGACGTTTGGGTCCGGGGCGGGGATGAGAGCTAGGCCTCGGAGGGCTCCTCATCGCCCAGTTCGGACTGATCCGTTGTCTGCAGTTCTCTCCGCCTGCCCAGGTAGATTCGCAGAAGCCCTGGGCAGTTGAGTTTTCAGAGCGATTCTTGGTTTTACTTTAATTTAATTTAATTTTATTTCATATCATTCCATTTCAATTTTTCTTTCCCCGTTTGTCCTCTATTCCCAATCCAATTGTCCTCTCCTTTTACTCACATCCATTCTCACATATTAGATGTCTTTCCAAACATTTATTTACTCATCTGTCTCAAAAAAATAATATAGCAATGTTTGGGGAATATACGTGTGTCATTTATAAAATGGATAATAGATTAACTTCTGTTTTCTTCACACTTTCTTTCCACATTCTGGCTTCGAAATCAAACTTACGGCCACGTAGATGTGTACGTTATATTTTATTTTCCAGCCGCCAGTGATGGAAGCCTAGGTTACTGTCAGTCCTTTGCTGCTGTCAAGAGCAGTGCCATGAACATTGTGACTGTCCTGAGTAGCTATGGAGAGTTTCTCTGGGATTTGAGTGCGAAGGTGGGATTGAATAGAAACACACCCAGACTAAACACCCCCGGCTGCTGCTTTCCAGAGAGGCGTTCCAAATTCCGCGCCTGTCAGCATGGCGTGAGCATTCCGCATTGCTCACAGCAATTTCTGCACTCATTACACCCAACTTTCTCATTTTGCCAACTTGTAGATGTGAGTTAAATGTATCAGTAAAAATGATATCTCATTATGGCTGACATTTCTTTGCTACTGAATACTAGCTGTCTGTCCAGAACTGGTAACTTAGCCTTCTCGTGCCTCGGTTTCCTCATCTTAGGAGGTTGTGAAGATGCACTGAGTTAACTCATGTCAAGTGCTTATGCCGTTCTTGGCATATGGTAAAGGCTCAATTAATGTCAGCTAAACACTTTCAGTTGATGTTTTTCAGCTTAAATAAGTCCAGAGACAGGGAGCAGTGGTGGAGCCAGGTTCAAATTCAGGAGGCCTGCCTTCGTAAGAAACTGTCCTACTTTTGGTCCTGGTTGAAGAGTCAGAGGTTGATGGGTAGGTTTATAACACATGACAATTCCCACCCCACATCTGGCCACAAATGAGCACAATCCCTTGGGAATTTCAGCCCAGGGTCAATTGATGATGGGTGCCAGAGGAGAAGGGCGATGTGGATTTGGGCCCTGGTGGTCATGGAGACTTGTTGAGAGAGAGACACACACACAGAGGAGATAGAGGGACAGAGAGAAGAGACAGACAGAGAGGGGCACACACAGCGAGAGACAGGCAGAGAGAGCAGGGAGCGTGAGACTGGGGGAGACAGAGAGAGAGGGAGAGAGGGTTCTTACTAGAACCCCGGCGGTGGACTCTCTCTTGGTTCCCAATTGTCCTGCTCTGTCCCTACACTGAACCCCTCTTTCTTTACTTTGATGGCCTCAGCGAGTTTCAGTCCTCGCAAACCAACACACCCTACAGGTGGCAAGCACCCAGGGTCCCTACATCTCATTCTATCCTCTGGCAGTCATTGAAAAAAATGGCACTGGTCAGTTGGCATCTTGGGGACAATAGCTGTTCTATCAATGCAGCTGGATGAGTCCAGTGAGAAACCAGAGGCAGTCGACTTACCCAACCATCAGAGGCTGCAAAGTCAACTATTATGGTGGAATGAGATACAGACATTTAAAATAATGACGATGATGGTTGCCCAGGTGAAGAGAGACCTGTACGTCAATGAAAGAGTTAAGTGAAAAAAACTTAGGAAGTAGGAAGAGATATTGATTCCACAGACATAAAAACAATGTCGATGGGTCGATAATGATCAGCAGAGGCCCTGGAGAGATATGACTGGTTGCTTTGTTAAGATAATGGAATTTCATATTTTTGTGTAATTCTGATATAACAAAGAAAAATATGAAATAATTTTATTTGGGCTAGTTTAAAAATATACCTCTTAAGCATTTCCTGATTAAACTTCGAATGTGGAATACATACACTGTGCATCCTAATAATGCCCTCTGTGGGATCTGGGCCACAAGGCAAGACCGGCGGTAGAGATAGGCCAGGCACTTGGAGCCAGGGAGACCCCGGGTGAGTGCTGGTTCCATTGTCGAATCTATGTAAGGTGGTTGTTATTATCTGCCCTTGACCCATTCCAACCTGGTGGTCAATAGACTCACTGTCCACAGCTGATTTCTCTCCTCTTCCTCATTCATTTTTCCTCCCTTAATCAGTGACAGAACTTGAGCACCTGATGCTGACATTTTTGTTTTTGAGCAATTACTATGTTTCCTGTTAAGTGCTGGGCACTGGGATGCAGAGGTGATTAAGACCCAGTGGATTAGTTAAGGAGTTTCAATGATGAATGACAGACGACCCAGCCCAGACTGAGTCACACAGTCAGGAAATGCACTGCGAGCAGAGTTAGAAACCCAGAGTGTGGTTGGAGGCTCCAGGTGTCATCAGAGATGCAGGTTCTCCCATCTGTCTCTTCTGACATCCATAATGCTGCACGCTCACTGAGGATGGTTCTCCTCATGGTCAAGGAGCCATTGGGCCAGTGTGCTTCTTCATTCATGGCCAGTGCAGATGGAGATATATGGATAGATGAATAGATAGATAGATGATAGATAGATAGATAGATAGATAGATAGATAGATAGATGATAGATAGATAGATAGATAGATAGATAAGATAGATAGATAGATAGATAGATAGATAGATAGATAGATAGATAGATAGATAGATAGATATAGATAGATAGATAGATGATAGATAAATGACAGATAGATGAGAGAGAGAGAGAGAGAGAGAGAGGATAGATTTTGACTTTCTCCACCAACTCTACAGTCAAACCCCTTGTGTTCCTTCTGATCGAATAAGCTCCATGCCTGCTCCTGAACCAACAACCATCTCCAGGGCAACACCATGCACTGAATCAGGCTTAGTGTGGGCTCATGACCAGTCGCCACTAATGAGGATGAGGTTACCACAATAGCTTGGACTAGCACATGCCCATCCCTAGGCCTGGAATCAACTTCTCAGATTTCATTCCATTGTACAGTGGGAGGGTGGTAAATGGTGAGGTATTGGGCAATCAGTGACAGTGTCCATCACACAGTCTCTGTCCTCAGGAGCCACAACTTAATGGAAGGAATAAATCAACCACTAATACGGGTGCTGGTGGAGGGGCACACGGGGCCCAACTCTGGGGCACAGAGGAGTGATGGATGACTCTGCCTGGGGTCCTGGAAGATGCCTGGGAGTCCCTAGCAGGGAACTGGAGGGGGAAGGGAAGGGTAGAAAGGCATTCTTAGGAGGGAAGAGCAGAGGTAAAGTTACCGCAGTTTGAAAGGCCATGCTACACATGCCTAACTGAGCACTTTGATGAGGCTAGAGCAAAAGCTGAGTTAGGATGGTGTAGAAGGCAAGTCTAAAGTGGGATGACCCAGACTTTGGTGACCTGCTATTCTAGTTGGGCAACTGGGCCTGATTTGGGGAGCCAAGCAGAACCACGTTGGTCGCCAAACAGTAACCAAATATGGTCAGATCAGTGTTGTTACAAAACCACACTTTCTCTTTAGAGCCTGAAGATCCTTATTTGACTATGCAGGTGGGAGTCTCCTAAAGGTGGGAAAGGCCCATCTCTACTGATCATCCTTCAGCTGGTCAGCTCTTCCACGTGGCCATCCAGTAGCTTGTCTGCAGGAGAGGCCCGGGTGTACCCCGGCTGTGACTCACAGGGACGCCTCTGCAAACCTGATGCAGTTTCCTGCTGTGAAGCTTTACAGAGCGGCATGCTCCTCCATCGAAGGCAAGTGACAGGTGGTGATTAATGTGTGGACGCAAAGGTGTTGCCCAGAGCCTGCACTGGAGGGAAGATTAATAGAATCACTACTTGTCCTGTGTTTTGGTTTGCGGGTAGGGGAGCTGATTTTAAAACACCTGTGAGTCATGATGTTTACTTTCTCCTTTTGATCAGACTAAATAAAGCACAGTCTTAATTCTGACTGGTGAGCCCTACCTGCTCAAAGGGCTTCTCTTTCCTTTGTGGGTCATTATACAATAGTGGTGACTCAGTGACACACAGTGTTTTCAATTTCTTTTTACTGTATTTGTCTCTCTAAGTCTCTATCCTTCAACTGTTTCCTTCTCTCTGTCCCTTCTCTCTCTCTCTCTCTCACTCTCTCTCTCTCTCTCTCTCTCTCCTCATCCCTCTCTGTTGAGACTGCATTGCATGTGGATACCCTACAAATATCTGTGCCAAGCATTATTAAGAATTCAGAGAATATGAATTCATAATTCCCAGTCTTATTGCAGAGATAACTTACAAAATTAGAGGGAAAAATCCACGATAACACAAGTTTGCTTGTGTACAATGGTGACGCCAGCTCTAAACACAGGCATCTTCTCAACCATGGCTGGGCAGTCTCTTCAGGGTCAGTGGTCATTGGCCTGGGCCTTTGGGAATGTCCCTGGGAGGATTTGGGTCAACAGAGAAGTTAACATAGTGTCCACTGAGCACCTCCTCTGTGCCTGGCTTGTGATGGATCCTGGAGATACACAGGAGTTAGAGACAGTCCCAGCCTTCAGGGTCCAGACAGAGGGACAGCGTCCCAGTGCAGCATTCAGCATGGGTGGCCAGATCCTGCTTTTCCTGGGTGACTGGGCTTAGCTTGATGCTACACCTCCCCTCTGCTTCCTGGGCCTCAGAGTCCTCATCTGTAAAGGGACAGACTGGACTCCCTGGGTATCTCTGGGTCTTTGATTTCTGTTTTTGGAAATGAGACGTTACAGTTGCTGTCCATGGTGCTGACTGGTAAAGAAGCTGGAAATCTGGATGGGGGTATCTGAGAATTCGGGAGCCTCAACATCTGTCCCAGAGGCTCTCCATTACTCCTCACCCCAATCGACTGACCTCTTATGAGCCCAGAAGTGGCCTTGGTGAGTGAGCAGCCAATGGCTCCCCTTGCCTGTCAGTAGCGGGGAGCAAGCCCAGGACTCGCTTCTCTTTGTGCTAAGAAGCGTGGGGTTCAGCAGCTGCGACCTGGGGGTGGGTCACAGCCTTTGGCTCAGGAAGACCCGTGATGGTTCAGTTTGACTCTATGTCTCAGTTTATTTCTTACACTCAGGGACAATGTGGCAGTACCAGGTTTAGGACCCAGGTTTCCTAGTGGCACTGAAGCTAATTTACTGCCTCACCCTGATGTCACATGCTGGCATCTTAACCACTCATGGATATCCTACTGTGAAACTCTGCTTCAACATTTATCCTTTGAAGCCCCTGCTTCAAAGCTCCATGTGAGCTACAAGTCAGGGCAATATAAAAGTTGGGAGCCTTGGATTGGTGGGTCATATATGTGATGCCTTCTGGAATTTCTCAGCCTACCCCCAACCTGTACTGCATTTGTACTTTAGGAATTTCAGTTTTGCTTCTGTATTATGCAAGTATTACCTGGGGGAGTATGAAGATGTTACTTGTAATTATGGTGAATCATCTAGCAAACAATTAGGGGACAGAGAACAAACAAGTCACTGTTTCCAAAACCCCTCTTTAATCACTTTGCAAATCCTCAGAACCTGGAGCAAATAATAAGATAATTAATCACTTCCAGCTTGTCAGTCACAAGGACAGAGTTCCTAATTAATTATGCAGAATTGGTGCTCAGTCCAGAAGTGGAGTGAAGTTTCGTTCAAGGTCACACTCTGAATTCTGGATCCCCTCTCTGTGGGCAGAGATTCAAGTCAGTTCCAATATTTTCTCCAGGATTATCCATCTTGGGCTTGGCTGTCATCAACAGTGAATTCTACACAATCTTGCTATTTCATCAGAGAATCTTCCATATCACCTTTTGTAACCTTCATTGCTTGAAGCAGGAGGCATGAACTTTCCAGAGATTCTATGGAAATCTAGTTGTGGCATTTTTGTTACACACAGGGCATTTAGAGACTCAATTGAGTCTGGGAGATTCACGAGTATTTGGAAGCAGAGTGAGGTGGTGCCAGATAGCAGAAATACCCCATCAGGGTCACAACCTGGCCTCAGAAAGCTGCTGGCTTCTGGCTGGGGCAGTTTTGGAAAGCTGAGAGCACAGGAGGATGGGATGTGCTGGGGACTCAGCAGCATGCACATGGTGGGAGCTACTAAATGTCAGTTTACATGGGGTGGATGAATAGATGAACCAAAACTTTATGCTTCAGTCCTCAGCATAGAACAGGTGTAAGAATCAAATTTCTACCGCTCCTTCAAGATTCAGTTCATATGTTGCCTCCTTGGGGAGGTTTCAATGACCCCCTTTGCTTAATTGGAGGTTTCCCCTTAATTTCCACGTGCCTCTTTCACCTCCATTCCAGCTCAGACCACACTGCACAGAGACCATCTGTTTACCTGCCTCTCTCCCTGGGACTGTCACCTCCTGGGGCCAGAGAAGCTGTCTAATTTACTTCTGCACCCCTGGTGTCCACCTAGGATTCAGCACATAATAGGTGTCCAGTAAATATTTGTTGAGCAAATGAAGGAAACTGGAAATTAGAAATAAGCCAACAAAAAAGGTAACTGAGTGTAGAATAGTCGTAGACGTATGTGTGTGCAAGCAGGAAACAATCTCAGGGGTGCCAGGGTGACTCTGGAAACATTAGCCAAGTGGGGTAAGTGAGTGGGGAGGGGGAGCAGTGCAGCAGGGCCGGTGCTGGTGAGGCAGGTAGCCGTGGTACATTCAGCCATGTGGTAGGTGAGGGCAGACCTGGAGGAAGCTGGGGCTGTGTGTGGCGGGGTGCTACATGTCTGGGATGGTTCACAGGACTGTCTGCACTGGGCAGGGAATGAAGTTACGGATTTCTTCCTTGATCATCCAAGTCATTATGGACACAGCCCACCACTACTGGATTGGGTGGCTGAAGCTAAAATGTCCAATTCTAAGAGAATGAGTACACAGTGTCACATGATCTCCAGAGCTTTTCTCCCTGAACTTCTAGATTCTGGAAGCTGCCTGCCATGAGCCCTAACCTGGCCATTTTGATCCTAGCTGACCCTTCTGGGCTCATCCTCAGTGGTGTTCCCATCTTACTGACCTTCCTGGTTCTGCTCAGTCTCCAAGGACTCAACCTAGAGCTGGGTGCTTTGAGAGAGTGTGGCACAGGGGAGTGAGACCCGAACTGGTTCTAAATCCCAGCCTGGCCACTTACTGTGTGTGGACTTGAGTTTCCTCATCTTTTGTAGTAGAACTGAAATTAAATAATGCATATTAAATCTGGTTAAAGATGGCAGATTGAACACATGTTTGCACCTTTCTGAAATCTCATCAATACAGTGAAGGGATTTTTCGGAAGGCTTAGACCCTCAAGGTCAAAGAGAGAAGGAGACGAGACCACAGCAAATTTGGAATCTAGAATTGGAAGCTGAAAAGCAAATGGGAGAGACGTCAGTGATTGAGCAGAGCGAGAGCATTAAGTCTTAAGCCATATGGGCCTGAGAAACAAGGGACAAACACTGCAGAACACCCAAAGACTCCAGGAGTGGCATGCTTTTGGAAGCGGAGGTGATTTGAGGTTAGAAACAGGAGGACTGGTTAAAAGTTCAAAAAGTAGACTTTCAGCTTACTTCTGCCACTTCATGTCACCAGGTGTGCCCCTCTCTTGCTCCAGCAGAAGATGAGAACCTTATTCTCTGGGGACGGTAAAGAGAGGGACTCTGGGCTTCAGACATCAAGGGTGACATGCTGGAGATGGCATTCAGTGAGTGTTACATGCTGGAGGCCTGCCAAGCACCAAGGGCGGGCAGAGGAAGGGTCTGCCTTGCGTGCAGGTGACAAGGGCACACACTGCACAGAACTTCACAAAAACTATGAAACTGATGAAAAGTTTGTTTGCTGCTTCACCCATAGTAGAATGACTATAATTCTAAAAAAGGAAGTATATTTTGTTGATCTATGTTCTAAATAACTGTGCAGTTACTATTGAATTTTAATTATGTAGATGTAAACCTCAAAGCAACACACTGTTGTTCACCCTTTAATTTTATTCTACGTGGAAGTTGATTAGAAGAATGCCCAGCACATGTGGACTCAGCAGTGCTCATTGTTTGAGAGTAAGTTGCTAACGTCTCAGATCTGTTCCAGCCTCTTGGGCTGTGAGATGGGTCTCTTGTTTGCTTATTTCTGCATTCGTAAAGGTGACTCGAAATCAACCGTGAGAACTCAGTGATTGTCAAGACAAACAGAACTTGGTTTACTTCACCCTTGTCATTCTGCGTGACCACTTGGAATTTTATTAATGCTTAACATTTAAATCAGGAAATCGAAGTATGAATTGAACGCAGGCCTTTTGTTTAGTAAATGCAGATTTTAGCTCTTACTTAATTTACTGAATTTGCATAATATTATTAAACTTTAAGTTTATCCTTCTGTTTTAACCATTAATAGTTTGTTTAAAACTAAAGAGGAGATTAAAAGCGATTAATACTGATCCTTACATGATTATGACTGAAAGTAACTTTGTTTAGAAGAAAGGGTTGTAAATATGATCTATTCTGAAAAAGGGCTGGGCATGGCTTTGCTAAAAGCTGAAAACCCTGATAATCTTTCTCACTTCCAGAAAGAGATTAGGAGTCTTCCTGGGAAATTTCACCAGCCCAAGAAAAGAGAACTCAGGATACTAAGATCTGGGATTTCCCCCAGGAAACTGCCTGATGTGAGCACCATCAACAAGCTCCCTGCCATTTTGCTATGACTCCCAGCCAGCTTTGAATGAATACTCATAAATACTACCGATCAGCCAAGAAATTTTGAAGACCTGCTCAGTATGAAAGCTATTAAGACAAGTGAACAAAAAGGCCACTTGAAGGAAAGGAAAGCCATGCAGAGAGAAGTAAACTTCAAATAAATTATCGTTGCTGGTCTCAACAATTAGTACAATTAATATCTTTGTTTATAGGGAAGAGTACTTTAAAAAGAGGGAACTTCTAAAATTAAAGGACCATTCCAAGGCCCAAAGAGAACATTTGGAAATTAAAAGATATGTGAGCAGAAATGAAAAGATTCCAAGGGCAGTAAGGTAAAGTTGAAAAACCTCCTGGAAAGTGGAATGAAAGACGAAGAGATGAGAAAATCAGAATTCAGCAGTAAGAAAATGCGAGGACCAGTTCAGGAGGTCCTGAAGCAGCTAAGTGAAAGCAGTCAGGATAAAGGGAAAGAGAGGAAGTGAGAGGTGCCGGAGGATACGCTGCACCAAAACGAGGGGGTGAGTGATGGGAAAGCGAGGTACGTAAACCAGGAGAGTGGGGTGCAGCAAAGGAAGCTGTGAGGGGCTGCCCCAGGATGCTGGTGAAGGAAGATCCCAGGAAGTCAGCCGTGTGGCAGGTGCGGAGAGGTCGGTCCAGATGGGGCCAGGTCGGCAGGCTGCAGGAGAAGGTTCTTTAAGAAAGTAGATAGATCACCTGGTGGATTTGAATACATCGGGAGGAGATTTACATACCAGGTGAGTCCAAGGCTAAATTAGTGATAAGCACATTATTAAAAAAAAAAGGGTATGCAGGAGAAACAATGATTGACAGGTTTGGTGAGAAAGACACCATGGTGGAATCAGATGTTTGAGATATTGATGGGGCAGAAATACTGTGTGTGACGAGGGGAGGGGACGGAGAAGCAGGAGAGCTCTCAGACCACATGCAGGATGGACCTGGATGAGGAGAGAGAGGGGAGGAGGGCGGCGAGTTCTGCCAGCAACGCTCACGGGAGGACTTTCGAGTCGTGCAGGAATGAGCCTGCACTTGGTCATCGGATGGCGGGAACGTGGCCTTGGTGTGACAGTGGAGCTGGGCCCCGAGGGGCAGCAGCTGCGGCAGTCCGTCAGTGACCCTCCTGCAGCACCAGATCTGAGCGGTGCGTTTCCGTGGCCACCACGCCAAGACAAACGAAACACTGCCTGGCTTGACTTGGTGTTGCATTCACATAGCCTGGCTGCTGATCTAAATACAATGACGAAACAGCCATGTTGAGAGGCTGAAAGTAGGAAGCATGTACGTGGTGGGCGCGGGAGGTGGTAAAAGAGGGCGAAGTTCCGTACTGGAAAGTGAAGAGATGACGCCCCCAAATCAGGCAACGTAAATACATTACCTGTTCATGTGGAAGTAAAGAGGAGAAGAATCAGCAAAGAGAAGTGAAAGTGGGTGTCCCTGAGGAGCAAGACAAAGAGAGAAGAGGTGGAGATGACACAATGCAGGTATAAATAAAAACTAGAATTTGGAAGCTTGGCCATGTACCTGGCACATAGTAAGTGCTCAGTAAGCAGTGATCACCATGATGATGATGATGATGATGATGATGATGATGATGATGGATTCCATGCACCCAGTGCCCGGCCCATAGTAGGTCTTCACTTAGTATTTGTTCCATTCCTTCCTTGAAGAAGGAAAAATTAGCAATGGGTATTCATTCGCAAGGATTTCTTATGAAGTAATCAGAGCCTTTTAATATCCATCTGCCTCTCAAACCAGCCACCTTCTGGGGAGCCTGAGCTGATGTTTCATTTCACATAGTTTTTACTGTATGTGGATGCCCTCCCTCCCTCCCTCTTTCCCTCCCTCCCTCACTTCCTCCTCACCTCCCTCCCTCCCTCCTCCGAGAAGGTTGAGCGTGCTGCAGAGCAAACCTCTTAACGGTGCAGGAGAGGAGGATGGTGTGTGCGTTTTAATAAGCAGAAACGCCTGGGGGGGGGGACAGCGGCCAGCTCAGGTGACGTCACCCCACAGATGGGACTGGCAGGTAGGTGGAGCAGAGCTGGCTGCAGCCACAACTGCTCCAGCTGTGCCTGTGGTGAGAAGCCGGCAAGGTGGGGGAGCTGGGGAGGACCCACACACACCTGGAAGTCGGCTGCAGTGGCCCAGGCCACGACGGGGAGAGCTTGGCTTAGCCATGCCTAAAGGACGTCCTAAGGAGTTCTGGGCCCTAACTAACCTCACCAGCTGCAGCTGGAGCAAGGGGGAGATCTAGGCCGGCTCTGCCCATCACCTATGGCCCCAAGGCTCCACGGCATTTGCAGATGGAAAGCTTGGCCCTGCGTGTGGCTGGTGGTTGGCAAAAGCTAAGTAAACAAAAGCACAGTACTCACCTGGGCACCTGAACCCCAGGTTCTGAGACAGGCTCTGCTGCCATCTGGAAGACTCCGGCAGTCTCCTCCCCTTTCTGGGCCTCAGTTTCCCCATCTGTAAAATGAAGGGTCTTCTTCATCAGTTGTGATGCTGACAGATTTCTATTTGGCACAGTGCTATGCTCAGCAGGACTGCCGTGGCCATCTGTGGAGTAATGAAAAAATGCTATCACCCCCTTTTGGGGGACAGTTCTTTGGGATGGTCCTTTCTACCTCTTGTGTGTAAGAGACAGAGAAAGCAGGAATGATGGAGGGCTGGCTGAAACTTGAAAACAAGCAGGGGAACCCACATGTGGCTTTCTGGGGTTTCCTAGGGCAAGGGAAAGACCCCGTGGGCAGAGGAGGAGGCACCCGCTGAAAGAGGCAGGCAGATGCCTGTGGTTACCATGGTGACAGCAGCTGGTGGGAAAGGCAGCCAGAGGATAATGAGCTGCTTTTTCTCCTTCTTGTTTTAAATAACCAGCTTTCTTTCTGCAAGGGAGAGAAAGGAGGAGAAGGTAGTGGGGAAGAGAAAAAGGAAGTAGTGGGGAAAACAGAAGGGAGGTTTGGAGTGGGGGCAAATCCCACCTTTAAACCATAAGGAAATCCTTCCCTTTTTAAGCAAAGCGGCCAAGCCTGTTTTGCGACATGGGGACAGCAGTAAATTTCAACAATTGCAGCAGCTGTCCTGCAGCTCCTGTGTGGCTGGCTCCTTGATCGGCCCTTTACTCACGTGTTAGTTTAATCCTCACGTGGTTGCCACGTGATAGAGGCACTGAGGGAGAGGCTCAGGCCCATTTTACAGGTGGGAAGGATGAGCTTCAGGCAGACGAAATTCCTGCACCCGAGGGCAACACAGTGACGGGGTAGGATTGGCACCCAGGTCTGACTCCAGAGCCTGTGACTTACACCCTCTGCCAAATTGCCACAGTGTAACCTGGTGTAGGGAGGTGGGAAGCCACAATGATTATTCTTTCCTTTCCTTCTTAAGTAACAATTTCCAGGGGTGGGGGGAGGAGGGAATCCCTAGGCCTGCGGGGGAGGCGCGGAACATTCCCTCCTCTTAGAATTCATGTGGTTGATTGTCTGCAGGGGGCGGGGCAGAATCAGCAGGGTTGGAAACGCACAGGCTCCTACGGGTCACCTCCTGCTAACCCCCCCCCCCACCCCTCCAACTTGGCAGTTGTGTGGCCTGGGGCTGTGCCACTCTCCTGTCAGTGGGGACGGTCACAGACCTTTCCATAGGGCTGTAGCAATGACTGAATGTGCTAGTGCATGCAGAACCCACTGAAACATCTAACCCATGGCATGTGCTCAATGGACATTAGCTGTTCTGCAGGAGAGGTACGGGAGCCGAGAGGCGGGGCGGAGAGGCGGAGTGATTCACCAAAGTCCCACAGCACGCTAGGGCAGGGCGATGGTCTGGGCTCAGCCTCCTGGGCCTCTAGGTGCGCGTGATGCTCCCCACACCGTAGGGGTGCTGACTCACACGTCCATGGGCTCCGACCCTCATCGATGCATGACGCGCCCAGCTTTGGGCCATAAATATAGCAAGAGCACAGGGACACGGCGCCAGCTCTCTGGAGCTCCCACGGGGTATGAGTAACTGAGAACAGAAGCCAGGGGAACCCTGCTATGAAGCTCACAGCACCACCTCCTTCGAGTCTAGCTTTTGTTAACGAAAGTTATTGTCATTCATTATGTACGTCATTCACACTGCCATAAAGCAGTAATAGGCTTGAACCGTCCCCTCAGTTCATTTCAACAGATCACTGCTCTGGTTACAGGCAGGGAGAGAGTTCTGAGACTAGAACAAAAGACAGGTGTGAGGGGAGAGCAGGCTTCCTGGAACGCGGGGGGCTAGAAGGAACAGCAAAGTTTCTAGGAGACAGGTTTGAAGGGAGGGCTACAGACGAGGGGTGGGGGTTACTTGGGGTCCCCCCTGCAAAAAGAGGAGGATCCGAGCAAGAAGAAGAAAGGGAAGTTACATTCCCTGAGCACCTACTAAGTGCCCAGCACTGGCTAGGAGCTTCTCTGCACACATTCATTTGCTAATTATTTGTGGCAGGTATTTTTATCCCCGTTTTGCAAGATGGGGAAACTGAGGCTCAGAAAGTGAGCTGAAGGCTTGTCCGCCGTCAAACAGACATGTCCCCACTAACTGCCATTCTCCAGCCATTGGATAAACTGTGCTGGAGTCGGGGAAGCCCGTGAGTCTTTGTGATATACGCCTGACAGTCTGGAGGTCAGGTTCTCCGGAGGCACGGACTGCTATGTTTACAGTGCATGGATTTTCCAGGGGGAAGGATAAAGAAGTCACCCTTCTCCCTGGAAGCCAGTGTGGACAGCACTCCCCAGATGCATTGGTGGTGAGTAGAGTAGGATGTTGTCCAGAGGTTGCCATGGCCAGAGGGGCTGGTAGAAGCCGGCATCCAAGGCCAAGCTGTCCATCTTCCCAGGGTGGATGGGTCAGCTGGGCTGCCGCCTACCACAGGTCAATGGAATGTCTTTGGGGAGATCATTGTGTTATTAGAAGGCGTTGTTGGCATGGTGCTCTGTTTGCAAAACAGTTCTCAGTCATTTTTAAGTTTGGAGATACTTGGTGCAAGTTCCTTAATGCCTGAGCATCAAATTTCCTTGGGGAAGCCACTTTTTGGCGATTCCTGCAAAAGGGGTCAACAGCATACGAGGAGGTACTGCTACAGAGTTGCTCTGGAGAGTCACTAGATGTGGCGACATCTTTTTAGGGGCTAGAAATGGAGCAGGAAGGACCCCTAGTCCCCAGGCGGTCCAACCCACTATTTAAAGAGTGTGGACACTGAAACCCAAGAAGGTTCTGTGACATTCTCAAGGTCATCTGGCCAGCTAGTGGCCAAGCCAGGACTGAAACCCAGCTGCCCTGACTCTGTGTCCTGGACAGGAAGCATGAGGGCGTGGGATCCAGATGCAGAAGGCTGACCCCTTTGAGTCTCAGGGGAGCTCACCTGGTCACCATTAATAGTCCAGGAAGTTACATAGGCCCAGCTGGTTAGTGGTGGAGCCAAAACATAGATCTGGGTCTTCTCAGGGGATCCAACCACGTACTACCCCCAAAATTGGCACATAAACTCCCAAACTGCCAGCTTGTCCAAAGGGAATTTTCCAGCTAAATCAATGTTCTAAATAGATGGTATAATGGACCTTTGTCCTATCACTCAACATTTGGGAACGTTTTTCCTGTATTTGAGGTAATTGCCACATTTCGAGTGTCTGTTCCCCAAGTAGAAGCCATAAGTCAATAGCCTAGCTATTCTTGAAGCTAAGAATGTTGCCTAGACTGAGGCCTTCAGAGGCTGCCATGTAAGCCTTTGATTTGGAAGAAAGAAGAGTAGAGCCCACGTGGAACCCTTTCCTGGTGAGGATGGCAAAGATGGGGGGCAGAGGGAGCATCCAGATCTCAGAGCCAGAGGAGTCCAAGGACACAGCGGCTGCATCCTGCCTTGGCATCTGTGAGGCCTGTACCCACAGGCCGTGATATCTCTGTGCACAGTGGTGATTTGGACACTGTTCTTGGTCATGTGGCCTCTGGACCCCAGTTCTGGCTCTCTTGAACATTCTGGGAGTTCTTAACAACCTTTATAAATTCCATTTCCATTTAAACTAGATAGAGTGGGCCCTACTGTCTACAACTAAAAGTCCTAAACAGCACAAATATCATCATCATCATGTTGGCTGTGATTTGTATCTTGGATTTAAAACGACTTGAGAAGAAAAATGTTTCAGTATTTGTTTTTAAAACTTTATATGCAAACATAGTAAGTGTTCATTAATGATTCACTGGCTGCTGGCTCATTGGGTAGAGAGATGAATAAAATTCCCATGATAAAATATGCTACAAGTCTGATATTTCATTCTGCCTGAGCGTTCTTATTAAGATGATTTCAGCAGAATGTAATAGATGATTCTGTTAAAAGTGGTTTAAACAATAAAAGACACAAGTCATTTCACATAACCAGAGATTAGAGTGGAACCAGAAATAGGGGGGAGTCAGCATTGCTTAAATCAGAGGCTCGATGCCATCATCAGGGCCCCAGATTCTTTCCCACTTTCTACTCCATCTACACTGTGTGGTAGTTTTGTACTCAAGCTTATTCCCTCATGGTCACAAGATGGCTGCAGCACTTCGAGACATCACAGATAGACCTCAATATCTGGTAATACAAGACACCTGTTACATTTACATATTCCTTTTAAGGGATCCATTTTCCCTTTTGACAACTTGATTATAATGTATGTGATCTTCTTTGAGTTGATCCTGCTTGGGGCCCTCTGAGCTTCATGTATGTGGATGTCCTTATCTCTCCCAAAATTTCAGACATTTTCAGCCATTTTTTTCTTTACATAAACTTTCTGCCCCTTTCTCTCGTTCTTTCCCTTCTGGGACCACTGTTATGTATATTAAATTAGTTCAATTGACGATGTCTCATAGGTTCCATATACTTTTATCACTCTTTCTCATTCTTATTTATTTTTGTTCCTATTGAAATTTAACTAAGTTACTCCATGGTATTGCTGTTTCTGTATCTATTGTTTTGGCCAAATGGCTTGCAAGGGCCTTAAACTGACACTAGCCCCATTGTGCAAGTGCATATTCTAGATAGCAGCCTAGAGTCACAAGCAAATGCAAGCTTCTATATGATTTCCCAATAGCCCTTGTGATCAAGTCTCCCCTTCTTCTTAGCACTTTCTCCTTGTGTACCCCTTAGATAAGACCCCCATGAAGTTTACCAAAACCCTAATATTTTTGGTTTGAATTGAATGATCTGAACTTAGTAAGGAACCCCAAAGGATTCCACCTATGGACCCTATCACTTTCTCTCTGGATGTGCCCTGCCTTGACCTCTCTATGTGGCCTCTTGATGCATACCATGTATTTCCTCCAGGACCCATGAATAATAAGACTTTTTATTTCAATTTCTCTTGTGGTCTTTTGTTGAACTGGGGCTCACTATCTAGTACCCTGTGCTCCACTTAACAAATGCTAATTTAACAAAGTCATAACCAGTTCTCTAACTAGCTATAGCATACGACTTGTCTTCAAGTTCTCTGATTCTGTCTTCTACATGTTTAAGTCTGTTGTTGAAACTCTCTATTGAATTTTTAGATTTCACTCATTCATTCATTCATTCAGTTAGTTATTGTCATTGTGTTCTTCAGCTCCAGGATTTGTTTGGTTCTTTTTTGTGGTAGCTATTTATTTGTTTGTTTGTTTGTTTGTTTGTTTACCAAGCTTCTCGTTTTGTTCATGCATTCTTTTCTTGATTCCATGAATTTTGTCTATGTTCTTTTGCATCTCAGTGAGCTTCTTTAAGATGATTATTCTGAATTCTTTGTCAGGTGTGTTTTAGATCTCCATTTCTTTGGGGTTGATTACTGGAGCTGTATTAATTTCATTTTGTGGTGCTATGTTTGCCTGCTTCTTCATGATCCATGCAGTCATGTGTTGGTGTCTATGCATTTGAAGGGCAAAATATCTTCCAAGCTTTATAAAATGATTTGGGCAAGTAAAGGCCTCTCCCATCAGATCCTCAAGCTGATGGTGTTTTTTCTAGGACTGCAGTGGAATGGGATTGGTACCAGGTCACATGGTTGCTATTGGGTCTGTAGTGGGGTTTGTGGTTGATGGGCCTGTTTCCAGGGCCTTAGATGGGCATTTGTTCAGTCTGATGCCTGAACAAACAGGACTACTTCCAGGAACCCGCTCAGTAGGGCTGGTGCTTGGACAAGAATCTGCTTCGAGGTCCACAGATGGCAGGACTGTTACCAGGTACAAACACAAGTATGGCTCTCTCTGGGTCCCAGAAAGGGTTCCTCACAGGTCATTGGGCAGGTCCCTGGGCAGGCAGAATTGCTTCTGGCCTTCAACTGAGAGGGGCTGGAGCCAGAGTTCAGAGCTGTTTCAGGATCTGCAGTCAGGCCTTGGTTGGTGGGCCTGCCTCGGGGGCACAGATGGACATGTCTCCTGCCTGGTCACTCAGTGGACATGACTGATGGCTAAGGGGCTGGAGCCAGGCCATGGGCTGCTTCAGGATCCACAGTGGGGACTGACGTCAGTGAGTCTGTTACATGGGGCACAGATGGGCATGATTCTTATAGGGTTCTTTGTGGAATGATACAGATGGCAGAACCAGAGCCAGTTGGTGCTGTAGCTGAGTCCACAAGAGTGTGAGGCTGTTTCTGGGTCTGTAGCCAGGACCACAGTTGGCAAGTCTGCCACCTGAATAAGGGTTTGCCTTTGCATTACAACCCTCCTTGGTCTTAGGTTCCACCAAGCTTTCACGGTCTCCTACCTGGAACCCTAAACTCTCACAAAGGAACTTTTGTCATAAATGGCTGAAAATTATTGTTTCTGAATAGGGATATAGATGGGTGGGGCCTCTTCTTCCATCATCTTGCTGTTGTCACTCCTTGAGGTATCTTTTTGGAGGTGACAATACCTTTGCCAAAAGCTCCACCCCACCACAGCCTATTTCCACTCATGTCTCATTGGCTGATGCATTGTGTCCTATATTATTTCTTAAACCAGTCATGAAAGGGGAATAGAATTATCACGATGGCATATGTAAGTCAGGAATAATTATCCGGGGTGAGGAAGATCATACTTTCTCTTATGTATGGCCATCCAGAGCCTGAACGGAATGGGAGCTTCGTTATAGAGAAGTATTATGCTTTTTTGGGTAACCACGAAGTTCGCTGACTGCCTTCAGCGTGGCAGCCCCTGAGCTGGCCACTTCCATATCCTTTCAATCAAGTAAGCCTCTCTCTTCATTTCTTTGAACTTGAAGCCCAGAAAGCTGAAAAATGATTTGCTTACAGTCACACAGCTGGTTCCCAGGAGCATTGAGATTTGAATCTGATTCTAAGTTAGGAATCTCCACGGTGCCCTGAGGGGAAAGCGCTCTACCTGCAGTTTATGCAGAGGTCTTGCTAAAGCAAGAAAAACCTCAGCACTGAAACAGCTGGCAGATTGAAGGAGGAAGCAATGTATTTTCTTGCAGGAGTTAATCTTCTATTTTAATAAATAGTTTAAAGGAAATAGAAAAAGAGCTTCTTGTCAGCTGTGGAGAAGCCTAACTTTGTGCTGCCAAAATATTTACTTCCCTGTAATTATTGGCCATTTCTCAGGCTTGGGCAAAATGCTGCACAGAGGAAAAAAAAAATTAGCAGCGACTCAATGGGACTTTCACCGGAAGGAACTCCTGCCAGTGGCTAACTGTGGTTCACTAATGGGCTCCTCAGGAGGCTCATTGGAGATTTATTTCCGGGCAGAATTAATTTCTGTTTAGAGGAAAGAATCTCAGCTGCCTATTCTGGAGGGAGTGGGGAGTGGATCTTGCTAATTTTCTTTCTATGTGTCTGGAAAATCTTTCTCCCCAAGCCATGAGCTATGCTGGTAAATTACTTTGAATTTTAAGGCAGTTTTGTTTCTAATTCAGATAAATTCTGTTTATTTGAAATCCCATGTCAGTATCCTGAAAGCATCCATGGTGTGATGCGCCCTGGGCCAGGAACTCTCTGGAAGTTCCTGCCTGTCCCAACGGCTCCACTGTTAGCTAGGAGAAGATGCTGATCATCTAGACACAGGCGATCCTAGTGCAGTGTGCGTGTGAGACTGTGGGTGTCCTCAGTGGTCCCTACTCCCACCTGGGGAGGTGCAGGGACAGGAAAGGAAGGCTTGCTGGAAGAGGTGATGCCTAGCATCAAAGGAAAGGTAAGGAAGGGTATTTCAGGATGAGGGAATAACATGGGCAAAATCACAAAATCCTAAAAAATTTTAGTGTCACCCTTCATCCCATGCATACACTCTGTGATAGTAAAAGGAACACACGCAGATCACTTACTGTTTCAAAACCCATCCTAAGGGTTTTATATTTATAAACTTATTTAATTCTTATAGCAACACCGTATGGCAGATATTCATTATTGCCACTTAACAAGTGAACAAACAAGCACAGAGTGAGTAAACAACTTGGCCAAGCTAAATTCATGGCAGAGGCGGGATTAGAACTCAGGCAACCTGGCTCCAGACTCCCTTCTGGGCCATTTCTCTTTGTGGATTAAATATGTAAAATCTATTCATACATTGTATACATTTACTATTGCAGCAACATTTGTGTACATGATAAATGTACATTTGTTTTAAATTTAAAAAATAAGAATTTACATTTTCTTCCAAACTCTTAGTGGATTCACTTGGGCATCCACACCCTTGAAGTAGCAGCATATTGGAGGAAAATGAACCACGACAAAGTGTGATTGGAGCAAACTGACCCCATGGGGCATATATTTTGCCACAAGTAGCATCTGGGATGAGGAAAAAAATCTTTTCTTGTTTTGGGATCTCAACACATGCTGAAATTGGCCTTCTGATAGTCTTCTTCTATGGCACTGGTAAGAATGACCGTGATATCTACAACAGAACTTTACAGTTCACCAAAACACATCTAAAGTCTCCTTTGCTTCTCACTACACCTTTGAGAAGGAATCATGGCAATGGTCTTAGTTGTCAATTCACAGGTAAGGAAATGAGGTTCAGAGATGGGAAATGAGTTGGTGCATGTCATACAGCAAGCAAGTGACAGGGTCAGCCCAAGAAACAGAACCAGGAAAATAGATACCTGCCAGCAGTAGATGGGAGGCTTTGAATGAGGAGATGTGTAGGTGCCAGGGGTAGCTAGGTGATTTTAGGAAAGACTAAATAGATATGGGTAGTTCTCAACATTCCTTCTTTGGATACCCAGCAATCTGGAAGATGGTGAATGGGTGTTGCACTCCCATTTCTTTTTAGATCATGGGGCTGAGAGGAGGTGCAGAGAGAGGAGGTCAGAGGTCCACTGGGGCAGAAGGCCTGGGGCCCCTAACCCTGTAGCAAACAGAAATTGGAATGGGAAGCAACAGGAAAACACCTGCCCTTTTTTGGATGGTGACAGCTTCACCCAGAGTCTTAGGAATAAGGCAGGTATGGGTTCAAACTCAAATATTTATTCTCTCTAGCCTTCATCTGAAGATAATAGAAAACCTATTCTATAATATTAATTGAGAAGGTATATGTAAACATTTTGTGAGAGTGCCTGATACATGGTAAGTGCAATTTATGTTAGTAATTGGTTGCTACATGTCATTGGGATGCTTGCAATAATGTATGCCAAATGTCTCACTTGGGCAGCTTAACAATTGTGCTAAAAGGTACTTATTGTGCTGAGAGCAAATGTTTACTGAGTTGTTTCTCTGTGCCAGAAACCACTCTACAGACCTTTCACATATTAATTGATTTAATCATTAGAACAACACCATGGATTAGATACTACGTTGACTTTATTTCATAGATCAGAATGCCCAGAGAACTTGAGTAACTCACTCGGGGTCTACACAGCTAGGATTTGAAGTCAAGTGTCCTTCCTCTGGAAAATGCATTCTTAACCACCATACTATTCTGCCTTTTGCTGTTTAATATTAGTCCTACTGTGGTGACAGTCAAGGCTATGGTAGGAGATAGTACACACAGACTGGCAGGTAGAGGAAGGTTTCACAAAATAATAGTTTGTTAAGTTGAAACAGGAGATTACCAATATTTCATAATTTTTGACCTTCATAATGGCAATTTTATAAGGTTAAGCCTAATACAAATTGAAGGACAGGGTTCAGGGTAAGCAATAAATGATGATGCAATGAGTACCCTGGGGCTAGTAACTCAGGGAGCTGTGGCCATTGTTTGGTTTGAAAAAGTGAGAGGAGGGAATAGTAACTAGAGCACAGAGAAGAGAGCTGTGCAGAGATGCCATCTGTCAGGAAATGTGGCCTTGGATGAGCTCATAGTCACCCACCAGAAAGGAATCTGGGGTGGGGATAAACTCAACCTGCCTCGTCTCAATTCCTTCAGTCTCTACCAGGGCTCCCCATTGGCTGAGCTCAACTGGCAGTCAGAGTTCAAGGGTGCCTGTTGCTGTTGTCCACTGAGTTCAGCCTTTGGAACAAAAAGCAGAGTAGGGAAGGGTAGAGATGGTCTGGAGGAGCAAAGAGAAGACGTTCAGCACAGCTAGTAAGTGACAGAGCTGGCCGGCGGCTCCAGATAGCCTGACTCCAGGGGCCATGCTTAGAGCCAGCACGTCTCACTTTGAACTTGGTGGAAAGAACAGTGTCTACAGAGTCACTGGTGCACCAAAAACTCTTCTCAGTGATTTCCAATGTGCTTCTCAGATGCTCAGCCTCACCAATGAATTATTCACCCATCATATTAATATTTGATTTCTAACAAAAGAGCTGGTTTTAAGAGTGCCGTGGCACAGAATAGAGCCAGTCTGAGCCCAAGGCTGTAGCCCAATCTTTGCAGGTCTGGCTCACCTTTGGAAGATAAATATTTTAGAGGGTATATAAGGGCCTATGCAATGTTTCATAAATGTTTTAGAAGTAGAGGCTGGCTGTCAAGATGATGGTGGTACATTTACGAACATTGATGGCATCCAACCAATTGAAGTCAGCTCACTCAGACCACAAAATATTGACCCTGGGAAGAATGATGTGAGTCTGAAATTTAAAATGCCCATGCTTTGAGGAAATTTTGATGTTAAAAAAAAAAACATTAGGTTCTGGGACAATCCAGCATTATAAGACAGTGACAGAAAGAGATGAGAGTATATGTACTCACTATGTTCCAGTAAGTGTGCCCTGGAGCTGGAGACAGCCCCATCCTCTCTCTCCACTTGATACTTTTGCACTTGATGTTTTCTCTGCCTAGAATATCCTTCACCTTTAACCCCATTACAAAATCTTACTCATTCTTCAAATGTCACCTTTTCTAGGAAGACTCTCATGATTTTCCATTTTGTCTCAGGGTGAGTGAAGCATCTTGGGTATGAATATATTTAGCTGTCTGTTCTCTTCACAGCCAAAGACATATAACAATAATCTCTGGAACCCCGGTCTAGCATGGTGCCTGGAAAACAGTACGTTGAATGAATGAATAAATGAATAAATGAGTCAATAGATGCTACAGTTCCAGAGGCAGCAACCTTCAGTGTTGGAGAAAGGGCTCACTGAAGGTCTGTAAGAAATTCCACTGGACACTGCTGTATCTGTTCTGTGGGTACAGCAGGGAACATCAGCTGGAATTCTGAGTGTCTGACAATGGCAAAAAGGGATGCAAGAAATATGTGCCCTGGGATGCTAGGTTCTTTCCCGGAATGTATATGTGACTCTAGTCCCATGAGGTCAGTCTGCCTCTACTCTTCATCCCAGGGAACAACTAGTCGAATTCTTTAGCAACATGAAGCCAAAATCCAAAGCCTTTAGACAGTTCTGGGACAAGTTCCAGCTTTGTCACTCACTCAGTAGATGACTAACCCTCTATGTGCCTCAGTTTCCTTGTCTATAGCATGAAGACAATTATACCTAGCTCTCTGAGCTAGTGCAAGTTTTAAATGAGATGATATATGCAAACTTCTGAGCCCATATTCAATGATGAATAATGTTTCCTCTCTCCTTCTTTAGGTTGCTTTTACCTAAAACCAGTAATATCAAGTGCAGGAGTCTACATAGTATTTTTGCTCAGAAAATAATTGGGGTTTATCTGTTATACTTACCCTAAACAGGATACCAGAGTTTGGATAAGAAAGCAAAGTTTGAATTCTGGCTCTACTATTTATAAGTTATGACCTTGGTCAGGTTGCATAACCTAACTCTCTTTTTCTCCCTCTGCAAAATGGGGATAATGAAAGCTTCATAGGGAGCTTGTAGTTTCAAATGAGATCAGGAGCATAAAGCACTTAGCACAGCGCCTTGCACAGAGTAAGTACGCATTAGTGTTGGTGATTATTAATGTTATTCTCTGCATGAGGTTTTGGATCTTGAAACTGCTACTTTGCATCCTGTCTTTGCTCCTTGTATTATAACTCCTTTAGGAGTCTCATGGGGTGGAGAGGCTATAGTTAAAGTCAGGTTCTGACTATTTTTCAGGATCCCTGGTTATGATATTTCCTATAAGCCCCTCCTGTCATTTTTGATGACTGACACAGTAACAGACTATAACATTCAACAGTGGAGAAGACAGAACTAGTTCTCCATTTGTCAAGTGGAGCTAATAGCACTTCCTCCAGGGGAAGGGAGTTCCCCAGGTTATTTCCTACTAAAGCTTGCCAGCACCAGGATTGAATATGCTGCAAACCTGATTATTGTCTCTCAGGTGTTTTAAGCAAGAGCCCAGACTCCCTAAATTCAATAAAATTCAACAGGGAAAGAAATTGTTTAATGCCACCTTAATGTTGCATCTTTGCACGTGCCCTTAGCAGAGGATCTCCATTGGCTTTGTACACATACACAGCTGGGCGTTTCTGCTCCTGCCTCCCAGAAAGAGCTCTCCTGTGAAAGGCTAATTTAGGAGCAGGGTAAGGAAGTTGACTGATGTCTGGTGATGGCAGTGGATTTCTCTCAAGCATTGTTTGAAGTAAGTTCAGTTCAATAAGTGTTTGCTGAGTACCTACTATGTGGCAGGTACCATGCTGAACACTATGGGTCTCAGGGCGGTCGGGGTGAGTGTGGCCACAGGGACCGCAGTCTAATGGAGATGGGGTGAGTCCTCAAGTCCTGTAGGCCAAAGCAAGTATGCTACTGCCCCCCCGCAAAAGGACTGAGGGGCTCCAGGAAGGAAGAAGTGGGGCAGGAAGGTGGGTGGAACCATGCCACAGAGAACTCTGAAAGCCAGGCCAAAGGTTTAGCATCACTGGACCTTCTGAAGCAGGAAAATGTCATGATCAGAGCTTAGCATCAGGGAGACCAGCCCGGGGTGGAGGCACGATAAGGTTGGGGGTGGGTAGAAGTGCTGAGGCCAGACTGCAGCCCAGGGAGCAGGGCGGTGAAGGAGCACAAGCTCTAGTACCAAACGGCTTAGATTCAGACCCAAGTCCCACCAAGAGTTAGTGACCTTCGGTGAGTCCCTTAAGTTTTCTGTGCCTTGGTTTCTCCATCTGTGAAATGGGGCTAATAACAGCACCTGTCTTATAATGTTGATATGAAGACCGATTGGAGTGATGCTCCTGAAAGCAGCCGGCCTGGGTTTGCATCCAGGATCTGCTGGCCGTGTGCCCTGGGCAGACCACGTTGATGATCAGAACCCCTAGAATAACCACCTGGGTGTGGGGTGTTCTGAGGTTTAAGTAAAGTGATGACGATATATACCACATTTGGTACTGTTCTTGGCTACAACGTTCTCCAACAAAAGCCTGCCCTTATTCCCCTGAGACTGATCTGTGCTGAAGGGAAGAAAGGAAGAAGCAGACACAGGAAGTAACCACAGGTCCTTGTCCACCAGCCCCTTAGTCACCTAAACCAAATCTCAGCTGGGGGGCATGCTGGAGGATTGGAGGAGCAGCACTGTGCATGGTGAGAAGGGCTCAGGCCTCTATAATAGAGTCCAATTCCATTTATTACAAACCACGCGACCTCTTCAAATCATCAACCTTTCAGAGTTTGTTTCCTCATCTCAAGAACACGGACTTGCAGCTGGGCTGCTGTGAGGGTTAAGAAAGAATGTCACAGTGCTGAGAACATGCCCAGCACAGACAGCAGCTCTGTCTCCTCACCCTTCCTCGCCTGGAGACACAGGGCTTCCACCCTAGCCGGAGAGCTGGAATGGGACCCAGGAGAAAGGGAGGATACTCATTCGCTCATTCATTCATTCATTCATTCACTCATTCATTCAATGGTTGCTGCATGCCTGCTCTGTGCCAGACACTGGCATGTCTGTCACCTCTTGGAGCTTCTATTTCAGTCACAGGAACTTAAAAACTCTGCTGGCATTAGAGATGACAGCCTGACAGGCCCAAGGTGTCATGTGTGCTGGAATTTTCCAGTGGCCCCCTAGATCCACTGTCCAGTTATCTTCCTTGGTGACCTGAATAGACTGTCAAAAGATGTCCTTGTCCTCTGGCTTTCAGTGGGTCCACTCAGCAGGAAGTTCCAGCAGGAGACTAAGGAGTGGGAGGGCAGTCGACACCCACTTTGACATCTAGTATCTGTTGTATCTTGGTGCCTCAATCAAAGCCATTTTATAATTTGCTTTTAGCTATGAGAGAAAGTGGTAAATGGAAGCCTTAGGGCTTAGAAAGAATCAGAGTGAATGATGGAGATTTAAAAGGTCCTATAGAGTTGAGGACAAGGATACCTCATCCCCGAGTCTCTGTTTTCTCATCAACGGGACTTCAGAAGCACTTCTCAGGTGTGCGTGAGATGCGACACGGAGCCACTGCAGGCCCTCGGTTGTAACCGTGAATCGCCGTTCTGTTACTCACACAAGTGAAAGGTCGTTTAATTCTCACGACAGGCTCATGCAGAAGCTCTGCTGTCAACGCTCCTGTTGCACCAGGAGGATTGTTAACACACAGAGAGGCTGAGGAACTTGCCAAGGTCTCCTGGTGAATACGTGGTATAGACAGAACTTAAACCTAGAGAGGTGACCTCTAGGACTTTGGTGTTGATCCCGGTGCCATAAGATCTCCCGATAAGTTGCAGCTCCTGCCTCTGTCCTTCGAATTCAGCTGGCTTTGCCCCAGGCCTCCCTGCCATGGCCTCCACACCTAGTTCTGTCTTCATCGTAGTCTGACAAGTTACACAACCCCGTGGGGTCGATCGTGCCAAAAATTTGGAGCGATAGCCCACGGATGGACATTTGGAGGCGTGTGCACAAATCTGAGTTTTGGAGCAAATCTGGTTCTTTAAATGCCTGACAGTCTGAGTGCCAGGTTTCTGAAGCCAACATACATTCTCCACCTTGACAAGGATTCTCGGGGCATAAACCTAGTGGCCGGCTGTAAAAGAAAACAGATATATCACATCGCATCACTTGGCAGGAAAGGATGCCGCACTTCCAAGTGCCATCAGGAAAATGGGTTGTGTCAACTTCTCACCATCTGGCAATGACATCCTCTACAGAGGCAGCCAGTCTGCAACCCAAAGCGGCCTGTAAGTTAGGAGCCATGCCAGGCCTGGCCCTTCCATCTGGTGTCAATAAGGAGGTAGGTAGTTCTCATCCGGTCATGCTACCTGCTCAGAGTGTGACTTCGGGCTGATCACTTCCCCTTTCTGAGCCTGTCTCCCCCATTGTACAATGCAAGGGGTAAACTAGAGAAAGCTGAAGGGCCCCTGGCAATGTGAGATTATTAATTTATGGGTCCATGCATGCCAGATAGTGGGGGTTCAAATGCTGAAGCAGATCCGTAGGCCTGCAAGCTAACTGGACATCAGCATTTTATAATTGGATGTGTCGAGTAAGAGATGGTCACGGAGGAAGGGCAATGTTTAGGTTCTCAGAAGCTCAGAATAGGGTCATACCTTTCTTCCTCCTACCCTATTGCACACAGACCCTGACAGAGTGTGAGGAGAGAGTCTGCGTGGTTGTTGACTTGGGCTCTTTTGATTGCTAGTGACGGGTAATACAAATTTTTTGTGTGTGATATACAATATTTTATTTAATTAAATTTATTGGGACGACATAGGTTTATAAAATTATATAGGTTTCGAGTGTACAATTCAATAATATATCATTCGTGTATTGCTTTGTGTGTTCATCACTCAAAGTCAAACCTCCTTTTGTCACCATATATTTGACCCGTTTTACCCTTTTCTACCTCCTCCCTCCCCTTTTCCCTCTGGTAGCTACTAAACTGTTGTCTGTGTCTATGAGTTTTTGTTTGTCCGTCTTGTTTGTTGCTTTCAGTTTTCTATCTCACATGAGTGAAATTATAAGGTTCTCAAGTTTTTCTGTCTGACTTATATCACTTAGCATGATTATCTCAAGAGCTAAGAAAACTAGAAAGTCACAAACAAGGGAATAAAACCAGACTACTGTCACCATACGCCAAAATTAACTTGAAATGGATCAAAGATCTAGATATAAGACTCGAAACAATAAATTGCATAGAAGAAAACATAGGTACTAAATTCATGGATCTTGGTTTTAGAGAGGATTTTATGAATTTGACCTCACAGGCAAGGGAAGTAAAAGCAAAAGTAAATGAATGGGACTATATCAAACTAAAAAGCTTCTGCATGACAAAAGAGACCATCAATAAAGCAAAGAGGCAACCAACCAAATGGGAGAAGATATTTACAAACAACACCTCTGGTAAGGGGCTAATATCCAAAACATAGACAGAACTCATACAACTCAACAGAAAAACAAACCATCCAATTAAAAAATGGGCAGAGGAACTGAAAAGAAAATTCTAAGAAGACATACGAACAGGCCAATAGATACGCAAACTTTTTTTTTAGTTCCCAAGACCAGGAAGGGAAGTGGGCCCCAGGGACTGGCCCTCAGCCTGGGCGGCTCTGGCTGCAGGTACATGAGCTGGCTGGGGAAACTAATCCTCATGTCTCATTTTCAGACTCAAGACTGCAGTGGCAGCAGACACTCAGAATATATTCTCTCAGGATGATGCCAGAAGCTCAAGAGAGAACATCTAGATGCCAAAGCAAATCCCAAGCCTCTGCTGGCACGCCATCCGCTAGCATTCCTTTAGCCAAAGCTGAACCCAAAGGGAAGAGCTGTAAGTTCACCATGGGAATAGGGGAGAGAGAGGAGGACATGTGATACTGCTACATAGGAGTGAAGAATTAGAACAATAATTCAGTCTACCTGTCTGTGATGACTGTACTCTTCTGGTTATCTTAAGCGTTCAGGCTGTGCATGGCCCTAAGATTTTCCCAGCCCTCTGTACATTACGGAAGCTCTCAATATAGTTATTCTTCCAACCTAGATCCTTCCCAGAAACTCCTCTTTATGAGTCAGGCTACATACGTCACTGATATCGGCCAGTCCATGGAAAGACCACCCTTGGGACAATCACCCATCCCTAGGTCAAACAGTGACTATCCCTGAGCAAAGAAAAGTCTGGTGCTTATCTCCTACAAATACCATTGGTGAAGTGGCCCTAGCTGGAAGGGGACATTGAGCATGGATGGTGCCATGACCCGAGTGTCTTTGACAGGGAGCAATATTGGGTAAATCATAAGAACCGCTGTAGCAGTGTTTGTCTCCAAGATTCTACCACCTGACAGGAAGTAAGAGAGTGGTGGGGGCTTAAAGAGGTTGTGGGAATAGCAGTGGCGAATATAACAAAGGATGGGGTATATGGTCCCTTCTGGGGGG
>CM053509.1:4712488-4732376 GCA_028627145.1 Eidolon dupreanum
GGGGGTCCCTTTTATGGGGAGAGGGCCCTGGAGGGAGGTGTGCAGAGCTGGCCCTCGGCAAAGCCGTCGGGCTTATGTCCTGACTACCGAGGGCTTTTTCCTGCGATGTCCCCACCTCTCCATCTCTTTTTGTCCCCGCAGCCTCCAAGCCCTCAGCGGGCTAAGGAATCAGGCCGGTCAGGGTTTGTCCTGACTCACTACTCATAGCCACGTGATCTCAGGGAGGTTTCCTGATCTCTCTGAGCCCTCCTTTCTTCTTCTACAACGAGGGAGAAAGACTCCCTCTCTCACGGTTACTGTGAAAATTCAATGACTTAAGGACTATAAAGCATCTGGCACAGTGCCTGGCACACGGTATGCCCTAAATACGTGTCAAGTTCCTTCCTCCCGGCGGGGAAGGCACCTGATGAGTCACTGTCAGAGCCAGGTGCTCAGGGCTATTTGCTTTATAAAAGAGTCTGGTCTCTTGGAAGAGCCCAAGAAATAACTCTCTAATAGTGGAATTTCAGACACCACAATATAGGGAGGAACAGATCTGGTGGCAGAGACCTCTGGGCATCATTCGAATCCAGCCAGTCAGGTTGCTGCTTTTTTCACCCACAGACCAGGTTGGCACTGGCAGAAGGAATCCTGACCCTCTTTTTAAGGCCATGCTGCTGCAGCCAGGCAAAGGCTGTCTCAGGGAGCCAGGAGAACTGAGCAAATTCAAATTTAGTCATCCATCCCGGCCAAAGGGAGAGCAGCTTCACGTGGGTGTAAACCAGGGGCTTTAAAAAGCGCAACAATCCTTTATGGCGATCGGTACATCCCTTCTGGTGCCCTTGAACAGTCACCTGTCCCAGGGCTGTCCTTGCAGCCTGAAATGAGCTCTCCCCGTAGGGAGTCCATGTGTCATTTACACCCCACCTACTTCGTAAAGGATCCCAGGTGGCTCACTAAGAAGACTATGCACCTAATGCTGATCTTTTCCTTTCGTTCTTTCCAATTTTCATGGTACAAGGCCCTTAAAATCAAAATCTGATCAACGAATGGTCACAAGAATGAATAAGAATGCTGCCAGTAAGAAGCTGAGTATTCCATCCTACAGTTGATCTGTGAATATAGCTGCACTGCTCCTCAGTGGTGGTCCTTTGGAAGTTTCTACAAGCTGATCTATCACTCAGCCTTTGTTCATGCATAATTCTCAGTGAGGATATGGTGCATCTAAAGTCCCATGCCCACGATCAGTTTATATCTTCGATATAACAACACAAAGCCGCTCAAAAGACAATCTTAAAACATGCACCAACCAAGACCATGGCTGGTATTATGGATAAATGTCCTCCAGACCAAAGAGAGAGAGAGAGAGAGAGAGAGAGAGAGAGAGAGAGAGAGAGAGAGAGAGAGGAGAAATAGGACTCGAATGACCTACACAACAGAACATTTGCAGTCCGGGAGGTGAAGCGGGTAAAACCAAGGAGAGCTCTATGATTCCAGGAGTGCCTCTCCAAATATTTGGTTCATGCTAAAAAATAGAGCACATTTATTAAAAATATATATTTATAAACCTTGATATGAACAGATACACACGTCAAGCCAATGAAAAAAAGAAAAATAAGTCATCTCCCCGGTATCAAATAGACAATTTTGACGACTGGGGTGCCTGTCCAAGGGCTGCCCCTATGGTTTTTCGTTCTAAACAGCTTGTCTTGTGAAGATGAAATGCATGTCCAGGGAACACGCCAACGAGCTGCATCCACCCTGTTCCTCTCTTAGAATACGTGATATCTGTCTGCCATCTGGGGTAATGAATCTCTGCACCCATCCGCTCACCACTGGCAGCGAGGGCTGGTCTTCCATGCGTTCTTCCGGGCCGCCTGCCAGAGATGTTGAGTTCCTCCTTGCTGCGTGAGTGAGTTTTGTTGGAGTCATTGTGCTTTAGTGTCTGCTCCCTGCGGCAGGATCGGTTTATCTTTGCGACCTTTTATAAAGTTCGAAGGTGCATTTGATCGAGTGGTGTGTGTAGGTCAAGCCTGCTTGTTTGTGTAGTGTCCAGCCACTGATGTGTCGGCGCACAGGACTCCCGTCTTGGCCATCTCGAGGCGTCTAAGGACCCTCTGGGCCATTCACAGAGTGGTGTATATGTATACAAATATGATAACAATTAGGTTCAGGATGGTCCCGATAATCCCCAGCATCGCCAAGACACTCTCCTCTTTACTCTCTTTTTCTTGGCCTCCTCTGTCTTCATCATTTCCACTCGTGATTACCATTTTGGTTGCAAATGTCTTTATCTTCCTCCCCAGGCTAACCTGTAATTGGAAAGAGGCAGCACAAAAGATTATTGTCGATAAGCTCTCTCTCCATCTCTAGGCAGATTTGGTCGGGGTGGTGATTTCAGGCCCGGGGACTCGGTCACAAGTTGAGTGAAAAATCACCTATGGATCTGATCTTGGGACTCAGTGCTCTTGGCCATGGAGAAATGGCAGCGCACGGCTTATCAATTTCAAGGATGAAAGTCCTGACACTGGAATACAGAGATTAGGTTGGGAGTCTAGCCTGGATGCCACTGTTCTCCTAGGCTTGTTTATCCCTTGTCCTTGAAGCAGAAAAAGAGATAGCTATAGCTACCTAAAACTCACACGCTCTCCCATGCCGGCGGGAGTTTTACACATGTGCACATACTAGATCACACCCAAGAAGTGTGCCATCCTGCATGCGCACGAAGGGTGTAGGAGGGCGTCACAGTCGCACCCATTCTGAGTCCTGGCTGTGAGATGGGCAGGGGTGGACACGACTTAAGGAAGGCAATTTACTGAGACCAGAAAGGGCAGTTAGGGTAGAGGGGAGGGCACCGTAAGAAACTTGCACAACCTCTAGCAGGGGTAGGCATTCATACAATCATTCTGGAAAATTCTTGGGTATTGCCTAGAAAAACGAAGAAACATATTCTACAACTGGGTCGGGTACTTGTTCTCCTAGGTGTAAACCTTAGAGAAATCTCTGTACCTGTGCACCTGGGGAAAGGGACAGGAACACTCCAATGAGCTCCATTTGTGATAGGGGGGAGTGGAAGCCACCCAAACGTGCACCCAGAGAGGAACAGATGGACACACGGTGGTCTGTTCAATGCACACATCCATATGATGGAACAGTAAGTACATGACCTCGAAACGGACGAACGGGGCCTACACGTGACAAGGTGGATAAAGCGCCAACACTTACTTCATGCAGAGTGAAAAAGCCTTTTGCGGAAAAATAGGTACCGCAGAAGTCAGCTCGTAAAGACTGAAAACAGGCAAAACCAAACAATGTATTGTTTAGAGACGTATACATTGATTTTTATAAAGAGCAAGGCAATAATGAACACAAAATTCAGAAGACTGGCTTCTCAGAGGTAAGAACAGAGTGGAAGGCCCGCAAATGCTGTTTTCCATCATTAAGCTGTGTGGGGAGAAGTTCTTGGGTGCTCATTTTTATCACTATCCATTAAATTGTAGATGTACGTTTCAGGTTCTTTTGCATGTGTGATATCTTTTGCAATAACTAAAATCATTTCATTTTATCTTTACGATAATTAACATGGCCATCCAGCAGGCCTGGGGGGTAGCTGAAGTCTCCCTTTCCACCGATTGCTAATCCAAACCACATATAAAACATCATCCGTGTGCATATGGTGGCAGCTGCCTGTCTAATTGATGGGATGTAACGGAGACCAGGCAGACCCCGCCCTAGCTTCATTTCTTCTATTAGAGAGCTGTGCCTTTAGAGCCAGAGGCTTTTCGTGCTCCAGGGTAATAATGGTTGATTTCATGTGTCAACTGGACTAAATCATGGGGAGCCCAGACATTTGTCAAACATTCCAGATACATCTGTGAGGACGTTTCTGGATGAGATTAACATTTGAATTGGTGGACTGAGTAAAGCAGATGACGCTCCCAACGTGGGTGGGCCTTGTCTAATCAGTTGAAGACCTGAATAGACGAAAAAGGCTGAGTGAGACGGAACTTCTCTTTTGAGCTGGGACATCAATTTTATCCTGCCTTTGAATTCAAATAGAAACATTGGCTTTTCCTGGGTCTTGAGCCTGCTGGCCTTCCTCCTGAAGCTAAATCGTCAGCTCTCCTGAATCTCCTGGTTGCTGACTTGCTGTGCAGATCTTGAGACAAGAGCCAATTCCTTACGATAAATCTCTATCATCTATTATTTTATCTGTCTATCTATCTATCTATCATTTATCTATCTACCTATCTATCTGTCTGTCTATCATCTATCATCATCATCTCTCTCTCTCTCAAAGGTTCTGTTTCTCTGGCGAATCCTGACTCATATAGGAGTCAAAGGTAATCTCAGGGCAAACGTCCAGGAAGGATCACAAACAGGAAAACAGGAACCCCGGAAGGCAGGGGGTGTGGCTGCGAGGCGAAAGGCCTGCGCACCCCTCCCTCTGGCATGAGAGGCCCCGGGAGGGCTGGCTCCCGCCCTGAGGGCAGAGTTCTGGTTCGGAACACAGTATGTAGGCCAATCGACTTCTGTGTGAAGGAGAGGAAGGCAATCAGTGAAGCCTGGGGAATTCATGCAACGTGCGTGTGCATGTGAATGAAAGGATGAGCGTCTTACAGGCGGAGTTCCACTTCCTTCACAGTCTTGGTTTACCAGGTAGCAGAGAGTGGCTTCCTACCCCCACAGCTCAGCTAGACAAAGCTTCTGGTTGGAACCGTTCGGTTCTCTCTCTTTTTCTTTCCTAGTATAGCTCTTAACGGTGTATAATGCACATACAGAAATGTGCATCAACTTTAAGTGTATAGCTTGAAAAACGTTCACATCTGTTTAGGTGGCACCAAAATCAAGGAAAGGAAACTTCTAGAACTACAGGAGGTTCCCATGGCACTCCATTCCATTCACTATCCTTTTTTCCCTTTTCCCCTTATCCCCAAAAACCTTATCTTGACTTCTGAAAACACCCTAAGTTAGTTTTGCCTGTCTGTGGATTTCGTAGAAATAGAATCATGTGGCATGTGCACTTTTGAATGTTTCCCCCAGTGTTCTGTTGGCGACATTCGCACATGTTGTTGTGTGTAGCTGTGGCTCATTCATCCTCACTGTGAACAGTATCTCACTGTATAAACAGACCCACAATTTATGTATTTATTTTACAGCCGATGGCTTGCTTCCAGTTTTAGGCCATTTGTTATGCTGCTATGAACATTCTCATACATGTCTGTTGGCAAACATACATATGCATTTTCCCCAATGTTTTATGCAAAATTTTTCAACGTATGACAAAGTTGGAAAAAATTTCACAAGGAGCACCCATTCTCTAAATTCCACCATTAACATGTTAACTACACATGCTTTCTCGGATACCTGTCCATGCGTCTCTCCATCCACCTTCTCTTTTGGGTGCATTTCAAAGTAAACTGCAAATATTATTACTTTCCCTTAAATACTACAGCATGTCCATATTCACTAGACTTCTATATTTGTTTGTAATTTTTTCTGTTGAAATAAAAATGTAGATGGGTGTAATTTGCTACTGGCTACACACACCCAGGACAGGAAAACTGGGGTATAGATATGCGTGTGTTCGGCTCTGGTAGATACGGATACTGCTAACCGGTTTCTCAAAGTGGTTGTATCTGCGCCTGCGCGCGAATGCTAGCTTGACTCCCTTTGATTCTGGTGACTCCACGGCCCCGCCTTTGCACAAAGTCAAAAGAGGAAGTACTTTCGAAATCCACTCTCTTCTCCGCCCCGGACGAATATATCTGCAAGCACCAGCTACCCCTTTAACGGGTTTCTTGTCTGAGCTACCCCTGAGAGGGTAAGCGTTCGAATAGCCACTTCCAAGCGCCATCGCTGGCATGGCCCCGGGGCCTGGAAACGTGGCGCTGCGGAGTGACCTGGCGTCTCCCGGTCTCTGCAGGGCCAGGACCAGATCGCCAAGGTCGGTCTAAAGAGACGCGATTAGTGATGCCCTTAAAACCAAAGACCCATCGCTGTGGTCACGCAAGCAAAACAAAGCGCCTGTCGCGGAAGCTGCTTGGTTTCAAGGCTTGATTTAGCCTCTTACCTGAGTTAACCTGTGATGACTCTGACTCAGCAGGTGCGGGGCGGGGTTGGGAATGAGCAGATCAACTGTGTTTACTTTCTGAGGGCTCTGCAGCAAACCAAGGGCCCCGAAGAGACCTCCTCTGACTCAAACGAGTTGCATCCCGAAAATTTAGTTTTCAGGTGCTTGAGTCATCAGCCTCAGCATTTCCCAGTGGAAACCACGCCGGCAGCCGAAATGCCAAGGGAGCCACCGGGGGAGAGACGTGGCTGGAACGTAATTTTCTTTGGGAAAAGTGGTCTGGCCAGGGCACTGAGAAATAAAGAGTAGGGGAAGGAGAAGGAAGGGGTGGGAAGGTGAGCTTGGAAATCAGAGCAATGATAGAGCTGGGAGGGGAAAGCAAAACCCAAATAAAACAAAAAGGCGAAGCTCAGGCCGGGTAAGGCCTGACGTAAAGACTGCTGCATTGGTATAAATTCATTCATTCACTCTCTTGTTCGCTAGTCTTTCCTGCAGGGGCTGGGTAGACGGGAGAATGGGGAGCGATAGAAATGGAGTGGTAAAAATGTTCTAGATTTAGATTTAGGTGATGGTTGCACAACTCTGAATAACACTAAAACCATTGAATTGCACACTTTAAATAGTTGGTTTTTGTGGTTTGCAGACTATATCTCAGGAAAGATGTTTATTTAAAAAAAGGTAGTATTAGCCATGGTCTCTGAAATATGAAGAATCTAGAAGTAAATCTAACAAAAATGTGTAACATTCTTATAAAGAATATTAGAAAACTTTACTAACAGACATGAAAGCAGACCTACATAAAAAAGAAGATATACCATCTTCATGGAGTACAAGATTAATATCCTAATACCACGAGTTCTTCCTAAAGTGATCTATAGATTCACCACAGTTCCAGTCTAAATGTCTACAAGCGTTTTGGTGCCACTTGACAGGCTCATTCTAAAATGCAAACAAAAGTGTAAAGGGATAATAATAGCCAAGGTATTTACTGAGGAAGAACTAGGTAGGGGGACTTGCCTTATAAAATGTCAAGAATTATTATATAGCTTTAGTAATTAAACCTTAGACAAATAGGCCGAAAGAACAAAAACAGAGCTACATGTGCACGAACACTGCCGATCCGTGGGGGGAAATGGAAATATAAATGAATTCTGACTAGTATTTCATCACTTCCAGATGGATTACAGACAACCGTGAAAGGAAGAACTTAAAAACTTTTAGAAGACAATATAAATGAATATCTTTATGACATTGAGGGAGAGGATATCTTAATAAGATATAAAAGCTCAAACTATAAGGGAATAGTAAATAATGTCAATAACATTAAACGTAATACTCTTTTTATCAACAATAATCAGAAAAATGAAGAGCTAAGCCACAAACGGGGATATACGTATATGCCTGTGTATATCATATATAGGATATATGTGTATCCTATAGGATATGTGTATATATCCTATTTATGTATCATACACACGATGTTAGTATCAAGTTAATAACAAAATGATAAACTTACACTAGAAAACTGGGCAAAAACCATGTCCAGGCACTTCTCAAAAGAGTAAATAACCACAGGAAGGTAAACCTCGAAAAACACAATGTCTATCAGATTGGCAAGAGCTAAACAATTCTACGAAACCACTGAACACTGACAAAGGCCGTGAAACAACAAGGACTCAGACACCAGTTGGAGTACAACTTGGTTATTGTCACTTTGGAAAACAGGATGACATCATCCTGTAAAGCTGAATACGCTCCGACCCTGGTGACCTGACATCCAGTCCTGGGCACACGTCCCGAATACACCTGCACCTACGTACAAGGTGCACAGCCAAGAGCAGTCACAGACAGCAGTGTCAGTGTTTGTGACATGCCGAAAAACACACGAATGTCCCTCTACAGTGGCCTGAGTCTACCGTCATATAGTTACGCACTGGAATTCCAGACAGCGGTGAAAAGAATTGAAACCTGCAACAAGCATGAACGAATCGCTAATACAACGCTGACTGAAAAAGCATGCGGCGGAAGATGGCATAAAGGGTGTCCCCATTTACACGGAGTTCAGAAACATGAAAAACCTAACATTATGCTGTTTAGAGATGTGAGTGATAAAATCACAAAGACAAGCAAGGGACTGATAAACCCAGAAGCCGAGGGGGCAATTAGTGCTGAGCGGAGAGGGAAAGTGGATGAGATCAGGGAGGGGTGCTTGGGGAACCCCTGAAGTACTGGTAGTATTTAAGCTGGGTAGTGGGTACATAGGTGCTTGCTCTTTATACCTTACGTTTTCTAAATAGGCTTCTGTTAGCTATCCAATCATTAATTAATCAATTAATGACTTGATCATTGTTACAGCTGGTGGCTTCTTCTGCTACACAGGAGCTTTTGGTGTCCCGGGGCCCATGACCTTCTTTGGGTATCGGTGTCTTCATTTCCTCTGTACAGTGACTCTGCCCGGTGGCTGCTGTCAGTCAAGGCGCCACGGGGATGGGCCTGGATCCAGGCTAAGCCCAGCAGAAGCTCTCTCCGGAACTCAGTCTTAGGGTGACAGAAGGTGGGACAACTAACTGTCGATGCTGCTGAATTGAGATTAGCAGCTGCCGCTCAGTGCCTACAGCCAGCCTGACTTCTGCCCTGTTTTAAAGTTCAGATCACCAGTTCCTTCTACCTCACGAACTGCCTCACAGCTCTGCAAAAATAGTGTGTTTGCTTCACGCAGTCAGAATTTCTTATCAGTATCTGCTTCTTGCGACCAAAGAACCTTTACTCGTACAGAGAGTTATACAAGTTTATTTCTTTGGCTTCCTCATTTGACCTTTGAATTCCCCCTAGAACTCTACTAAGTGCTCACTGACCCTCTTGAATATCACCTGTCACTCTGGAATTTACCACCTGTCAGGACAGCTTACTCTACCTGCTGACAGCTGAGTCGGGAAAGTTCTTTGCTTTAAAACAAAGTATCCTCGCTGTAGCTTGCTCCGACTGGAACTGCTTCCATAAGTGGGAACTAAAAAAACTCCAGCTCTTGTCAATCGTTGGCCAGGCAACACCTTAACTGTTGAAAAAATGATATTTAGTGGGAAGAAAAGGCAATGTTGGCCTCACATACATCTGGGACCCGATCTCGGCTCTGTGGTTTTCCAGCTGTGTGACTTGGCAAGTCATTTCATTTCTCTAAGACTCAGCTTCCTCATCTGTGAGGCAGTGGTAATACTTAGCTTGTGAGATTAAAGGTAATGGTTGTAAATTGCCTACCTCCATGACTGGCAGCTACTATAATTAAATGATGATGATGATGAGGCTTGTTCATATGGCCCCATGCACCCCCTTTTTTGCAGCTAAGCTCCCCATTTTCTACTTGTCCATACAGCCCCTCCTAATCATGATCTCTCTCCGGGAAAGGCCCCTCCTAAAATCACAGTGTGCATAAAGAAAACGTTTCTCCAGGAAAGGCTGTGCCAGCCCAATCAGGGCAGGGCCACCCCCTCGCTCATCCTGAGCAGCCCACCCACCGACGCTGCCGAGAACCACATCGGCTGTGGGGCCGCCACACCGCACTATAGATTCATGATGCTCCAAAGACACCTTTCTCTCTTCCCGTTGGGGGAGGAAGCGTTTTGAACCCAAAGACAGGACTGTGTATTTGGATCGCATGACGTTTCAGCTGACTGACTTCTGCCTACGCCCAGCTTCGGATAATCCACAAACTGGACGTGCACACCCTCCACACTGTTGTCTCGATGTCTCGTTTCCCAATTTTGGACCAGGTGTCCAGGTTACTAGTCATTCATTGACCCACCTCTTCCGATGCTGTCATTCTGTTGCTTGCCTTCTGCCTACATTTCTGTCTTTTCTACAAGGTACCAGGAAGTCCGGCTAGGACTTCTAGGTCTGCTAGACCAGAGACTCTGCCAGAGAAGGACATGGCTAAGAGATATCCAGTCTTAGGGACCCACGCTGGGTCTCCACACCCCTTGCCCCGTCTACTTGCTTAGAGAATCCCCTCTTTATCATTTCTCTACCCCAGTGTCTCAGGGCTGCTTACTAGGTCAAAGCTCTTTCTTCAACAATCCACTCTGTGATTGATAATAAACAGGGAATGAAAAAATCAGGGGATCATGAGCCCCTAAAACATTGCACAACAGTTAAAGATGATGGTGGCGAAGTGACATAAAGGAAGATGCCTACACTATAAGAGGAAAGAACATGAGATATTAAAATTCAGGTCTGCTTAAGATTGCAAATAATATTTTTAAAGCCTCACTTGTTCAAGGGAAAAAAATATGCCTGGGGGAGAATATTCAGAAATTTTCCGTAATGTTGTTGATTAGGTTATTTTATTTTTATCGCGTCCAAAACACACATATACGGAAATAAAACTAGGAAGACTCCAAGTGCTTCTGTTTTCCTATAACCCTGGGAGAACCTCAGCAGCCAAGTGAATAGAACAAAGCATTCGATGCCAGTTCTGCCAGGAGACATCTGTGTGTCAGTACCTCTCTGCTCAAGAGGCTGAGCTGTGAGCTGCAGAGGGGTCGCTGCTGTGTCTGAAGATGGCAAACGATAAAGGTTCTGACAGCCCCCTTTAGCACAGCAGAGATGTTCAGGCTGAACGAAGTTGGCTTCACTGTCATTTCACTCTCGTAGAAACTTGTTTTCCAAAATAATGCCAGTCTGGGAACTCAACCTGGGCTCCCCGGTGTGCCGAACGGTGCCACACATTCAAGACAAGGGACCGTTTTATGTAAACTCTTCCTGTGACTCGATGACTGCCCTCTCTGGAGTGGCTTGGGCTCCACTGTCATTTCGAGTATTTCTCCGTCCCGAGAACATTTCTGTATTTGGGGGTAAGGAAGGGTCACTCTGATTTTATTTACAAGGATCAGAACCTGCCGAAAATGCAGAAGCGCCCGGTGACAAATTGAGTGGTGGATGCTGGAGTGCTAAAGAAGCATCAACGTCCCCCTGGAGAAGAGACCTCAGTGGTCACCGGAAGTATAGCAACGGCCCAGGCTTCGAACGAGTATTCCCGGAGTGCCCAGGCTGAGCCAGGCCCCACGCCAAGCACTGGACATATGCAAAGAGAAGACAAGGCCTTTAGTCCTCCAGGACCTCATGGCCCAGTGTGGGGAAGCACAGACAGATCACTATGGCTATGGGAGCCCAGAGCATTGTGGGAGTCCTAGCCGGCCTGGGAGGCCATGCAGGGAGCTCTCCCTGGAAGACGGGGAAAGGGGAGAATCTAAGCTGAGACCGAGAAGAGTAGCAAGCCTAGGGTGGCTGATGGCGGCAGAGAAAGGGCACCTAGTTAGGACACTGACGAGTGCAAAGAAAGAGTGTGCAGCAGGCTGCAGCAAGTCCGGGCGATGACGCTCACAGTGAGGGAGGTCAGAGCTGAGCCTGCAGGAGAAGGAGACACCAGACAGGGGCCCCTGGAAACCATGCAAAAGAATTCTGGGATTTATTCATAGTTATTCAGTAGACGCAACGGGTATGTGGATGTTCATTTCATATTTATTTTCCCAACCGTACATACCCGCAATTTATATTCTTTTGATATGCATGAGATACTTCATCATAAATTTAAAAAACCCATTTAGCTCCTAAATTCAGACCGCAGTAAGTAAAAATTGCTAACTTGCTCTCCAAGATGAATGCTTGGACCAGGTGGCCTCCAGCTCTGCCAGCATTCCACAGTGAGACCTCACTCCTGGCCTTCCGAGGCCTCAGGGAATCGGCTGGGGCCTCTCTCTGGGTGACAGACACCCTGCGCCCAAGCGGAGTTCTTGGCAGGGGCTGGACAAGAGTTCTCCAAGGGACAAACTCCTCTCTAGGTGGCCACAGGATGGCCCAGCTGTCATTAAATGACTACTCAAGGGAATGGCAGCCGGGACATCCCTGGTGAGAGAATTTACTCCTAGGAATTCCAAAGAGACATCGAAGAAAGAGGACATTTGTAAAGCGTTCACAATTATTATTAATAACAAGTAGAGTGTGGCCCTTCATCAACTACTGCCAAAATGTTGCTGGATCTAGCTTTGCATGGGGCCTGTCATGGTGTGGTCAGTAACTAGCTGCTAATTAGTAAGTACCGGGCCTGGGCCAGGCACTGTATGTATTGTTGTCCAGCCAGCCAGCCAGCCATTCACTCGAGGAATATTTACTGAGCACCCGATATATGCCAGGCCCTATGTGAGAACAAAGAGTTTCAGCAGCAGCAACAGCATGGATAAAAGGGTTATTCTCATTTTAGAGGTAAGGAATTGAGACTAAAAACAATTACTGAACACCTACAGTGTGCCAGGCACTGTCATAGGTACTAAGGATATAGCACTAAGACCAAAAACGCATCAAAAACTGGGTCAGGAAGGAACCCAGTAGTCGATTCTACTCCCTGAAACTGCCCATCTCCTGCCTGCCTGTACCTGCCCGCCCCCCAGTCCTAACTGCACCCCCTCTTCCCCACAGGGCTCTCTAACCAAAGTGCATTTGCTCAGGCTCTTCTTCTTGGCTTGGACGACTGATGCTCATCTTTCCAGGCTCAGCTCGGGTGGCAGGATCTCCAGGGACCCTTCCTTGATGTCAGGAGGCCTGCTGAAGACCACGTCTGAGCATCTCCTGCCCGATTCTGTAACCACCTCTTTATCTGGGGCCTCCCCCACTAAACCGTGAGCTCCTTAGGAGAAATGGGCGTGGGTCTGATTCATCTCCATGTCCTCCAGCCCCTGTACCTGGCCAGGGCACTGAGTGAGTGAGTGAATGAGTGAGTGAAGGAAAAGATGGAACTCGAGTGAGCCAGGGGAAGCCCAGCTTCCAGGTTGAGGGAGGGAAAGTCGTGGGAGGCAGCTGAATGGGTGATGGGGACAGCCCAGTTTAACCCACCTAGCTGGACCTCATTGTAAAGATGTAGCGAGGAGAACCAGTGTCAAACGAGCACACCATCTGTCCTGATTATCCAGAGTGGGCGGGCTGGGCGTGTGTGTGTGTGTGTGTGTGTGTGGAGAGGGAGGATGCACGTGGGGAAGGAGAGGGTCATCAGCCCTGAAGTTAGGTAGGAGAGACCGGTCCTCCTGCTCCAGCAGTTCCGGGCATCCTCATTCTCTTGTCCACCATCTATAAACAGCAGCACTTACGAGGGCTGCACGCAAAGCCCTGGCCAGACTGGGACCCGCCTTCCTGCACTGCTCCTACCTGGGGAAGAGGCATCGCAAATCTCCCTCGGCTCAGCTTGACCATGTGACCAAGGAGAGTATGCACCCAGATGATAAGGTACAGAGGCCCTTGGCAGACTTGCTCGTTTTCTTTCCCACCTTGAAGTCTGATGAGAAGGAGGCTTCGTTTGCTGGGTGTGGAGTAAGGAAACTTTAAACGCTGATATAAAGAGGAAAAACAGCTCCCTGTACTAACACTCAAGGGCAAATTAGTCAGTATTTCCCTTGCTCAGATGAGAGCATATCTTTCAGTTGTGGGAAAAATTAATGATATTAGCCTTGCCATCCCCAAGGTGCACACGTCCTCAGGGAGCTTACATCTAGCAGTGGTAACGAGGTGCAGGCCTACCAGATCGCCCTCCACCGCCCCCCCAGCAACGCCACCCCCGCCCGCCTGCTACTTCTGCTGGGCCATGCACCCCCGACTGCCTACACCAACTGGAAGTAGGGACGGAGCCTGGGACTCTGAAGAGCTGGATTTAGGGCCCCACTTGTCTCCCATCGAGCCATATCACCTTGAACACGTCACGCCCCCTCTCCAGCCCTCATCTGTAACTGACTCAGGATGGACACAGACCATTGCCTTTCAACAAGAAACAAATATTTCCCAACCGATGAGGGTAGAGCTCACGGAGGGGAAAGCAGGCAACACCCCCCACGACGCCCCGTGCACCCCCTGCCCGCCGGCAACCCCCTCCTTGGGTTCTGTCCTGAAGATAACCTCCAGCTCGCCAAACACCCGCATCCGGGTTTGTTCACTGCAGCATCGTCTGTAAACGCAAAATTATGGGACGTGGTCAGGACCCTAGGCCGCCACCTCTCCGGGGCTGAGGCTCGGGGCTCTGGGTTCCAGTCACCTCAGAGTCTGTGTCTGGGAGAGGACACCTGGGCCTTGCCAGCACACACCTGCACGCGCCTCCCAGAACCAGGCGTCTGGCTGAGCAAGGGCTGTGAGTTCTTGTCTAAGGAACTGCTTGGCCACTCAGGGCCTGGGCCGTTGCCTTTCGCGCCTGTCCTCCGCCCTCTGGGGAACGAGTATTTGCCTTCAGAGCCTGCTTGGTGGCTGAAGCATTGATCACAAGGCTGCGGCTCAGGCCAGGACCAGGGGCTCAGGCTGCCTGCCTGCCCAGGTCCCGCTGGTGCCCACCTCGCCTCTCCTGCTCCCTTACCTCTGCACATCCTGTGGCGTGTCCTGCCCAGGGCCCCACGGACCCCTGACGTTGACTACTTGCCTGGCCTCAGTCTGTCTTCTAGATTAACTTGTTCTAAGCTCCCCAAAGAGGCAAGTTCTGGCCTGAACCAATCACGCAGGCCAAGTGACCTGTCTCCAGGTGTCAGGTGAAGCCTCGGATCTATTCGAGGGACCTAGCAGACCCCACCTGTCTGCCAAACCCCTCTTCCCAGCTGCGGTGGATTATAAATGACCACAAATCCTCTGACGCTCTGCTATGGAAAGGCCGGGGCCTATGTCCCCTCTTCTTGGGTGACAGAGCACAGTGGCTGTGACTCTGTGCAATTTTGGGGTCCCACCTTAAGAGACTGACAGCTTCTAATTCTGTCTCTGGGAGCGCTCCACTCTGGGGAACTGGTCTCCCTGCATGAAGTCCAACTACTTCAGCCTGCCCGCTGTAAGGAAGCCCAGGCTGGGGGCCATGGAGGGAGGTGCCCAAGAGGCTCGGCTGTGCCCACCACCCCCAGAACTGCAAGAGACAAGAGCAGCTTTTGTTTCGAGCTCTTATTTTTGGGTTGGCTCGTTACACAGCAATAGATAATAACACCGGCTAAAAGGTTTTCGTTTGCAGTCCTTAAGGAAAAGATGTTTCTTCTCCAAATGGCAGCAAATACTGCCAGAGAAATTGGATAGACAGGCAGACAGACTTCTGGGGGAGCAGCACAGATTACGAACGTCAAAGTGGGGTTCGTAACCCCTGCAGGGCTGGATGCAAATGGCATGAGCACAATCAGGGACCAAGCGGGCTGCCTCTGTGATCTGTGTCCGGTGTGTCACTGTCTGTGTGTGCACGTGTGTTGGGGGGTTAATTCTGGACTCCCGAAGCTCAGTTCTGAGTTCTCACGGATCCAGAGAGTCTAGCCGGGTCTCTGGACGTGGAGTTTGGTGGCCCCTCTCAGGGACAGTCCCGCTTGGCTGTGCCGTCAGCTCACTTCTGCTGGCCGAGTGATCTCGGACACACTGAGAGCAGTCGGCGGAGTTCTCAGGTTTATTGTGCACTTTATATCCACTGACAGTCCTTGCAACGACAGAACAGGAGGAAGTGGCACCGCCACGTTTTATAAATGAGCGAAGCGGGGCCAAGCGAGAAGAAGGGACATCTCACGGTGGGCCCCACGGCGGGCAGGGGTAAGAGCGGCAGGACTTGGACCCCCACATCTGGCCCTAAGCCCATGCTCCCGAGCACCCTGCTGCACTGCTTCCTGGCCAGCGGCCACCAACCTCCCTCCCTCCTTTCACGCCAGAGCCTCAGTTTCCTTGTCTACACACTACGTGATGACCACTGTGTGGACGAAACAGGAGCACATCCACGGGGCACACACGGTCCTCTCTCTTTCTCCACCGCCAAGTTGCAAATACAGGAAATTTACTGAGAAAATGTATGTTCTTCCCCCTGCCCCAATATCCCATAAGGAAAAGGAAATAAGAAAGAGAGGTGGCCAGAAAGTCCTGTTAAGAAGCGGACTCCCCACCCCATCTCATAAATCCCCAGGACTTGGTAGTCCCATCTCTAAACGCCCTGGGGGAACATCAGGCTTCTGAGGGGCATAGCTCCTGCTGTTGAGGTTTCTTAGCTGGGCCAGGCTAGCTGTGAACCAATAGTCTGTATTTCATGAAGAATTTTCTTTGGAGCGTTGGGCGCATCAACATTTCACTTACTCGGGAGTTTTGCATTTTGATGTGATTTTTTTTCCACCGCGACCAGACAGCTTGGGTGGGTTTCACCATCTACTGAGATTAAAAAAAAAAAAATCTCATCTCTGCACATGGAGCTCTCCAAGTGTGTTCGTGTCCAGGCTAGAAATAGCATCTGTCTGAATGGGGGTTTTAAAGAAACTGCTGCTGACAATGCAGAGAAAAAGCAGGGTTACGGTTCCGATCCAATACTTGTCCAAAACTAATGCGGAAAAAATTTTTAATGGATTTTGTTAGAAGGTATCACTACCAAAAACATATACATGAGGCTGCTTCTGCTGACCTGTCCAAATTCCTCTCCTCTCCCTCAGGTACTCCTATACCAATTCCACTAACACCCTTGACCTTTCTTTTGAATGCCACCCCAGGACCTTTGCACGTCCGGTTTCCTCTGCCAGAACACACTCTGCCCAAACTCCCGTGCCGACTCGCTCTCTCGCAGCGTTCAGACTCTGCTCCGATACCGTATCATCAGAGAAGTCGCCAGACCACTTTGTCTGTAAAGGTCTCCACGCTTGTCCAAGTGCCCTACTTTATTCTCCTCAAAGTACTGAGCGCTATTTGAAAACATATTAGCTTTTCATTCTTCCTCCTCGCCTTGAAGATAAGCCACGTGGTGGCAATCTTGTCCTCGCTGCGGCCCCAGTGCCAAGAACAGTGTATTGCAGAGACAGCAAGCCCTTTGGAATGAATGCATAAGCGCCCAGTTTCCAGAAGAGGAAGTTGGGGCTCACAGGGGGTAAATGATTTGTGAGGAGCCAGGGGCATCAACCCTTGGGTTATCACCAGCCCAAATCCATCGGATTAACTTCTGCATTCTACATTTGCATAATTTACATGACCTGACTCAGTGCAAGCACCTGGCCCCCTGACCTCTCCGCTACCATCTATCTACACGGGGCCTGGAGCTCAGGAGATGCTCAAAAAAACACTTGCAGAAGGAGGTCTGAACGCATGCGCAGAATCCCGTCCCGACTCTCAGGGAGAAGTGGGAACGTGAGGTTCTTCCCACCTGACCACTGAGGGGCCACTTACCCTTCTCTAATAATTTCGCCGCAGGCTGCCCAGGTTTCTGCTGGAGCACCTCAGGGATACAGGAATCACCAGCACCCATCAGCGATCGCTCTGGACAGTGCCAGCAGTTGGAGAGTCCCTACGCCGAGCAGCCCTTACACAGACTACAGACCTGCTCATTTCTCTGCTAAGCATATGCCTTCTGGAGCTATTTCTTGGACGGCTTCCTATCCATCCCAAACATTATGTCAGAAAATAAAAGAGACAATCAATAAATGATCACTGAGAATAAAAAGCAAGGAAAAACATGATCTTAAACGATGGGTAAAGAAGGCCAAAAAAGAAAAAAGCAAGAAGCACTTATAAGCCACACGCTCTCAGTTTTGTCTCGCCCCATAAACGGGCCATGCGTTCCCTCCACGAGCCTCTGTTTGCCTGTCCATAAGTGGGGACTGGGGCCGGCTGGGGTCACCCCTTCTATGGACGTGTTGCCTCCCCTTTTTTGCTATTAATTACTTGTAAACAGTACTCAGAAATTCAGCACCACGTGGCCTCCCACATACTCCCCGCTTGGAATCCTCAGCCACCTCGTCGTGCACGGTAAGAGCTAACATGGATTAAGCGCTTACTGTGTACGTGGCACTGTACCCACCAGCTGTGCAGGGCCAGCTCATTCACTCGGCAGCACAGCCCTGTGCATGGGCTGGGTGCTGTGCTTTCATCATACAAGAGGCCAACCCCGGAGGGGCGAAGTCACCTCCAGCCCCGGGGGCCTTGGGATGGGCCTGGCACCTTCGCACCTCTGGCCTCTGACTCTGTTCCCGCCTCGGCTGCCCTCCTCACAGGCTCCATCTAGCGACATTCAACGCATGCCACATGCAGAGACTCAGTCTTAACTGTCTCTGCATCCTCTGCACTCCTTGTATTTAGCGCAGTGTTATGCTTACAGAAAGATTTCGTGTACATTCGCTGAATCAACCAAAAATAAATAAATAAATAAATAAATAAATAAAGGAATAAATAAAAGTTCGCCGTAATTGGCTCCGTCTCGATCCTGCGTTGCGTGAGTCGAGACATGACTCAAAGCTGGAGAGCTGTTAGACACTTCCTTTCGGGGATTTTATCGTTTCTTCTCTACAAGTCAGACTCTTTAAAGGAGAAAGCTCCCAGGAGCAGAAGATGAGGGTAAAACCAGCGAAGGTACCTATGGTTGATGTTTACTCCACGTTTTCCTAATTCTGCATCCCGTCTGGAGTCATAAACCCCCTCGAATTCCCCCACATGCAGGTGGAAGCTCCAGGTCCAGGATCTCTCTCAGCGACAGTGCTCCACAGGCATGGGTGGGCATGCCGGGTCCCCCTGTGGTACCCTCCCAGTGGAGGGTCTCCTGTCCTGAGGGGTAGGAGCCTGAGCCTTTACTGGGGTGCAGGGAGCCAGGAGTGAATTCTGCAGGCCTGGCCCTTGGGAAAGGACACTGGCCGGGGACAGGCAACCACCACCGAAGGGGTCGCATGCCTGCTGACGACCACAAAACTCAGGAGGAACTGCAGCACACCTCCAACTGGGGCAGCAAAGACCAGAGGATGGGAAACCTGACACTAGCCAGAGGGAAGTTAGAGAAACAGAGAAAACAAGTCTGCACCTGCCCAGGTCATGGGAAGATGGACGCCCGGGTCTGGTCGCTGGCCAGCTATGTGACTTCGGGGAGGCAGGCCACTTCCCCTTTGCAGATCTCGCTGTCCCCATCTTTAAAATGGGTTGGGATGGATGAGGTACCAGACAACGTCTGGGAACCCTTCCAGCTCCTACATCGCATTATTCGGCAGCCTCAGTTGAGAAATACGTGAGAACAGAACAGGGTCAGGAAGCCGGGCATCTCCTGAGGCCGCCAAGGTCTTTTCCTCCTTGCAGAGATGTCAAATCACCTGCTCTCACCTGGTACCGCACAAAGCTCCCTGCATCTCGGCGATGCTCTCTGAACACCCTTGGCCTCTCCTGCTACCCTCTGGGGAACAAGCAATGTGTCTTAGTCCTGCGTTCCCAGCCCCTAGTGTGGAGCTTGGCGCATCGTTGGTGGGTGGGGCTCTGGCAGGTGTCTCCAGGATGGCTCACGGCACTCCTGGGTGGAGATTGCTAACTGTCCCACCGGCTCCATGCTCCACTGTCCCCTGACACACAGCCAGGCTACATTTCCCATCGGCCCTGCAGTTAGGTGTGGCCACGTGACTGAGGTCTCGCCACAGGTTGAAAGCACAGAGACGCGTGCTAGTGCTTGGGAGAGCGTGTGGCCAATGGCCAAGCTACTCTCTGCGCCTTCCTCCAGCCTGGTACAGGTGACAGCAAGGTCCTAGAGGGTGGTGGGGCCGCAAGATGGGGAAACCTGGGTCCCAGGACCACTGCATGGAGGGCAGTTGTCCACCAGGACGATTTACGAGTGAGAAATAAGCTTCCCTGTGTCTGAGCCGGGACACCTTGGGGTCGTTTGTTACGGTCATTTTGCTTGCCTTAACTAATATATTATCTTTGCCCTTTAAAATATTTGAAAGAAATCTGTTGACTTGTGAAAGGAGAAGGCGGCAGACAAGCTGCATGTATTTGCAATGTTTCCTTTGGAACTGGAGTTCCCAGGGCTTTGAGCGTCAAATTGCTCGTTCTCTTATTGACATGCTGGCCCCACAATTCCCC
>CM053509.1:4732876-4786479 GCA_028627145.1 Eidolon dupreanum
GCAAGGAACTTCCCTGATGGGGAAGCTGGCATAATCGCCTTTAAGATGAAAGTTCCATTGTCACCCTTTCAGAGTCCCCGCTTAAGGTAATAAGTAGCATGTTTTATAATGACCTGTCCCTTGCTGTTTATATGGATGTCTAATCGGAAACGTTATGTAACCTTAAAGTACGGAGCCTTCTAGAGCTATTAATAACCAGCCACATCCAAATTGAGGACTCTTAGAGCTTAGAGTTGGAAGGGGTCGCCCTGTACTAATTTACACACATGCATGTAGACACAGAGACACATGCAAACACCCACACTCGCTGCATATATGTGAACAGAGACCTATAGAATGGGAATAACTTGTCCTAGGTCACAAAGCCATTGAACAGCAGAGTCAAGAATACATCCCAGGTTTCCTGGCCTCTAGAGGATGTCACTTTCCTCTACACTCCCCATAGGTACCTGCGTATACTCTTCACACTGTACAAATGCCGCAGTGCTTGACTCACAGCGCTGGACACGTTGGCTCCCACCCAAAGAGTTTATGACCCAGACCCCCGAGTTACAATGGGACGCCAACAAGGGCACCGTCTCATTGTCGTTATTCATTTGTAATACATACTCCTCCTGTTCTTCCAAAAGAATTCTAAGGCACCTAACACATATTTTAACACGAGCCCATCACATATATGGTATGGGAGAATTCAGCTTTTGAAATCTTCCAAAAAAAAAAAAAAACAAAACTGCATTTAAGAAAAAGCAATATTGAAAAGGGAGAATTTATTTTTGATTGCACATTTTCATACCGGAGCAGGGGGTAGAGGGGTGAGGAGAATAAATGAGAGATAACTGATGACTTATAAACTAGAAGTCAGGAACGGGAGTACTGTTTTACTGTGCACTTCGGCTTTGGGTATCGGTGGTATGCTATATGACATAAAAACTATCCTTTCATAATTACGGTTTCATTTTCAAAAGTAACTTAATGAAGATTGTTTCTCTGCATTCATTTTTATTCAAAACCTTACCAGTTCGTCACGAGGAGCTGAAATACACAATGCGAGGAGATTAATAGGCCCACATAAGATGCCTCGCTTGCTGTTCACGTCCCCTATGAGCTTGGAAAAGGAAAGCTTTGCTCTGGTTTTGTGAATTTCAAACAGTCACAAAAAACCCTGGGAGCTTAGTTTCTAGGGAAAAGGTGAGACATATCCGTTTCATTTAGGATTCAGTGACACTTTAAAAGGTTCATGAATCCACATCTTTAAAAGACCTACAACCACCCCATTAAGAACCCACAGGTCAAGTTGATGAATTTAGCTGTAACCAACAGGCAAAGACTAAGCCAAGGTCTAAACATCTCCATGGCCCACCTTTCTTGTCACAGTTCCTCTGTCCCCGCTTAAGCATGTTTTTCTTCCTGTCACTAACATAACCAGCAAACAGCAGAGTGCAGAGAGTCTAAGAATGACTTTATTTACGTGCCCTAATTGTTTAAGCTGAGAAGGTTTCACCTATCAACTGTGATGGACTCTTTCTGCAAGGGACAGCCAGGTAGGCTCCCCAGATATCCAGCTGATGCATTGTATTTCATCCATTCTTAGGAGACAATGTCATCTCTCCAACGAAATGCCTAACCTATCCCATAACCCCAGTCTGGCACCATGGGACGTTTCACACCCACCGTGCTCTAGCCTAATACACAACCCGCCGAAGCACTGCTCAGCCTTCGCCTCCTTTGGGGGGAACCTGAGTCTTGCGTCTTCCTCCCCACAACGTCTTCATCTTGGAAATTAACAACATACTCAGGGCAGAGCCATTAGTTCGAACACATGTGTCCGAACAGCTCACACACCCCAGGCCTGTAACCCTCGCTTCCCCCACTCGTAGGCCTGTTCAGTCAGAGGGCTCTGGGAGGTCATCCAGTCGGACTCTGCTCCTTTTACTAACAGCGAAACTGAGGCCCCTTATTGCGAAGGGGCTTTCCCTGCACGGACACCAACACTGTACAAGTTGTGCCACCAAGCCCAACACCTGGTGACTCGACTGATGAGACGAGACCCTCAGACCAGAACCAAACGCTTCCGCATGGCTGACCCCTTCAGGATCGGCCTAAACGCACGTAGGAAACAGTTGCAAGCTCCAAACCAGAGAAATGGGGGCAGACGGAAGGCCTCACGTCCACACCGACACCCCCCTTTTCTCCTGGGCTGCATGAGGATCTAACACAAGGGGTTGGCCAGTGTGAACCAAGGTGAGATTTCAAACAGGGGCAGCTCCTGCCCGGTGGCCACCTGGGATCAACCCCTGTGCCTGGCGAGTAACCAAGACTTACACAACCAGGGCAGGTAGCCTTGATGAGCCCTCACCGCGCCCCCCCCCCGCCCCGTTCCCCCAGAAAGGGTTAGGATGTGGATCCAAGGCTGAGTGTGTGCTGGGCACGCACAGCATGGAAGGGGCATGCGGGAGAAACCACACACTGCCCTTCCCAGCCTTAGGAGGCCTGGGAGAAATGGGATCCCGGGAGAGATAGCACCCGGAACACGTCCTGCCACCTGAGTAGAGGTGGCCTTATATTTACGGTTCACATTAGGGACCAGCAGGCACGTGATGGAGGGATGGACAAAAAATACATGCTACCAGCCATTTATTTCACCTCAGCGAACACTCATTGCACAAGTATTTTCTCTCTCTCTCTCTCACACACACACGCACACGCACACGCAGTGACTCCAGAAGGAAGCAGCTAGCAGAAGAAATGGGAAAGGCGTGTTTGTTACAAAGAGATGGGGTACATGAAGAGTAGAGTACCCTGGCTTCCGATCCTGGTCTCCCACCTCCTGGCCCTGTGACCTTGATTAAGTCATTCAACCAACATCTCTGGGCCTCAGTTTCCAAATCTGAGCCATGGAAGAAAGGCAGCCTACTTCCTCGAGTGGTTTTGAGGCACAGTACTCAGCACGACCTGGACTCCCATTACGTGGTTCCTATTTATGAGTCGTCCGCCCTCCCTCGACCCCAAAACACACACACACACACACACACACACACACGCACGCACGCACACACACGAACGGGTTTGAACCCAGGATGCATACATATATCCTCATCTAGACCAAACAGGTCTCCGCCTGCCTGCCTGCGTGTCAAGCCCGCATCTGCCTCCCAGATGGCGGAGGAAAGCACCGGGTCTGGAGGGTGTCCAGGCAGTTCAGCCTCCAGGCAGTGTTTGGGGGACAGGGGAATGAAGGGGTTCAATGGGGAGCTCCGCAGCAGGCTTCCGGGCTCTGGGTGGGGTCCGGGCGGGGGGCTCAGAGGCTGCCTCTGGGCCGTGCGAAGGGGCTTTGTTCCCGAGGGGGAGGGCCTGGCTTACCGAGCAGCGCATCCGGAGGCGGGCGGGGGGCGCGCGGGGCACGCAGCAGAGCCACAGCCCGGCCGGGGCCCGGGGCCCCGGAGCCGGAGGAAGGCGAGGACGGCGAGAAGGAGGAGGCTGCCGCCGGCTCCTGCCTCATTCTCCCGGGCAGCGCCGACCCGCTGGCCGCCGCCGCCTAAGGCTGGCCGCCGCGCGCGGAACCCGGTTCACGCTGCTCATGTCCCCGTCCGCCGCTGGCGAGGTGTGCGCGCAGCCGGGTCGTCTCCGGGCGGCGCCCCGGGGCTCCTCATGCCCCGCGCAGGGGCTCGGCGGGGGGACCTCGGGTAGGCAGCGCGGAGGGAAAAAGAGAAAGAGACAGCGTAAGAGCGCGCGGAGCGGCGCCCCGCGGGGGCCGGGGGCGCCGGGCTGCACCGCGCCGCCCCACCCACCGCGCCGCTGCGCCCCGCGCTGCGCGCCCAGCGGGGCGCCGGGCCCCAGAAACTTTAGCACCTGTCCGGCGGCTGCGGTGGCGCGAGCTGTCCCGCTCGTCTCGTGCCCCCTGCTCTCGCCCCGCCCCAATCCTGGCCCCAGAGCGCAGCTTACCGGTCGCGACGGCGACCCAGGAGCTGGAGCGCACGGATGGGACGAGGGAAGGGGCCGCCGGCGTCTGAGTCCCTGCAAGGGAGGGGCACCCGGGCGGCGGCGATCGGCCAAGGTTGAGGCACCCTGGGAGGGGGCTGCGTGCCGCCCCAGTCTGCAAGCCTGGAGGGAGGAGGGTCCGCGCGCCCCCCGCGCCCGCCCTGCGGCGCGCTGCTGACGCCGAGCGCGGGCTTCCCCGGCTCCGGGTCTGCGGAGCCCGCCCCGTTACCTAGCGACTCGCTCCGGGGAGCCCACGCTGACGCGCGCGACGAACTGGGCTGCGGCAGCCGAGGGGAGGGAAGGGGGAGCTTCGGCGGTGGAGGGGGGGTGCGGTGCAGGCTGAGGCCGGAGCTCCTCCCTCTGCCGCCTCCTCAGCACTGGCGAGGGGCCCGGGGAAGAAGTGGCCTCAGCCTGGCCCTGGAGGATGCGAGACCCGCGCTGGGAGACGGCGGGTGCAGGGAGGCTCGCAGATGTTCCTCCCCCACTCCCCGGGGATGCAGCAGCAGGTGGCGGCGACGTGGCGGGTGGAGACCCGGCGCCCACGGGCACGGAGATGCGCCCCGCCCGGGCGGGAGCGCCGCGAAGGTGGCTGTGGGCGCGTGGGTGTGTGTGTGACAGGCGCCCACCCACGTGGCGTACTGGGGACCTGAGGACGCGGGTGAAGGAGGAACCCTCTCCTTCTTCTGGTCTCCCTCCCTCTTTCCTGGACATTTTGCTCCTGAGCTGTCTCTTCATCATGGAAGCGCAGGTCGCCCAGCTCCCTGCTCGAAGTTCCTTACCTTCCTGAGTACAGAAGGAAGAACTGGGCGTTTGGGAGCTGCTGTGTGGTCATCGAACCCACCCCCTAGGCTGCGCCTGCCCACCCCACCTTGGGAGCCTTCCGGGAGCCTTCCTGTTTCTGGATTTGGGCTACTCGGACCAGAATTTAAATCCGAACACTTCCAGTTGCTGCAGTATGTAGAATGTTCCCTAAGTTACTTAACATCTTTAGTAAAATGGAGTATTTGCTCACGAAGCTCATAGCTACGTATTAGCACATAGGTAGGTGCTCCATGATGTGAACAGCTGGGACCTCACCAAAACACACCCTAACGCGGGGGTGGGGGGGAGGCCAGCGTGGGGAACCATCCTGCTAGCAGGTAGGGCCACTGCTTTCTCCTGGGAACGAGATAACTTGCCCAAGTACACTGGGGACCTCAAAGCAGAACCGGGCCTCCTGGTTCCCAGGCTCCCACACCTCACCGTTGCCCCACCTCTGCATCAGCTGGGTGCAAGGGCTCTCAATTCCCAACCCCTCAGAAGACCTCCCAATTTCTGCTACAAAATAGAACCTGCCACCTCCCCCCAGAGGACTGAGCCCATACCTCTTCCCACCCTGCTCTCTCTTCCCCTTTGATGCGAATGTGGGAAGAAAGAGGCAGAAGACAGACCTTGCAGAGAAGGATGGGGATCATACCTCTCCCCAGAACACCCCATATACTTGGGTTTCAACAGGGCAGATTCCCTTCATGAGGGCTTTTGGGAACATATCAGGGCCTGAGTGGACTGTTGGTCCAGTGACAGGATACATTCTGCGATTATTATTAATATATATTTTTTGAAATGCCAGTAACTCCTATTGAAAAGTCGTATCAACACATCCAATCAGAAACCTGTGTCATAAGAAACTAAGGCCCAAAGACAGCACTTTTCTGGGAAAAACACTTTGCATTCCAGCCCATGTACAACACTTGAAATCCACCATTTCCCAGTGAAATGGGAAGCAACACCTTTAAATTTTCCAGCCCATTTTTGTGGGCAGCGGCAGCCAGGCAGCTGGTTCACAAAAACTCCAGAAGGACCATCTCCTGGTGTCACGTTGGCAGCCAGCTGTCTTCAACCCAGACTTCCAAATATGCAGGTGCAACTGAACATCTAATTTGATCTGGGAACCCAGCACTCAAAATAAACAACCTCAGGGCTTGCATTCCATGTCCAACCAGTATCTGGGCCCCACTATTTCAGGAAACATGGCAGCCTGTGGGCAAATGTGATTTGGTGGGACAAGTATCTCATTCACAGTTCTCTGAGATTTGGAAAATATTGGCTTGTGTCGTAGCCAAAGCCAGAGTGTTCATCCCTCACTTAATGAGTATGCAGGGGGGCAAAACGGCCTCGGGTACACTGCACGCTCTTCTCAGCAGAGGTGGGGCACGCACCAGCACGTTGGGATTAAAGAAACCCACAAATCACCAGGGCCTCATCTTTACAGGACATCCATCTGCAGTGTGGTGGTGGAACACACCGCCACTCAAAATTTGCAGGGAACATCCACTGAAGTCAGGCACCGGGCTGGATACTAGGGGTGCAGAGATGAATCAGACAAGGCCTCTGTCCTCTAGGTCCTTGTAGGGGCATTTATGGAGGCTTAACCCAAGTCAGATACTCCAGGTACTAAGGGTTTTATCCAAGAGCTCATTTTAACCTCTCAAACGCCTATAAGGTATGGCTGTTATTTCTCCTAAAAGGAAGCTCACGGAGGTACCCTAGGTTCCTGAAAGTCACACAGCTGGCAAACTATGGACTTGAGAGTGGCAACCTGGTCTCCCTGACCCCAGAGTTCACATTCTTAACCATTACTCCGCTCTGTCTGCCAGGCTACAGAAAAATGGACAAAGTAATAATACAGAACGTGCTACCTGATGTTTAGGATTACAAATGGGATGTGTGTGCTCTCAATTTGAGATAGCTATTATTGTCACTAGACCCTCAATTTTGTTTTGAATTGATAAGCTCTATCTTATAGGAATTACCAAGTACAACTCACAGAGGCATAGAGGAGAGTGACTACATCGATTTGCAGGGGCTGCAGCCGGCTACACAGAGGAGGTGGCATTTGAGTTCAGTCTTGAGGCATGAGTAGGTGTGGGGTGGGTGGAGGGGGCAGGGGCAGGAACAGGCTGATCAGGAGGAATATATGGGGAAATGGCTGAAGAAGTGGCTCATGTGGGCAGGAGATGAGAGACTCAAGATGAGGAAGCAAGATGGACAGGAGCTAGGGGAAGCCACGGCCTCTAACACTGCTGGTCGCCTCCCTGAAGGTATGGGGGAGGCAAGGCCATTTGCTGCATGGGGCCTGTGGGGTGGTGAGTGAGGAGAGACAGTAGGGCTGGGAACCAGAGGAGAGACCCAGCCTCCAGGCAGCCACCCGGGGAAAGATTAACTGGTGGTGCTTGGCTAGGACCCCTCCCATCATTCATAGGGGTCTTGATTCCTGCCAACATCAGCACTTTGTAGGACCACTGTGTGGGACATGGTGTGTGAGAGAGGGCTTAGCAGCCTGTGATGGGTGCGTCGCTAGGTCTGACTAGTTCACGCATTCTTATTTTGTTTTTGTTTTCCACAACTCATTCGCCCATTGGTGCATCATTCATTTACTAAATGTTTATTGAGCACTTACTATGTGCCCAGCACTGTGTTGGCTCTAAGCATTCAGTGGCAAACATGCCTTGGTCCTGTCTTCATGTTACTCACAGCCTAGTAGAGAGAGACACCAGTCGGCAAGACTGGATATCAGTGCTGCGGTGCCTGCAGGCTGCGTGGCTGCACGAAAGAGGGACCCCCTGCCTGGATTCAGGGGGTTGAGAAAGACTTTCTGGTGGAGAAGTTTTCTAAGAGGAGAGAGGAAAGGAATGGATTAAGGGGAAGCGGAGAATATTCCATGCTCAGAGATAGTAGTTGCAAGACCCTGGAGGCGAATTGTGGAGAATTTCAGATACTAAAAAAAGATAGCCCACTGAGAAAAGCCAAACCTAGCCGTAACTTTTAGAGAATAACTCTTTGTAGTTCAACCAGATGTAAGTGTATGATGTGGGGTTGGGGGAAGTGGAGTCTGGGGAGGAGGAAGGCAGGAATTCCCTAGAAATGGTTCAGGAAAAGTTGGAGGCATACCTCTGCTTTAAAAAGCAGCATCTCTACTTGTTAATGACTTTCCAGTTTTTTTTTTTTTTTTTTCAGTGCTTGGCAGTTTTTAAAGCCTTTCATGTCTCATTTTTCACTGGCCCTCATCACATACGTGACAGGGGGGTGGGGAATGATCCCTCACCCTCAAAGCTGATCCCAGGCAGACCCCGTGACTTGAACCTGAGACTTCTTCCTGGGTAGTCTGGTCCTGATAGTTCCTAATCATTTTATTTGACTCTTTATGGTTGGCCAGGCACATCCCCTTCCCTGAGCCTAGTTCACCAGACTGAGTTAGAGCTCCAGCTTCAAGGAGAGATACCAGCAGAGCCCTGGGTAAGCAAGGAGCCTGGAGGGTCACTCACTTGGCTCGTCCGGTCTGTGGCCTCCGGGAGAGGCAGCAGTTTGAACGATTTGCATTCGTGCTAATGGGAAGCCTGGGCCCGTGTGGGAGAGACATAAAGCACTGGTAAAATGAAGTGAGGAGGACTCGAACACTGTTTTGGTGCAAGAAAGGAAGTTCTAGGGTCTGAAACCTTCCTCTGCAATGCCCATATCAAAGCAGTTATCAAAATAATATAGTCCACCCACACTCAGGAGCAGGTGAGAGACTTAGTATCAGGACCCCTGAGGACAGACGAGGTAAATGAGAAAAGATAACAGATAACTTGGAAGGAAGGCATTGTCCACTTCAAAAAAACTCTCAGATTATAGGAGAGAGTTTGATGAGCTCCATGTGTGGCCCCAAAAGGTTGAACTCGGCCACCAAAGAGACAACTGCCTTTTCTGGACAAGGAAGGGTAACAGATGATAGATGATATATAATCTACAGCTCATGGGCCAAATCTGGCCCACTGATCAATTTCATGAACAATGTTTTATTGAGGCACAGCCTGCCCATTTATTTATGTATTGTTTTCATGTGCTTTCATACTACAAAAGCAGACTGGAGTATTTGCTACAGAGACTGTATGGCTCACTAAGTCTGAAGTATTTAGTATCTGGCACTTTGTAGAGCAGTCTGCCAACCTGTGAATTAGAGCAACTCAAACACCAAATGCGCTGCTTTGTCAGGTAGTGAGTTCCCTATCACTTGTGGTATTCAAGCACAAGCTGAAGTCCCATTAAGCAGCGATGTTTAAAAAGTACCCAAAGGACCTTTACGGTCCCTTCGAGATCACCAGAGTCCAGCAGTTAATGACAATTATTCTAACTTCTTCACTGCCTATCAGTCACTATCATCACAGCTATTGATAAATAATCCATCCACAGAGCAGCCTCAGTAGGACCTCAGGTCTGTAGTTTTTCATCACTGGACCTGAAGTCTGTCAAAGAGAACAATGGCTTCTTCCACCTGTTTAATGTTAAGATCGATGACATACAGATTCAGGCAGTCTCAGGGGCGAACATCTGCTGAGCATCTCTTTACACCCAAGCCTCTCCCAGTGGGAAAAACACACTCACGTGTAAATTCACTGATGAATGACTGCGAGGATCCTTTCTGGACCACCGATATGCCCATGAGGCTTGCAGGTTACTGTGTGTTTAAGAGGAATTAGCAATGGTATAAACTAATTTAGCTCCGTTAACCTTCTCTTGGGATCTCTGGGGACATCATAGTGAGCTCGGTGCCAGACCTTGACTAGGCAGAGCACCTGTCCTTGAAGAGCTGCTGGTCACCTACACCCCAGCTAACCTGGCCAGAATGTGGTGAGTAGCTGGTAGATCCCTAAACGCAGGGAGAGACTCACCCAGGTGCATTTACTCAGCACAGCGACGTTGCTGCACAGTGCTATTAACAGGAATTTGCTTTCTTTCCCAGTGTGATCACAAAGAAAAGCAAAACGGTCTCTTTAAAGAAAAAAAAAAGTCTGTGGCCATTTCACTATTTTTTTTTCTCAGCCAGATTGCATACATATTGGGTTTAATTTCCCGATAGCAGACAGTCTTGCAAAGACCGTGATGGAAACAAAAGAAAATTTGCTCGTGTAATAATCCACAGCCTGTTTGCAGAAGCAAAGACTTTCCATCCCGAAAAGGAGAAGGTTCCCTTATGAATAGCAAGCACTGGCACAGGCGAAATTGATTAAATACCGTTCCTGGTGTCTGCTCGGAGGACTGCTTCTCTGATCCTCAGGGGCCTGCTCCAGTTCACACCACGGCGAGCTCCAGGTGCTGACTTTCCTAACGCCATCATTGCTTTGAGTTTTTATTCCTTTCCCCCATCAAAGTAAAGAGACGGTAGTGACGAACTCATCTTACATTTTTTGCATTTCAATTTTTTTCTGGCTCCATTTTTGTTTTCAGATGACACTTCAATAATCAAGGTACTGTGTTGCAGGCTGCCACTGGCAGGATTCCCCAGCTGGGGGCCAGACGGACACCCCTAATCGCCCTTCTCCTGCGAAGGGTTCAGGTATTATTCAGGCCCTGATGCATCCAATCTCAGACCATCCATGCTCAAAATCTATTTGAACCAAAGTTATGCCAGCCCTAGGGGAAATCTTAGTGTTTCTCTGTGTTTATGGAGGACTTTAAAAGGCCACAGAGAACACCAGGGAATTCCACCTGTCACAAACAGAAGAAGCACCATTTAAAAGGCTTCAAATGCTCCGTGCCCTCACAGGGGTCCCCTAAACCAGTTACTCCACTGTCTTCTCTTCTCATCAGTTGTCTGTGACCTGGACTGTCTAGTCTCAGTGCTGAGACCTCATGTCCAGTGTCATCTTTCTTCCAGGCCACAGAGCACATGACCCTTAACTTGGTTTTATTTCATCGTATCCCTCAGCTATAGCTTGGATGGTGTTAAATTCTTAAATGAGAGTTGATTCGTGTGTGTGTTTGTGTGTGTTATGTGTGTGTGTGTGTTTACGACTTACGATGCAGGGGGCGATGTAGTAATAGCCTGGTTAATTACAGATAAAATAATTCCTAGATATTTTATTGGTAATTACCTGGTGTCAGCATGCTTGGTTTCAGCTCCCAAGGTAAAATTGGAAAGTATTGTTAAATTAATCGCCCCGTGCACACATTACCTCATTCCAAGAATTAATATTAACGTAGTAATTTACCTCTGCTGGAGAGATCGTCCCATAAAACAGACATTTCCATAAAACTACTAAAAATATGGAGTTTGGTCGAAGTCACTCATTGTTCCTTAGTCTCAGCTATGCATGCTAATTGCTCTAAAAGCTGACAAATATTCTCCAGCGACAGAAAGCCATGGTAATTAAGCGATAGCACGCCGCAGAGCTGAGCTAGGCTCAGACACCGCTTCTGGAACCTGCCGCCTCCACCCCACACGCTCGGTTAACCACGTCCTCTGCTCGCGTTGAACGAGCCACCGCGCTGTCTGTCACCTCAGTCGTGTGCAAGGAATGAGTGTCCTCACCACCAAGAAGGCACAGGTTTCCCCACCTCGTCTTTCCAATCAAGGTCCCTACTAAGACTTTTATTTGTTCCAACACGTCTGCCAGAGGCAGAAGCAGATTTGTCCTGCCTGAGACTCTGTTAGAAAACCAAGTTCAGTTGGAGAAAGCTAGTTTTCTCCCACGAGATTCCTCTAAATGAATACATGAATAAAGAGGGAGGGGCTTTGGATCAGTTATGGAAAGGTAATATCTCATAAAGCATTAAGACAACTCACAATAGGAATAACCAGATCTCTGCAGTTTCTTCAACATCGTCATCATCATCATCACCAGTCGTCATCCTTGCCAGCATTTAAATAAACCTCTGTTCCATGCCAGGCACTTTCACATGCATTATTTCAGCCTAAAAATGACGGAAATTCTACAAGTCTCTATCATTACCCCCATTTTACAGATGAAGAAGCAATGGTCCCAAAAGCCCAAGGCTATTTTTCATCTTTAAAAATCTAAAGTTAGTCGATGACTATTTCAAATTGTTAGCAGTCATCAATTTACTGATAACAGTAAAATATATTTCTGTCTGACCTTCCAAAAGCTATAAGTAGTAAAATGCAACACATTCTGTCACACCGAGGAACACGAATACAGAACTTTTAAGAAATAATTTCTCCCTTTTCAGAGTAACAAAACAAATAGTGCTTGAAAGACTTACCTCTTTGCCTCCTACACAGCACGTATTTTAAACTACCATTATTTTCAAAGTTTATCCACTCAGAACACTCGCTTACTGTGCCTACTTTTGATCAAAGAAAACAATGTTCTTCCATCTCTTATCTATTTTTTCTAAACCATTAAGGTTTAAGTATCAGCAACCTTGTTAAAACATTGTAATCCATCACATTTTCAGAGATCATTGAATATACAAGTCCAGTGGGTACCTTTCTGTTAGCTCCCAACCCACTTCCGTCTTAAGTCCTTTCAAAGATCACTCGCTAACTGTGCTTCGTCGCAGTTACGTGAAAAGAGCATTGCCGCTGGCCGGAGTAGACTGGGAAAGGTAGATAAGAGCATAATCAGTAAAAATGAAAATGCCTCTATGATTTCTCCACTTCCCAGTGAAACCGTTGCCGTTTTAGAAGTGGATGGCATCCTATTCGTGTGTGTGACAGAGTGCGTATGTGCTCAATCAAACGGCTGGAACAGTTGTAAGGGTGGACAGACGCAATGACAGTAGAGAAAACAGCAGGCAGCGATGGATCCCTCGTGGTGACTTGAGTTCAGGCTCCTCCAGGGAAGATGGGACAAAAAAAAAAAAAAAAAAAAATGAAAGCACAAGTACAGCAGAATTCGTCCTACGGTGTTAAAATCTGTTGGCTCAGCCAAGCTTTTCTGGCAAAGCAGCACATAATATATGTTTACCCTGTTAATTTTAAGTATTACAACTGGACACTGGCTAACACCCAAAGGTCGTCACCTCCATCGAGGTTAAGTATGATGGAGGAGCGATCAAGAAAACGCAAACTTTTTTTTTTTTTTTACAGTAACTTAGGGAAACGCTGCCTCGAAAAACGAGTACAACTTTGCCCTTCTCCCTTCGACATAAGATAAATGACTTAATATGCATCGCAGATTCGACCACAGTACTGGACCCGGGAAAGTCTTTGGTGCGCTGTTTTTGGGTCAGCCTGAGGAACTGAAGGGCCTAAGCCATCTGGAGGGTTTTTTTTTTTTTTTTTCCTGGTCTATTTTATTTTATTTTTTTTGCCCTTTTTCTGGAGATAAATTTCTGGGAGCAGTTCATGGGCCCATATTGATTCTTCCACTAAGTGGCCATTGTGAAGAGCTTGTAAAAATTTACTGATGGTTATTTCTCCTATGCGCGTGGCTGGTGGCGATGGTTGGGTGGCAGCGGTGGCTGCTGTTAATTGGACAGCCACCAGCAGCCCTGCAGAAGGCCGGCACACTGCCCCCCACCCCCCTTATTTAATTCAATGCTTCTACCAGACCTGAAAGGCAATGCATACCTTACCGTCCCTTACAGAGAAGAAAGCCAAGGGTCAGAGATATTAAGAACCTGCCCAAAGCCACTGCACCAGTTACCCATCGCTGTGTGACAAGTTTTCACAACTCCCAGTGACTTACGACAACACATGCTGGTTGTTTAACAGATCTCGTGCGTCAGAACCGCGGGCTTGGTTTAGCTGAGTCCTCTGCCTCCTGGTCTCTCACAAAGCTGCAGCCAGTGTGCCAGCCAGGGCTGGGGTCTCATTTGAAAGCTCAGCTGGGGAAGTATCTGCTCGAGGCTTTTTTCTCACATAATTGTTGGCATAATTTAGTTCCTCGAGGGAAACTGGACCACAGGCCTCACTTTGTAGCTGCCTGTTGGTCAGAGGCCACCCTCCATTCCTGGCCACATGGGCCTCTCAGACACTGCAACTTGCTGCACCACTGTGTACAGGGGGTGATGACAATAAAGAAAAACTGCCGGAAGGATGGAAGCCATAGCCTTATGTAACTTAACCACGGAGGTGACCTCCTATTACCTTTTCTGTATTGTATGAGTTAAAAGCAAGTCACAGGTGCTGCCTACACTCAAGTCTCAAAATTATTCAAGGGGAGTATTCCACCAAAGTGGGTGAGGTTTGGGGGAAATCTCTGAGTCTGCCCACCCCACCCCCCCGTCTAATTCTAGTTCCCTTGCTGGCATCCAATCTCCAGGCTTTTTCTCCCATTGTTTCTTTCGTCTTACCAGCTCTTTCTTACCCTCAGAGTCTCTGCTACAGTCACACCTTCCTCCAAACAACTATCTCTGGAAACTCCATCCTTCATTTCCCTATCTCACTCTAATAAATTTCTCAAACTAGTTTTATTGCAAAACTTTTTTTTTTATGTACACTTTCAAGGGGCTTATATCCTTAAACCAGGCACCATGCAACCCCGGGGTTCTGCAAAGCTTCCGCAGGGCTGGGCTGGTGTTTTGGGGAAGAAAGGAAGGGAAGAGTTCTGAGCCCAAAGCATCCCCACCCAAGCCAAACACCCATCCTCCTTCGTTAAGATTTTGAACATGAAAGGAAAAAATTCATCTTCAGATCTGCCCAATTTCTAAAACTTGAGATGTGGGTCTGGGGATTTTAGGGGTCATGCTTCTGATATTATTTATCAATTGCATAACAAAATACTACAAATAAAGTGGCTTAAAACAACACATGTTTATTATCTCATCCAGGCTCTGGGTCAGGAATCTGGGCACAACTTTGCTGGGTGTCATCTGAAAGCTCTAATGGAAGTGTCTCTTGTTGCTCCTGTCTCATCTCAAGGTTCAAACAGGGAGAGATCCTCTTCTAAGTTGGCGTGGTCGTTGGCTGGAGACTGTCCTCAGTTCCCTGCCACACGAGCCTCCCCAGCAAACTCACTGACTTTATCCAGGTGAGCAAGAGGAAACACACTGCAAGAAAGATGTTACAGCCTTATGTGATGTGATCACAGCAGTGACATCCCATCACTTTTGGCATATTCTGCTGGGTAGAGGCGAGTCACAGGTCCTGTCCACACTCAAGTAGAGAAGCTTACACATAGTTACGAGTGTCAGGAGGATTCATATAATTAAGGGTTGTCTTAGACTTTAACTACCATGCACCTTCTGAATAGAAAAACTCATTCTGGAATAATGCAGAAAGAATAAGGAAAGAAGATCTGAGGATTTTACAGGTCCTCATTCTAATTGTACCTTAGTCTCAGTAATAATCCTGCAAGTGACCTCATCATTATTACTCTTTCCCCACATGAGCCAGTGTGCTTTGTTTCTGTTTCAATCAAAAATATTCTAACTAATATGCCATTGTATTTTTAGTACCCAGCATAGTACATGGAATAGGGGACATGACACTTAATGATATTTTGTTAAATTACATTGAGAACCCCGTGACCTGTTCAAGTATTTTGACAATTTTAAGTCACCCAATCATAGGCTGTTGGGGCTTAGAGACCTCTTGTTCAACTTGTTCATTTTACGTTCTGAAGAAATTGAGGTTGAGAGAAAACAAGTAAATAATCTGTTCCTGATCACACAACTAGTCATATAGTGATAGAGCCAAAACAGGATTCTAAATCTCCATTCTGGGTCTGGCCCTCCTAGGGCGAGAAGGGGCCCCCAGACCTTAGGGCGAGAGATAGGTGGTCAGAACCATGGACAGTGGCTCACATGTGCTGACCTTCTACACATTTTAGCCTTTACTAGTCAATGGTTTCCTAAATCCATGAATTAAGTATTGAAATAAAAACATCTGGTGAACCAAGTAAGAACTTAGCTGGGTGAAATTATTAGATTTGATGAGATTTACTGTTTCAGTATATATGAGAATCACATAGCATAGCCCTCTTTTGGCTAAGGGTACATAATTTTCCTTAATGCTTGTCAGACAAGGAATTTAGATTAGTTGCTATTTTTTAACAGAGTTTTAGTAATTCCTGATAATTAATTTGTTTCAGAAAGAAGTCAGCACTCTTGCAGTTCAACGATCTAAAAATATGCTCTCAGAAAAGTTATGTTATAGCCTTATGCAGAATGCGTGTCTGTTTTGCTGAATAATGTTCTTTGTTTTTGCAAAGTCATGTATATTCCCCCACTGGTTTGGTTTACATAGTCAAAATACTTGAAATGTTTTGCTTGCTCTTTTTAATACTGGAAGGGTGTCAGCATGCATTTTGGCATGGATGGAAACAGCCCACAAGGGGTTCTCTTTACAATATTTGAAAAAAAGATAATCTCTCAAATCCGCTAGTTGTAGAAAACTGAACATAAATTTTTTCAACTAAAAAAATATTGCATGATGTAAACATCTCTGAGTCTGTGGTTTTAAGGCACATTAAGCCAGAAAGTGCTTTGTAAATGTTAACACACGATACAAATGCTCGTTGCCTGCGCTAGATATAATATTGTGGTGGAATTTCTTTTTAAGAGATGGAGGAGAAGAGATACTTTTTAAATTTGACACACGCACAAAGGTAGCTGCCATGAGGGTAAAATATTTGGACTTCAGTACAAGAGCTGGGAGGGGCTGCTGTAGAAGTCCCCCAGAGGAACTCATCGAGTTAACAGGGGTCTTGTCTGTACCCCCAACAGATGTCAAACTTCCTCAAGTCAAGAACTGTGCTATTCATCTTCCTGTTGTTCCCTCCCCCACGTCAGGCTCTCAGCAAATGTTCCTTGCCTCGAAATGAATGCCTTTCTAAGTCAAGTCCTTCAACCTAAGCAATGATGTGTGTTGTGTAAAGACTGAATTTGCTTTCTCCACCAGATTACATCTTGTGGCCTTCCTTCCATTTTCTCTTGGCTTTCTGTGGACTATCAGAAGTTGTAAACTCTAATTAGAAGTTAGTGTAACTCAGAAAGTTCTTTAAGATGGCAGCAGTGATAGTGACACATAAAGGGATTTGAAAAATGGGTAGTTCTTTTCCTATGCTGTGTAATATTAAAATAAATGCTTTTAACGGAGCCACATCTTTCAAAGCTGAGAGCCACTGCTAGCCGTTTTCATTGTACCTCAGTAAATTGAAATCGTTGAGCCATATTGCTGCTATCTGATAAGACAAATTCAACTTCACTTTGTTTCGGAGGGGAGAAATGGCCTGCGTGTGGCTTATTGTCCTGGGTTTTTATTCTATCTTCCCCATCCTGTATCATCTCTGTAAAATGGAATTTCGAGAAGACCATAAGATTTGTTGGCTGTGTCTTTCACTAGCAGCGTGAACTTGGGCAAGAGATTTATTTAAGTTTCAAATCTTTCACCTGTAAAATGGGAATCATAGATGAATGTCAACCTGTGGTGCTGAGCAGAGAGATCGCAACCCTGGCTTGGCCCCTGGTTATCCGTGAGACCTTGGGCAAGTCACTTCTCTCTGAGCCTTGGATTCCTCACTTGCAAAGTGGGGATAATAACTGCTCCTCACGGCACATGAGATGATGAATATAAAAGTCTTATATAAACCGTAAAATTCTAAAATGTACCAGCAATGATTTCATTGTTAGTTAATAGTGAATCTAAAAGCACTTGGAAAATTTAAATCCTACACTCAAGAGGGAATATTATCAAGTTAATCCTTTTACTTTAAAGATGCATAACCATGGCTAAAAGAGGTCTCTTCTATGTTCAGGTCATTAGAAGGGACTGTAATTGAATTTCATCATTAATGAAGCTGGAGATTAGGACTGTGAATTCTATTTTTATCTTTCCAGCTTATATATTGGCCTATATAGTTGCACATCTACTATTGCCTGGATTTGGGGCTGGGCCAGTCCTTTGCCTCTTCCCCCTCAAATTAGGTAAAGAGTGCTTTTAGTCAAGGAAGGGACAAGGGTCCATAGAAGCAGAGGACTTCTGGGGGATCTGTAGGTAATGGGTGGACTGTGGCTGGGATATTACTCATAAGTGAACAGATTCTATCTTGAATCTAGTATGTTGGTTTCCAGGAAACCTTCTGAATATTATTTTTTTGCATTATTTTGACACCATTTACCGTTAGTTGCTGGACACTTAGAAGATGAACCTACTACTTACAACTTTACTGGAAACGTTCAGTCTTCAGATTAACCTCTGAGTTCTTTATGTCTTTCCAAACGAGCTCTCCATATATTAACTCATAGAATTTGAGAAGAAGGGCCTTAGAGAAGATATATCTGGTGCCTTATTTTACATAGGTGTGAGCCAAGATTCAGAGAGACCAGGGGACTTGTTCAAGATCACATAGTAAATTAGCGACAGGGTCAGAAACATAATCCAGGGTCCTCTCTAGGGCCCTTGTTGCTTGTCCAGGCTGCTCCCAGCTCTGAAATGTGTTCTCATCTTCCATGCTGCTGGCGGCCTTCCTCCCAAGTCACTTTTGCCTGTTTTGTGAACTAATCACTCAGGATGCAAGGTTGAACTAGTAGTGGCCTGGCTACCTTTCTTCCAGAGAGGGGGAAAAAAAACACACTGAGGAGAGTCTGAGTTTGGCGTCACAGATGAACATATTCTGGTTTGTTTACTTTGGGATGACTCCTACTTGCTTGGTGTGCTTTGTGGCACTCCAGAGCCCTGGGGAAAAAAAAATTCTAAAATGATTAAAATCTCCAGCTTCTCATTTGTACAAGGAAATGTTCGAAAGAGCAGAGAACTGAAACCTTAACATGGGACCGGTCCCAGCTCTTCCCCTAATTCTCACCGGCCCCGGCTCTTTTCCTAATTCTCCACGTGACCACAGGCATATGCCACTGCTTTTTCATTCGTACATTTGATTAGATGCTTAATTTATTCGGTCACTAAAGTTTGAGGCCTCATGCCAGGCACTAGGAATACACCCCCACAAAAAAAAAAAGTGGTTTCTGTCCTTGAGTAGCACAGTCTAGTGGGGAAGCAGACACACAGAAAATACATTCAGTGCTGCAGGACATGGGTGCACAGAAGGCCTGGTGAAATTGCACCCAACTTAGACTGGGGGTGAGGCCCAGGGAAGACTTCACAAAAGAAGTGAGCATGAAGGTGAGGAAGCGCTAGAGGATTATCAGGTAACAGGTGGATTCCAGAGGTAGAAAAGAGTATTCATTCATTTATCCATTCAACCATCTGTTCATTTCATTAATAGGTGTTAATATTTTCTTATTCCTGTAGGTCAAGGAATAAGGAGGTGATAAGACATCGTCTCTGTCCCCAAGGAGCTCGCGTGAGCTTGAACCAAGACTCCAGGGTCACAGAAGAGCACCGGGCTTCAGGGAATAGCAGGTAACTTGCTCCGGCTAGAGTGGGAACCCCTGTGAAGGGGCAGTGGGAGAGGGAACCGGAGACATGGCATGGCCTCGTACACCATGGAATGCCTTGGGAACTGTCACGGGACACTCACAATTTACCCGGACAGCCAGGAGGAAGGTTCATGGGAAGGGGGGCAGAAGGCAGCATCACCCAACTTGAATATTAGGAAGATCTCTTTGGCTGAAGAGTGAAGAGCGAATGGGAGTGGGGAAGGAAGGGGCAAAGGGGGACCATAGGAGACTGTTTCTGACATCCGAGGAGCTGCCGCAGTAGCCTAGAAAAGGGCGGGGGTGGGAGAGATAGAGCGGGAGCCACAAAATCGTGTTTCATGTGCCCATGCTGGTAAAGAGCAAGGTGAGGGAGAGCAAGTCCTGCCCGCAGTCATGGCCGTGTTCAGAATTATCCTGCATGACCCGCTACCCCAGTCTCAGGAAAGCTGCGCCCTCGCTGGCTCCACTGTAGGCCAGAGGAGCACAGTCCTCTGTGCTGGGTGTTTCGTCATCAGTCACTCAGGGGACTCGAGCTTCGAATCTGTGAGTGTCTGGCTTCAGCTCTGTGACCATGTCGACACTCTGGGTGCTGACAACTGACACTTGCAGCATCTGTTTTGATGAGGACATTTAAGGTCTACCCACTTGGGCAGTTTTAATAGTCTGGTTCTCTAGTGAGACAGGGGGCCAGATGACGGAAATTAGCAAGTCTGGAGTAATCAGGGAAGCCATCTGAGGGGAGGCGGGGTTGGGTGGGGTGCAGAAATGGGGAGGGGTCTGGCGAGGAGAAAGAGAAACCACCGCGGGGACCCAGAACAAGACTGTACACGGTGGGCAGCCACTGTCCTGATCGGTCAAACGTGGTGACTAGCTCCCCTGAACGTAAGCCATCAAGGTGGCAACCTCCCTCGCCAGCATGCATTCTCTGAGCGAGAGGTCGGGAGGGAGGAGAAGTTAGAAACAGAAGGATGAGGTTGCGTAGCAGGCATCAGCCGGAGTTCAGTTATGGAGGCCTCGAAAGGCAAACGGAAGGCGTGAGCGCTGTGGTCCCATCACACCCTCTTCCCACGCTCTGAAACCATGATGCTGACCATCTACTTCAGTGCTTGAGAGTGCTGGCCCCCGCTCCAGTCCCAGGTCCAGCCCAAACCTTAGCCACGTCATTCAACCTGGCGGTGCCTCTGTTAACCCATCTCGAATCTGGGGTCCGTAATAACTGTGCCAAGACGTTGTGCTCTGCTGGGAAGACGGAAGGAAGTAATGCATCTGAGTCCCTAACACAGAGCTGGGTATGCAGCACGTGCTCCGTGCAGGTCGGAGCTGCTATTGCTGTTTCAAGGTGGTTCCCCCCTGGGTCCGTGGTTTTCCCGCCTGTCTGGTGTGTTTCATGTTGAATATCTGCATGGTTCTTCCATCCTCACTCACCGTTGGTCCCCTCAGAATCCTGAGCTACCCCACAACCAGCAAGGGGATGCTTGTCTTCTGAAAGACTCCTGTCAGTTTCATACATTTTGCATGATCCTCTCCTCCCTTGGAAAGTAGGTTTTCAAAAACAAGTAAAATTTAAAATGACATTCTTTCCCCTGGCCTGCTACATTTCCATGAGCCTTGTATGAAGAGTCAGCCAGGGGTTCTCACTGAGTATTTGAGGCTGTGGAAATCCTTGAGCTATAAATAGTGTGAGTATGCGTGTGCGTGTGTGTGTGTGCGTGCGCATGCATGTGTGTGTAATACGATGGACTCATTTTCTCTGATCATAAAATCCATGGCTTCTATTTATAGCCACAGTGTTGCTCACTACTAGTGAGGGGTTTTAAAAATAGGCTTTGGAAAATAGGATAGAGGCAACAGAAAGGGCCTGGAGACTTGGGACTGGGATTTATGGTCTTTGCATTAACCCCATGCCTTCTCCAAGTCATCCTCGGGCCCAGGATCCCTCAGGTCTTGTGACTTCAACTTGCATTACATTTGCTCCAGTGAAGAGATTTATTCATTCATTCATTGAGAACCTGGTCTGGGCCAGCAGTGATGCTGTGCTTTCAGGAAATAAATAGAGTGCTCCAGCATCACAGCCTAGTGAGGGAGACAGATTGTAAATCTATACAGGAGTCCGTGATGAGACTGACAAATACCATCATCCGGGTGTAAATAAAGACCTGGGAAGTACCAAAGAAGGTACACCTAATTCTGCCCAGGGTAGCAGGAGAGCCACCTCTGGTAGGTTGGATAATGGCCCCCAAAGGCAACCAAGTCTCAATCCTTGGGATGTGTGAATGATACCTTATATAACAAAAGAGACTTTGCAGATGTGATTAAGCTAAGGATCTAGAGATGGGGATATCCTGGTTTCTGGCTGGGCCCCGTGTAATCACAAAAGTCCTTATAAGAGGCAGGCAGGAAGGTCAGAGGAGCGGGAGGGAAAGAAGAGAAGGCCGCGTAACCACAGAAGGAGGAAGAGATTTGAAGATGCAATGCTGCTGGCTTTGAGGATAGAGGAAGGGGCTGTGGGCCAAGAACACAGCTCTAGAAGCTGGAAAAGGCAGAGAAAAGGGTTCTCCGTGAGACCCTCCAGAGGGAGTGGGGCCCTGCCCATACCTTGGTTCTAGCCCAGTGAAACTGACTGCAAGAGAATCAATTTGTCTTGTTTCAAGCCATCAAGGTCATGATGATTTGATTTAGTAGCCATTGGAAACTAGCATATCATAGGTGACACTTTAGCTAGACCACTGTAATGAACATTTGATGTTTGGGGCCACCCAATATCCATTCTCTCCTGTCGGCATGTGTACCCAGTTTTTGCTTAACTGTTCCCCATGTCAGCACATCCTGTGACGAAAACTCAACTCCAGCTCTAGAGTGAGCCCATGGCTTGGGCCCGAACTCATTAGCATAATCTATTCTCCAGGCCCTGTAATTTGCTCAAGGCTGAGCTTGTGAGATTCGCTGATCCAATTAGATGTTGAGAGATTCGCTTTCCTGCCACAACCCAGCTCTAGGATGGACAAGGAAGCATGTAGCCCCAGAGAAAACCTGGGCCCATCTTGGAGCCCTGAGGAAGTATCGTCCTAGGAAGGATACAAACTCCAAGCCAGTGGGATCTGGAGATGCCGAGAACCTGGAGGGTCCTGGTTGTGTCCTCTGAGCTGCTGGACCAATTACATTTCAGTGATGGTTAATTTTATGACTGAGCAGCAAATGCCCAGACAGCTGGTTAAACATGATGTCTGAGTGTGACCGCGAACGTGTTTCTGGAAGAGATTATGTGTGAATTGATGAACAGAGACAAGAAGATGGCCCTCTCCAATGGGTAGACACCATCCAATCCCCTGGAGGCCTAAGCAGAACAAAAAGGCTGAATAAGGGATAATTTGCTCTTTCCGCTGCCTGGCTGTCTTCAAGCTGGGGCATCAGTCTCCAAGATGTCTTCTCCCGCCTCTGGACTTGGATCCAGCCTGGAACTTACACCACTGGCGTCCCTGGGTCTCCAGCTTGCCAACTGCAGACCTTGGAATTCTCAGCTTTCATAGACATGTGACCCAATTCCTTATAGTAAACCACTTTAAATACATCTCCTATTTGTTCTGTTTCTCTGGAGGACCTAGACTAATTTTATTATTAAAAAATGGCTCTAGTGGGGTTTTCTGTTCTGGCCCCTAAAGTATCAAATAAAGAACAGAGAGATTCTGCTGTGAAAAAAAAAAACAGAGGAAAGACCATACAGGAGGTCAGAAGCAAGAATGTGGCTCCCATCTGCATCTGAGGCCTGGAGATGTGAAGGTCAAGATCGCACTGCCCAATGAGAGCCGATTAAGAATTAGATCACAGTACTATGGGCCTCAGAGCTGAGAGGAGCTTGGCCCATGTTGGTCCAAATCCTTTGTTTGATGGACAAGGAGACTGAGGCACCAAGAAGGGAGAGGCTTGTTCAAGGTCATACTGTGAGCTAGTGGCTGACACAGAAACAGATGTCACCTACTCTCTAGTCTCACTGAGTTCTGCTCTGTCCCAACTCTGCTGTTGTGTGGGTGAATGGACAGCCTCAGGCCAGGTCAGCCACGTCCTCTCAGATGCCCAGGACATCCACCTGGGGGTCCAGGTGCTCCAGGTTCAAAGGGAAAGTCCTTTTTATGCTTTCTCTCCATATGCGGGCCACTGAGGAAACAAAGGTAGGTACGCAGGACCATATGTGCTTTTCTGTAGCCACAGGAAGTTTGGTGTGAAGGACTAAGCAGGAGAGTTTTTCCTTAATTGAATTCCTGTTGCTGGAAGTTAGAAAGCTTCTCTCAGAAGTCAGCTTATGGTCCTTAAGCTACCTCCTTCGTTAGCACAGACTGGCCATGCAAGCTCTCCCAGTTTTAGCTTTATCTGGTCTCTTCTAAGGGACCGGTCAACTTCTGTTGCCACCAGCATTGTTTGACATGTGCTATCATTTTACATGTGTCTCATGACAAGACAAAAATTTAGCTGTAGGCAGACATTTCTCCAAAGTAGACGTACAAATGACCAACAGGTATATGAGAGATACTCAACATCAGTAGTCATCAGGAAAATGCAAACCGAAACCACAGTGAGGTGTCACCTCACACCTGTTAAGGTGATGATTATGAAGAAAATAAAAGATAAGCGTTGGCTACAATGTGGAGAAATTGGAACCCTTGTACACTGTTGGTGGGAATGTGAAATGGTGGACAACAGTGGAAAATAGTATGAAGGCTCTTCAAAATTTAAAAAAATAGGACTGCTATATGATCCAGCAATCTCATTCCTGAGTGAACATACAAAAGAATAAAAATCAGGATCTTGAAAAGATATATGCACTCTCATATTCATTGCAGTATCATCCACAATAGCCAAACTACGGAGACGACCCAAACATCCATTGACACATAAACAGATGAAGAAATGTGGTATACCCATACACCACTCCATGTCTATGGAATATTACCCAGCCTTTTGAAAACAAGGAAGTCCTATTCTTTGCCACAACAAGCATGGAACTGGAAGGCATTAGGCTAAGTGAAAGAAGTCAGTCACGGAAGGAGAGATATTGCAAGATTCCACTTATAGGAGCTATCTAAGAGTGTCAAACTTACAGAGGCTGCAGCTAGAATGGTGATGGCCAAGGGATGAGAAGAGGGGGAAATGAAGAATTGTTGAATGGGTATAAAGTTATGGAAGACGACTAAGTCCTAGCAATCTGCTGTACAGCACAATGCCTGTAGATCACAATATGGTACTGTGGACTTGTTAAGAGGGTAGATTTCATGTTACACATTTTTCACACACACACACACACACACACACACACACACACACACACACACACACAGAAAGGGACACACAGAAACTTTTGGAGGTGATGGATATGCTTGTGATGATATTGGGGAATATGTATACATCCAAACTCATCAAAGTATATACACTGAATATGTGCAGTGTTTTGGTTTATTATTCATACCTCAATAAATTTGGGAAAAAGAAAATAAATGCAAAATTACATACTCACGCACATGCACACTCATGCACACAGAATAGCCATTTAGATCGTGGATTTGCCCTCCATGCCCAGATCCTGTAAACACTGCCTGTTGCTTTTCTAGGCAATGTGGTCGTGTGGAACCCCCGCCCCCAGCTACAAATACCTGCTTCACTCTTAGTAAATTTACCTCCTAGTAAATTTATCTCTTACACTCAGGTTCTTCTGCTTATAATAACTGTAGTTTTAACATTGCACCAGAATGTAATCTTTTTGAAGACATCACAAGTGACAATTAGGGATTCAATTTAAGATAAAATCCAACTCTATGTGGTGCTGCCAAGTCAAATAACTCAAATTAGGTAACAACACCTGACAGGCAGAGGCAACATTTTCACAGAAGGCAAGTCTTTTTTTAAATCAGTCCTGAACTGCAACCTGATTTCAGGCCCGTCAGCATTTGAAAAGACATGTTCTCATAAATGAGGCTGGGCAATTTAATAGCTGTCATATGGAATTTACTAGAATTAATTTTTTAGCAAACTCTATATTAAATAAATTTCATACCTTGCGTACAGCTCAAATCAATAATTTTCTTACTGCCTCTTTCTAACATTCAGAGGTGAAAGGACCCTTTCAGGTATTATTAGAATCCATTCGTTCTTGCTGGGCTTCCAGCTCCATCAGACAGAGATGGGGGCAGGTTCTGTGGTCACAGCAGTAAATCAGCCACATAATTGAGGATCAATCATACTTGACTGATTGTTGAATGACCTCCAGAGATGACTGTCGTCAGGATTCTACTGTCAACAACAATCAGAACAGCTTTTCCCTGAAACAGCAGCATTTGAAATTGGCCATCCTTGAAAGATAGATGAGGTGGTGTATTAGTCCCTTTGGCCTGCTGTACAGAATACCATAGACTGTGTGGCTTAAAGGCAACAGAAATTTCTTCCTCACAGTTCTAGAGGTCGGAAGTCTGAGATTAGGGTGCCAGCATGGTTATGTTCTGGCAACAGTCATCTTCCGGGTTGCAGACAGAGGACTTCTCGTTGTATCTTCCTGTGGCGGAAAGTGGGAGAGAGAGCTCGTTGGCCTTTTCTTACAAGGGCACTGATCCCATTCATGAGGGCTCCACCTTCATGGCCTAACCACCTCCCGACAGCCCCACCTTCCAACACCATCATGTGCGGAGTACTGTTTCAGCCCATGAATTTGAGGGGTGGGGACAAATATTCGATCCATTTCAGTCAGGAAATGGAGGGTGGTCAGTGGTGGAACGAATTTACCAGGAGAGGGTGAAGTTCTAGCTGGAAGAACAATAAGAACAAAGCACAAAGATGAGGCATGTCCAAGAAGGCTGGACAATGAGGTGGGGTCAGGCCGTGACAGGAATGGGATATGAGTGCTGAGAAGTCAAGGCTCAAGGAGTTGGTGGCGAGGTAGCTAGACTGCCCGGGCCTCCTTCGCCGCTGTGGTCTAGAATTACAAGCTGTTCCAGCCTCACTTGACAGAGATTAGAGCGTGACAACGTATTTGACCTTTATCTTACGCTGTTTGAAAACGCTTTTCAACAATCAGGTCTGCATTAGCACTTCAGACAAAATGATGAGCCCTTTTATATTTCAAAGTAGCCAGCTGGGATATGACTTCTAACTTTAAGTACAAACACGGCATTCCTGCTAAACAAACTCCAAGTCCAGATGTAATTACTCCAAGGCTGACTTTTCCAGCCTTCATGCCTCACTATGACATCATGTACGTGGACAGTCTCACACCTAGATTTTTGAAAACCTCCTATCTTCTGATTCTGACAGTTCCTAGGCATGTTTTATCATAAGAGCTATAATATAAAGATGAACTGTCTGGGCTACTTGGCAGACAAGAACCCATCTCCGTTATAATGAAACTTCTTCCAATCCTTTTGGTTAAAAAATGGTGTCGTGAGTTGAGTTATGTCCCCAAAAGATAGTTCAAGTCCTAATTCCTGGCACCTGTGAATGTGACCTTATTTTGGAAATGTCTTTACGGATGCAATCAAGTTAAGATGAGGTCAGACTGGATCAGAGTGGGTGTCTTATCAGAAGTGGGAAATTTGCACACAGAGGCCCAGACACAGGGGAGAAGGCGTGTGAGGGCAGAGATTGGGGTGCTGGGTCTACAAGCCGAGGAACAACAGGGCTGCAGACAACTTTATAAAGCTAAGAAAAAGGCCTGGAACAGACCTTGCCCTGGAACTTCCAGAAGCAGCCAACCCTACTGACGCCTTGGTTGCAGACTTCTGGCTTCCTGTACAGGGAGAATAAATTTCTGTTGTTTTAGGCCACCGAGTTTGCAGTCATTTGTCATGGCAGCCCTAAGAAACTGCTGCAGATGGGGACGTTTTAAGAAGAGGTGACGTGCCAGCTATCTCGGAGTGAGTTTGTCACAGCGCCAGCCACAGACCCATACTCTGATGTCTTGATCACTGTCCGGCTCAGATGTGAGCACGTGTTCACCTCTCAGCTCACTCTGCATTTTCCTGAGCTCCGTGCCGAAGGAAGGAGCAGGAGAGAGTGAATGAGATGCTGAGGCTGATACCCAGTTGTCTAGAAAAGGACATTTTTTTCCCTCTCAAAGCGCTGTGCTCATCTTACTTGCCTAATGAATTTCTGTCACGTACTAGGAATGTTCTCAAAACTGTAAACTTGACCGTGTTTTATGAGCCCAGTCACAGGTCAGTGCCTTCCGTTGGCCGTTCATCCACCAGTTCCCATCCAGCTAGAGTTACTAAAATAATGATAAGGAGAAGATCGATGTGCACTTTAGTTCTGTTTTTTAAGAAATGAGTTAATAAATATGAGGAAATCTTGTCCTATATACAACTCCTTATAAGATCTATTATTTGACTTCGGTATTCACAGCAGAATATTTTCTAATGAGTGAATCTTTTTTTCAATTACAGGATTATATTTAGTATTTCCAGGACTCCTCTGAATGGTAACATTTAGGGTCAACTCCCTCGATCGAATTTCCCTGGGCGTTTTCAGAAGATTCGAAACACCAAATCCAGGTAACACCAACACGAAGAGAAAAATTCAAACCGCGTTTCTGGAATCCTCGAGCTACGAACCCAGTCCCTCCTGCCACCCTATGACCCTGGTGATGCAGCGTAAGTGGCGGGGGCTCCAGGAAGGAGTGGCCGAGTGCTGAGGTGGAAGACGATGAGACTCCGGGTCAGAGATCTGAATCCTGGCTCTGCTACGTATCACACACACGTATGGTGCTGGCAGTTGAATTAACTTCTCTGAGCCTCATTTACCTTGCAAAGTGACCAGTTACTGTAAGAGTCTCATGGAATGATACACACATTTTGCGTAGTTCTGAGCAAAAAGGAAAACTACTGCATTGGAAGAGAGCAATGTGCTGGGTTCAGTTAAGAGTCTGCGGGGTGTGCCTAGTTAAAAAATGGTAAAATCATGTGATGAGGATGCTTGGAAACTTAACCTGTAGCTAACCCTGAATTTCCTGATACCTTGACACTTGGCCTGAAAAATAAGTGTCTGGTCTGCTTCTCCCTGAACCTAAATGTACATTATTTAGAGAAGATATATATATATATATCTCCTTCTGCCAGGAATTCCCCTAGTCAGCATCATCTCTGTACCATGCAAGACTCTCCAGCCACGCTTATAATTTTAACCAATTTGAGTATCACCAGTTGGAGCTGGTGGACAAGGATGCAGGGGGCATGGTGAGTCTTCTGCAGTCTCATCCAAGGATGTGGCCTCAGGGCCTCTGTACCTCACGGTCACCTGGAAATGCTTAATCAGGGGCCTGAGCCACAGATGCCATCTTCATCATAGCTTGGAAGCAGGATGTCTGGTTCCCAGAGAACGGCCTGTACAGAGCACGGTTTGTCCTCCGCTGATGTTAATTTCAGCCATTAAATCTCAGTCACCTTGATAGTACTGATAATGATTAGGGGAGGAAAAAAATCTAATTTGTAGAATTGTAGAGGTTGGAGAGCCCCTCCGGCTTTATTAGTCATATCCTAATCCAACTCCTTTTTTTTTTTTAATATCAATAGAGTAATTTTTTTTAAGTTGCCCAAAGGGTTAAGTTCTTTGCTTAGGTAACACACCTGGCCTGAGGCATAGTTAGCTTTAAGCGGAGACCCAGGCGTCCAGTCTCCCCATCTCATGCTTCTTCTACTCTGCCCAGGTCCCCGGGGAAATGACTGCTCATTAGGGTCCCTTCCCACCCTAAGGGTCCAGGGTATATGATAGGAGTATCTATGGTTTAATCCCAGCTCTGCCACTTGCCACTGTGTGGTCTCAGGCAAATTGAGAATCTTCCCATGCCTCAGTTTCCTCATTTGCAAAATAAAGATGATAAAAAGTGATACTTATCCAGTACAGGTATTATGAGAGTCAAATACAATAACATATACAAGTAAATTCTTAATATAGTACCTGGTACATAATAAAAACTGTATAAATACTCACAACTACTATTATTATTATATTATATATAATATAATATATATTATCATTATATTTTACGAATCACTAACCATAGGCACAGGAAGTAAACAGCTGTATTTTTTCAGGAATGAAGGTGAAATGGCTTATGACTAGTTTATATGATTCTTCAATGATTAAAAGGGTAAATAAACCAACAGACAGAGGATTGAATGGGTCAAAATACTTCTGAAGGATATCTGATGGTTTTGGTATTTTTTCCACGTGACATGTCCATTTAACAGAGAATCCCGTCACCTTAGGGTGTTAATGGTGTGACTTCGGACCCCATGGTTTCCAGATACGGTGGACATTTAAAGGCAAGGGGCTTGCCAGGTGATTTGATCTCCAAATTAAAATAGTCATCGTCGCAGAAAAGCATCAGGACCCCCCATGTCCCAGCGCAGGCTAATGGAGGCTTTGAGTTGCCGGAGGGACCCCCAGTTGTGACGGACGTGCACTGAAGCTCACTCCTAAGGTAGCTTGTCCGCTGATGGGGAGCTGGAGTGCGGGTGTGCCAGTTAATGATGCAGAGAGACAGAAATGGATGGGAAAAGTGCAATTATCTCTCAGTTTAGAATTTTCTGACCTGTTGGGAGCACAGGTAAATTCGTACCCTCTTAGGGTTCTAGAGATAAGGTTTGCCTTGGAAAGGAGTTCAATCTGTCACCATCCAGCAAGCACTGACTGTGTGTTAGATGCTGTGCTTGAGGTGGGGAATGCCAAGGTGACCCACGTGAGGCCCCTCTCCCCCACTGGGTCACAGGAAAGAGCCAATTGACCCAACATTTCAGGGCGCTAAGGAAGAGCGAGAGCCATGAACTGGATTCTCATCAATGCAAGGGGGCAGAGAGGGTCTTCTTAGACCTGTCCTGAGGGATCAGAGAAGGCCTCAGGGGAGGGAACACTTGAGCTGGAGCTCAACGGATGAAGAAGAAGAAGAGCTTACTGTTAGGAAAGCTAAAACGGCCCTGAAAAGAGGCAACAGCGTGTGCAAAGGCACAGGGGCATCCAGGGGGACCTGACACCTGTGTCTCGGCTATAACGGCAGTGAATGCATGTCGAGGAGGACGGGAAATGGGGACAAACAAGGCTGTGAAGGAACTTACGTTCTATTCTGCCAGCTACTGCCAGCTAATGAAGGGTCATGAGCATGGTGAAGTCAGGATGCAATTAGCCCATCTTCTCATTTTCGCAGAGAAAAAAAGTGAGGCCCGGAGATGAAATTATTCCCCCAGGGCCATGAAGCCAGTCCATGTTGGTGCCAGAACGCAGCTCTCCAAACTCCCTGTCCAGTTCCTGATCATCCCACTCTACTGCCCTCTCTAAACCTAGGAAATTAAAATAGTAATAACAATAACAACAACAACAACAACAACAACAACAACAACAACATAAAACCAAGCTCCATTCAGGAAGAGTCCATATAAGGTTAAGGAATTCTGTCTAAGGCTATTTGGGATTGGATCCCTGTTCCACTGGACAGTTCAGAGACTCCGTTTACTCATCTATAAATTAGAGTAGATTATATCTCGCATGCAGTACTAAATGAGGCAAACATGAAGCTACTCAGCATAAGGAGCGGGAGATCAAGCATTTGCTATAACCACGGATGGGATGAGACCTTATGGGGTCCTTGGTGAATGGGAATCCCATCTCAGTCATAAATCTGTAGACCTGGGGTATTTTCTTGGAGACTGTTTAGGGCAATTGCTCAGATCTCCATGTGAGGGCTTTCCTGTGACTCATCCATCTTCTCTCATCCAAACTAGCACAAGGCTGCCTCAGAGGGCTTTCCTCATGCAAACCTCCCTGATGGCATTGTTATTCTAAGCAACTTTGGTTCTCTGAAATGATTGCCCACAAGTTATTCAGGTGCTAATTTGCATGTTGTGTTTATTGCACTTTGTTTCCAGCTATTCAGACACACTGGAGAAAGAACAAGGGGGAAGATGTAATCTATCTGAACTGGGGGCTAGTAAACAGTCTTAAGTCAAGCCCTGAGACATGTCTGAGCTGAGAATATTTATGTTACGAATACACTTGGGTGAAGGAAGTGAGAGGCAACTCTGCAAAGTGTGTGTTTCAATAGCACACTGTGTTGCTTCGGCCCAGAGTTCTGGGTGCACCTGACTGCCAAACCGAAGCACCGAGGGAAAGAAAGGTACGTAATGAACTTGTGGAATGAAAGAGCAATGGGCTATGTGTCCACTTATAACAACAAGGTATTGGTTACTTGCTTGCTCTATGAAACAGTAAAATGCAAAGGCTTTTTCTGTGTCCTCTTCCCCTGCCCCTTGGCAGTGGTGACCTGGTTGTTCATTTTAACCCCTTGAAATTCTCTCTTTCCCTGACTTCTGAGAGCCTCTACTCCCATGGGTCCCTTGCTCCTCTCCGACCACTGTTTAGTTCCCTAAGAGCTGGGGTCTCCCGAGAGTCAGTCCTAGGAGTCCTTCTCTTTTTTGTCTACTCTTCCCTTCTTAGGGCTCTGTCATTCCATGTCACGTTGTCTCAAAGGTAGGAGGATTCTTATGAAATTGACTAAATGGATTCTTGCTGAAGGCAGGCAAGTTACCAAAACTGGGGACTCTTGCTAAATTGACTTAACAAAATCTTGCTGAAATGCCTTGGCAAGCATGGATATGGGGTAATTCAAGGTCAAGGCCTAGTTGAGAAGAGGGCTCAGAGGAGTTGAGCTAAATTTTGGTCAGGGAGAGAGTCTTCATTATGGCCTGCCTTGGCCTGATGCATGGTAGCCTTGCTTGGTTACAATTAAAACCAGTCACCCAGCCCCAATAAAGGTCATCGAATGTACTCAGGACTTACCATATTTAGAGGCAGCTGAAAGAAGAATTGTGGAACCTCTGGCTTCTTCTAGCGCTTCCTCTCTGGGGTCTCATGGTCCCTCAGCTCGGCTTCTTTCACAGCCTGCTACTCCTTTCCCCTTCCAGACCACCCTCCTGGTCACTCACGTTCCCTGCTCTCCACATGTGTAACTTGGCAAAATGCGAACTCCAACTAGCGTCCTCCAGATCTTCCTGCTGAATGCCACCATATCTAATCTTTGTAACTCAGTTCCTCTTATGAAGGTCTCGTTGGTTCAGCCTAGCCCACAAACAAACCATCCTTTAGTCATGTGGTCATGCTTGGTCCAATCAACTATGGTGGGGTCAAGGCCATATGACTTCTTGTTGCAGAGGAAATGAGAGAAGCCAGAGAGGTCAGAAGGGAAAGTTGGGTGTGGGAGGCAAATTAATCAACCTACTATCCAGGCCCTTGACCTGTGTTTCATCTGAGAACGTTACTAGGAATGCTGGGAAGAAAGACTTACAGAGCGTTCTTGGGGTGGACTTTTGCTTCTCTGAGTTAGGAGTCTATGGCTATATTACTTCTGTTGTTCGCTTTCTTGTGTTTGAAATGCTAAGAGTCAGCAGTGGGGGTCAGGATTAAGGCTGACTTTTGAGCAATATCTGATATAATGCTGAGTACTAGGAGCTTGAAGCTGCCCTGTTGTCTCGTCCTAGCTATGTGGACCCTGGCCTCATCACTTACCTATTCTGATTAAACTGTCTAAGTATAAACTAAATTCAGAAAGGAGGGCTGTTGGAGGCACCATGGGTCCCATCTTCAGTCAATCAACAGTCAATAAACATTGCCCCTATGCCTGTTGTGTGATAATGAAGGGTCTCTCTCTCCAGCACTTCCCTGTCAGGTACAGAGAGTAAAAGGAGAGGCTGGCATTACTTGATTTTTCAGGCTTCTCCTAGCACTCACATTGACTGGTTTTCAGTGCCCAAGAACTGGATTAGTGTCACTGTGAAAGAGAGAACTAGAGAACAAGAGAGCAAGTGCAAGGGAACTTACAAGACAAGGAAAATGGGAAAGCCAAAAATGTGGTCATCGCTAGACAGAGGCAGGAACGCTTGTGAGGATGGGAGGCATAAACCTCTCCCATTTAGCAACTCTTCCCAGAGGTCTCCCTAGTGAAGAGAGAGGGAGGGACAAGAGAGAAAAAGTCCTAAGAAAAGCATTGACAGAGCCCCATCTCTGAGCTGGCCTGTGCTCACTTGGTTGGAGTCAGACACGCCAAGTTCAAGGCTGACTCTAGAACCTACAGCAGATGGCTTAGACTGTTCTAAGTTTCAGTCTTCTCAGCTGCACAGGGTCACTGTGAAAAATGTATGATGCTATAGAGTATAAAGGTAACACCCCCAGTTCCTGCTTCATACTAGCTGCTCATTAAATGTGAGCTTCCTCCCCCTCAAGCTGGGAGGCCCAAGTCAGGGAATCTCAGACCTGATGGATCACCGTGTCTGTTTATCTAATCTTGCAGGTAAAGAAACTGAGGCTCAGAAGGGGGTAGACACTTGCTTGAGCATGGAATAGGGACTGAACGATTGGATATCCCTAATCACAAGTCCTCTGGGACCTCTGTGCCCATGGGCTGCACCCTAGGGTGGCTCAAGTCCACAAAATCAGTGACCTAACCCCTTACTCAGAGTTTGCAGACACAGCAGAAATGCTGAACAGTTGTTTGAGGTTTGAGGGTTCATAGGAGGAAGCACGATCTTCCCAGAGAGAGCACTGATGCCTTTGGAGATGACAAATTAGAGCTATCGGCTGAGGCAGGGCCTTAGAACTTCCGTCCAGGTAACGGGTGGCCAGGAGAACACCTAGTCCTGAAAACCCACTCAGTGCCAGTTGCCTTCTCGGGGCAAACATTTGCCCACGGAGTGGATCCCTCTTTATCTGCCTGCTCAGCATCCATTCTCTCCTTTTTGGTGTCAGCACCCCTAAATGTCTTTGGAAAACCATGCCTCTCCATTCTGAATCCACTATTGCTTTTTCTGGTTCTGTCTCCATTCACCATACTCTACTCTAGGAGTGGGCGCTGCATCATGCCTGGCCAGCCAATCAGAGCACTGCATGCTCCTCTGGCCATCGTGATTGGTTCAGGGATGAACGCATGCCCCAGGACAGACCAATCAGAGGCACGAAACGTAGAGAGCCTCTCTCTTTGCCCTGGTGTAGGAAGCTGGGTTAAGCCTGCAGCCGCCAGCGCAGGGGGAAAGGCGGCCTGAGAAATAAGCCCGCACGGGAGCAGGCCGAGAGGGTCCGTGTGACTACAGCCCTCCCCCCACACCTGGCTTGGGAAACCAAAGCTTTGGAGAGAAACTCCGCTGATCTCCAGCTCTTGCTGTCTCTGGGAGTGGTATGGAATCTGTCTTCACAGAGGACTCTAACTTTGTTCTGGAAGGTACCATATTGGCCAGTCCTTTTGGTCTTGAAGATGTAAGGAGAGCTTTTACCCAACATTGTTGGAGTAGCCCTGAACAATTCCGATGGAGTCACTTCACGCTGAGATGTGATGTGTTCCGTGTACAAATGTTAAAAGCTGTCTTTACTGCAGGCAGTGGGATCCCGGGCTAGGAGATGCGCCACCCAGAACCCCCTTCACGGAAGGACTTGTTACCCAAATGCTGGGTTTGTTGGCAGCAGACAGCAGCCCCACAGTCCCTTCAGACATGCCTCGGCTGCAGACAGCCTCCCGGTCCAGTGGCATGGGCTCTCTGTGGGCCTGCCAACCGGTTCTCCTCCCTCTGCCCATTCCTGTTTCCTTCTGCTCCCTTCCATGGAAATTGATATCAGGAACGCTCCTTAATAAACTTCTCTGAATAGCTTCCCTGAGAACTTACTTGCTGCAGTGAACTGTTTCTTCTTGTGGGATCTCGTGGGAGGACTGAAGAATTTGGGGTGGGGGGATAAACTCTTATCTAGTGGTGAAAAGCAGGATGCAACAACACAGCACAGCTGGGGGCTATAAAAGAGAAACATCCATGAGCTACCACTCTCCGTCCCTCCAGGCAGAGAAGGCCAAGGGATGTGGGCAGCAGCAGAGTTAGACACCAATATTTACATGGCCCTCTTTTAATAACTTTCATATGTTGTCCTTGAACCTCAGAAGAGTCTCTTCAATCCATCAGCCTTAAGTAAATGTGTTTGTGGTGCTTTTAGTCTATATCTGAACCAGAAACTGAAGGTGCAGCTCCCTAGAGTAGTTCAAAGCTGGCCAGAGGTGGCAGGGGGAAGGCCAGAGCAGCCACAGTGAGAGGTGATGACTTGCAGCAGGGCAGCTGGCATCCACAGGGCCCTGGTAGGGACCAGCTTCCCAGGGTCTTGCCTTGTAGGGTCTCCAGCAGAAGTGTGGCATGAAGGGGAGGAGTAACTTCCCTGAAGGCTGGAATTTGGGGTCATTTAAGTGACCTCAGACTTAAGGTACTTTGCTGACTAAAGCACAGGGAAGATGGCCCAGGGCAGTGGGTCTACCTGGCAGGTGCATGGGGGGAGGGGCATCCATGGGGAGGGGCTGCTGTTTGAGGAGCAGGGGACAAAAGAGGACAGGAGAGTCCACCCCCATGTCTGCTCACAGACGCAGGGAGTACAAGACCATCCATACGGTGAGACAGAGGCAGGGCTGTGCTGGGTCCTGATGGGGCTGGGGAGTGTTCTGCCCCCGGGGTAACCCCACCAAGGGGTAAAGAACTAGGATGCCCCAAAGGAAGGGTGGGGTGGATCCATTCCAGAAGCTGAGTCCTGACCCAATGGCTACAGGCCAGGGAAGGGGGCCTGAACCCAGGCTTCCTGGCTCCCCACCCTTTCCAGGACCCCAGGGGTCTGAGGCAGCCTCTCAGTCTCAGGTCAAAGGAGCTTGCTGATGCTGAGGGTTTTCAGTGGAGTAAACTCAGGGTTTATCAAGCATGGGATGGAAGCCTCACATCAATGCAGCAGAGTGCAGGTGAGTGTCCCGTTTCCCAGATAGGGACACTGAGATGCAGAGACATAGATGAGGTACCCAAAGTCACATACATAGCAAAGCTTGCCTTCTGCCCTAGCCTGTCCGCCCAAAGCCCCTGCTTGCTTTGTTTCCTCCCGTCTCTGATTAGGGCAGTGAGCAGAGCCACAGTCCATTTGCTAAATCCAAATGATGCTAGTGAGTGATGAGGGCTCCAGCCCAGCCTTAATACACATTTTCTTATTTGGTGAATGCTCCCTCTCTGGGGAGCCAGCGGGCCATTAGGGCTTTCATTGCAGCAGTTACAAGATGAAGCACCCCAGCCAGGTGCCTGAGGAGGAGGGGCAAGGGAACAGGCATGAAGCCGAAAGAGCAGGGTCAGAACTGGGGAACGGTGGAGAGGCGGGGGTGCCCAGGAGGGGAGCAGAGCTTCCGGGCAGAATTCTTGGCTCTGACTTCATCTCTAGGGGGAGAGGGAGGGAGAAATTGCTGAGCACCTGTTTGTGGAGGGCAGAGGGCAAGGCCCACCACATGCAGCATCTCTCATTTTCATTTTCACAGCCACACAGGGAGGCCCATGCACACGTCTTCCCTTTGGTGATGAGAAAGTTGAGGCTCAGAGGGGTTAAGTCACTTGTCCAAGGCCACACAGGCTGCCTGGAATACGAACACCTGCTTTTCTACTCCAGGGCTGGAAGCCAGGCCTCTACCCTCTTGGTCCCAGCACCTCTACCAACAGCCAAGCGGGCAGGCGAGGCAGGCCCTCTGCAGGCCCTGCCGTCTTCAGCTCTCCGAGAAGGTTTGCACTTCAACGGGGAGCTGAACTGCTTTCCTCAGAGAGCCCTGTGCCTCATAAAAGTTGACTTTGAATTTGACTCAGTGTCGGCTGTGCAAACTCCACTGGCAGGATCTTGAAGGAGAAAGGACTGAATGAGGGTGTTCCAGCAACCCTCCCCCCTCCTCCCACCTCCAGTGGCAGGTGCCGTTAATGTCCCCATTTTACTGATAAGAAACCGAGGGCTGTCACAGCTGAACTGAGCTGTGACCCAGCCTGTATGACACCAGAGCCTGCTCTAACCACTGCCTTTGCGTGGCCTCATCTGCCTCAGTCCTCAGTACAAGAGACGCACCAGGCATGTGCTGATGAATGACTGACTGAATGAACGCTTGGATGACACCCTACCGATCCAGAGCTCCTGGGGCAGGAACAGTCCTTCGTACGTGTGTCTCTGCGACTGGTTTCGTGCAGGAGGCGTTCAGTAATTACAGGTGCCATACGGAATCACTTACAGGCTTGCCAGTCTGCTAGGACTCACGATAACAAAATCCCACAGACTGACGCTTAGACAACTAAAATTGATTTTCTTATGGTTCTGGAGGCTGGAAGTCTGAGACCAGGTGGCAGCATGATTGGGTCTGGTAAAGGCTTGTCTCTTGGCTTACAGATGGCGGAGATGGAGTGGGGAGGGGAAGGGAGAGCGAGCTCTCTGGTGTCTCTTAATAAGGACAGTGATCTCATCACGAGGGCCCCACCCTCATGACCTCATCTAAACCCAATTATCTCCCAAGGACCCAGTCTTCAAATGCCATCACCTTCGAGGTTAGAGATAAGTACCTCAGACTCAGGGAGGTTTAGTAACTGGTGCACAGTCACATAGCTAGGATGTGGTGGACTTGGCCTCAAGTCTGAGATTTGAGTTTCTTTGTCCACCCTGCACACCTCAGTGTTTGCAGATGGCAAATCTAAGCCAAGAGCATGGAGGACGATGGGAAGAGTTGCAGGTACCAAGATGGGGCCAAGACGGACAGTGCTGACTCAGCCCCAAAAGGGGAGCCAGCCTTCTGCGGGGAATTTTTAATTAGAAGACATCAACTCCCTCTCGAGGGGGTGCTGCTTGGCGTTCTCACTGCCAGAGGAAGCTCCGAGTCAGCACGTCCCCCCGAGGTGAGACGTGCCATGCCAGCCTCTCCCCGGTCCCCAGCATGTACTTTCCAAAGGCGGTTTATTGGAGTTGGCTCCCCGAGGGCCACTTTCCGAGCAGAACACGAAGGCAGCAGCGAGATGCTTACGTGGAGGTTTTCTTCCTCAGGCAGGACTTGGGAGTGACGGGAAGCCCGTCTGAGTAAGCAGGTCTGAGCAGCCTGGGACCTCTGGGCGAAGATGCTCAGAGCTGCTAAGCCAGGCGGCTGCTACCTCAGTCTCTCTGGACCTCCTGTGAGACGGCATCCTGGAGGCTTCCCTGATTCCTTCAGCAGCCCTCTCCCACTTTTTGGTGGCATCACACTCCCTCCTGGGGTCCTCGAATGGAGGGGAAGCTGAAGGACATGGATCATGGCACCAGTTCTATGTTGCTGATGCAGTCTCTTTGTCAAGCAAGAGGAGATAACTCACAAGAAGTGATGCCTCTGTTTTGCAGAAGGGATAAATGCCTTTAAGAGTTGTGACTAGCTGCTGCCCTCCTGAAGTCAGGCTGCACAAACTTACTTGTGACTGAAGGAACACAGACCTTCCCCTGGCTCCCTGGAACTCCCCTTCCCTTACTCCCCAGCTGCATAAAAGGTCCCCAGTTTTGCTTTTTGAGGAAGACAGATTTGAGAGATCGTGCTCTCTCATCGTCCTCTCACTTTGGCCAAATTGAATAAACCTGTCGCAGTGTTTCTGCTTACTAGCGCATGGGGCATCACCATAAGCATCCTGCAGGTTGCGCTTTTATGGACACACCCACTTCTTTCCTGCCACACCCACTAACTTCCTGTCACACCCACTTCTCTTATGCCACACCCACTAGCTTCCTGCCACACCTATTTCCCCTTCCACCCCACTGGCAACCACTAAACTGATCTCCATTTCTGTAATTTTGTCACTTCAAGAATGTCATACAAGTGGAATCTCTTCTCCCGCTGTTTTTAAAAAAATTTGTCTTTTTTATCCTTTTCTTGTTTGAATTATCTCACTATTATTTTACTCATATTTCTTTTGCAAGCTCCCATAACTCTGGAGGTGTGCGTTTCTGAACTGATGTACACACACAATTGGGTTGGTGGGGGGGAGATAATCCATGCATTCTCACAGGTAATGTTACTAGGAGTAGTAACAGTTATAACAACAATGACCGTTCACTGAAATTCCTTCTGTGCGGATGACTCTGTGGTGCGCTTTTTATACCTCATTTAATTTGATCTCATGATAACCCTTGGAGGGAAGATATTGTCCTCAGTTTATAGACAGGAACAGAGGTTATACCACGTGGTCGGAGCTCACTTAGCATGTAAGTAGCTGAGTGTGGAAACCTGACCACTGGATTCCACAGGCCAAGCTCATGACCACCGAAGGAAGGGGCAGGTGTCTGCTTTGTGCCTGGCACGTGGAAGATGCGCATCACATGTCAACTGTGAGCTCTGTGAGACATGCTCTTGTTCGATTTTGCTTATGGCTGGTTCTTTAGTATCTAGAATATTCTTGACAGTGATAGGTGCTCATTAAATATTTGTTAAATGTATAGAATAAAGGAGTATGTGAATGAATGAACAAATGAACAGAAGAATCAAGAATTGTGGGAATTCAGAGGTAGGAAAGATTTTTTCCAAGTTTGGAATTAGCAAAAGAAAAGGAGAAGAAACTATAGTAGTTTCCTTCTGATGTGGCAGCAAAAATCCTAAAAACTCCAAAGAGGCTCAGTGGTTTGTTCCAGGGCCAGGTAGAAGGGCAAAGGTCACAGAGCACCCCACCCAGGCCCGGATAGAGGAGACTGCACACCCACCAGGGGAGTGGGGAGGAGGGAAATCTCAGACGCTTTATGGCATGGAGGGCGGATACTTGGAAGACTTTGCTCCAGAGAAGCCTTTCTGGGGACCAAGGTCTTCTTCAGATGGACCCTTAGCTGCTTCCTCCTGTGAAGTCAGGGTCCCTAAATTTGCCCCATTTGTCTCTCGGGATTGTTTTGGATCTGAGGGAAGATTGTTCAGATCAAATGGCTGAATGTGGGGTGTGTGTGGCTTCAGAGAATGACCTAGGTACCCCAAAGAAGGTCCCCAAAGGAAAGCCTATTCTATGAACCTCCCATTCAAAAAGGCAGAGTGGCAGGAGGACAAGCAGGACTGTCAGTGCAGACCCTTGACCATGGAAGGCGCTGGAGAGAGCTTGCTCCCCGGGAGCCACTGAGACACAAGAATATTCATGCTCTAAACAGCCTTTCCCTCCCTGGGCAAAGGGGTGCTCAGCCTAAGCCAGCACCATCTCTCCAGAGGCCCTCTCCTGGTAGAACCACTTACAGGTGGCCATTTCATCACCCAAGGGGTGCCTGGTGGTACAAAAGGAAATCGGCGGGGGAGGCAGAAAACTTCTTCAAAGCTGGCCACTCCGAAGCCAGTTTAATGTCCTTTCCTGTGTCAGAATTGTCTGTGGATGCAACAAAGTGGGAAGGAGCCGGGCCTGGGTGCTGAGCCAACCTGGAGGGCACTGTCCCTAGGGTGGACAGCCTTTCACACTCACAGTGAGTGCAAACATCGCACAGAGTATTCTGGGTTTATGGAACGCTTTCACGTACCTGACAGATGCATTGGACCGTGAGGGCCATCTGGACCTGTTGAATCTGGCCGGAAGGACCCCGGCACCTTCCTCTATCCTGGGGTTCTGTAGGAACCCCTCCAGAAGAAGGGAGGCTAGATGGACCTCCCTGGTCAGTGGGACCTGGGCCTCCCTGCTAGCCTCCCCTCCCTGCTTTCCAGAGGCCAGCCCCAGTAGCATCGTCTCCATTCATGGAGGAATAGGCGACCCTTTGGCGTGATTCACAAAGCCTTCACGACCTGGCGTTGCTCTGCCCACCTCTCTGGCCTCCTCCCCAGCCCTCCCAGCCACAACAATGCCCTACCCCCACTTCCTTCCCCGGGAAACTCCTATTCATTCTTCAAAACTCAGCCCAAATGTTCTCTCCTCAGGAAAGGCTTCCAAAATACACATGGACAGAATGATCCAGTTTTTCCATCCTCAGCACTTGAGTGCACCCTGACATAGCTCTGTGACAGCAGGTACCACAAGAACAAAAGCTCCCTAAGGGAAGACACTTTTGTTTTGTTCATTGTGTCTTCAGAGCCCAGATAATGGGCACTCACTAAATGTTTGCTGAATAAATGTATGAATTAATGCAGGAATGCATGAACAAATGCAAGTGCTGCTATTACAGTCACTTGAGAGTCTCCCCGCGGACTGAGCTCCTTGATATGGGGACCGTCTCATTTGTTCCATGAGTCCGTGGATGACACAGAGAAACAGGTTTCTTTTCAGCATCTGTGATTGGAAGGGACGAGGTTTGAGAGGCACTGGGCTAACGGTGATAAAACAGATGTACACTCACCAAAATAATAAAAAGGTATCTTAGTTTCCTCACGTCAGCCCACTGCAACTGCTCAAAAGAGAACACAGGAAACAACAGCAATTCCGCAAGAGCAGTGTGTCCCCGGGGACCAGAAGCAACAGATACTAGATGTCAACAGAAACATGGGACCGAGAGCCAGGGGTCACCTCACCCTACCTCTGTGTGACAGGTGAGGAAACAGACCCAGAGAGGGAAGGAGACTGTACGGTCAGGCAGCCACAGAACTGTCATGCTGCCATCTGTCTGCTGCTTTTATTGAGATGTTAACTGCTTCATATTTGAACTCCGCACACAGAAAGTAGAACGGCAAAGCGAGAGGCGCCCTCGGAGACTGTCCGGCTCAAACGTGCTGCTGCAGAGACGAAGGCTGAAGGAAGGGGGAGGGATGAGATAATAAACAAAGAGGCGCCCAAGCAGAGTGTGTTGAGAGCCAGGCAGAGAATTTAAATGGCCACTTTCCATCACGTAGCTAGGAAGGCTTCTCTACTAGGTGACATTTAAGCCGAGATCTGAATGACAAGCAGGAGCCAGCGTACAATCTGTGGGAAGAACATTTAGGGCAGAGTAAACAATAAGCACAAAGATCTTGGAGTCACATCAGGTACGGTGTCACCCTTGAGACAGAAAATGATGCAAGATGGAAATACCAGCCAGAGACTCCGGCACGGCACCTGTCGCCGACCAGGTTCCCTGGAAATGAGGCCTGAGACACAGAGCCTTTGTGGGAGTAAACTAAAGAGCATGTGTACTCAGGAGACACCTGTAAGGGGCAAGGAATGTGGAATATGGAAGGGGGAGAAGCCGGGCAAGTGGTTTAGGAGGCGTCTAGTTTCGATCATACCCCCACGGGGAGCTCTGAGCTGGAGCTGCACCACGGAGGCTGTCCTGGCAGAGGAAGGGGGGGGCTGGGCAATTAGACCCCACATCAGTCTGTCATGCCCAGCCGTGGGTCACTCCTGGGGGGTTTGGCCATAAAGTCCAGGCATTTCTGGACAAAGCAGCTCCCAGCAGCCAAGAGTCATCCCCTAGAAAGCATGCAAGTGTGCGCTGTTAGTCAATGCCTATAAGACCTGGGGGATGAATGGGTGCATCAGCCCCTTAAAGAGACCCGAGTGGGCACCCGCTCTACACCGTGCATCTATTGCACACATCAAGGTGTTCAAGGTACTTTGACACCCATTGTCTCATTCATTTGATATTTACGGTCACCTCAGTGGAAGGCATCACTATTTTGCAGATTAAGAAACTGATGCTTCGAGAGGTTGAGGTGCTTTTCAAGTTCATTTTGCTAGGAAGTTGGAGAGCCAGGCCTTCGATGCAGGGTTTCGGATTCTCCCACCATTCTGTGCTCTGCCCACTGCACTGCTTCAGACTGCCTGTCACCCATGCCAAGTCAGCTTATGCAGGTAACAGGTGTTATTTGTTTTGTGTCTTGCTGAGCAGTATGAACAATTCATAGCCAGTGATACTAACATGCTCCCTAGAGAAAAATGATTCCTGAAAGCTGTGGCTTTGTGGAATCCTCCCCTGAGCTTCTGATTGGAGCTTGGTCTGCATCCCTGGTTAGTTCAGGTGACCTGCACCTAGCAGAAAGCTTGCCGTGTTTCCATCTGAATGCTCAGCAGAGACCCTGTGGAACTCAGCGTCTCAGGTACACAGTGTAAGTGCTCCTGAAGCTCAAGGTTAAAACCACAAAACTAATCTTGTGCCATCACGGGCCCTCGTCTGCTTATGGTGTAACTCCCCAGGAGAGGCAGTGTACAGCACACATGTGTGCCAGGTGAGCAGTGAGTCCACAGGAACGAGCTTTGAGCCCCCAGCTTTCTTTGCATTCATTATTTTTATAAAAGTTTTCCTAAAATGCATAAGATGCTGAGCAAAATGATCTCTTCTTAATGACCCAGGGATTGTCATTCTGTGTACCATTTATTGTTTTGGGGTCGAAGAGAGTATTTCTTTCAGGAAGTAGGTGTTGCCTGCCCCTAAACTGAATAATTCCAGATTTCTGCCTGTTACAGTTGAATTCGTCTCCCCCAAAATTTATATGGTGAAGTCCTAACTTCCTATATCTAAGAATGTGGCCTTACTTGGGAAAAGGGTCATGGCCGATGTAACTAGTGAAGATGAGGTCACACTGGAATAGAGTGAGCCACTAATCCAATATGATAGTGTCCTTATAAAAAGGAGACATCTGGAGACAGACTCACATTCAGGAAGAACGCCATGTGGAGATCAAGGTAGAGATTATGGTGATGCTTCTTTGGCCACGGAACCCCCAAATTGCTAACAAACCACCAGAAGCTAGATGAGAGGCATGGAACAGGTTCTCCCTCACAGCCCTCAGAAGGAATCAGAGGGAGTCAGGCCTGCTGACACCTTGATCTCTGACCTCCAGCTTGCAGAAGTGTGAAACAACGCATTTCTGTGGTTTAAGCCATCAGTTGGTAGTACTTTGTTATGGCGACACAAGCAAGCTAATACACTAATCTGCTCTAATTCTGTGTCTAGGGTTTAGTTTTCCACCTTTTTTTCAATGCCTTTTCTTGGTCATCTTATGCCTGAATATAATAGTTTCTCCCCTTGAATCTAGTTGCAATTTAACTTTTAATCAACTAGAGGCTGAAAAACTAAATAATCGAGCTAGTTATACGCGTGGGTAAAGTAGGGACCAATAGGATTCTGAGTGGAGTTTAAGGCTTCAGCTTTGGAATGGCCTTTTTGTTACACCCAGACTTTTCCCTTTCCCTTTCCGATTCCAGTTCTATAAAGTCCAGGGTCCCTGAGGCTGGTTTTTAGATGAACAAGTCTTCACGGTGGAGAAGAATTCACATGTCAGGCTCCAGGCTGGCACTTTTTCATACACTATCTCATTAAATCATCATAACCAAATAATTAGGTGACTTCATCTTATGCTCAAGGAAGGAGAATGTCATAGTGTGAAGAAACTTGCCCCGAATTATACAACCAATGAGCCGTGAAGCCAAGATCTGAACCCAAGTCTTCATGACTTTGGAGCCTGATTCCCTTCCACTGGAACACATGACTTCCACTAATAAAACCCACCAGCCTCACGTGTTGGTGTCACCTAATGATCATACTTATCACGGATCTACATGTGGCCAGTACTGGAATGTGACAACAGGAAGAAGATTCCAATGGGCCGTCATCCTGAGATCTGGGCTCCACGCTGACCCAAAGCTCCTGATGGTTGTGGCCATCAGCTCGATCCAAAGACAGATTCTTGAATGCCAAATGCCCATCCGATCGCATTGTGTCCCAGAACTCCCTTTCGTCCAACTAAATTCTCACTTGCTTCACTGTCTCTCATTCCTTTTGACGAGGCACTATCTAGAAAAAGAAAGTAAACCTTTTCAGTGTTTCTCCTGCAGATATGTGATGTTTCTGCAAGAACGAAGTCAATTACCTTCTCCTGGCAAAACGATTAAGTGTAACTATGGACTCTTATTTTAATGTCATTTCCATATAATGGTAAAGAGTCACTCAACTTGAACCAAATAATTTTTTTAATGTCTCATAGAGATCAGCCTGCTTGGCTCTGGACCCTTCTGTGTGTAGTTGTTTCCTTGCTACCATTTTGCAATGAACCAGAAAGCCACGGCATACCTTTGTTGTCACTGTATGTTAAGTAAGAGTCAGTACATCATTAATAAAGGCCTTAGCCTTTCTGGGGTTTATACTCTTTTGAGAATTTGATAAGTGATAGGCTCTTCATCCCTAATTCACATAAAATCACAACTACAAAAATATTTCATATAATTTCAAATCTCCTCTATTTTTCAGAGCCAATCACTGCCCATGGCACCAGATGAAGAACTTTTGACTTAAAGGGACCAAAAAAATTATCTTGAATGTTTTTAAGAATATCGACGACCTTATCCCAAGGTCCATTAAAATGTGAAGCTTCATGTTGCAATCTAATCAAGAAAAGAGGTTACGGAATAAGGAAGAGAAGGGGCAGATGATGAAGAAGAAAGAAGAGGAGGAGGAGAGGAAGAGAAGAAAGAGACTAGCGCACGTTGACAAGTGTGGGGAAGAAATGATGTGGAGAGAGTGAGACATGTGTCCTGACAACTTGGGCCGACTTGGGAGTCAGAGGCACAGCTCCTGTCACGATGACTTAGATTCAATTTGCTGTTAAAGAAATCCTCCATCCCCAGTCACTTGGGGATGTGTGCCAGCGTGAGACGCAGCTGTGGGACTGCACTTTCTGCCTGGCCAGCCACCAGGGACGCTCAGAAAGGACTCTGATTTTTGTCTTTGTGGAGAAAAACACGAACCTGAGAATGGGAAGAGCTGCTAGTTACTAGCTGAGTGACCTTGGGCGAATCCCTGTACTGCTCTGAGCCTCCATTTCTTCTTCTGGAAATTTGGAGTAACTGTCTTTGCCTGGCCTGGCTCTTGGAGATGTAATGAGGTCCAGGTGCTTTACAGACTGGAAACCCCAGGTTGACGTAAACAACTCAACTTGGAAGGAAAGAAAGAGAAGGAAAAAATGTGGCCCCCTGCTCTTGAGGACTGGCTGACAGAAAAGAAGAGTCTGAATAACCCCAGTGAAGGCAGCAAGTGTTGACGGTGGGTCAGGGTGGAGTTTACCTGCCTCAAAAGTCCAGTTGGTGCCAACCAGGTGAGTTATGAAAAGAAGGTGCCACTCTTGCATCCTTCCTGTGGGGAAAGGCCAGTGGGAGGGGTTTTACCTGGATCAGAGCCCGGAGAGGCCGCAACCTGGAAGGGCTGGCATTCCACTGCAGATGGTGATCCCTGGCCTGCAGAACAGAATCCACAGTGACAGCAAGCTTGGGCTCACACAACCAAAGCCTGGGGGTGATGATGTCAATGTGAAAAATGGCTCTAATTACAGCTGAGCATATAGCACTCTCCAAAGGTAGGACAGTCCTTGGCCATGTTTGGAACAAGACAGAGACGAGGCACCCTGCAATGCCCAGAGTGGGTATAAGGGAGGCCCCCTCCAAAAAAAGGCCACAGTTCCTCTCAGCCCTGGCTCCTCTGTATCACCCTCCAGGAAGCGAGGCAGAGGCCAGCAGCTGCCCTGGCCAGTCGAGGCATAAAAGGCCCAGCTGGCAGTGTTGAGAAGGGCTGGTGCTCTGTGAAGGGGACATGACCTGCCTCAGTCAGACCAGCTCCAACTCCTCCCTCTGAGTCCTGAAAAGGCCTTGACGTGGGCGTCCATGCCTGTTCCACGGCCCTGCTTTTGTTGAATTACATAGAATCCCAGCGATGAACCACTTCAAGCCCCCACTGTGAGGCAGAGAAACCGAGTCTTCCTTGAACCCCTGACTGGGTGAGGAGCTCTCCCCTGTGTTTGATTCCACCTTGGCACTCATCGCACCTACCAGGCAGACCGTCTGCTTTCCCCATCCCTCAGAGAGTCCGCTGTCTCTGACCATCCCTGAACTTCCAGGCACCAGCAAGGAGCTTAGTAGGTTATGTGATAAATGAATGAATGAGCTGGTGAATGACTGAGTGAATGAAAGTCTGCATGCTGGAAAGCGGAGCACCTTGGCCTCGCACAGGTGGGAAAGGCCTCGCCAGACATTCTGAAGCCATTGTGTCATTAATGCTGGCTTGAGAGCAGCAGAATAAACAAATCCCTCGCTTAGCCCAGAGCATTCTGCTGCCTTCTGAATCGCCCAGGCATGAATGGCTCTGAGGCCGGATCTTCTGGTGATTTTCTTTGTTTCCTCTATGCAGTTGCTAGAAACGTGGGTCCCTCCGTGTCTGCACCCACTAATGCACTCTGATGACTCTCTCTGTTTTCAAGGGGTCCAAAGTGCTCCCCGGGCACCAAAAAGTAACTGGCTACCAGGAACTTTTCGACAGCTGGCTTTAGAAAGGAATTGGATATCCTGCCAGCCTATCTGCAAGTGGGTTCAGACATTCTTTCACACGACATGCATTTTCAGGGGGCCAAACACATGCTCAGCACCAGGCGGGGTGCTGGGGCCTCAGGGGTGAAAGACCCAGGTCCGGCCCTCAAGGAGGAGACAAATGACTGTCATGTAGTTGAACATGTCTGGGATGGGGCTTGCAAAGGGGCATGTGGGAACCCAAAGGACAACTGTCCCAGCCTGGGGGAGAAGAGAGGAGACGGCCAGAGGAAGATACACTTAAAGAGCAAACAGGCGCTGTCCGACAGAAGATGTGGCAGAGCATCCTGGCCAAAGGGACCAATACGCGTGGAGGCTCAGAGGCATGCGGGGATTTGCAAGCATCAGTCTATATGTGCAATCAGGGATGTCGGCCGGCCAGCTGTGAGAGAGAAAGACAGTGCAAAATTAGGCAGGGCCAGAGCTGGGGCGTCTTCGGTGGCAGAAGAAGCCATCTGGAGTTTTATTCTGTGGGCTCCGAAGGGCCCTCGAAGGCTTCAAGCAGAGAGGTGGTAAGGTCAGAGTCACGCTTTAGAAGGATGACCTCCCACGATGTCGTGCCTGAGGCCCAGGGCAGTGTCGGACATGTAGCAGATCCTCAGAAAATCGGTTCATCTGCCGCCTTCTAGCCTCTCCCTTTGGTCCTAGGTGTGTCCTCCCCTTTTCCCTGGCACCCCGGGGCCCTTCTCACATTTACTCCCGATTTCTGCAGTGCCCTTTCCTGTCTTGTCTGCTCCAGGCTCACTGAGCCTTTCCAGGTGAGTGACAGCAAAGATGGAAGTGTGTGTGGAGGGGGGACATTAGACGCCGTGCCCAGGGAAGTTAACGGGACTAGCAGAGAGGAGCTAACTGGTTTGAGAGATGGGACTGTCTGAGGGTCGGCCCCCTGGGGTCGTTACGCACACAGCATCTTCCTGGTGGACGGGGATTAATTGTTCAAAGATGCTCCAATGAGACAGAAAATTCCCTAGCAGAGGAAGGAGAAAAATCAAGGAGAACAGCCTTGATTTTGTGCTGAATTTACAGTCAAAAGCCTCTCAGAATGGAAAAAGGCAACCACCGAGTCCTTGGGGAGAAGGCTTGAAATTGCCAGAAAAGCAGAAACTCTCCGAGAAGCTTGGCAGTGGCGGTGATGACGCGGGAAGCTCAGATGTTCTGCCCTCACCAGGCGTGCAGGACACAAACAGTGTCGCCGGTGCTCTCAGCAGGGCTGCGGGGGAGGGGGGCACATCTGGTGGACCACCACCCATTCTGCCCACCCAACAGGCCTCCGGGAGTGACAGCTCTGGTGCTCGTCTGTGTGGCAAGGCCTCATGCCCTCCTGCGAATTTGATTTCCGTGGCTGGCTATGGCTCATCCCTGTTATTCTGAGCTACAGGATTATATGTGTGGAGCACCTGGCTCCTTGTAGGCATTCAATAAATAGAAACCATTATGTCCCCCAGGCCTTCTGCAGCTGAAGGTTAAAGTGAGATGCTCCAGGCTGAAGGGCAAGCAGAGTTTATTGTCTGTCTCTGCAAGGAAGGGTCCTGTCTGAAAAAACTCTCCCTGAATTCATCAGTCGTCCTCTGAAGGGTCAGCCTCTGCCAGAGTTCAAAGAACATCTTCAGCACCCTGAGACCTTCTTTGGACCACCATGTCCCCATCCAGCCTCTGATTGCTAGTCCCGGGCCTTTAGGAACTCAGGGAGGCCTGGGTGGGATCTAGACTCCTCTGGTTGGGTGAACAGTGCTTGTTCGTGCCAAAGAGGTGGGTGGAATCTTATCAACCAGAGCTGGGCGGGTGGTCCACCTGGCCAGGCATTCTGCCCCTACAAAAATGGTGCAGAGGTGGGGTGGGTTGGGGGAATGAGGCAGGGAGGTTTGGGTTCACAGCTCAGTCTGTGACCTCAGGCATGCGACCACCCCGCCCTGAGCCTGTTTCTTCCCCTGCAAGGTAGAGATAATGGCACACTTTTCTCTGGGAAACTTGTGGAAAGGAGCCGAGAGCATGGACAGAAAGGGCCTGGTGGAGTGTTTGGGCCCCAGAAGCTGTTCAGCAGATATTAGTCCCATGAGCTGACCTCCCCCATTCTGCTCCTTCCTAAGGGACCACCCCCAAACTCAGGTCCTCTTTGCATGAATTCTCCCTCCTGTAAACTTCCCATGCTCTTTGGGGGGCCAGGTTCCTTCCTTGTCGATATTCCCAGTGCCTCCAGTGTTTTTTCCTGTCTGCACCTCACTGAGGAACTCTAGGCTGGCCATTACTTCCAAGAGGCCCTTTCAAGCAGAGACAGACAATAAACCTCAGGTGGGTAGAAGAGGGTTTCATCTGTTATTTCCTTGAGACAATAGCATAGAAGAAATAAGAAAAACAAAAAACGATAGAATCTTCCCACCTCAAAAATCAACCAACCTATCTGTGTTTGTTACAACGAAAGAATTGTCTCTGGTCCCACCAAGGTCAACCTCTCCAGCCCACGCCAGGGTTCTGAACATGTCCCTTCTCGAGGACTTTGCATCCTTCAGCATCCATTGTCTCTCCTATATCACCCCCTTCTCCCTCAACCGAACCAACAACTGTGCTGGAATTTCTCCCCAATTAAGGAACACCCTCTAGACCCTATAATCCCTTCCAGCCACACCCCATTTTTCTGCTCCCATTTATAACAAAATCCCCCAGGAGTGATCTGCTTCTGCTGTCCTCGCTCCCTCATCTCCCATTGCCTTTGCCTAATGTCATTTGAGTTGTGCTTTTTCCCTCATCCTTCCGGTGTAACCACCCTTTGTAAGGTCACTGGCGTCTGCCATCTTGCCCAGTCCAAATGCGGAAGCTCAGACTTCATCTCACCCTGCTTACCAATGGCATCTGACCATCAACAGTCTAGGGCACCACACTCTCCTCATTTTGTCCTGTCTCCCTGGCCACTCCCATGCTCTCCTTTGACGGTCCCATTTCTCTTCCAGTCCTCTAAGTGTTGAAATGCACTCAATCAATCTTGTGTTCTCTTTTCTTCTCTATGCACTTGCTCCTTAGGTACAATTATCCACTACTGTGACTTAAAACATTATCTTTGCTGGGGCAGTGGGGGGCGGGGGAGTGGCAAACTTTCCATACAGGGCCAGAAATTAAATATTTTGGTTTTGGGGGGGACCAGGCAGTCTCTGTTGCAACCTCGGCGATTGCAGTGCAAAAGTGGCCACAGACAATATGTAAATGGGTAAGTGTGGCCATGTTTCAATAAAACTTTATTCACAGATATCAGGCAGTAGCTGGATTTGGCGCTTAGGTCACAGTTCGCTAATCTCTGAATTATGCTAATGATGCTCAATTCAGGTGTTTCAGCCAAACCTCTCTTCCGAACGCCAGACCCATGTATCATGTGCCTGCTTTTGTCTCCACTTGGTTGTTTACTAGGTGTCTCAAACTTAAACCATCCAAAAGAGAACCCTTATTCCTACCTCCCTTGCAGATAATCTCATTCTTTCCTCATGTTTCTTCGTCTCGGTGTGTGGCACCACTATTTACTCAATTCTTAGTGCCTTTCTATCTCTCATACCCACATCCAATCCCTTAGGAAGACTGTTAGCTCTACACTCAAAATACGCCTAGAATCTGAACACATCTTTCTAAGTTCACTGTTGCCAAAGCCTCCTCACTGGACCCCTTATGTGTAAGTCTCCATGTAACAACCAGACTGACCTATACAAACTATTAATCAGATCATCTGAATCGATTCTGAGTGACACATTCCACAGATTCCATATGAGGAGGTCTAATCCATACCCAACCCTCTAACCTCATGTCCTAAGACTACCATCTTATTCCTTCCACTTCGTTACACTGATCTTCTTTCTGTTCCTTGAATATATCAAGCTAATTCTCACCCCAGGGCCTTTGCACCTACTCTTCACTCCGTCTGGAGTGCGCTTCAAATAACTCGCTCTGTTACTTTGTTTCTGCTTAGAAGTCACCTCTACAGAGATATCTTTCTTGGCAAATCTCCCCAAAATACCTCCCTAGAACCATCACTCTGTCTCGAAGTCTTTACATGGCTCAATTTTTTCCTTATCATGCTTCTACATCTTTGACCTTATCTGTTTACTAATTAATTTATTGGCTCACCTTTCTCCCTAGAGTGAAAGCTTACAAAAGCCAAGCCCTTATCTGTTCGTCACTACATTTCCAGTGCTTAGAACAGTGTCTCACACATAATAGGTACTTGGTAAAGTATTCATTGAAAGAACGATTGTGTGGGTGTGTCACCCACGGTGAGGCCTAATGACATTCACTTTATTTTTGTTCAATCGGGAAGACTATAGGATGTAGCGAAATCAGCCCTCCAGGAAAAGCCAACTGTCATAGGTCCTACCTCTGGCTCTGTCATTAAAGGTGATCATGGGCGAGACACACTCCTGGTGTGACCCTCTGTTTTCTCATTTGGACAATGATGATATCAGTTTAGATATTGTCTTTGGCCCCTTCCGGCTTTGTTGTCAATTAATGAAACTGAATTGAGCCACTCTAATGGAATCTCAGGATCAGCGGAAGAGGTCCAAAGGAAGCGATACAACAATACCCTTCAAATGAACCCACATCTCCCTAGCAGTCTTGGCACCTGTGCAGGCAACTCTTATTAATGAGAACAGCATCTTGGGTGGGCAGCCTGAGCCAGTGTGGCAGTGAACTCAGTGGTAATGAGGGAGAATAAGAATGACTCCAGCCCTTCTGGATGCGAAGAGCCACACGAATCTAGCTTTCCTTGGTGGCTTACCTTATTAGTCTTGAAGATCACGAACAGATTCACATTGCTGCCAACAAAGCTTTTGTCCTATAAATATGACTCAGGGATGCAGGTCAATCAGCTGTGTGTCACATCTTCAGAAAAAAAAAAACACAGGGCTTGGTTAGAGTTTAAATTCTGCAATTGCTCTCTGCGTGTCACTTAAATTTATTTGCTATGATATCACCAGCAGACTGCTATTAAAATGGGAAAAGATCGTCAGTCAGTGCCATAGGGATCACCTTCAAGAGAAACCGAAGAAAAATGTCCTGATTCTCTTCATTAAAATCGCAAGTTCAGAGCGTTTCCATGTTCCTGCTGACTTTTCCCATCCTAATGCTTATCAGGGCAACCTTTCAAAAGGGTGGACTCAAGAGGGGCTATCATTTACATATGTAGAGAACTTTACAGTTTGCAATGCACATTTTCACTCATTGTCTTGTTGGCCCTAACTTTTGATATGGAATATCATCAAGTCCTGAGGAAATGTCTCACTTTGACTTTCAATTTGTTTCTTCTCTACCATATGATCTTAGGAAAATCTCTTTCACACACTGGCCCTTAGTGTCTCTATCTGTAATAGGAAAATATTAAACTGGCGTTCTCAGACTCCCAGAGATAGTTAATGGTTGAAATTGAGATCCAAGAGCCTTTTCCATATCTCAGAATGCCTCCTAAGAAGTCTACATGTGCCCATGATCAGGTCACAAGTTAATGAAAATTTCCAGCTTCTTTGCTTTGAGATGAAATGATATCAAGTCAGGTGGTAGCTTAGATCCTCTCACAAGGACTAGAAGCTCTGGTAAGTGATGCTGCAGGAAACCCTAGATGTCATTTTATTGCCTACACGTGTCTGATGAATAAAATGGGGGGAAGGAGTTAACCATTTTATACCTACAGGCTTACAATCAAAATCTGCCGAAGGACGAGGTGAGCAAAGACAGAGTGTGGTGTCTCATCGTTCATGCTGGAAGTGCTGGCTCCCACTCCCAGCCCCTGGATGATCTCGGAGAATCTTTTTAAGCTCTAAATTTTATGATTCCGACGTTCCTATTCATCAAAGAATGTATTTTTATCCATTGGGGGAACATATTGGAGAGGCTATTGCTGTCTGTTTACTTTTTCAAACAGCCCCTTTCAAAATGAAGTCACCCACAGGCACAAGCATAAAGGGAAGGCAATTCATTATGGTGTTTACTACAGAAACACCAATGCCACAGGCCTGGAAAAGCTCCGTGTGGCATCCGTTTTAAAGAGAGATGTCTTGCATTAGGACCCAGAGTTCAGCAGTCATGGGCTCTGCTGAGCAAGAATGAAAAAGAGATTTGACCAGGGGATGGCCTAGGGTGCCAGGGATCTGTGGTTGAAAGATATGGTACTCGTTGACAATAGGGCTCTAGACTCAGGGACTTAGTTGCATGTCACCAGCTTGCTCTGGCCCTCGGTTTGCCCTCTGTGGTATATGGGAGCCGGATTATAGTGGATGCTGCGTGCGCCCCACCAGACCGTGTCTCCTCCAAGGCCCCTGTCTCCCACCTGCTCTGCATGCTGGCTCCTGACAGCCGCCAGCTGTCCCCTCTCTGCAGTACGGCCTTCAACTAAAGAAAGCCACTTCTTGCGGAGGTGAGGGGCAGCCAGTTACAGACTGATATGGACACAAAAGTCCAGCCCTTATCTCCAGCTGGGACTAGCTCTGTGGTGCAACTCACAGCCCTGAGGTCCCTGGG
>CM053509.1:4786979-4822276 GCA_028627145.1 Eidolon dupreanum
AGCCCACTGCCTTTGATGTGGCAGCTCTACCCTGGAAGACGGTACCGAGGCTCAGACTCCAGCTTCTGGCGAATAGTCTACCACGTGGAGGCAAGTGCGTGCTTCTCCCAGGGACCCGTCGGGCCATCTGGGGTGGCCCTGGTCCCCCTCCCCCATGTCTGGCTTCTGCAGTATATCTGTTCCCACGGTCTCTGCACCAAAAAGTAAAAAAAAAAAAAAAAAAGAATTGACAACTGCAGATTTTTAAAGGGCTGGATTAGAGAGACGTTAGAACGGGACGGCAGGGCTACCCTCTGAGGTCTCAGGAGGGCCTCTGTGGTGGGCAGTCATGGGGTGAAGGCTGGCGGGACGGGGGCCCCTGGACCGCCATCACGCGGGTCCTGCCCACTGTGCCAGGCTGGAGGGCGGAGGCCCGGAGCCAGGAGCGGAAGGAGGCCCCCCAGGGCTCTGGCCTCTAATTCGCTTCTCCCTGCAGTTCAGTGGCGTAGAGGACATGCTCCTTGAGCAGCTGCCATGCACGGAGTGACAGTGATGTGGTGAGCACCTTTGGGGCCCAGCGTGGCCAGGTCAGGAAGAAGGCGAACCCTTTCTCCACGAAGGTGGTGCTGTCCCCACCTGACCGTGCCACCTGCCTAGGGTCCTGAGGACTGGGGACCATGCTCTCTCCTTTACCACCGTGGGAGCCAGTAATGTTTAGGTGGCCCCTGAATGACAGCGACACACACCTGTACCTGCACTGTGTTCCACAGGCCACGGGCGCTACTGCCAGGTCATCACATTCACTGAGCCAGGTGTTTGCTACCTGATTTTGTGGGTCACCAAGCTGAGCTCTGAGGAGGTTGAAGGGCTTGTCCAGGTCACAGACCTCCTGACACCAAGCTGTTCACTCTGTCCATAGTCTGCCCTGGCTCAGACCCAAGGCCTCCACTCTGGGGACCAGCACTGCCACCAAGCTTCCTGCTCCAGATTTGCCCCAACAGCTCCGCCCCCACCCCCACCCCCGCCGGGTCCTTCCTGTTGCCTTTGACTCTGTCTTCTCTTGCCCTTGTCTTGTCCCCAGGTCCTGCAACTCCTGTCTCCCTGAGCCCTGGTCCTGCTGACCTGCAGTAGGGATGTTCGCACTTTTGTTCACCCATTGTTACCAGTCCTGTGTGTTCTCCTGTGCCATACCGGGGTCCGCGAGGGAATGGATGGACAGGGGGTGAGCCCTGCCTGAAGTCCCCTCGGCCTCCCCCGGCAGACAGGCCCTGCAGAGCACCTGGTCGGTGTAGCCCCCTCCAGGCTATACCCGTGTTTCTGCTTTTCTCAGCTGCCTGATGGTGTCTGGCCTCTCTCTCCTTTCTGTCCTTCCCAGCAACTAGTGTCGTGTGCCGCACACTCTGAGGTGGTCCTTATCCTGTCCCCTCAGCCCCACGTTCCTCTGGCTGCAAGGCACCGGGGCCTACTTGTCTGAGCCCGGGCCAGGCCTCCGCGCCCCTGGCCCGGCTCTCACGTGGCGCGTGTCTGCACACCGCCGTGCCTCCCAAAGCCCCACCTGCCACGCAGGTTCGAGGGCAGCTCACCGGAAGGCCCGAGAGGAGCCTGGTCTGTGCCCAGGGCTCAGAAGCCTGCTGGTCACACAGCCCGTGATGCAGCAGGAAGCCAGGCAAGCGAGCGCTGTGGATGGGCCCTCGGGTAACTCACCTGCGGCCAGAGGTTGGAGGTCCCCCTTTTTATAGGTGCCCACACAGCTGGATGTTGTGAGGTTGTATGTAGCATGAACACTTTGTAATACTGATTGATTAAATGTAAGAATTCATCTAACTTGGGCTGAACCAGCTTCTACCCTTGACCGAGACTCCAGTGAAGAGAAGTGACAACAGGCAGTCACCAAGTAAGAAAATGTGAAACGGGGAGAATACTCATGAGTTTAGTGTATTTCTTTTACTTTGGAGCTTTAGGCCAGAATTTTTTTTTTTTTTTCATGTGATCCAAATGCGCCAAACCCCAGTGTTCTTGGAAGCATGATTTGAGAACCATTAGAGTAAGTGCCCTCAGAGTCTTGACCAGCAAGTCTGGTGTTCAAGACCCCCATCCGCCTGGTCCTGCTCTCCTCAGCCTCCTGCCCCAGCCAGCTGTCACCTCGCTGTTCTCGCAGTCACCAGGCTGTCCTGACCTGGGGAGTTCCAATCCCAGCAGGAGTCCCTCATCCCTCACTGGTCCCCGCCACCCAACCCCAACCAGAGTCCCTTCCCGACCTCCCATGACCTGCAGCCACAGCCCGGCCCACCTGCACCCTGTCCTTCCTGCTTCCTCCTCAAGGTCAGCTGCCCCTTCTCTACCTTCTGAGCAGGTAAGCAGGACCGCAGGCTACCGGTACAGAGGGATGCATTTTGGTAGGAAGAATCCATTCTGTGGGATACTGGTCCTTCCCGCTATGTGCGACTTTAGTCCAGAGCTTCCTCATCGCGAGAGGTGTGAGGTGTGAGGGTAACAATACGTGGAAAGCTGTTAGTATCTCGTAAGTGAATTGTCTATGAAAAATACTGTTTCTCCTATTTTATATGCTCTGGTCTCAGTCTTTCTACCTGGGACCAGACAGATAAGCATCGGTACCACAGGTGACAAGATGTCGGTCTCTCGTGGGAACCTCATCACCTTGCACAGTGCTTAGCAGTGTGAGTGTGGTCAGTGGGAGCCCTCACTAGGCAGACACCTCTTGGGGACAGAGCGTCAGGATGTCAGAGCAGCAGGGGCATCAGAGATCAGCCAGCTGCCTCATTTTAGGAACAGGCCCAGGAAGAGGGAAGTTCTTATTCGTGCCTCACCCTCAAGTCCCCAAGTCGCTGCCCTAACCCCCCAGTGTGTGTATTTGGAGGTGAGGCCTCAGGTAAGGACTGGGGTTAGATGAGGTCGTGAGGGTGGCGCTCTCATGGGATTAGTGCCCTTGTAGGGAGAGAAGAGGATCTCCCTCTCCACGCAGAGACACCGAGGAAGGGTTTATGAGGACACTATGAGAAGACAGCTGTCCGCAAGCCAGGAAGAGGCCCCTCAGCAGACACCACACCTGCCCGCACCTTGATCTTGGACTTACAGCCTCCAGAACTGCGAGAAATAAACGTCTGTTGTTGGAGCTTCCCAGCCTCTGGTGGTGTGTGACGGTAGGCCGAGCTGCCATCGGCTCTCGTGCAAACTTCGTTTGTTTCTCAAACCTTTGACCCCTCCGTGAATCGTGCTGGGTGCTGCAGACATCCAGCAGTGAAGAACGCAAAGGCTCCGCTCTCATGCATCTTTCCTTCTGGAAAAAGATGAACAAGGACCTTGGAATCTGCAAAATCCTACGAAGAAAACAAACAGGGTAATGAGGTAGCGAGTCAGGTCAGGTGGTGAAATGGTCACTTTGGCTGAATAAAAAGATTCTTAGCTCACATTTTCTTTTTTGGGCATCTGTAGTATGTTGCCCTGTTTACTCCATTGTGTTTTAACTTAAAAGTATTCTGTAAAGATCTAATGGCAGTAGGTCATTTTACCTTATGCCGAAAGGATTTATATAAATTCTAATGATTTTAATAGACTGTCTTGGAGTTGACTTCTGGTCATTGTCCCAGGCACATTGTGTCCCCTTTAAATACACAAAATCAAGTCATTTTGTTTGTGTTCAGGAAAGTTTTCTTTAATAGTTACTTATATTTGTTCTCCATTGCTTTTTCTTTCTTTTAGGGAGTGGACAGGGCTTCTAATATGTATCCATTGGGTCTTTGCTTCTCTTCTGTATCACTTTCTCTTGAATCCTTTTGATCTCATTTTTTTTTTATGCTTCTACTTTGTATACTTTTTCTCTCCCAGTTACTCTGCCTGTTTTGTAAAGAGATTTGAGTAGATTGAAACACAACCCCTTTGTCGCCACCACGTTGCCCTGATCCTTGTTGTGTTTTAAAGTGACTTTGTTAGTGTCATTGTATTTTGCTTACAAAACAACTTTATTTATAACAAGGAAATGCCTTGTGAGATATACTAATTCTAAAAGGTTTTCCCTCTTTTCCTACCAAAGGAGTTAACTTAAACTAGTCCAGTGAAGCGACTGTCAGTAAATTCTGTAAGTGTTGGTGAGTGAACCTATGGCAAACAATTTATAAATTTCAGTGAGAAATTTTCCCAAGAAAAGTGCTCTCTCAAATACTTGACTATAATGTCATTCATGGTTTTGAGGTGAAAAATCAATAGTCCTTAAAACTACTAACCTGAACCTTCAGTAAGGTGGGGAGCCCTTTGTACTTCTCAGTAATCAAACTTTGAAACTCACCTCTGGAACCTGATCCAGATGATAGGATACACAGCAAGTTCGCAGGTTAAGATGCCAATTACCTGGGCCCCTGGGCTTGGAGGACTTAAAAGGCTGAAATCTAGGAAACTCACCTGGTACTGCTCTGAAGTGATGGTGTCTTCCTTCAAATGGCCTCATCAGCCCATCAGCCAAGGACACCAAGAAGCCATGTCTACGACATCATTTTGGTTGGATTGTACTGAGTTAAATGTCTGAGAGTGGCATTTCTACTGATCCTCTGACCCTTGTGGGTCATGGATAACCACAGGAAACTATCATCTTGGAAGAGACACATGCAGCTTTAGCGTATCTTGTAGAAGAACGATAGACTCTGGCCAAATCGTAATGTAGGGAGGAGGCAAGAGAACTAAAATGTTCCGCTATACTCAGAGACTGCAGTATGTTCATCAGCCCTGCAGCCAAGAAACCAAGGAAGATGTCTGCTGGGATTGCTAACAACCCATTTCCCCACACCCAGAAGGGAGAACAGGGAAAACAAGAGTCTTAAGTGGCTGCTCTACACAAAATAAAACCATTCGTTCCCTCTGGCTAAAACCATGGGGAATCTATGGATTAAAGTCTGGGAACTGCCAGCAGGCCGTTCATGCTACATATTCTCGTGCTGCATACTCATCTTTCCTCACTGTGTGCCCGTATGGAAGGAAATGGGTAAACAAAGTCCTTAAACTGTAACTCACAGGAACTAAAGCATGATACATGAACTGAAGTCCTTGAACACGCAGGGTCCCTCTCAGTGTCTTGCTCTGTCCATCTCTGTTCCTTTACTCTGTCACTCTGTCCTTGTCTGTTCTCTGTCCCTCTGAGTCTCTCTCAGGCTCTCTCACTCTCTGCCTCTGAGAGGAGACCACACTCTGTCAGTGGAGTGTTATTCCTTCTCTAATAAACTTTCCTTTTGACTCTGACTTTGGCGTGTGTTTGACTTCTTTCTACACTCTCTTCTAAGAACCCTCTTCTATCTTAGGGTGTCGCCCCACTTGGAGGAATATGCCCTGTTCTGCATCAATCTGATTATCCCATCCGGCGCGACATGAGCTCCCCTGGACTCGCTGTGACCTATGCATCCATCGGTGAGGGCACTCCACCCGTTTGGACAAGATTTAATTTAGCTTGATGCCCCCACCCCACCTCCATATCACCCTTGGCTGTCTCTCCAGGGATTTCAGGGGGTCTCCTCACGCTTCTTCCCATCACCCCTTCCTCCAAAGCTCCAGCATCTACTGATTGAGTTTGTTTTCTGGATGATCTCCAAGTGTCTCAGTCGTGTTCCACACACGTCACCCCACCTCACACCGGGCGACCACAGGCCTGTAGGTGACAGACTCCATGCCATGTTTGGAATCAACTGTGAGATTTTGGGGAGGCTTGTGGGTTAACGTTCAGACTATACCTCAGAGTGAGATATTAGGTACTCGTGTATTTATTTATTTAAATTGGTTTCAAGTATACAGTGCATTGGTTAGACATCAATATAGTTCATAAAACGACGCCCCTCAATTGCTCCCTCTCTCCCCTGGCCCCCCACCTAGCCATCATATTAATGCTGACTGCATTCCCTCTGCTGTGCTCCCCCATTCCAGTGACCAACTATCAACTAATTTGTATTTCTTTAATCTTTTTGTTTTGAAAAATGCCCTGAGCCATTATTACAGCAGCATCCCTCCCCTCCCCAAGGAGCTCCCCGATCTCATCATTCTGGGCTCCACCCTCCCTCATAGACCCCTCCCCCTTCTTACAGCTAATCCTGGCAACACTAACATTCTTCATTATGCAAAACAACGAGGTCTGTTTGACTTGGGGCTGGCTTTTCTTGAGTCATTGCCACATCAATGTGTCTTGCTAAAGAAAAGACTTTCCCCAAGAGAAACTACCTCTCCCCCAGGCACGGAACTGCTGTGGCCAATGGTGGGTTTTCAAATTTCTCTTTCTGCCTCCTTTCTTCTTAGTACATCTGCTCAGAATGTGTGAGCTGAGCAGGAAGAAGGAGGAGAGGGTTTGTCTGAACAGGACCCATGGAAGAACACTTCTTAGAAATCAGACTGAGGCAGGTCCACTAAGTGAAATACTCCAGAAGTGGGGGAAGGTGAGGAGCAGGGATCAGGTCTGGCCCAGAGCAAGCTGCTTGGCTAAGAAAGGGCCTTTCAGAGAACCGACAGCTCAGGGAGGTATTATAATAACGCCTCTTTTACACACAAGAAAGCAGGGGCTCAGAGAGATGACATACTTTGCTCAAAGTTAACATAGCTAGTTAGGTAGCTGGCCAGGATTAAAACAGGCACCCTGGCTGGAGTCTACACTCCTAAGAGTCAGGGTGCTATTACTATACAGGCATGGGAAACAAACATGCTTGGATGGAATCCCAGTGGACTTTTTACTCAGACCCACGGTCAAGCGTTTCACTTCTCAGAGCCTCAGTTTCCTTGCCTGTAATAAGGTAGGCGTCAACCTACCTCATAATGCTCTTGGAATATTAAATCAGCTAACAGATGCAAAGTGCCTGGCACACAGTAGATTCAATAAATTTTAATATTCCTCCTGTATAATATGTTCTATATTTCATGGAAAGTGTCATTAACAGTATTCTTAAGGGGGGAAGGGGGAATGAGAGATTTTAAAGATTATTCTACTTTGTAAAAACCATAAAAGGCATTGAGAGACAAATCAAAGGCCAGTGCCTATTCTTTTTATTAACATAGTTCAAACAGGAGGGAAAGAATGACTATATTGGTCTGAAGCTAAAAGAGATGAAGAATATTGCAAGAACATTACAACTTGCTATATATATATATTTTTTTTTTACATCACACAATTGGCTTATTTGAGGGGCTTGCCTTAAAAAACAACATGGAATCACAAATAATTAGGTCGATTTTTGCTTCAAGTTATAGCTGCCTTTTCCCAGCATTTCTACTTTTCTTGGAGACTATTTAACAGGGTGACAAGCACCCTTCTCTCCGTTTGCTCCAGGCTACCAAAGAGTGAGTTTATCCAGAAGTAAAAGGTAAACTTGAAAGAAAACTATCGTTAGCTTTGTGGCTACTTAAAACAAAGATAAGAATAAAATTTGTGTATTATGCATTTTTATTCTATTTCTAGATAATCCTTTTCTTAAAGACAGGGTTGGTAAGTACCATATCCTGAATTTCATGAATCCCACTTTTTAGTATTTTTAAATGTACATAATTACTTCAGTTCCAAGAGGCTCAAGGTAATTGGCCACTTGTTGGTAATGAGGGTGAAGGTGTGTGATGCAGTACAGAGTCACAAGGCTTGGGTTTTAGTCCCAACTACCTACTAGCTTGCTACAGAAACAAGTCACACCAGCCCCTTCGGCACCTGAGTCATCTCCTCAGTCAAGAAAAAGAGTTAGGCTAAAAGGCAATGGCAACGTACAGGTTAGTGTGACGTGTGGTTCATATAGATCATCCCCTGTTGGTCCTACAAAGAAATAGTCTTGTTACCCTCCATTTCCTGGGGAAGAAACGGGCTCAGAGATACCGTTACTTGCCCAAAGTGGTGCTCCCAGATATTACCAGAATCTGTCCAGTTCCAGTGTTCATTTAGTCAATTCCATCTTTGGCCCTGAGCCAGCCCCAGCAGATACAAGAGCTCTCCAGACGCACAGCCTGAAGGAAGGAAGCGCCATGGTGGCGGGGTACAGGAAAGGCCCAGACGCACAGCCTGAAGGAAGGAAGCGCATGGTGGCGGGGTACAGGAAAGGCCCTCTGTGAACGGACCAATCAGGTGAGCTGGTCCCGGGCCCGCGGGAGGGGCGGGCGAACTCAGGGAGCAGGTGTTTTGAAGCGCCGCTTGTCAGCAGAGGGCACAGGCTTCCACGTGCAAGGGGCTCAGCCCAGCACCTGCTCCCGAGTCTGGCTTTATTTTCCACTCCTCCGTGGTGGACGCGAGTGGGTCTTTTCTTTACCTCTGTGTACAGGTGCAAGTGTTTTTCTAGGGTGCTGGTTTCCCAGCGGCAGTGGGGGCTGGGGGAGGGGGGGCAATCTTGCCCTCCAGGGAACATTTGAAAATTACTGGAGACATATTTGGTTGCCACAACTTGGGGGGGACAGGGGAGTGCTCCTGGCATCCAGTGGGTAGAGTCCAGAGATGCTGCCAAACATCCTACAGCACACAGGATGGCCTCTCCTGACCAAGAATTATCTGGCCCCAAATGTCCACAGCGCTGAGCCTGGAAACCCTGGGACTGCTCATGGCGGAAAAACGGGAGAAGCAGAGTGGGCAGGGGCCCAGCGGCCTCCCGGGCCAAAGGAGGCCATGCTAAGTGTGCAAAGACCCTCACTGGAGATCCGCAGGGCCTGCGAGCCCTGGATGGACAAAGGAGACAGTCAGGGAACCATGGGGGGTGGGGGGACGAGGTCCCATTCAAGCAGGACGAGAGGAGGAGAGCAAGCCCACGCTCTAGTCCCTCCGATGCACGAGCCCATCCCGGCCAGCTCAAGCTGCTGCGGGATTCGGGGAGAAGGCCTCTGGGCTGCTGTGGGGTCCGGGAAGGCCCCTGTCGTAGATCTGGCTTGTACCCAGTGCATTGGGCACACCCAGAGATCAGGCTCACTGGAGTTGAGTGTCATCGCTACTACTTCCCGGCTCTAGGTCTCGCGGAAACCATTCCAACCCGGGAGTCTCAATATTTTCACCTGTAAAACGGGACATTAACATACACACTTCACGGGATTTCTGTGAGGGTTAAATGATGACCTTATTCGGTGAGATCCCGTGCTTCCAGGATGTCCTGTGGGGGCCTGACCTCAGTATAAACCACACCCAAGGGGGCGGGGAAGGCGCGCAGATGGATGGCGGGCTCTGTAAGAAAAGCCTAGGGACATGCATGAGCGGACGGAGACCAGCACCATCTTCCTGTAAGAAGCAGAAGCCTCCTTGCTTTTGTCTGATCCCCCACTGAGAGGTGCGGGCCGACATACCAGCTCCACCAATCACCCCCCCCCCATCATCAGTCGTGCCTGGTCAGTCTTTCCCAGTCGGCTAGCCACTGTGTTAGGATCGGTCTCTCCCTGGCGGCGACCTGCAGCAGAGGAAGCGGTGATCGGAGCCCCTGGGAAACCCCGGGGAATGCTCACACATCCACCTGAAGCCGACAGGAACATGGGTCTGTGGATTTTAGTAGCCTGCGCATCCTTCCATCCCTCGCCCCACTTTGCACAGGTGCCGTCACCACTTGCCACCCATCACCCTCACCTGGGGCCACCGCACACTTACCTGGCCATGGTCCACTATTTCCCAGAGCCTGAATCCATTGCTTTGTACCTTCTCCCAGGGTAGAGCTGCCACATGAGGGGCAACTGGGGCGGGGCAGCTGGTGCGGGGTGGGGGGTGGGGGTGGAGGGGACATGGTCTCCTCGGCATGCACTGGTATCTGCGACACGTGGACTGCGATGCTGGGTTCATGATGAAGGGGACAGAGAGGAGGGGCCATATCAGGGACAGGAGTCCCCTGGTGGTTGGGCTGCATAGAAGCAACCATGGTCCCAGATGCCCCACCCAGCTGGTGACCTGCCCAGGGCAGAGGTCAGGTGTGCATGTTTTCAGAATCTCAGACCGAGAGCCATGGCACGGTCACTTGGGGGTTTCGGCTGGACCTGGGATGACTGATTCTCTTCTGCCTCACCTCCCATATGGTTCTCCCCTTGACCTACACCCCACCTCACCCCACTGTACCCCTGAAAAGTTAGTCACAGTTTCCATCTGTCACTCTTTACTCTCTTAGGCCATGTCTGCCATTTCCTTCATTTTTAAATCCTTTTTTGAGAAGTTAGGTAGCCATAGACCTCAGACTGGTAGGGAGTGATGGGTTTTCAAAAAAATATATATATATTGCAGTTTTGATCGCCTTCACATACTTATCGTGACATCAAACAAAAATAAATAAACAAAATCTGGCCAACACAGACAGGTATAAAAGTGAATGGGAGTCACCACCCAAACTGTAACCAAAGCGCCATGTGCTACACTACAAAATGGCATGTTCTTTACAGAATTTCTATTAGGGTATTTGTCTTCTTTTCTTTGTGATGACTGTCTTTACAAGTTAAGGATACTAGCCTTTTATCAATCATACATGCTGCAAATAATTTTCTGCAGTGTGTCATGCAAACTTTTTTATGGGCTTTTTCCACGGGAGAGGTGTTTTTAATTATGTGGCACAATCTCTTTCCCTTTGGAGTCTGACTTTAGATCGACATTAGCAAAGTAGAAGCTATGGACTCAATCTGGCCTGCCACACGATTTTATAAATAAAGCTTTATTGTAAACAAACAAGTGCTCATTGCTTTGTGTTCTGTCCTTGGCTGTTCTTTCACTGCAAATGCAAAGTTAAAAAGCTGCTATCGAGTCCTCATGGCCTGCAAAACTGAAAATACAGTTAATCCTCGTTTAACATTGCTGATACATTCTCAGAACCCTGGTGAAACAACGAATAATGAAACCAATTTTGTTATAGGCTAATTGAAATAAACAAGGGTTAAGTTCCTACAACATCTCATCAATGTTATAACAAAACAATGCTAAATCTACACCTGAAACTAATATTGTATGTCAACTGTAATTAAAAATTTGTTTTTATTTGAAAAAAAAAAAAGATTTAAAAGATTTAAAAGAAAAAACCAATGTTGAATGAAATGACATGAGAGGACTTACTATATTTACTATTAGACCCTTTATAGGAAGTTTACTGAGACTTGTGTTGTCATGCTCAGAAAACCACTTTCCATCGTAAGATTGGAAATATTACGTGAAAATGCAGATCTACTATTAAGAAATACAGTAGCTCTCCATTACCTGTGGTTTCTCTTTCCTAGGTTTCAGTTACTAGTGATCTGCTACAGTCCAGAACTATTAAGTGGAAAATTCTAGAAATAATTCCTAAATTTTAAAGAGCATGCCATTCTGAGTAGTGTAATGAAATTTCTTGCTGTCCAGCCCTGTCCAGCCCTAAATGTGAATCATCCCTTTGTCCAGCAGATCCACGCTGAATTTGCTACCTGCTGGTTAGTCACTTAGTATTCATCTTGGTTATCAGATCGACTGTGGTATTGCAGTGCTTATGTTCAAGTAACCCTCATTTTACTTAATAATGGCTCCAAAGTGCAAGAGTAGTTAAAACTTTATCATAGCTATGTATGTATACGAAAAAAACATAGTATACATAGGGTTCAGTACTGGCCTCCACTGAGGTCCTCGAATGTATCCCCTGTGGATAAAGGGAGACCATCGTAATCATTTTAAATAGGGATTACCTCTCCAGGTTACCCTGCTCCACTCATGGCTAAGTTATCTGAAGAATCAGTGCTTTGAAAAACTTGCTATTTAGAATTTTTTGCATGCTTTATTTGGTGTAGGTATGGAAAATACTTTTAGTGTTCAACAAAAATTTTCTGGTTAACCTATTTGAAGATAGCTAGGAAACATGTTATATTGTTTGCATTGTTTACGATGGCCTAAATGGCGTTTTTAACACCTAGATAAGCTTTTACCATATCACACCAAAGATATTTATATTTTATCCCTCAAAGATGGTCTGTGACTGACCCCTTGTCTAGGGCAGCTGATGCCAATCTGAGTGATTGTCCTCATCATCCTGGGAGTTTTAAAAAATTAAAGGATCTTAGACTTCACTTAGCCTCCCAAATCAATTTGCAAGGTGGATTCCAAAATGCTACCTGTCAAACCCTCCCCCAGGCCCTTCAGGTGGCCAGCAAGGTCTGTAACTGACTCTCCCCACAGGGATATTATTGCCATTTCACAGAACAAGAACCGGAAACCAATGTTACTTTTACACTGCTGGCCCACCTGCTACCTGCAGATTGCAATGCCTTTGCTTGTGCTAGTTCTGCCTTCTTCCCCAATCGAGAGAACTCCTACTCATCCTGCAGAGCCCAGCTGAACAGCGGGGCCATCTGTGAAGGCTTCGCAGTGCGCATGCACTGGGGGCAGGACTAGCGCCTGAGCGACCCCTGCATTGGCCTGCCTGCAGGTGACACATCATCTCTGGTAGGTAAGCTCATGCCTGTGGCCCCTCCAGGCAGGGGCTCCTGGGGACAGGGCTGGCACTGACAGCGCTGTGCTCAGACCCTGCAGAGGCTGAGATTTCTAATACAGGTGAGAACCCTCACTCTCATTCTCTATCCCCAGCCTCACTGCAAAATGTGTTGAGACCACACCGGCCGGGAGCCCTCGCGTGGCCTCTTCCCCCTCTGCCCCATGACTCACTGAGCAGCCCTTTGCTCTCTGGGAAAGACTAAGCCACACTACCATGGTACCCAGATCCTCCCCTTCACCTCATAGGTGCCAGGCCTCCCAAGCAAGAGCGGGGATGCCCCAACGTGCATGCATTGAAGTTTCTGCGTCATTACAAGGTGGTCCTTGGGATGGGCCTCAGTACACGCGTGGAGCCTCACAGCTGCGCAGCTTTAAGTGGGAGGGGCCAGCGCCCCTGGGGGTGGAGCCAGTAATCCTGGGGGCGGAGCCAGCGAGCCAAGCTGGGCAGTGGGGCGGGGCCAGTGAGGGGCTCGCTGCAGGAAGGAGCAGGCCCCTATGAGGGAAGCATCTTGCCGCAGGAGTGGGCCTAAGCGCAGGGACTGCGGCGCCGCAGGAGGCAGAAAGGTGGCTTCGCGGGTATGGGGCTCTGCCCCACCCAGGACAGGGTTGGCTCCCTAAAACCAACACTCAACCTCCCCTCTGATGACACCTCCACGGCCCCCTCCCCATCTTCCCACAGGTAATGTCCCTGGCATTGCTGCCCCAGGGCTCATGCTCAGCCACATGCAAACCTCCCTGCCTCAGGCTCTGAGCCAGTGCGGACGGTCCGTCTTCTTCCACCCATGTGGACATTCCTTCAGCAGGACCTCATGTCCCGACCCTTCCCTGAGCTAGAGGCACCCTGCACAGAGAATGAGGGTGGGTAGGCGCAGTCATCTCAGCGGACTCTTGTCCCTGGGGGTATCTGGCCGGGCACATCCTGGACAAACCAGGCTCCTTCTTCTCAGAAAATGAGCCTGCGCCCCAGGGACACTTGAGATGAGACTCCCATAAAGTGTGATGGAACATTTACCTCACAGTAGTCAAGAAAATACAAACTTTTAAAATGAGATTCATTTTAAAATCTACAGTATTGGGAGGCTGGGAAACCCTTGATAATATAGATGATGACAAGTGGTGTAGTTTGCCTTTTTGGCCAGGCCCCTCCTCCACTAGAAGGGTGTGGGATGAAGCCAGGTCACCCTACATCTGTTTCCACAAAACTGGCACCCCAGGCAAAACAGGCAAATAAATGTAGGTTTCTTTACTAAACAGTTGGTTGCAGAAGGAAAAATTCTATGCCAAAGGGACCAATGTTAGAGTTTAAGAGAACTCGGACTTTTCCTTGAGTTTTGCAAGACAAACCACCAAGACACTTAGGCCAAGGAGAGGTCCCCTGTAGACTGTTCCTCCAGCCTATTTTCCTGCTGGCCCTCCTGCACTTGATCTGGTGGCTTTAGTCTGTTGGCTCAGGGTGACGGCCTCTCCAATTCAAGTTGTCTCATTGGCAAGAACTGTGAGCTGCCAGTTCTTTTATTAATAGATATGTAAAGTTGGCATTTCTCCCAAGGACAGATATTTTTCTCCCCATAGGACAGGCCAATCTAAAGCCAAATTGAGGAAACAGCCCTGTCTCGGGTAGCTCAGCGTCTGTCCTGCTCATACCAACTTTGGTCCCTAGTATCATCAGAAGACCTTTTGATTTCTTCCCGGAGCCAGTGGCAGGAAGTGTGGGGTGGAGAGAGCTACACTCATCAATCCTGGCAGAGCTTTGTTGGAGGAAGACCAAGGGTTAAATTCATTCCTTCTCTCTCTGCATAAAAATGGAAAGCAAGCCAACCCTCCCCGTTGGTCAGACTGAATGAACCTGCCTTCTTCTTCAGATTTCTGTTATAGCATCAGTCTCACTTGGCCTCGACTTAGAGCACATGGGTTGATATTACCTGGATAGTATTTAAAGCTTTATATCTTCATCTCCACTCAACCCTGACCTTGAAAGCACACGAGGTTTGCTGGGAAACATCCCTGAATGGAAAGCTTACTTCTAGCCCTTAATGGCTGCCTGAACTTGAGCTCGTAATTTAACCTTTTTTGAGCTAACGTGAGGTAGTATCCACCTGATCAGGTTGTTGTAAGGAATAATAAAGTTTGTAAGGCCCTTGGCATGTGGTAGGGCCTCAGTCAATGGTAATTTATTAATGTGGGTGGAGAGGCGAAGTGGTCAGATACCATTTCTTATTCACGTCTGCATTCCAGTATCAAACCCAGAGCTGGAAACATAGGAAGGGCTCAGTGAATACCTGTTAGACTGAAAAGTCGTTTCGGTCAATTTTTTTTTTCCTGGTTCAAAACGACTCCAGCCAAGCCCAACAAGAACCTAGAGGTATTCTGGGAATAGAACTCATTGGGAGACTCTCTTCCTGACAACGCCTGGTAGGAAATACACTTCCAAATAAACATGCTCACAGCACAAGTAGAGACCCTGGGTCTTGAGAGTTTGCAGTGAAATGAGAGCTCTGAGGGATTGGAAAGATGCAGAGACATGCGACGCAGATGGCCTCCTGGGTCTCTAATCATCACGTCTAATTTGAAGGTCTGCTATCTGACTGGCCTACTTCGGGGTAACACAATTGCTGAAGCGCATTGAGCGATCTGATTGACAGCGGGGCTGCCCTTGTGCGCCTGGAGCGCTTCCTGGCTGCCGTACAAACTTTCTTGCGCATGCGCGCTCAGGGCTCCACTTGCACGGCCCTCTGCCGCCTCTGTCTGCGGCTCTTTGGGCTGTGGTTTTAAATGGTTCTTCATTTAATCCTTCGGGCCGACCCAGAAGGAAGCAGTTGGCTGTAAGTGGGTCATTCTCTGAAGCCTGGTGGTAGCCTTCTTAGGATGAAGAAATTGGGTCTTTGTAAACAGCACAGTCTACTCAAAGGCTGGAATGAGGGGAGGGAGGCTAAGACGTCGTGAGCCACGGGTAGGAACTGAGCTGCGTGCACTATCCTCATTTTAGAGACGAGGAACCAAGGCTGGGAAAGCTACCATGAGTTGGCCAAGATCACAGAGCCGGTTAGCAGAGGAGCTGGAATCTGAGCCCCAGTGTGTCTGATTCCACAGAAACACGGTGGGCGCTCTGCAAACTATTCATCAATTGATGGAAACCAGGCTGATGGTCATGACCTGGACACACGTGCCTCAGGAGCTGAGCAAAGCTCTCAAATGCATGGCCAAATCTTAATCCCTCCTGTCATACTTACAGGGGCCCAGCTCCAAGCTGCTCCGTCATAACAAAGGCATCATCTACTTAAACTTGGGCCAGATATGCGCCAACTTGTCTAGGAGACTTTCTGGGGATGAAATGGAGAGGGCACCCAAGCTTGAATTGACATTCTGAAACTTATTAGCTTTGGGATGGCAGACACGCTAGGCAACCTCTCTGAGCCTAAGTTTCCTCCAGTTTGTACAGATTGGAGGTGACATGTGGAAGTGTGTGTTGTAATAATGCCTGGCTAGGAATGTTATAACAAATGACGCTGTGGACAAAGAGTGTTGTAACCTCTTTGAGAAGGGAAATAAATCAGAAATAGAAATTTTCCTTTAGGAGACGAATTAACTGTAGTTAAAAGAAACTAGGAAGCAATCACTTGGACCTTCGTGTATTCAGTGCGAAACCAGTCGTCTCTGCTCTGAAATATTTGCAGGACCTTTTCGGTGACAAGGACAATTGGGACTAAAACAAAGATATCCATTCAGATTGCACTTTGCTATACATGGATCTTTCTTCTAGGTGTTCAGCCTCCTTAGACTTCCTGACACTCAGTCTAGGAATGCAAGAGATTTCTCAGCTTTGTATAGGGTCTGTCTTGATCTCTTTTTAAAATATAGATCAGTGCCCTATATTCTGTGTAGACTTCCAAGTTTTATGAAACACGTTTTACTTTATGGTACGAAGTCATAAAACATGACAAGTGTAGGTACTTATGGAGAGTTTGAATAGTAAATCACTTAGAATGCGAACATCAGGATTTGTTTTTGTGTTGTATTATTTTAAATTTCCTTTCCTCTTGCCCCTCTTGCTCTGGGTTCTGTGTTTTCCAGCACTATGCCTTCAGGTTTTTGAGGAAACAGCTTCCTCTGCTGATTCTCCCTGTTCTGGTGATTTGTAACCAGCCTCCATGGATAAAAGTGCTTTGGACAATTTCAGAACCTAAAACACAAACTGAAACACAATAGGAGCAATCATTATTGTAATTATTGTCATTGGATCACTGGATATTGGCTGTTCTCAGACATGTAGTCATCCACCTGCTTAGGTGTCAAATTTAACTCTTAGCCAGTCTCCCTCCACTGGCCTTCCATCACCTGGCTTTCATTAATTCATTCAGTAAAGATTTATTGGGCCCCTACTTTGTGCTGGTCTAGAGGTGAATGAAACAGATGTATCTCTCTGCTCATTGATATGAAGATGGCAGATGATAAAAGACAACCGATGTAATTTTGGATGGTGGTCAGCCTCCTGAGGATAATAAAGCCTGGTAGTGGACTAGAAAGCAGTGGTCAAGGAAGACCTCTCTGCAGAGGGACAATGAGCAGAGATGCACATGTGGAGAAGCAGCCAGCCGTAATGTTAGGGAACCATGTTCCCAGGAGGCAGTGTAAGTTTGCCAAGAGCAGAATTAGCCTGGGTGTCTGAGAAAGGCTTGTATGGAGAGAGGAAAAGTGAGCTCAGATGAGATTAGGAGGTGAGGTGGACAGCAGTCTACACAGCCCAGTGGGCCAGGTTTCATTCCAAGGGCCATGAGAAATTGAGGAGAAACATGCGTTGGTCATGGACTAAGAAACTTAGTCTGTGTGGAGAATGAACTGCAGGATTTGAGAGCAGAAGCCAGAGACAAGCAGAAGGCCATTGCAGAAGTCCCGGTGAGAGATGCGGGGGTCTGGATCAGAGCGCTGGAATGGAGGGCTGAGGAGGAGCTGGCTTCTGGACATATTTTGGAGGTCAAGCTGATAGGACCAGCTGGTGGACTGAGATGGGGTGTGAAGGAATGAGAGGAAGGACAGCTCGCCAACATGCGCTTTGCCAGCCTTCCTGGCCTCCTCCCAAGCCACTGGGCCCGGCCTCCATCTCTGCTCTGGCACCCTCCTGGCACACTCCCCTCACATTCCAGAGGCCCTCTCCTCTCACCTCCACCTCGCCTCCCCAACTTCTCCTCCAACCAGCTCTAAGGAGGGGTCAGAAAGAGGTAGAGGACTGCATTCTTCCATGACAGCTGTTCCTGGCTGGTTATGAACGTGTCTGGGATGTGAGTCTGTTAGCACGGGAAACCATTATTCATGCAGATGAAAAACTTTACTCTTCTCCTTGAAAGCTAACAGCTCAAGGAGCCTTTCCTCTGTCAGTTCTCAGTTGAGATACAAACTAATATTTTCCATCTGGACTCTCTGGGAGAATATATGCAGCTCCTGGTTGAATAACGAGCTTCCAATAGTTGGCAGGGCTGTGGAGTTACAAGGCAGGGGGAGGAGGAAGGCAAAGAACAGCGAGAGAAGTTCCAGAACAGTGCACCTGGAGACTTGGGGGGGAGGGGGGAGTTACTTCAAGGTCAGGAGAAGTCAGACATGGCACCGGCCTAGTTATCGAGATGACATGGGTCTCCAGGGAGAGGTAATCCAGCAGTCAGCCCTACACAGGGGACAGGGACTGGAACTGGGAGTCGGGGTCTCTGGATTCCAACTGAGGTTCGTTACTTCATTTATTCATCTGCTCATTCATCTGTTTACTGAACATTTACAATGTGCCAGGTCCTATGTCGATTTTACATTGGGTAATGGTGGGGGCGGAGTGTTGGGGAGATTGACAAGTAAATAGAAGAACTCCAATGCAGGGTGATACGTGTTATGATAGAAGAAAGCAACACTTATTTGGGGGATGCTGGCAAGAACCTGAGGGAAATAACCCCTAAGCAGAGGCCTTAGACTGCAAAGGTAGGAGGGTGGAATTCCAGGCAGGGAACAGCATATGCAAAGGCGCTTGACAGGGTAGTTGGAATATGGATTGTAAAGTGTGGGAGGCAGCTCCTAAAATAGTGCCCAGTGATCCCAGCCCTTGATGCTCACACCCCTGCAGAGTCCCCTCTCCTTGAGCGTGGCTGTGACCTGCGACTTGCTTCTAACCGACAGAACACAGGTCAAAGATGACGTGATACACGGGTTGTACACGATAACACGATTCATTATTCACTCTGCAAACTCTGCAAGGTGCCAGCCCTGGAGATACTAATGAGGGACATTTATGGGCTCTGCACTACAGCCAGATCGCATAACAGGAGTGGGGCCTGGATGTGAGTTCTGACTCTGCGGCCATGTGTCTGCATGGGCTTCGGGCAAGTGTTCTCGCTCCTTGAGCCTTATTCAATTATGTGTAAACAAGGGATAAGAAGGCTCGTCTTATGGGCTGCCATGAAGATCGAATGGCAACATATGAAGGTACAAAGAGCAGCCCCTGGCCTGCAGAAGGTTCTCGATGAGCAGTGAACGGTGTTGGCCAGCGGACTGCTGTGAGGAATGAGCAATCGGCACGACATTCAGAAGATCAGGGTCCACCCCAGAAACCTGCCTCACTCAAGCGTGTTGCAAGGAAGGGGCGACAAGCCAAGGAATGTGAGCGGCCCCTGGAAGTGGGAGAAAGCAAGGAAAAGGATTCTTCCCCGAGGCCTCCAGAAGGAAGGCAGCCCAGTGACTCCTTGATTTTAGCCAGTAACACTCACTGCAGACTTCTGATCTCCAGAACTGTAAGAGAATAAATTTTGGTTGTTTTAAACCCTAAGTTTGTGGTGATTTGTTATAGCAATTAGTTTCAATCCAAAGATGGGGTACCACGTGCTGGCATGTGGCCGGGGTTGCTCTGTGGAGTTCAAGGACAAAGGCCCATTGAATCCCTATAGCTCCTCTTCTCATGGTTCACGTAGGTACAGATGGATAATGGGAAGCCCTGACTAATGAACAGCTGAGCCGGGATGATGAGAGATGGGGCAGGCAGATAAAGGAGATATTAACCATTCCGTTCTACAGATCACGACACTAAGGCCCCTAGTGTTGCGTCGTTAATGGCAGAGATGCATCTGGGACCAGAATTCTGAACTGCTGGTCCAGTGATCGTCCCTGTCACTCCCCCACACACCCTGCATCAGTCAGCCCGGATTCTGAGGCCTGAGGCATGAGCCAGCGCCAGTCCAGAGGGCAGAGAAGGAGAGGCAAGCGCTTTGTATATAACAACTCACTGATTCAGCAAGGTAAGTAAGTACTGTCAGGACTCCCGCTTCACAGATGAGGAAACCGAAGCACGAAGAGGTTGAGTCAACCTGCCCACGCCATCCAGCCAACATGGCAGGCGCATTAATGACCTCAGTTAATAGCCTCCCCACATCCACTCTTTACCTGTAACTCCACAGCCCCGTTCCAATCCCATTTTGGGCTTTGGCCCTGTGACCCGCTTTGGCCAACGTAATGTGATGTCAGCAGAGGCTCACAGGCAAGTGCACGGCTCCGTCTTGGACCCCCGCCACCCCGCTGAAACACGCTCCAGCTGCCCTGTTGGAGGGTGTGAGAAGCACACGGAAGAAGGACTAACTCATCCCGTCCAGACTATGCCAGACCAGCAAGGCTCCGGTCAACCTGCTGGCTGACCCTGGACACGGGAGCTGGTCCAGCCAAGGTCAGCCAGCCCGGCCCAGAATGGAAGAACCACACGACGAACCTGAAAACTTATGAGCAGCAGTAAGAGGTTGTAGTTTGGGGCCACTCCGTTCTGAAGGGGCTCGTCACGCAGCGACAGCTAACGACACAACCGAGAAGTAGCAGAGTGGTGTGTCTGGGAAATGCTTGGGAGGAACTTTTAATACATGTTGGAAGGAAGTGTCAACAGAACCAACAGTTTAAGAGCAGGGTGGGTGTGAGGCCTGGTGCCGTGGGGGTTGTTTTGCTATTATGAGAAAAGCCAGTCTGACGGCACAGCTGACAGTGGGAGCAAGCGAAAGTGAACGATTGCTGGAGACCCCATGTCCCCTTTTCCGTGCTTGCTTATGGCACGGGTATTTGATGCCAGAGGTGGTGATGCCATCTTATAGAAATGAAGGAAAGGAAAAGTGTATCACAGAGACGTCGGCTCAGTGCCCCAACCTAATGAACCAATGTCAGAAGCTTCCATTCAGGGATAAAAAGAAGTCCCTATGTCAGACGCATTGACCAGGTTTTCCGTTACTCACAGCTAAACGCACCCCAGCCTGCTGCACGGGGGCGGATGGGTCCCCACAAGTCCCCAGTTTCTGTGAGAGGCTCACATTCGCTTTCGATGCCAGAGGTTGATGCCACGTGGTGCCCTTCCAAATCTGGTAGAAAGCTCGCTTGGTGCTCAGCCCGGATGTGGGACAGATGTTCTGATTCCATTTTTCCCAACGATTTTTTATTGAAAGTTCTTGACCTGCCTTGTCTTTTAAAATATCCCGTGTCACCTCCCCCGAATAGCACAACCTAATAAGGGACTGGCGCAGCTGCAAATCGCTATCCACTTAATATTCATATAAAGTCCAGAAAGAATGTGGGGGTGAAATAAACCGCCCTCCCCTTCCTTGGCTCCATGCACACACTCAGAACTTCCAATTTCTGAGTTCAGATGTGTAGCCAGAAAGTGAACAGATAGCAGGCAGCATGCGAGACAGAAGGGATGTCAGAGCAGGAGCCAAGGCTGCACAGATGTCACTTGGCTGCATGACCTTGGACATGGCAATCTCCTCTCTGGGCTTCAGTTTTCTCCTCTGTATCGGGGTTTCTCACTAAGCGACCCGACTCTGCTCTTCTGAATCTAGTGGGGGTCTTTCTCCTTACGTTCAGCCTCCCTCTGCAGCTACAAACGAGGAAGGGGAGAGTAGGAGGGCTGGGGATGCTTTGGGAAACAGAAAACCTGAGTTTGAATTCCAACTCTGGTGCCTCAAGGCTCAGTTAACACTGGGCAGCTCCTTAACCAACCCGACCTTCAATTTGTCATTTATAAAAGGGGAATCATAATTCTATTTTAATAATTAGAGATCATGCATGTGAAATGGGAGCACATAGCAGATGCTCCATGGTGGTAAATGTTCTTCTACATCATTTTATTATTGTTGTCTTTTCTTCCATAATGGAAGTTAGATGGGCGTTTGCCAAGAAGATGGACAGGTGGAGCCAACAAGCTCACGAGAATGAAGTAACTAGAAAATGAGATGCCCCATATGCTGTAACTCATTCTTGGCTGGGAATGATACAGACCTCGGTGGGGAGTGTCGTTAGAAACCTGGAAAGGAAGGAAGATGGTCGGCACGGGGAGCTGAGACGACCTTTCTGTGTGGCCTTTCCATTGTGTTAGGTGGAAACGAAAAGCTAGCGTAGCTGTGAGCCTGAGATTTGAGTTAACATACACTTATTCTGGATCTTATCATCAGAGAGTTGAGTCTCCCAGTCTGCTTGCTAAGAGGGCAAAGAACTTTCCAGGAATATTGATGGGTTGGTTGCAATAGTCTCTAGAACTATTGACTTACAATCTGAGACTAGAATGTTTGTAGCAGAAACCACATTTGTTAGAAAGCTTGTGTTAGAAAAACATGTCTGTTCGCTTTAAGTGGGAAACACATTTGTCATAGGTGGTCGATGCCACCCAACAGGCCTGATCACCCACGTTCAGCTCTCGTGGACTCAACCTGCAGAAAAAGGAACCCACAGATACAGACAAAATTTAGAGTATGGCTAGGGGCATTTTTCTCCATGTAAGTATTTGTTTTGCAAATAAGAATAAAACCAGGTGTGGAATCATAATCAGTTTCAACCACAGTCAAGCCCCAGAGAAGTGGCAAGCAAATAGCTTTCAAGTCCAGCTGCTGTGGCCACTAGAACTTCACAGAGCAGGACATGAGGGAACATCTGAGCCCTGAAGATGCTTCTTACCCCAGCCCCAAACCAGGGACGATGATGACTTTGTATGGATCTGCGCTGTTAAGCTGGAAACACATTTTCCAGAATTTCCTCTTCTGCACAGTTCTGGGCTAGCATGGCCCCAGGAGATGCTGAGCGTGAGATCGGCATCTACAGTCTTCTCGCACTCAGAGGGTTGGTGAGGCGCCGTAGCAACTCGAGCTCATAGTGACTGCAATGCCGGCGCCCCTCGTGCCCGGGAGCAGCTTGTCCCCGCAGCCTCACCTGATTGGCCTGTCCTCAGGGGTGCCAGTGGCTTCTGTACAAACTCCCCAGCTGTTGGCTAGTGTCCAGCTGGGTTTTAGACTTAACATTCTGGAACCATAGTCACTGCCTTATTTATTTCCTGCACTGGTCACTTATCAATCATATATTCACTCATTTACTTGACAGACATTGGATAGACACTTAGCATCTACTCGTGAGGCACAAACCCTGTTCCAGGATCCAGAGGTGGAGGGAGATGAGGTCAGATCACTGGCCTTGCCCTCAGTAGCCTGCCGTCTGGTGGGGCATTCAGCATGGGTACAGCCACTGCAACAAGCAAATATGAGGGATAGAGTAGAGGGAGGCTGAGAGCTGGCTGAGGTCATGCTCGCCAGTCATATTGGACCCCTGGGCTGGTATGGGTGGCTGAATGATCCCCCAAACATGTCAGTAATCTAGTCCATGGACCTGTGAGCCTAACTTTATGTAGCAAAAAGGACTTTGCAGATATGATTTGGTTAGGGATCTTGAGATGGGAGGTGAGCCCGGATCATCCAGGTGGGCCCTAAACGCAGTCGCAAGCATCCCTGTACGAGAGAGACCTGACTACAGAAGCGGAAGGGCGAGGTGAAGATGGAAAGCAGAGAGAGATGCAACGGTACTATGCTGCTGGTCTTAAAGATGGAGGGAGCCATGAGCCAAAGAACGCAGCTCTAGGAGCTGGAAAAGGCAAGGAAGTGGGTTCTTCCCTAGAGCCCCGGCGGGAGCATGGCACTGCCTTGGGTTAGGCCACCGAAGCCCATTTTTATACTTCCGACATCCAGAACTGTAAGAAAATAAACACGTGTTGTTGGAAGGCACAGTCTGTATCGTTTGTCACAGCAGCAGGAGGAAACTAACACAGGAAGTTGGGGTTCTGGCTTTCCCAGATGTGGGGTGGGGAGCGGGCCCAACCAAGGGAGATTCTGGCAAAGGTGTGGCCTTTAGATGTGGAACAGTTAAGAGACTTACCGTGAGCCCGTACGAGAGGATTTTGTGCGTGAGTTAAAGATGATGTCACAAAGCATATTAATGCAGAGACATGCTTGAGTTTTAACACCAAATAATAGAACGAATGATTTTTTAAAGAATATGTAGTATGAGTTCGGCTGTGTGTAAAAAATGGGAGGAGCGGGCAGCTGACAAGAAACAAAACACAACGATGCAGAACGTAAACAGTGGCCAGTCTTTGGCGGGGGTGGGGAGGGTCCTCCCACGACGGCTGTTTTCCTTACACTTTTCCATGGAGCGTCTCACTTGGGAGGATTTGAGGATTCAGAGATATGCAACAGCCGCTTCCAAATGAGCAAGCTCTCGCCGGAGGATTCTGAAATAGCAGCAGATAACAAGCTCCTGAGTACACCCGGGCCTCCCAGCTGCTCAGGGGACCTTCGGGTTGCATGGAGGCGTGGAGGCCGGAAGCCAGACGGTGCAGGGGATAGCTAAGGAGGTAGACCGCAGACAGCCATCTCCAGCTAGATTTCAAACCCGCTCTGCCTGCATCTGCTGCAAAGTCCTCCTCTTGCAAAGGAGAAGAGAAAATCGAGGTTCCCCTTCCCATTCTCGCCGGTCTGTGAATTATTGGAGACACACCTGGGCAAGCGACAGTCTCATTTTAGCAAGTGCCGTTTCTTGTTCCACTGCTTCTCTCTAACTCTGTGCTGCCCGACTGGCCAGCTGGGGTCCAGGGGTGGCCAACCTCCTCCCAGCTCCATGCCTTAGCCAGGACTCTTCCTGCCAGGACCCCGAGCTAGAAGGTGACTCTTTCCCCCTACTCCTTCTTTTCCACGTGGTTCTGGCATGAGGAAGCCCCGGACCTAAAGGAGAGAGGGCAGTACCTACCAACACTGTGCCCTGGATGACAGGCTGAGATTGGTGTCAGGACCAGGGAGATTGGACCAGGGGCATCAGCCACACTGATGGAGAAGGAATAGATGGGCTGGCTGGAGGCAGCAGATTCAGAGTGAAGGAAGACTGAGGTGCTGGCAGGATGGGCCTTCTCCTGGCTCCGGGGTGATGAGAACTGAGTTGCGAAAGGCCCCCCGATCTAGCAGAGCTGAGGCTGGAGGCCCAGAGTCACGGAACTGTCTTTTGGCACTAAAAATTAATAACATGGAAAGCCAAGAAAGAACGAAGCTATGAGCCCACTCACCCAGTGTAGATGCAGAAGTAGACACATTCTACTTTTACCTAGAAGTGCCACATCCTATTACACTACTCAAAAGGAGATCCTCGTTTTAACATGGCAAAGGAGCCTTGGTTGGGCAGCTCTGAAAAAACAGTTCCAGGATGCAGGATATGCATGTGTGCACGTGTGTGTGTACATACACGTGTGTGCATACGAGTGTGTGCTGCGTGTGTGTGAGCACCTGCGGGAGCTGTTAGGAGGAGCCAGAAAATGCTGTCACGGCAACTTCTAACACCAGCAGCCTGGCTGGACCGGAGGCGTTCTCCTGCTGGCGATCTCTCCCAGGACGGAGAAATGACCCAAACCACTCCCAGGACCCTGCACATTTGTTCCAGACTCCAGAGGAGGCGGGTCCAGCTTCCCTCCTCCCGGGCCCAGCCTGCCCCTCCTGCTCTGCGTCCTGCTCAGTCCGGCACAAGCCAGGCCACATCCGCCATGCTGGCTTCTGCTGCTCTGCATCCAAACCTGAGCCAAGTCCTTGCAAGCTACTTCTCACCTCCCTCTTCCCGCCCGCCATCAGATAGAACCCACTACTGTCCACCGCCCTGTCCTTATCAGCTCGAGCCTCGCACCTGAGCATCTGCCTTCCTTCCTCCTCGTCTGGCACTTTCACGGCTGAGCATCCAGGTGGCTTTCAGCTCTGCCCCCCAATGACCCACAAACAGGGCAGACTGGCAAACGTGATAGGATGGCTGCCCACAATGACCCCACAGAATGACAGTGAGGGCGAAACCCACAGGGACCAAGAGAGCAGGAGCTCAGGCAAGGACAGACCAGGAGCAACACACAGGGGAGCAGCCTTAGGAGAGTGGAGGGAGGTGTAAAATAAGGCGGGGGGTGTGGGGAAGTGAGGTGGGGGATGGGAATAGGAGCGAGCGCCAAGGGCAGAGACTCTCAGAGAGATTCCCGATTTGGAAGCACTGGGACCAAGAAGGCCAGTGCTGGAAGCATGGGACTGGTGGAAAGTTGACATAAAGTTACTAGTAAGAACCCCTAAACTCCTTCCGCTACCTGCGCCAGCTGACCACACCCCTCTCCCTGCATCTCTCAGGAGATCAGTGACAGTGTGGAGAAATTACACCTGTCCAGCCTTGAGGACACCAGGTACAGGGCAGGGAAGGGGTGGGCTCCCACCTGAAAACAGAGGGATGGGTGTTCAGTGAAACTCTACACCCTGAACTGTGGAAACCCCTGCTCCCTTCCCCCACAGGCAAGCCCATGAGCCCCCATTCAGGGAGAAACTGACCATGCCAGAGAGGTGACAGTGCCCATTGACATCCGGGAATCCCCAGATGGAGAAATCCAGCTCATCATCCAATAGCCTTCAGTGAAGCTGACCAGGTGACACCCCCCTCACACACAGACTGCCTGCTCTTAAAAAGAAACAGCTGGCCCAGGGAAGATGGAGGAAAACTTTCTAGGGAAAAGAGAAAAACTGATTTAACTCAAGAAAATAGAGAAGGGGCGGTGGGCAGAAGAAAACCTGAAGATAATTAACACAAGGAGAAAAAACAACCTTGAAAAAGTAGAATGAATATCGTCATAAAGAGAAGAAAAAGGGGGAGCCCACCCACAACACAAGAAGAGGATGCTATAAACAAGGAACAAGGAAGATTTTTAAAATTAGATTTAAAACATAATAAAGAGGATAACAACAATGAACATTTCCTCAGCCAGGAGTTGAGGAAAGTAGAATGATAGGACAAGAAGATGTAAAATGAGAGGAAAGAAGATCGAACCAGTCCAACACCCGACTTGAATGTTCCAGAGAAGAGAAAACAGAGGCAAATACTTGTTTACCCAAATATCTGAGCACCCTGTGGCCTAGTCAATTTGACACATGAAACTCACCATCACAGGGGGCCAGTGGGGGAAGGGAGAATAGAAGCAGCTTTCGCCCTGAGAGCTGAAAGCTGGACCTGAACCCCAGAAGTGGACGAGAGGTCCCCAGACAGCTCTAATGGGGAAAGTCCGTGCGTGGATTAACTGGATGAGGCTATAAATTACTTTTAAAAAATGAAACCAAATAGTTCTTTTCTTTCTATTTTTCCCCGCTTCTCCAAAAGTACCTGTCCTCACTGGATTTCATCTGAATTATCTCTAGAGATTCTGGAATCTTCTCCTACACATACACATCCTCACCCTGATCCATTTAAACATGGCTGCTGCCCAATCAGCCTTTTAAAGCATAAGACTGGTCACTTCAGCTCCCCTCTGAGACCTGCATCTTGAATGAGGTCCAGATTCCTGAGCCCCAAAGCCCCCCTTTCTTTTGTACTTGTCTCCCAGGCTTTCTTTTGTAACCCCTTTCAGTAGTTGAACCCCATTCCCTGGGGCAAGATGAGGCAGGAAGAAATTCATTCTGAAACTCTTTTGCAGTCTGGTTTCTGCTTCTGCTGGGCTCCCTATACCAGACTCAATGAAAACAAGCCATGAGGTCACAAGAAAGGGAGCAGCCAACGACCCAGGGCAGGGGGTGTTCTGTAAAGCCCTGGAGGAGTGATGCTGAGCTGGTGAGAGTCACCCAGGAAAAATCATGGGTACAGGTGAAGGTGACGGGCGAGGACAAGTCTTCATAGCATGACAGGCACGTCCACTGCAGCACCTACCATTACGCTGGGAGGGTCTTGGGGACAGAGACAAAGCCCTACATTGATGCGCCATCAGAAACTAGCCAAGAGCAAAACATCTGGCATCGGGTGAATACCTACTAAACAAATCACCGAAACGATTGACCGAGGTTGGCAGACCTCATCTTTAGCCTACCCGCCCTAACAGCACCTCTTAACCCTTCTCTTCTGACACCCAGGCTGGGGTCCCCAGTGAGGGTGCCCATCAGCATCCCCTCACTGACCTGTCTGAGCGCTCAGCTCTGGAGCCCTTGTGGCAGCTGTGGTGTAGGAGCTGTCGCTCAGCAGAGCCGGGTTGGCACGGCGTCAATGCCACAGCCCATCCCTTGGTATTCACATAGAACTTTCTAGAACCAGCTGTTCCACAGATTAATATGAAAGGAGGATTCTACCCTGGATGGTGAGTGAATCGCACACTCCCTACTGAAACAGATTTTTCTACTCCCTACAATGGAGAATTTCTTTACTATGGCTTTTCCAAAAGGGCCATGAGATGCTTTTCATCAGGCGTCGCTGCAATCGACATGCCATTCATCGATTTTAACAAAAAGGCCAGTTTCACCGTCCTTGTCCTCATCTGGACTGTCCCCAGGTGTTGTTGGAAAGTAGGACTCTCCTTGGATCTCCTTTGACAGGTCTGTTCCAGAACAGTCTCTTAGGCAGCACATATACCTAAAAGTCAACGAGGAGATGATTGCACTTCGGCTGGTGACACGGGGTGAACACTAGGACACGTTTTTTGGAAAGCAACTTGAACTATATATTATGAGCTTGAAGATGCCTGTCTCTTGCAATCCTGTGATTTCACTTCTAGGAATCCTTCCTAAGGAGATGACCTAAGTGTAAAGATTTATGTAAAAAAAAAAGACATTCTAAAACATTATTTATAATACTGAAAAATTAGAAAAAGCCTAAATAAAAAAATGTTATGGAACGTTTAAGGAAATTACAGTAAACCACTCAATGAAATATGTTCCACTTACAAAAAAATTTTAGTAATATGCAAAACACATGTGATGTATTAAGCTTTAAAAGGCAGGATTTAAAGCCACATGATCGTTAACTAAGTGTAAACATAAATAGGAAAATTGCTATGAAAGATATATGGCAAAATGTCGGCAGCAATTTTTATTGGGCAGAACTATTTTTTTTTTTGCTTTCTAGCTTTTAATAGTTCTCTATTTTTATTTAATGACATTTAAGATTTTAGTTTTTAAAATTATTTTTTAAAAAACCAGGATGTCCTGATTCAAAATGGCAACTGGTTAACAGCTCCGGTGGATTCTCTCTAACTTCCTCCTAAAACACATCTGGAGACACAGCAAATGTTGAAACCTCAAAATCCCAAAGTGGAATTAGTTGACACATGGTCTATGCTGTCAATCATCGCCAGCATTAGTGGAGATACGCTGAGTATCTCCACTAACTTTAAGACCAAAGGGGCCGGATTAACAATGCCATTCGGAGTCTTGGACCTGCCCTCCCCAGCCAGGAAAGTCAGCCCCTTCTCTGCCACACGAGGACTCCCTTCCAAGGAGATCAGGACTGTTCCCCAAGCCCTCGTCTCCTTTCCCACATTTCCATGAACTTTCAGACTCAGCAAGTCCAGTAAACAGTTGGGAGGAAGGGGTGGGGTGTTGCAGCCACAGCAGTCTGCATCCTGGGTGGGTGGTCCCCAGGCAAAGTCCTAGAAGCAGGGATGGACACAAAACAACCCTGGTGGGACCGTCATTGTCCATGTCCTCCCTCTGCACGGAACGTCTGAGACGCAGGGACGTGTTTTCTACAGATCTGAGTGACCAGCGAGCGTGTGGGGTTGGACCTAAGTCGTGTGGCTTTGAAGACGTGACTTCAGCCCTCTCAGACGGTTCATCACCTGAAAAAAAGACGTCACCACACCTGCCTCGTCAGGGCTGATGTAAGAATTTGATGAGCTCAAACACCTGCGCGTGGACCAGGAAATCGGCCATACTATTATTACAGTCGACCAGCAAATGGACAGGCGACTTTGCAGTAAAGGCATGGAGTGTGGCCACTCCTTCCCGGATGAGGAAGGAGGCTGCTGTTTTTCCCAGCGAGACGATACTGGTTTTCACAGCTAATTAAAATCTCTGATGGACAGTCATGGGTAAATGAGCACTGCCACAGAGAAAGTGAGTTATTACTACAACCCGTTAACCTCTGTCCCTGATCACATCCAGTTACGCCTCATCTGAACTCTAATTCCACAGCCTCGCGAGTGTCGCAGCAATCCTGCAGATACCCGGCAGCTTTGGCTACCTGTCCGCACACATGTCACTACTTCAACTTTCATTCGTTCATTCATTCGTTCATTCACTCACTCACTCATTCATTCAAACATACACTTTGATGTCTACTGTGTCTCAGCACAATTGCAGGGGCTACGAACACTGTGGTGAGCAGACTGACCAGAATCGCTCTCGTGGAGTTTATTGTCACTCTAGTAAATAAGGGAATTCGGGATGATGGTAAGTATTAAGAAGACTCTAGAAGGGTGAGCATAGAGAGTGGCAGAGGTGGGGGAGGGGGCTGCTAGATGCCGGGTAGAGAAAGAAGTCTTCTCTGAAGAGGGGCTGAGTAAGCTGAGACTGCAGAAGACAGAACCGGGCTTGTGAAGATTTAGGGAAGAGCATTTGCGGCACAGGGAATAGCAATTGCCAAGTCCTCGAAGCAGAAATAACTGTGACCAGTTGAGGAGAAGTGACACGGCCGATGAGGCTTGGGGGTGGCGAATGAGGTGGGCAGTGGATCGGTGGGCTGGGCCAGGCAGCTCACCTGGCATGTTCTAAGGCCTTGGGTTTTAGGCGGCTTGTAAACGATGAGTTTTGAGGGGGGTCAGGACTGGATCCACACGTTTAAGGGGTCGCTTTGGCTGCTTCGTGGAAGAGGTATGGGAGGGGGAAGAGCAGAAGCAGGAGGCCGGTCAGAAGCTACTGAAGTGGCCCAGGACAGCGATGACGGGGTCTTAGAGGAGAGCGTGTCAGCACCTTGGGGCGGCCTGTGTTAACCAGCCTACAGAGCCCGGGCCTGCACCGAGGGTCGCCAAAAACCCCCTCCTTCGTGTGTTTGCTGAGCTTACCACCTTCAAAAAAACTTAAGATGTTATTTACCATTTTAAAGTGTACGATGCAATGGTTTCGAGTGTATTCACAAAGTTGTGCATTCATCACCGCTATCTAATCCCAGAACATTTCATCACTCCCAAAAGGAACCCCATACCCATGAGCAATCACTCTCCATTCATCCCTTCCCCCAGCCGGCAGCGACCACCAATCTGTCTCTCCGGATTCGCCTATTCTGAATATTTCATATAAGTGGAATCCCACGATACACAGCCTTTTGCGTCTGGCTCCTTTCACTTAGCACAGTTCATCCATGTCGTAGCCGGTATCGGTATTTCATTCTTTTTTTTATGGCTGAACAGCGTTCCTTTGTGTGGATGACCCACGTGTGTTTACTCATTCACCAGGCGATTCCATGAAAGTCAGGAGAGGGAGGCTTAGAGGCGAGCCGGGGCTGTGATCGAGATGGACACGTGGGGACTTCTGGAGGGGCTGGAGCGGGTACAAGGGGGTCCATCTTACAGTCGCGGTACTTTCCATTTTTACATCGATAAAGAGTTTTAAGTCTTTCGGCTGATCTACTGCTTCCCTCTGCCCAGCTTTCTCAGTAAAGAAAGTGCAAGGACTATTGAGACACCTGGTTTTCACCCTTCGGATGCCGACAGCCTCATCGACGACACAGGGCAGACCCTGAGCCATCGGCCATTGGGGTTCATCACCAGCCCTGGCGCTGTCCCCCGCCGCTGACCCCCTTGCACAGGTAACTCTCTCAGGGGGCACCACTCCAGCCCATGCACAGAACAGGTTCAGAGCCGCAGTCTGGGGCTCCGTTCGGCCAGGGGAATCAGAAATTCAGCTCGAAAGCTGCGGCCACGTTTCACTTTCCCACTTCCCTTTGAACACATTTGAGAGCTATTGATTTAGAAGGAAGTGACAGGGCGCTTCAAAATGAGGGTTAGGGAGCTGGGCCGCCAAGCCCTGCTGAGTAATTCAGACAGCCGGCCCCTCGCTCTTCTGCTTTCCTATGCGGCGGCCCATGTCACTTTGGCCCGCCTGGTGGGCCTCCCACCAGAGAGATGGCTCCATAGTGAGCACGGGACAAGTAAAAGAGGCCAGGTGTGTAAAACACCACGGTAGGTGTCTGCGTCGGCTTGGGATGTTTTCGGAGAGTACCATACACCGGGTGGCTGACGAACAATGAGAATTTACTTCTCCCGGTTCCGGCAGCTGGGAGTCTGAGATCAGGGTGCCGGCTGAGATCCTGGGGAGAACCCTCTCCTGGGGTGCCGACGGTCATTTTCTCACTGTGTCCTCCCATGGCGAGGAGAGAAAGTAAGGTCTCTCGTCTTTTTTCTTTTTTTTTTTTTAGTTAGTTTCAAGTATACAGTACATTGGTTAGACATTTATGTAGTTGATAAAACGATCCCCCAATTGCTCCTTCTCTGCTCTGGTTTTCCACTTAGCTCATATATTAATGCCGACTGCATTCCCTATGCCATGCTCCCCTTCCTCGTGGCCACCTATCAACTACTGATTTGTACTTCTTTAACCCTTCACCCCATTCTCCCAGCCCCCCAACCTGCCCCTCCCCCGTCCGTCCCCAAATTCTCCACTAATTTGTGAGTCTGCTTTTGATTCTCGTCTTTTATAAGGGCACAAATCCTGTTTGTGAGGGCTCCACCCTCATAACCTAATCACTTTGCAATTGCTATTCCCTAAAGGCCCCGCCTCCTAACGCAGTCACCTAGGGTGTTAGGATCTCAGCATGTGAATTTGGAGGGACACAAACATTCAGCCCACAGTGGGAGGGGCTCAATAAATGTTTGGCGAGAGACTAAGCACGCCGAAGCGGTCAGTCTGTGGTGAGCTCCGAGGCCGTTCACCTGGCTCCCACGGCACCTCACTGTCCAGTGTCCACAGTCCAGAATCCAATCCTCAACCCTGAGTGCTGAGAAATCGGGTTCCCCTGCAGACAGGGGCTGCACAGAGACGGGTGGGTGTCTTCCTTGCAGATGCCCAGGGGAGAGGGTCGGTCAGGTCGGGGAACAGCAGCGTGTCTGTCCACTGGTCATCACGTTCAATGATCCAAAACTGTTTCCTGGGCACCTACCATGTGTGAGTCACCATTCTACACGTTAGCGAGACCCTGGGGATGGGGATGGGGATGGAGGACAAGTCACACTGCATGTGGCACATGTCTGGGGCTTCTTGCTGTCCCAGGGAGCGGCCCGGGCCTGCCCTCCTGCGGGGCTGGCTCTTCTCAAGAGGGGCCTCAGAGTGACCCACCAGTCCTTTCCGTGATGCTTCCCCAATGCCGGTCACACTTCAAATCCCACGTTGCACCTAGACCCAAACACTGCCTCAGGATAACGGTGCATCGGCCTGTCCCACATTGTGTGCCAACGAGCCTCCGCGAATTTAGAGGCGCATCTGAACCAAGTCTCTGGAGAGTGGAAGACCCTTGGGGGACCAGGCCCCCAAAATGGGCTGCTTCTGGGGCCAGGAGGTGTCTGTCCATTTTCCTCTCCACCAGGGTGTGGTGCTACAGTGACAGCTTCGTTGCCATTCCCCAGCTGAAAACAAGACAGAATGAAGCTCGGACACAGTGAGCATCCAGGCATGGAGAGAGCGGGTCCGTGGCGGGGGGGCACCCTGAGCGCAGTGTCCCCCCAAAACCCCACGCGAGCGCTCGGCACACTGTCACGGGAGTCGTGGGGTCGATCTGCCTGCTAACTAGCACCAGAAATCTGGGCCACCCACCAAGGCGTCTCTGACACCCACAAGATGAATTTTGTTTTTCGCGAATAATACAGTGTCTCTCTGAAATCAGCATTTTTCTTCTTCAAGGAGCCTCCCAGCCACACAGAAAAATTAGAGATTTTTCCCAGAGAACTTGGTTTATAAAAACACTTCAAAATCCCAACAAAGGATAATAGCAAAAGGTCTCAGAAACTGCGGCCACCTCTGCTGACCGGGTGACTGGAGGCGGATGCTGGCCTTGTCCCATTTGTCAGATGGGGAGACCGAGCCCCACTCTGCAAGACTCTTGTTAGGGAGTCGAGACGAGCGGGCTCTGAGATGGGCAGCCACGTACCGCGCCCACATTCCCGCTGAGCCTCTTGCTGCTGGGAAGAGAGTCCATCTGTGTGACTTTGGAGCAGTCACCCACCCTGTCGTGACCTTGGGTGCCAGGCTGGGGTGCTTAGGCTTGGTCTGAAGATAATGGGGAGCCTTGGAAGGGTTTTAAGCAGGGAGGTGACAATCAGGTTTGCACTGTTTAAAGTTCCCTTGGAGGGCTTTTCTTCAGAGCAAAACCACGTAAATGGAAAGAACCCTTGCTTTGGAGTTAGACCTCGGCCCCTTCTTGAAGCCGCCCCTTCCCAGCAGGGTGACCTTAGACAAGTCTCTCAAACTGGGGATCTTAAAAGGCAGATCCTATTCAGCAGGTCGGGGCAAGGCATGAGATTCTGCATTTCTCACAGATTTCGCATTTCCTCCCTGGCGATGCTTCTGCTCAAGACCCGCTTCCCCGGGCAACCGCGGGCCACCCTCGCATGACACTCGCTGTTCTCTGGGCCACGGGCCATGCTTTGAGTGGTGAGTCTTTACTCTCTCTGAGCCTCAGTTTCCACATCTGTACAACAGAATCAGTAAAGCCCGGGGCTGTGCGGGGGCCTGAATGAGGTCTGGTGGCATCGGGGCCGGCTGCGCGGAACCCTCCTCACACCCAGCTCCCTCTGCCACCGTGACCTCCGTGATCCGTGGCTCTTCTAGGCTTGGCCCCGCACAACCGCTCATTTCCGCTCCTGCCCGCTCCTGCCTCTCCCTTCCTGTTCTCCTGAAGCTTCTCCTGAAGCGGCTTGGCCCTGGGCTCGCCTTTCAAAAGTCCTCCCTTGAATCCTTCTTTTGGCTTCTCTCTCTCTTTTCTATTTAAATTCAAACCCCACAATGCTCGCCTGGGGCCACTAACCATCCCCGTGCCATTAGGAGATTAAAATTTTGCAGCACCTGCCTCTCTGCTGCTCCCAGGGCCCAGCTTTTCACATCAAGTAAAGCGCGAGGCCACGCCACCTGCCGCTCGTAGGTCACACTCTCCTTCCAAGAGAAGAGGTGACCTGCGGGGATGGGCTTTCTAATAATAAGGCCTTATGTTTGCGGTGCACCTGCTTCGCTCCCCAAGTCCTGTTGGGGGGCCTGGTGGAAACAGGGTTCCTGGGGAGGCCTGGGCAAGGCCACCGGCCTGGAATCTCAGGGCCTGGAGCTAGCCCTGGCTCTGCTCCTCACTCTCACTCCCTCAGGCCTCAGTCTCCCGTCTCTAATAATAATAATAGTTGGGGGGCTGAGCACCTTCCAGGAGCCCTTCCGGCTGCCTCGCGCCCTGCGGTCTCCCGTTTATAAGTGAGGAGCCTGGGGGTCCCCGACGATCGGTCCTGCACACACATGTGGAACACAATCCTACACAGCCACCGGAACCACGGAGTGACTTCCTCACAAACTCTCAACCCCCACACTTCTCTCTTGCAGTGACCCCATTTCTTTGTCCCTAAAACTCCTTGACAGGGTCCTTGGAGCGGTTTTAAAATATAACTGTCAATTCTTTGACGCCCTCCCGTGGAGCAGTGCTGGGGTCTGGGTCCTTCACCTGGAAGTGGGCGGGCTCCCCTGGGTGTTCTGACCAACCACCGGGCTGCGTGGAATGACGGGCACTCTGCGAGTCCCAGGCTGAGTCATGGACGGCCGCCCAGCCTCCACCCTGCTCGCTGAGATACTAGAATGTTCCC
>CM053509.1:4822776-4840577 GCA_028627145.1 Eidolon dupreanum
ACACACACACACACACACACACACACACACACTGGGTTGTTGTAAAGGTCCCACAAGATAACAGGTGTAAAGAGCTTTATGCAGGGCTGGTAAAAAGTAGCTGCTGTAGATAAATTATTATTCTAAGAGACTGCCTTTGCTTGCTTGTCACATATCTGGACTTGTCCAGGAAATCATGAGAGAAAAATCATTAAATCTGAGCAGTCAGAAAACTTTAAACAGAGACCTCTAAAGAGGAAAGGTGCCTGATGTGACATGTACGGAGCATCCATTCTGTGCCCAGCATTTCACTAGCATGGCTCACTTACTCCTGACATAGGCAGGAGTTTGGCCTCACCACACCTATGGGGAAACCAAGGCACAGAGAGACAGAACCAGCATCCGAGCCCAGGTCGGCCTCACACACCATGGGCTTTTCCTTTTTGATATGTAAGATTTGTTTCTACAATATGTTGACGGAACAGACAAGAATAACCTTGCAGTTTCCTTTATCCTGAGGCCACGTGTAAGATCTGATCCCTGAAGTAGTGTGATTGTGAGGACAGAGCATGAGCGGATGGTGGATGGTGGTCGATTGTGCTCCTGTCCCGAGGTCTCACGTCTGGAAGTTCACTTTGAAATCGCCCCTTCCAGCCCCTCCCTCGCCCTTCCCCAGCCTCTGCGTGACGGCTGGAGGGAGACAGGGACCCGGAAGGCCTCTGATGCAGCGCCTGGCCCTGCAGGAAAGGGGACGTGCCATCACTTCCTGTTCCTTCCCGTCACTTCTTGGTCGTGGCCTTGGTACGTTGCTTAGCCCTTCTGGGACCTCATGCGGGGCAGGATGGTGCTTCCCGGGTCACTGTGTTGTCCCATGGGTTTAACGAGATCGTGTGTGTGGTGACCTGACATGTAAGGACGTAAAGTGACAAAATAAAAGGTCCTGGGCTTTGATTTGGGCTACAGACTGTGACTGTACAAGCCGACCCTTGCACCCCCCCGCCCTTCCACACCCCCTTATATACGCATATAGTCACGCACACACGACACACAAATACACACACACACACATACACACGTACACACTCCCACCCCTCTGCCACGATTTCCCTGTGAGACCTCAGACCAGCACCGTCTAATCGAAATATAATACAAGCCACACGCATAATTTAAACTTTTCTAACACTCATATTAAAAAAAAAGAAGAAACAAGTGAAGTTAATTTGAATAATATATTTTTTTACCGCACTAAATGAAAAATATATGCACTGAGATCCCCAACCCCCCCCCCACACACACACATGCCTTTCACACTCATGGTATACCTCAGTTCACACTCCCCACATTTCAAGTGCTCACCTGAGCCGCCAGCTGCCGTGTCAGGCAGCTCGGCCTCAGACAGTCCCTTCCTCCTCTGGGCTTTGGTTCCTTCAGTGGCCTGTGCTGGGGGAGCCACGTGATCTCTGACCTGACCAGCTCGACCCTCGGGCCGCAGCTGCCCTGAACACTGCCCGCTCCTGACTGATTAGCGGGGAGCCCGCTGTGGCTGCTGCTGGGGTTTGATGGAGCAGAGCGGCACTAGGCTATAAAAATGTCATTAGGCAGCCCTCCAGCCTGGGGTTAACCACGGAAGTATTAAAGGAGCGCTTTGGGGAGATAATCGGCTGATAATTGCCAGAGAAATGAAGAGATTGCCTGGAAAGCTGACAGCAGCATGGAGCAGTCATTCTGGGCTGCCGCCCCCTCAAAAGGGAGTCATGAGACACAGGAATTATTCCTGTAACTGGTTTTAAAAAGAATAAGACACTTCACTGATGGCCAATAAATATGAAAAAAAGATAAGTCTCCGAAATAGCCAAGAAAATGCAAATCATGCCACACGTGTGCCCTCTTTCACGCATCAGATTGGCAAATAACTTTTAGAATAATAATACCCAATGTGGGCGAGGATGGGGTGAAATGAGCAGTCTCAGAGTCTGCCAGTGGGGATATTAAATGGATATAGCCTTTCTGAAAAGTGATTTGAAAGTATGTATTAAGCAGTTTCAAGCTCCCCAGGGATCAATTCTTAGAAAATAATCAAAGAGATTACCAGCCAGCTTGTGCTGTGAAGTACACATCCCACAACTTAACGGCTCACACGTGTTCAGTTCACGATCTTGCGAGTCGGCTGGGCCGTTCTGGTTTCGGTGGCTTAGCTGGTCTTTCTCATATACAGCCATCAGCTGGAGGGTCAGCTGGTGACTGGTTGGCCTCGGATGGTGGAACAGCCAAGAGTAAGTGCCTCACGGACCGCCAGCTTTAGGGGGCTTTTCTCCCCAGGGCCTGACCACTGCATCCCAGAATCCATCACCAGGTGTTCACCGAGGCCCGTAGCCTGGGGCTTACTCCCCTTCAAAGCGCCCACGGCAAGGACAGTAAGGCAGGCCCACCACCCTTGGGAGACACGGGACACCCCGACGACCGGTGGGCTGGGCATGTCCTTGTGGTGTCCGCCACGATCGCCGTGGCTAAGTCGTTTCCCGTCGCGGTTTCCGGTTCCCTGCCGACCACGTCCAGAACAGTGCGGAGGAAGCACATTCAGGAGCACGAACACAGGCAGGAGGACTGTCCCAGCCCTGTGTGTAGACAGCCCGCCACGGAGGCTTTCGGAGATGCGTCAACGAGGGCACTCGTGGCATTATTTATTTACTCACTCGTTGGATCCCCAGCAGCTACTCCAGCATGGGGCGCACAGTACCTGCCCAAAGGATGTCCGTGGAATGAGCAATTTCCCAATCGATTTTAAGTGTTGATGTTAAAAAAATCGGGGAATTCTGCTGTACGAACACAACCGACAATTGTGGACACAGAAGAGACACTATTTCCTTCTTCGCCCTGCCCCGTCTCAGCCTATCGAAGTCCTCCCAGGCCCATGGACAGTGTCACTTTCTCCAAGAGGCTTTTTGGTTCTTTCAGCCTCGGGAGCCGGCTCCCTTCCTCAGACCTGCCCTGGCGAGTTTATAGATCCCTTCTGGCAGCTCTCCCATTTGGCCTGGACCTAAATCGTATTTTTCTCTTGGCTGCAACCTGACCTAATATTTGTAAATCAATGGATACCGGGGTCCCTAGGGATGAAGGTTCGCAGGACACGTCACGTATTCGCTGGATTGAGTTGGACATCTTAAACTCAGCACTGAGTCTTCCTTCTTCCTTCTTCTGTGGAACTTGAAACCAGGCACTTGCTCTACAGAAAACATGATGACCACCAGCTCCATGCAAAGAGCGGGTGATTGACGAGTTCCCTGTTTTCAGAGCGTGTCTGATGGGGAAGTTAAGTTAAACTGGGCCCTGCTGTAAAACCAGCCAACAAGGCAGGTATTCCTCTCTCACTAGGCATCACGGTGCTTCAAGACGGGCCAACCCGGAAACCTGCCGGTCCTTCCTGCATCCTCACACCTGGCATAGGTGCCTGCCTAGGGTAGATCTTGCAAGCATCTGCAGAAGGCCTCCTGTCTTTCCACCACTGTATTCCTTGGACTTGTTACTTGATAAATAGTAACTGAGAAATAGTTTCTGAAAGATATACTTTAAAAAGGCCATTTTAAAGGTCTAACATGAGCTCAGCCCTGTACCGGATTCTGTGACAGCTTGGTTAGGACCTTGGAGCTGACTCGCTGGTTTAAAGGAGCCTCATACAGAGCTTAGAACTGCTCCACATGGTTCCAGAAGGCAGACTCGGGACGGAAGGGCATGGAGACAAGTTCTTCCAGGGCAGATTTCAGCTCAGACCCAGGATGAACTCTTTAATGATCAAAGCTTTCCACGACGGGAGCTTGCTTTCTTACAGAGCAGCATCTTCCCGCCTGGCCCTGCAGCAGAGCTGGTGGAAAATGACGCCACGAATCCTTTTGGCTTTGGAGAGAAAAGGTCGGTATTGCTAATGTCAGCAAGTGTTCTGGGGTGTCCAGCAGTCCTTGTGCTGAGGGGGAGCTGGGGCCTCCACAGCCCTCTGGGTACCCCAGTCAGCACCATCTCATGCTCAGAGAGCACGTGTAGAATTACTTCCGATCGGCTGTGAGAGCATCACACTTTATAAACTCCGGGGTAGCCTCAAACTTCAAATGCTAAGCCGCGGGTCAAGATAATGGGAAAGTGGAGTAAAATAAGCAAGGACCCTTGCCTTTAAAGAGCTCACTGCCTAAGACAGGTGCACTTGGGGACGGAGACATTTTGAGGGCCAGGGGTACTAAACAGTAACACTCTGCTGTCCTCTCTTGCTTTTCGAGAAATAGGAAAGAGGAGACAGGCAAAAGATCAAACGGTCAGCTCAATTACCAACACAGCTGACTGAAGAAGGTCACCTGAGGCCAAACGTGATCTACTGACCACCAGTCTGCAGTGTGCAGGCTCCCTCCTTCAGGGGGCATGGGCACCCCTCCATGCCTGGCTCACGGTGGGGGTGGGAGGGTGGGAGCAATGTGACAACTGTGGAGTTGGAAAGATATGCACAGTAACAGTTACACAGTATTCCTGTCATTTGATACAATCCATATACATCCCCTCGCTGTGGAATTGGGAAGCGATGAGTTTTGAATACATATTACGTTGCTGTTAAAACATCTTACTGAATTGTACATTCATGTAATTTAATTTTTAATCCTAGCTGCTGCAACAACCAGTTAGCAAAATTCTCGAAAATTCGACCACTGGCTCCCACAGGCCGCGGGGCTGCTGGTGACTCTTCTTCGCTGGAGCTCGGAGCTGCATCGGAAAGAGCAGAAGTGGATTCGCTGTGAGCCGATCAGAGCTGACACGCTCTGCTCCTGGCCAGCTGCTAATTGAAGCAGAGCAGAGTGTGAACACCGGAGGCAGCGGTTGCTGCAGCTGTCTTCGGGGCTTTCTGTCCCCCGTGTCCTTCCTTCCGTGATTCCTGAGGCCACTAGGGTCTGGCCTCACGGGACATCACATTCCCCTTTGTTGTCTGCTGCCCTGGGGACAGGTCTTCTGAATACACGGCCACTTGGGCGGATGATAAAGGAGCTTGAGAGGCCACTTCCCTGCTCCCCGATCCCCACCGTTTACCTGATCTTCAGTCCCCTGGGAGGGATTTCCTCCTTCTGCTTAAAGCTTTGTTCTGGGTTAAACTTCAAATGCCAGGAAGAAGGGGACACTGGTGCTCTTTGTCCTTTTTCCTTGGATGGCCACGGTCCTCTGGACTCTGCTCTGAACGCTTCTGCTCTCTCCTTCCACACACTCTCCCTGTGACTTCATAGGTCACCCTCAGAGTGCCGATGCCAGCCAAATATGCACCTCCTGGACTCCCCCATGTCCCCTGCCTCCATGAGACAGTACTGCTAGAATGCCCCACAGGCCACTCAGGCACGTCCCAAACCGAGCTCACTGCCTTCCTCCTCGTCCTCTGAGACGCCATCTGCCCCAAGAGTGAGCCAGAGGCCACACTCTCCTTTTCGTCCCCCATCTTTCCCCATCCTTAACCTTGGCCCCCTCCCCCACCCACGTTGTTGCCTCCTTTCTCTCCCTGACCCCCACCCCACCCCCGGCCATGTCACTCACCCCCATGGCTGACACAGCTCTCTCACAGACCTGTCAAGTCCGCCACGGGTCCCCAGGACCACCACGATTCCTGGACCAGGAGGATACCCTTCTGCTTCACCTACCCCCCATCATCCCTGCTCCTCATTCGACTCTCCCTTCTCACACCTGCACCTTCATCCCTCCTGTCCCTGTCCCCACACACCCGCGTGGGTTCATTCTGCCTCCAGGAAGCTCTTTTTCCTCAGCTCTCCCCCTTTGCCTCCAGTCTCCTGGCTAACTCCTACTCATCCTTTACAGCTTTGATGTAGTGTCACCTCCTCCAGGCAGCCTTCTATGATCCCTCAATCTGACATGTGGACTTTGCAGACTTATAAAACGCGGTATCAACCTCTGTCTCCCTGCGACTTGGGTTTGTGGACGGAGTGAATAATACCTTCCCTTTCAGAAGAGGAGTTTGAGGATCAGAGAGGCTGAGGCGCTTCCACAAAAGGCACAGCCGATAAGTTCCAATTCCAGGACTAGTACTCACTCCGGAGTGTCATGACATCCCCAGTCTACCTTCCATTTACCAGGCGGATCAGGCTTGGCATCAAAGTAGGCAGCAAACTAGATATAAGGGTGAAATTTTAAATTGGGCCGGGCTGGACTTAGTAACAGAAAGTGATTGGAAGGCCACGGGGTTTGCTAAGAGGTCGTTGAGAGAGGGGTGAGGAGAATCCAGTGAGTGTGGCTTTGTACCCCCTGGCGTCAAAGGGTTCAACAAACCAGCTCCATTTAATCTTATTCAGCATCCTGTCCCTTCCCCACTCAGCCTGCAGGGGGCGCCCCATCAATGTGTGTTTAATAGCTGGGGGACTGGATCAGCTGCCTGAGTGGGCTCATCAGACTTGGGGTTCAGTGTTCGGGATGATATTCCAGATCTCTAATTGGTTTCTCAGGGGTGACTTACTCCTTCTGTTAGCAGACTAGAGTAGCTGAGGGTGTCGAGCTGCCAGCATTGAGGTTGCCCTGGGAGACCAGCCAACTCTTCTCGCACCCACAGGTTTTCAATGCCTGCGGCCAGCGTCCCCGCAGTGGGTTCCAGGCGGAATGGTAGCCAGACTGGCCTCCGATCCCAATGACATTAGCCGTGGGCATCGGTGAAGCCGGACTCCGCACCCCAACTGGAGAGGGACTGACCCCTGCTGAAGTCAGTCAGGGAGGCAGATTCAGTCCCTCTCAGTTGAGCTCTGTCACCAGACTCGTGACGACATTGCTTGGGCAAGGGGTCCCGGCCTCTGCAAGCGGCGGGCTGCACCCCACCGTCATTTCCACCCAGTTCCAGTCTGAGTGTCACTCACAAAAGCAGGGTCCGTCAAACACTCACAGGTGGGAGCTCAGCAGACGAACTTCAGGTCTGAGACAAAGGCCTGGCCCCTCTGCCTTTGGTTTGTGCCTTTTTATGCCCGTGGTCCCTGTATCTTCATTAAGACTTGCTACCTGCTGACTGCCACCCACCCTGCAGCCCACCGCCCCAACTCCCAGCCCTCTCCTCATTCTATTGTCTTTGCTGCCTCACTGTCTGACTTCAGCTCAGCAAAAGAGGGACGCATTTTGTTTTGTTTACTCTAATATCCGAAATGCATTGGCTGGAGTCTGGCACATAGCAGGCCCTGGAAATTCAGGGGCCATTATTCCCACAAGTGGGTGGGAAGCGGAGTCCGGCCTTATTTCGCACTTACTGGTCGGTGAGCCCAGGATGTCAGCTCTATCTGTTTCTGGTGCGTGGGTGTTCGTGGTCGATTGACTGAACAGTTTACGTAAAAGAGACACTCATCCTTGCAGCTCCTAGGATCTACCTGTCCGATTATGTTAGGAGACGGGGTGTGAGATGTGCTGGGAAGAAGTCTGAGAAGGAAGCCAGTTAAAAACTGGGGTTAAGCCCGAGAGGTGGGTGTCTAAGTACCTGGTGAGGAGCAGGGCCGTGAGGCCCAGCCTGAAGGAGGCTAATGCCAGCAGGTGTGGGAAGTCCTGGCACTATGGCAAACAGACCCCTGGGATGGGAGAGGGGATTGGGGTGTGGGAACACAAAAGGAGCCAGGAGACGTGGAGGGGGTTCTTGCAAATCTGAAGTGACCTCTGTGGTTCTGTCTGACGCTCAGAATGTTCTGTGATTCTACCTCCTCTTGCTAAAAAGAATTCAAGTTACTTACTACTAGCATGCCAACGTTACATCAACCAGTCTGCTGACCACAGCGCTCTCTGCTAACCCCGGACATCTCCGTAGCTGGATGTTTTGTGTATTCGTGTATTTGTGTACGTGTGTTTATACGTGAGGCTTAAGTTAACTGTCATTCACCAGGTCCTGCTTTGTGCCTGGCATGGTGACAGGTGCTGGGGGTGAGACCCAGTGTCGGGCTAGTAAACACTTCTCCCATCTCAGCTTTGGGAAGCGAACTGACTGCGGCTCAAATTCTGCCCCTGCCACGTCCACCTGAGCCTCAGCTGCCTCGCCCGTGAAACAGTGGTAATAGTCCCTAACCTCAGCCCTGTGGCGAGGACGGAGTCCGACCTTTCTTACAAAGAGCCTGTCATGGCGCCTGGCATAGTTTTCCCTCCTCACACCTTTGTGTACCCCCCAAATTCATATGTTAAAACTTAATCCCCGGCGATGGTTTTTGGAGGTGGGGAAAGGTGACTAGGTCATGACGGTGGAACCTGTATGAATGGGATTAGCACCCTTATACAAGGAACCCCACAGGGACCTCTGGCCCCTTCCGCCACGTGAGGACACAGCGAGGGGACAGCTGCTGTGAACCAGGAGGGGGCCCTGGCCAGGCGCCGACTCTGCGGGCGCCCTGATCCTGGCTCCCAGCCTCCAGAACCGTGGGAAGGAGACTCCTGCTTTTTATGAGCGCCCAGCTGTGGTGTTCGTTACAGCAGCCTGAGCAGACTGAGACGCGGCTGGAGACCCTGCCCCGCCCTGGCCTATGGATGTGCCCTTGGCATTCATAGGTCTCCAAGGTCACTTCTAAGACCCAAGCTTCTGGCGGCCAGGGTAACTCACGTCTGCTTTGAGAAGGGTTGTCCAAGGTCCAGGCTTGCTCCTGCATTTCCCGTTCCTGCCATCCTCTAGCCAGCCTGCTGGCTTGAGTGTCACCCGAGTGTCACCCAGCCTGGCCCAGGACCAGCCCTCTGGTGTTCCATTCAGCCCCTACGCCTTTCAGGAGAGAGCTAAAACTCAGGGTGCCCCTCGGCTGCCCCTCTGGTTACTTTCTGAAGGTGGGCACCAGGGGAACAGTCACCAGACCCCCCTCTGCCCTTCTGACACCCTCACAGATCTAATGCTACTCCTTCTGGCTTTGGATCCCAGAACAAAAATCAAAAAATAAAATAAAATAAAATCAGCTTCTGATTCCATTGCCTTCCAGCCTCCCACACCTCCTTCTTTCTCTCTCCCACAATCCTCCAGGTCCCCCAAGGGCAGCTACTTCTTTCACTTTTACTTCTCAGACCCTCAGGCTCCCTAACTCCATTCTCAGTGGTGGCCTGGGGATCTCAGAGCTCCTCCAGGCTCTGCCCTTGGCATGCTAAGGAAAGAGAAGGAATCTTAGCACATGCGCTCTCTCCTCAGAGCTTTCGTTTGAAACCAGGTCTTGCAAAGCTTCTCCTGCCTTTGAGCAAAAAGCCGTCTGGCTCCCCTGAGGGGAGTGGCTGCAAGGAAACTAGACTGAGGGAGGGAAGTGAAAATGCACCGGTTTATGATGATTGTGGCCCTCGAACGGGGGTGAGGTCTCCAGAGCTTGACAGTGAACTTCAGACAGAACATTTGCAAGTCTGTGTTCTTTAATCGCTAGAACCACCCGGGAAGGAAAGATACAAATGGGTCCAGGTCTGAAACTCTCAGGAGCTCATGCATCAACTCTGGTTTTGAAATTCAGAGTTTGGAAGAGGCCATTGCCAAGGGCTTTAAACTCTGAGCTTCTCTGGCCCAAGGTCCTCATTCCATGTGCTTCACATTGTTGATCGAAGCTGCCAAATGCAATAAAAAACTAAGCCATTTTCAAATGGGGGCAGGTCCTTAAGGAATTAGGCTCCTGCATCCATTTACCCAGGAGGAAGAGTGGTGAACCCTGGGGAGGGCTCATTCACAGGAGCTACCTGTGGCAGGTGGATAGAAGTGCAGAGCTCAGCTGCAGGGAACCAACAGGGAGCAAGAAAATGCAGAGCAAGGTGACAAGGTATGAAGAGCCGAGGGAGGTCATCCCAGAAAAATCGAGCCCAGCAAGACGGAACCATCTACTTTCGTCCATTTCCACCATCGGCAAGCAGAGACCACAGTGGCTCCCCCTGAGCTGCCATGGCGGCCTCCCGCAGGCCTTCCTGCCCCCACTCTGGGGCCCTCTAACCAGTTCTTGACTCAACAGCCTGTGAGTCCACCCCCCGGATCTTCCCATTGACTCAGATGAAGACCATGGCCTGGGAGGACTTGGATGGTATATGGTCTGGGCTGCTCGTTCTCAAACCCGACTGCATATAATAATCCTGCTGGCCAGATCCCAACAGACTCTCATTCAGTTCATCTGGGGTGAGGGCAGAGCATCATCTTCTTAAAAATCTCCCCAGGTAATTCTAACATGCAGTATGGATCGAGACCCCTGATTTGGCCCTGCCATCTTCTCCAACTTCACCCCATGCAAACCCCCACCTCGTTTGCTTTGTGGCCCAGCACATTGCCCAGTTTCTCCCAGTGCCCCTCACACATCAATCTGCCTTCCCCCTTGGACCGCTTGCACTTGCTTATCTCCAACGCCCCCAAATCCTGCTCATTCATCAGCGCTCAGCTCAGTCGCCCCTCCCTGGGGGAGGCCCTCCTGGCCTGCCAACCTGGATCCTGTTATCCCCTTTCGTGCTGTGTCACGCAAGGTTCAGTGAGGAAAACAGACACCACTCCAGGTGTTTCAAACAGAAGGAATTTAACGACGGCTATTGGAGACACAGGTGTTGGAAAAACTGAGCTGTGAACAGGTGATGGTGTAGCAATAGCGAGGAGCTGCCACCACCCAAGGGGCTACAGCCATAACGGATGTTTCTGAAAAGCCAGAAGCCGGTGGGGGGCGGGGGGGCGGGGGCAGTTGGCAGGAGCTAGAATGTGGTGAGGGCTGCCAACTGGGGCAGAAACCACAGGGGGAGGGGCTCTCTGACAAGAGCTAGCACCAGAGATGCAGCCGTTGCAGGAGATGCCACCCAGAGCCGAGAGAGGGAATGCAAACACCCCAGTCCCTTCCTTCCACCCAGTCTCCCACCAGTGCCTCCTCTTGGCCTGAACTGCTGAGAACCCAGGTGGCAAAGGTGCCCAGGAAATTTAATGCTCTGTGATACCAAGCCAAGCAGAAGTTCTAGCTATTGACTGCTGCACAAAACCATCCCCAAACTTAGTGACTTCAAACAATTTATTATTACCACCCATGTGGGTTGATCGGACTCAGCCGGGCAGTTCCCACTTGCAGAGAGCTGGGCTGAGGCTCTCTGAATGCTCAACTAGGCTAGATGTCTGAGATGGTGCAGTCACAGGGCTGCCCATTGGTGCTGTCACAGGGCTGCCCATTGGTGCTGGCTGTCAGCGGGGAGCTGTTGGAGCCTAAATCTGGAGCAGGACGGGAGTTAGCCTACCGGCAAGGTGAGCATTCCAGCCTTCATCCTGGGGACAGTGAGTGACCTACGGGAAGTGCAGTGGTGGAAGATAAACACCTGATGGAGTCTGAAATTAGAGTCAGGGGGACGGGAGGGCACTGGACACAGAGCATCCCAGAGGCAGGAGGCTAGGACGGTGGCGTGCTGAGGACGGGCGGTGCGGCCAGGGGAGATACGCCAGGCAGTTGTGGCCTCCAAGTGCTTGTGTACAACACTGTGTACAAATGTGAGCCCCACGATCATGGGGCTAAAGCAGCGCAAATGGCAACCCGAGGCCGGAATGCAGCTCACTGCCTGCACCTCCACAGTCCACAAGCTAAGAACGGGTTCACATGTTTGAATGCTGAAAAAAATTTTCAAAGAATAGTATCTCGTGACAAATGAAAATCTTCTGAACTTCAAATTCCAGTGTCCAAAAACAAAGTTTTACAGGAACACGACCACACCCCCTCATGTGTTCGGTATTGTCTATGGGGACAGGCCATGTGACCCACAAACCTACTGCTCACTCTCTGGCCCTTTGAAGAGAAGGTTTGCCAGCCCCGCTCTGAACTGTTCAGTGGGAGTATTTCTGGAGAAGAAATCCTGGCTGTACTTACTGTGAAATGTTGAAGGCAAATGGAAGAATATGACCCCTTGAAATCCGAGTCGAAGTCTGAGTCGAAGTCCAAGTGTCAGGGAACCTGGGACTCATACTTTCCTGTCTCCAGGGTTTGGATCCTGTACTCAGGAGAGAGATATTAAACCCTGAGCAAAGAGGAAAACACCCTTGCCTTTGCACCTTCCTGGATGAATGTCCCCGTGTGTGTCAGCAGTTCTCCCTGTAGCTAATGAAGGTGCCTTACGGGAGCCACTGGGATGCTATGGGCTGGCCCCATGCTGTCATTGCCAGTGTAAGGCTCAGCCCACCCCGGCCTCACCCTCGCAGCCGGGGCTGCCAAGAGACTTCTCATTCTGCCTCACCCCTGCCCTCCTGCACCCACTCCCAGCCGGTCTCTGTGACTGGCCCCGGGCCTTGGCACTGGTCCACGGAGAAGTCTGCAGAAGGTCAGCTCTCTGGGGAAGCCAAGTGGGCTCGCTGCCCATCTGTAGCAGAGAATGTGGGGAGAAAAATCAAATGTAATCATATCCAAATAATCACTCCTATGTGCACGTTCCTTAGCACTGCACATCTGTTTTTCATTATTTGTCTTTCTACCTCTGGGGGCCCAGTGGATCCGAGGCACACAGTGGGTGCTCAAAAAGGAGCGAAGCACCACCTCCCAAGTCCAGGCTCCTGATGTCTCCCACCTCATGTAACGCTGCAGCAGCCCAGAGAGAAGCACATGTGACCTCTGCCTGTCAGTGAGGCGCGAAGAACTCAAGCGACTTGTTCATGATCGTGACGTTGGTAAGTGGCAGAGCTTGGATTTGAATCTCAGCCCGTGTTCTTCCCACAATGAGCTTGCGGGACAAACCAAGGTGAGAAGCAACAGGAGGCAGGGGATTAGAACAATGGGCTTTGGAATTGGTGGGTCCCGGAGTCAGATTTTGACTCTAAGTACAAGGGGTTAATGAGAGGTAGGCGGAATGTTGACTGTGATCACCATCAAGCCTTTCAAGATAAGCAGCCCACTGCATCTCAGTGGCTCCCGAAAGTGACCTTAATTAACTGGCAGGGAGAACTGCTGACACACACAATGACCCTTCTGTTTACCTTCCTGCCTCGCCCTGTTGACAAGTGAATGTCATAACGGAACCTCGGCAGCCTCCTTGGACCATGAGGAGCAAGGTTATACCCAAAGACTGGGGATCAAAGAGCTTTAGGTGCCTGACACACGATTCCTGGACTTTTTTACAGGAGGGAAAAATAAACATTTATCTCGTTTAAGCCATTCATTTTATTTCTTTTTAAAGCAGATGAATATAATCTTGTCGTACTTAATCTCCATGAACCCCAGTCTTCCAATCCACAGCCATCATGCGATTGCACTTTTTGAGCACCGACTGTTCACTAAGCACTTTTCTAAGCATTTTAAAACGTGTGCTGACACATTAAGTCCTCAAAACAAACCCCAAGGGAGGTGCACTTGTCATAATTTATTTATAAAGAGGATACTGAGGCTCAAAGAGTGCATTAGTTAATTTAGGTTCAGCTGTGAGTAACACAAACCCCAAGTTAACAATGGCAATTGTGTTTCTCTCACATGACAGGCCAGCAGTCACCTGGACACCTGAGGAGGCTCTGCTCCATGAAGTGCAAGTAGCGCACCTCACTGCTGTCTCTGGAGGGGTGGCCCTCGCCTTCAGGGTCCACACTGGCAGCATGGTGCTGGAACCGTGAAAGAAAAGATTCAATAAATAAGAGAGAAGGACTGTGTCTGAAGGAAGCTCCCCAGAAACTAACACATGGCATTTTGGTTTAATCCCATTGGCCAGATGCAGACACATGTCCATACATAGCTGGAAGAGAGCTGGGAATGTAGTCTTTATTCTGGACTGCGTGTACCCAGTTAAAAACTCACCTGCTATGTAAAGGGGGGATGGATATTGGGGGACACTATTAGTCAGAGTTCTCCAGAGAAATAGAATCAAGGATGGATGGATGGATAGATGGAGAGAGAGAGAGAGATGATAGAAAGAGGATAGGTAAGTAGGTAGGTAGGTAGGTAGATAAATAAGTAGGTAAGCAGATGATAGGTAGATAGATATATAGATACATAGATACATAGATACATAGATACATAGATACATAGATAGTAAATAGATTTGTTACAGGAACTGGCTCACATGGTTGTGGAGGCTGAGAAGTCTCACAGTCTGATCTGCCATCTACGAGCGAGAGATCCAGAAAAGCCCCAGAAAAGCCGGTGATGGAATTCATTCTGAGTCTAAAAGCCTAAGGGAGTAAGACCCAGTCTGAGTTTAAAAGCCCGAGACAAGGAACTCTGATGTCAGGGGCGGGGGAGGGGCATCCCAATCCCAGTCAGATAGAGAGCATGATTTCGCCTTCCTCCGCCTTTTTGTTCGACTCAGGCCCTTGAAGGACAGCATGACGCCCACCCACAATGGGAAGGGCCGTCTGCTTTACTCAGTCTGCCCCTTCCACCCTCACAGACGCACCCAGAATTAAAGTTTTAGCGGCCCTCAGAGCATCCCTCAGCCTCGTCAAGCTGCACATGAAATGCACCAGCACAGGAACTTAACCACAAAGTGGTTAAATCACTGACCTAAGGCACAGAGATAAAAAGTGCCAGAGCTTGGGTTGGATGTCCCAGCAGTGGGACTCAAGAGCCTGCCCTCTTACTCACCCCTCTACCCCAGGCTTGGCCAAAGCCAGCCCACCATGTGTTTTTGTAAACACAGTTGAATTGATACACAGCAAAGGCCCATTCGTTTACATGTTGTTTGTGGCAGGGTTGAGGTGTCGCAATAGAGAGAGGTGGTCAAAGCTGAAAATATTTACTTTTTTTCAGAAAAGGTCACAGCCCCTGCACTTTCAAAGGAGAAGCAGAAAGCCCAGTGCCAAGGTCAGCCTGACGGAGAGATGAGTAAATTATCTCCAGTCTCCAGGAAGTGCTCTGGCCTCTGCCCAGGCCAGCAGGGGTGAGGACAGGGACCACTGGCTCTCAGACCTGGAAGACGACACGTCTGCCGAATGGAGTCTATTTCACAGGGCTGGGGACAGACTGAAATTGCAGCTATTTTTCACTGCCTTGAATCTGTGTAGGTGAGCAAAAGTTAAAAAGAGAATCTGTTGACAAAATGATTCTAAAGTTCACTAGGAAAAGAAGGCTGGGAAGAATATCCAAGAAAAGTTTGAAAAAGAAAAAAAATGGAAAAACCATGAAAGATGAGAGATACTCTGCCTTTGGTATCTCACTTCACCTTCACAGAAGCTGCCTAAGGGAGAGACTGTTATTAATCCCAATATGGAGCTGAGAAAGCCGGCCTCAGAGATGACAAGGGATCTTCAAGGATAAATAACCCTCAACTAAAATGATTACGCATGCACATGCGTGTGCACACACACACACACGCACACACACACACAGGCTGTTCGATGCACAAGAAGACCTGCATACATTCAGCAAGAAGCTTCGTTATCCCAAACCTGGAGTCAAGCCATGAACCCCAAATCCTAAGCCTCCTCTCCTTCCCGTCGGGTATTACTGGGGTTGGAGCACCTCAGCGTGTTGGGCCAGTTATTGGATCTAAACGACAGGATTGATCAAAGACCTCAGCAACATCTATGCTGATTGAAATCCATGCTGCACACCAGCGGCCGTTAGAAACCCGGGGATCGGGCCGGCCGATCTGAGAGCCCCCCGCGAGCCTCTGCTCTCCAGTCCACGCGCTCGGTGGGGCTCACGTCGAGCTGAGAAAGATGCCGAGGTTTGTTCTCTTCACTTGCTCTCCCCCACCTCCGCACCACACTCACAAAGGGAAATCACGCATCGCTTGCACATTTTTACACCACCGGAGGTCTGTCTTATCCGGTGAAGGAAGCCCTAGGTGACAGAGGTCTGGAAGCCCCATGGCCGGCCCAGGAAATGCCACTTTCCAGGCTTTGGGCTTCCGCTTTTCTCTCACCCCAGCATCTTCAATTCCACCTAAATATCTCTCAAAGTCTTCACCCTTCTCCACCACCATTGCCACCACGAAAGGTCATGAAAGCCACTCAGATAGTTCGAATGCACAGCAGAGGAGTCTAAGTGACATCCAGGGTATTCCGTTTACTTGGAATCTCCTGGGTGCACAGCGTCATGCTAAGTGTATTATATACACACTCTCTTTAAATTCTTGACACAACCCTTTAGGTAGACAGTATTATCTCCACATTACATTTGAGGAAACCGAGCCTCAGACGTGTCAAATACTTTCAGTCATTAAAAGAATAAGTTCAAGGCGGGGTCTAATGTACAGCACAGTGACTAAAGTTAGTAATACTGTCTTGTACACTTGAAATTTGCTAAGAGAGTAAATCTTAAGCACCCTCACCACACATTAGAAAAAGTAACTAGGGGATAGAGGTGTTAATTAAGTGTGGTAATTTCACAGTGTACATGTATATCGAATTATCAGACCATATGCTTTAAATATGTACAATTTTATTTGTCATTTGCACCCTAAAATATCTGGGGAAAATTTTTTTAAAAATTATCTTTCAGGCTGAATGAAGAAACTGAAATACAATTTGGTTCGATTCAGTAAGCGTTTTTTGAGCACCTACTATGTGCCAAATATTCTCCTAGGTGCTTAGAAAACAGCAATGAACAACAAAAATCATTCTCCCGACTCCACTGCTGTATAGAAACATAGGCAGGTCACACGGAAACCTGTGTTCCTGCTGTAACAGCTGGAAAAAAAGTGGGAAAATCACAAAAATTCTATTTTAAGGGCAGTGGGAAACTGTGGAATCAGCAAAGGACAAGATGAGCTTAAGTACCAGAGAGGGAGGAGCCGTTCAGAGAGTTGAAGAAACAGAGATGCTCCAGGTTCTTAAAGTCTGTGAGAGCCGAGCTCGGAGACCAGGTATAAACCAGAGGTAGACTGAGCCTGACTCACCTGCACAGCAGCCATAGCCCTGCTCAGTATCTGAGGGACGAGGACTCTCTGGTAGAAAATAATACCACCCATAGCCTCTATGGACCTTTTCTATAGAATGGCTAGCATGTAACACAAAACGAAAATCACGAGCTATTGAAAAGAGGAAGAAATCATCACTCACAACCAAAAGAAAAAAAAAAAAAGACCATAGAAGCATACCCAGAGATGATATAGATTTGTTAGGAGTTAGCCAACATGAATTTTAAAATAGTTATAATGAGTGTGTTAAAAATAGAGGAAATGATGCACAACAGATGAAATGGAGAATTTTAATCAAGTATTTGGAATCTAGGAAAAAGATGAAAGAGCATTTGAAACTGAAACATACATTGTCTAAAATCGAGAGCTCGTTGGATGAGTTTAAAGCAGTCTGGACACAACAGGGCACAAAATCAATGAATTTGAAAATAGATGAACAGGAAATACATACGTACATTTTTCGAGTGGTAATGCAAGCTTCAAAGAAAAATAAATTAGGGTAAGGGGATAGAGTGATGCGGAGGTGGCTCTTCTACATGGTGTGTTTGGCGAGAGCCTCACCAAGAATTCTGACTACATACAGAGGCAGAGGGACTTTAGGTCCTGGGTGGACTGCTGACCATGTACCTATCCCTTCTCAGGTGACTGGTTTCCTTGGCTCCTGCTGACTTTGTCTTTAGGCTATGATCATTCAACAAACACCATCCAGCCCTTTACATGCCTGGCACTATACTGGGTATGGGGGACACAGCCAATCAGACTGGCCCCTGCCCTTGGATGCTGACTCGCTCCTAGGGAATGGCCGTAGGCTCTACAGAGTCAGAACTGCACTCCCAATTTGCCAGCCTTCTATCCATTGCCCTTCCTGGGACCGTGAAAATATGTTAGGGCACTCTGGGGAAAGCTCATGGAGGATCCAGGTCAGACCTGAGAAAAACGAGGTGTTCTGTTACGTGACCCTGACTTCTTGGCGGGCCACAGCCTTGGGACAACATGGGCCAGAGTGGCGTGTGGCTGGAAGGCCCCGTCCAGTCGTCTTGCTGCCA
>CM053509.1:4841077-4863472 GCA_028627145.1 Eidolon dupreanum
CACACACACACACACACACACACACATCTACATACAGACCTATACACACATGCATATGTACATACATATATAAGCTCATTTTAGGTACTCCTAAAGAGACATGTTATAATACATATGTGTAACTAAATTAATAGGGTGGTGGTTAGGATTGTGGTGGCCCTTGGAGCTGCTCGTCTGGGCTTATATTCCAATTCTTTCCCTTCTTTTTTTTTTTTTTTCTTTTAGCTGTGTGTCCCTGGGCAACTCACTCAATTTCCCTGTGGCTCAATACTCTCATTGGTAAAACTTAATGTTAAAACACATTTAAGACAGTTGTACTGTGTAGTTAATACAAATGAGTTCTGTCTACATCCATAGAAGGTTTTCTATCTAAATCACAAAAACTTTTCAAAACATCTCCGCACTGGGACACATGGGAGAAGGTGGCTCACCTCACATTTGAAAACGGCGCTGCTATTCGGGCTGGCATTGTACGAGCTTATGCAGCTCCCTCGTTCTCAGCTCCCAGGTGAATTCGGAGCTGCATTAAAGCATGGTCTCTAGCCACCGACTGCTGGCCTCGGCGAACGTCAATGCTTGAGTGAAGGCTTCCAGTGCCAACGATTAGGTGAATAGGTAAAAACCCAGAAGAGGAGCGACTCACTGTGTCTCTACCACGCGATACCCCCGCAGTGCCCTTTAGCGTGTGGGTAACGGATGAGGAGACCGCGTGGCACAGGGGTCAGAGGTCCAGCTCAGGGGTCAGAGGTCTAGCTCAGCGCCGGAGGGAGGCTGGACCCCAGATGGGAATTCCAGCTCGGAGATTCGCTCCAGGTGGGTGAGAAAGGGGTCTTTGAGCTGTTTCTGGAGAGTGTACCCCCACGTGTGGGCTTCTGGGGGCAGGGCTGACAGGGGTGGGATCGGAGGGAAGGCTCTGCCGTGAGCTAGCTCAGGTGCGCAGGCTCTATTCTGTCGGCCGGCGTCTGCTGTGTGTGACTCCCCATGCTCATCCTGAGACCTCGGGAAAACCTTTGCCTGCATGTTCCAGCCTTGACCCACCACACTGGGGGCATCACGGGAGGGGCCACGGGCCCCTGGGTCATGACGACAGATACCCCAATAATAGGAAATTCTTTCCACATTTTGTCACCCAACCTCCCAGGAACCGGGCTACACTTTTTTTTTTTTCTCTCTCTCAAAATGTATCCCTATGAAAATTGTTAATTTAGATCCCAGGATCGCAATCCTTGCTGTTGATAAATGAGAATTAACACAAGGTTCAACTGTGTTCTTTCAAGCCTAACCTACCGGTTCAGTAAAGACTTCCCATTGGCTGAAACAGAAATAATATTTTTTTAAAAACAGAACTCAGTGGCAGTAAGTCAAACTGTAATCTCAGGAAAGTAATTTCCAGGGACTTCTGAGGCGTCCTGTCTCCAAGAGCAGCTGACTCCACTGAGATCATCACAATTATTAAATTTTGTCATTTACCCTCAAAGATGATACTACTCCGAGGGTAACCAACTCCCATAAGCCTTAAAACTGTGTGGTGAGTAACAAGACAATACAGGCGGGGTGAAATCCGGGCTGCTGATGCGGACTCACATCTGAGCCTCATAACGAGCCTGACAGAGGTGACATTTGCTACTTTTTTTCAGTCGAGTAGGAAAGGAGGTTATTAACTTGTCTGAGGCCAGTCACAGTTCCGGGAAGAGTCGGGGTGGCAATGCAGGAAGTCTGACCCAAGTCCAAGCTCTCGGCTACTGCTCCATGCTGTTGATGGCGAACCGTTAGAACCTAACGCTTCCTGCGACCAGCCCTAAAGGAATGAAGAAAGGGAATTCACTCATTTTTACTTTTTTGGGGGAGGGGGGCACTCCGTACGATAGCCATAGGGGGTCCCTGAGTGAAGCCACGGAGAAGGCCATTGCAACCTGGTGTGATGGACGGAGAGAGGGCCGAGGGAGGGCAGGGGAGCGAGGTGGCCAGTGAGGTGTTTGCGGCGGCCACTCTGGCCAAGGCTGGACTGAGGTCTTCGAAGCCAAGAGCCCGTTCTCTGGTACCTACCACCTTAGAGTCCAGTCAGACCTGCTCCCAGGTCTGACGACCTCCCATGTGCCACTCTCAGGAAACGAGAGGGGACACGGCTTCCTACAAGTCCTCCTCAGTCACCGCGTGTCTCTGAACCTGGGCTTCACACCAGCTCCTCCCACCATCCCTCCACTTGCCTTCAAACGAACGACCAGAGTTCTTAGGCATCACTTACAGCTATTTTTTTAGATTTACTTAACAATTCTTAAGCGAAATGTGAAATCTTTTTTTTTTTTTAATCTGTCAAATCGGCTTTTTGTGTGACCGCCCACCCCAATTTTTTTTTTTTTTTTTCTGCCAGTGACTCTTAGAAACAAACTTGGAAGCTCACTCACCTCTGGTTTAAATGTACTTCAACGAGACCTTGCCAACGAAAGGTCATCGCTCTGACCCCTTAGCACAATCTCTCCTGTCACAAATAAGGAAACCGACCTCTCAGGTTACAATTTATCTCTAAATATCTAAAGAAGCTATTTAACACATTTACAAGAATTCTTCCAAGCTAGCTGTTGTGGCTTTAATAATTATAGGAAAGCTTGATGTCCCAGAGTCTATACAAGTAAATTCGAAAGGGCCAGTAAACTTGAGACTTCGCGAAAGTTACTTCTGTCCCAAAATATCTCCACAGCTCATAGCTTACATGAAGTGTAATGACATTTATGTAACTACCACTTACGTGGAAAAAAAAAAAAAAAAAAAAACTACCTGGTATCATACAAATGTTTAATCTCCCAAAACAACTTTGGCTATTTCTGAAAGATCTAATAACACTGCACTTTGAAGCTGAGACAAAGATCCAATAAATCGCAGTGTCCCGTACTGGGAAGCTGTGGAGCGGACCCTGTGTTTTTAAGCAGATGGCGTGCGACGCTGCTGTTTGTACAAGGACCTTTGCTGTCACTGCCCTCATCGGCGCAGTGAATTCTAATTATGCAGATCGTTCAAATTACTCAGAATGACGGCAGATAGCATCTTCAATTTTCCACTTGGCAAAAACTTGCTAAGCATATGAAAAAAAAAAGTATTAATTAACTTTGGGAAGGAACATTTCTACTTCTTACAGAGCCCAGTGATCCCTTAAACTTTTAAGCTCTCTGGTGACTGATAGGATCTATGTGTCATCAGCCTCTGAGTCAAATGATTCGCTTGGCAGCTCTGCCCTCATCCTGATATTCTAGGGAGGATTCTTATGCTGATTTCTCCCTGCTACTAGGTTTTTCGTCATTTCACTTTTGAGATGAACCCTAAGGGTATATAGGCCGCTCTAAGGAAAAGCCAAAGGAAGCAAATGACGGAGAGGTACCGGCCGTGCAGGCGAGAGACAATGCCCCACGTGTGAGTGCCCTGTGGCCTGGTATTCATGCATGGACAGTAGCAGGTGATTTGTCAACGGTTTTCTTTGTAAAGGACAAGGTCGCAACCCTGGTGTGGCCACCCTATGGCCCCGCACAAGCAAGATCTTGAGCACATCACCTCTGGGTGTCCTCACTTTCACGTGTGAAACGACACAGTTCCATGGATGAGCTCGAACCTCCCCGAGGTCAAGCTCCCAGCTCCCAGCAGACACAGAGGTACTGACGGGGTGTCGTGTACCAGCCATGTAATAAGAAAACCTTTTTGGTGAGAATAATCTGTTTTTCTGTTCCCTGAAGCCGTGAACTCTGTCCCCAGAGGAGCTGACCTCTGGGGGAGGGGTGGCGGCAGGAGCGGCAAGCTGGCTAGCTGCACAGGACCTGCACAGGACCTGAGTGTGGATCCTTACCTCACTAGCTCAGTTCTTCAAAGCTTTTCCAAGAGGCACTCGAGCAGACTAAGACACACAAACAGGCCCCTGGACAGCTCTGGGGAAATGAGCTGACCTTTTCTTGTCATTTTTGCCCTTTTCATTAAAAAATCCATCCTCCTTCCTACCTCTGCCACGGTGAAGATGCAATTCTAGATGCCGCTTTTAGGGCTCCAGAGATAGAGGAAGGCGTCCAGGACTCCAGAGACACACGTGCCCCCCGTGAAGCTCACCCCCAGGTCGCCTCAGCGTGGAGAGGCCCTGCGGGCCTCAGACAACAACATGCAGTACGGGAAGAACCTCCGCTGTAACGCCGAACGTTCCCTTTCCTATAAAGGCCTTATTTTTAAAGAAATAAAGGACTCATTAGATGCCATTCTTTGGAGGACTGCCAACGACGTCGCCCTGTTTAACCCCAGCACAGCTTGCCAAGCACAGGTTTTCAGGCCAGCAGGCCTCGCCCACCTCGCTCCTCGCCCACCTTCGCTCCCCACCGGTCTGCACGAGCCTCCAACTGGACCTTCGCCACCACTCAGCACAGCACTCACCTCCCCTCCAGAAGGTAAAGCACAGCTTGAGAGCAATTTTGAAAGAAGAGTGAGAATCACTCCTGATCCCCAAAAGCGAAAGTTCGCAGGAACTAAGAATCCTTACAGACTACAGATCAGACTGATGTCTGTGTCCCCCGAGAGTCCCACGTTGACATCAAAGTGGTGGTGCGAGGAGGCGGGGCCTTTGGGGTGACTGGGTCACGAGGGCGGAGGCTTCATGAAGGGGATGAGAGCCCTAATGAAAGGGACCCCCGAGAGCTTCTAGTAAGGACATGGCAAGGAAGGAGGCGGCTGGCAGCGAACCAGAAGTGGGCCCTCACCAGGCACCTAGTCGCCAGCACCTTGACCCTGGACTTCCAGCCTCCAGGACCGTGAGAAAGAACTCTCTGCTGTTTGTAAGCCCCCCATCCGCGAGAAGAGACGAAGACACAGGCTTACTGCTCTTCAGAATTAACAACTCACGCGTGATATCCCTGGCAGTTTATTTTAAAAAACAACACCCCAGTTATCACATTTTCTTCCTTGTCCATCATTTTTAACAGAACAAGTTACAAAAAATTTTTGGTGGGGGGGGATATATCTGCAGACTGACACGTTGGCAGAGGACTCATGAGTAATCATGATGATTCAAAAGCTCCTAGTTTTACTCCTGAATCAGGCAAAGAGCAAATGACAATGTAAGAACGAATTCTGTTTACAGCAATATCATAATACAACACTGAATCACGACAGTGCAGTGGTTACAACTAAGTTCACGACAGAATATTCTTAGCCCGAACACCAGACATACTGAAGTCACCCGACTGCTTATGAACGGGAGGAATCGTCAAGCGGCTGTCTGGACAGTGAAAACCAGGTCGGTAAGGCTTCTCTGGTGGCGAGTGTCCGACCCCAGCGGCTTCCTCTCCCGACGGCGCGGCCTCTGCTCGCGGGGACCCGGCCGCGCTCACTTTGAGTCCTGGTCTTTCGTTTCGTCTAAGAGGGCGGAGCGGATCCCCAGCTTTTTCAGTTCTTCCACCAGGTCCCCGTTCTGGTGCATCTGCAGAAGAATGTCACAGCCCCCCACGAACTCGCCGTTGAGGTACACCTGCGGGATGGTGGGCCAGTTGGAATAGTCTTTGATGCCTACGGGGAAAGAACAGTGACGTGTCATTTAAACGGTCAGAGCTGAACGCCCAGCATTGCTTCCTGGCTTCGCCGAGCGCAGGGGACGATGTGTTCACCGCACGCAGCATCAGCTTCAGAGCCGAACAGACCGCTGTTTCAACCCGAACTCTTCCAACCACAGCGAGGCCTCAGACGAGTGGTTACTTAACTGCCCATCTTGTTTCCACCCCCATCTCACCAGGCTTTTACGAGAGGCAGGAAAGGCTCTCATCAAATACCGAACACCTGACTGACACTGGATTATCCGCAGAGAACTTGATTGGTTGATGTTAAGTCACACAAGCTACACGAAGCCATATTCTCTACACATCTACCAGCCATGTTTTCAGTGAAACAAAACCTAAAAGTAATGCCACAACTTCATCTCCAAGTTGACTACTTAACACAAGTCCATCACGGTGACTCACTGACAAATGGGGCCACCCGTACATAATGCCTGTCCGTCTGGGTTAGAGAACGCCACCAGTTACTTACCCTCAAGACTTGAGCCACTTATTTTATCTTTGCTAACTCTTTCACCCAGAGACAAATCCCTTTCCTGGGACTACAGACTACACCCAGACCCTACTCAGCCCCTCTCTCCACGGGGCGGGTGATCTGGCTTGGCACAGACCTCGCAGGGACTGAGTGAGGAGAGACCCAAAGCTCCTTAAGGCCCATGTCGTGGGCCAGGCACAGGACTTCGGGGTGAGGGACACCCATACCCTGCTCTCAAGAGCTCACAGCAGACAAGAAGTATCCAGTGCGCATGCAATCACTCCTGTGTGTAGACGGCTTTCACAGATGAGGCACATTCTGTGACAGTGCAGCCATGCGATTATTCTGTTCTGTTCCAAACCAACAAAATAGTAAGAAAGAAATGTAGTTTCAATCTTAAGACATAAAAGGTTATTGCGTTCTAGTGTTCATTCTCACCATTCTGCGGGTATATTGACATGAAATTCTTAAAACATATCCAGACAATAAATGTCTCTGTTGGTTATGTTAAAACAGAAGAGGATCAAAAGCATGACTTGTAGTAATTAATAACTGTAGTTTTATGTGTTATCTTCAAAGTTATATAGTTAGATACTTTTAATTGGCCAAAATGAGCACAAAATAAACAAAATAGAAAAGCCAACAGATTCTTCAAACAAAATACAGTATTACACAAATAAAAAAATTGGTCAAGTGGTAATTTTTATGTAAATAAACTAAAAATATAAGAACTGATTCTTGATATACTATCATTTATTATCAAACATTTATTTTCCCAATAAAAGGGCCAATTTGAGTTCTATCACAAATAACAGTCCCTGTTTTTTTCTTTTAAAAGTCATTGCCTTCTAAAAAATAGTGACTTCACTCTAAATGACAGTGCTGCAGCTTGCTGGGCGTGAAGGGTCTTATCTTTCTTCTGCAGGTTTCAGTATGAAGAAATGGATACGTTATAGGCCCCAAAAAACACACTTTTTTTTTTTTTGGAACTCTTTTTTTATTGAGGTATAACTGACATCTAATGTGATATTTATTAGTTTCGGGTGTATGACATCATGATTCGATATTTGTATATACTGCAAAATCACAATAAGTTCCTCAGCATACATAGTTAGAAAATTTGTTTCTCGTGATGAGAACTTTTGAGATCCACTCCCTGAGCAACTTCCCAGGTATGCAGTACTGTTAAGCACAGTCACCACACTGTACATTACAGACCCAGAAAAGCACACTTCTAAGTCACTCCTGGGGGCTTTACCTATACATACTAGAAGAACACCCTGATGAATTCAAGCTTTTCATCACTGATGTTTGTTGCTATATAGACAACTTAGCATACAAGTTGTATGTTTTTGTTTTTGTTCTTTGTAAACTCTATACTCAAATACAGTCTCTCAGAACTTATTTAACGATGATGCCAGTTACAAATCTTTTTTTACTTTTATGATGACTGAGGGTGAGTGAGAATTAAAAAATGTTTAAAGTAAATATGAACTTCTTTTAATTCTTCCAAACTTTCTTAAATATCTTTTACATTTATATACACGAACCATTGTGTACATGACATTATGTTTTTTTTTCTGATTATAATAGATCTTGTTAAGTTTTCCATGACAATAAATATCTACTGATCTTTTGGTGAGTGCCTACAATTTTTAAAACCCACCAAAAATGAAAATAAATTTGCCATCTGAGGTTGCCGAAAATCACACGTTTAATCCTAAAGAGTACAATTTTTTTAAAATAAAATCTATGCTGAGTAAAAGAATGATATGCTTTCATCAATCATTTTTACCGTGCCACACTTGGTCAAAGCATTAGGCCTGTCTCACTCATTAAACTTTACGATGCTACGGACCTTATGTCTCCTGACTATAAGGGAAGTCAGGGCAAAACACTAGAATAGAACCACACCACCAATATTACCAAAACGAGTGGGCCTTCCAACCACCCTGAGCATCCAACACACGCAGCCACGCTTGAGGGAGGCTAACTCCTTCCAAACCCCTCGCCTGTGGCTGTCTTGCCAAATAACTTCCATCTCAAGAACTCTAAGGAACCCTAACTCAGAGCACATGATGGCATCATGACAGTGGCCAAGGTGCCTGCCAGCTGATACTTTATCAAAACTCCACTTACCTGCTTCTTTAATTTTTAGATTAACAAGTGTTACAAGCAACTAATGTCAAGGCAAAGCTTGGCATCTTTCTTAAAAAGTATGCGATTTTCCATTTTTTAAAAGTCTGATTACAGGTTTAAATATTTAAGGAAATATCTAATTGACTCCTATAGAGTGAAGTGAAAAACTTCCAGTAATAAAAGACCACTGTTCATAAGTCGAAAATTTAAATGAATCGCAATGATTGACAATTCTTTAATGTGTTAATTAATTAATGGCTAATTTCTCTCACATTTGAATTTTCAAAAACTGCAACATCCAGTGATAGTTCTTACAATGTCACTTGGAATTACTCAGAATCAGAGAGAAACCCATAGAAATTAGAAATTATACCCAAGAATGAATTTTACTGACGATCACATTTTATACATGATAGACAGTGATTCGGTTTGGAATAGAAAATGTAGGCTGCACAGTTCTACAACAGGATAGCACTAGGGATTGGGCGTTAGGAGGCGGTCTTACAAAACCAGTTCCACATATACCCAATGCCTCACCAAAAAATTTCAGGTATCAAGTAACAAGCCAGTGCAGAAAATGTACCGCAAAGTTCCCTTCCAGAACTTTCAAAAAGTACTTTTCAAAATCCACCCCATTTCAGAACGTTAGACTTCACTCCCGGTTTGGACAACGTATTGTAAGAATGCCGTAATTATTGTTCTCTTTCTTCCTGGTTGATTTTCACTGTAAGAGCTACAGAGTCTAGCGCAGATTAATTCCACCTCCGCCACTTGCTAGGCTCAGTGACCTTGGGCAGTCACATCACCTCCTCCTGGAGTCACATATTTCTCCTGCCCTGAGAGAACGACGCTAGGAGCACCTGAACCCACCTGAGCTGAAAGCAGCAGAACAGCAGACCCTCGACAGAGGGAAGGCAAAGCGCAGCGGCAGAGCGAGCGAGGCCCTGGCTTAAGGAACAGAGGGCCGTGGCCTGCTAGCATGGAGCCCCAGCTACATCTGCCGCTCGCTTAGCCCCGATGTCCTCATCTGCACACAGGAATAACTCTAGATTTACAGATTTACTATGAAGCGGAAATGAGATATAATTGGTGAAATGAATTAAGCTCAGACAGTGCCAGGTACAACGTGGATAATCGATTCCCTCCACGTCAGTGTTCCCTACCCTGCCCTTCTCGGTAATGCTTTTCTGAGAACTGTATGCAACAGAGAAAGAACGCAGGAAAAATACCAATTAAGTATGCCAGGCAGTATAAAAATACCCATTTATTGAGCTCAGGGGTACTGAGTTTCATACTTTTTAAGGGTTTTACATCCATAATCTCATTTGATCTTTACAAAAATCCTACAAGTATAATTATCCCTATTTTACAAATAAAGAAACTAAGGCTCAGAGACGTTAAATAACTTAACCAAAGTCACAGTGTTAGCATATGGTGGAGCCAGGATTTACAGCCAGGTTTCCAGGAGTCCAAAGGCCAGGTTCTGGACCATCAGAGGTGGCCTCTGGCCTGTGGCTGGCCTCTGTCGCTGCTGCCCATGAGCTCACTTGCACACATGGATCAGCAATAGAGCTGTTCCACATCTTTAACACAGACACGCAAATGGTGTTATGCCATCATCACTTTTTGGCAACTTACTTTTTGATTAAACATTGTGTTTTTTCAAAATGTAATCATATAAATATATCTAGATCTAGTTCATTTTAACCACAATTTCGTTTTCCATTACATGATTAAACTATAGTTTGTTATCCAGTCTGCTACTAACAGACCAAGATCCCCTCGGCAATATTTCGTTATTATAAGCAATGATGCACTGAACATCCTCACATGAGCCTCCTAACTCACATGCAGGGTCTGTCTCTCTAGACCAAGGGGTGGCAAACTACAGCCATCTGCCAAATCTGATCCACTTTGTTTTTATAAATAAAGTTTTATTGGAACTGAGCCAGGCTTATTCATTTCTGTATTATCCCTGACCTCTTTCATGCTGCAAGAGCAGAGCTGAATACTTGCGACAGACACCACATGGTCTACAAGACTGAAGTATTTACTCAGCAGCCCTTTACAAAGGAAGTTTGCCTCAACTCCCACTCTAGACTATATACCCAGGGGTGAAGCAGTTGGGTCTGCTTCACTTGACTAGGTACTGACAGTTATTCCTCCAAAGTGTTGGTACCAATTTATACTCCCATCTACAGCATACACACATCCACCACCAAACACACACGCACGCACACACACACACCACACACACACGACTTGTTATCCAACTTTTAAAGTTCGCCAATATCATAAGTTTTTTCGAATTGCCTTAAATTCCCTGATACTGGAAAGGCTGAACAGATGTGCAAATGCTTAGAAAACACTCAACAATAGGATAACAATTATTCATTCAATAGACACTGCTCCCATTGCAAGAAATACAATGGTGATCTGAATAGGCAGAAATTTAAGAGTATTTATGTTTTTAGCGCATGGAAGAGAGTTTATGATATGATAAATATAAGAAGCATGTATTTATTCATTAAAACACTTACTGAAAGCTTGCTCTGCTCGTCCAATACACACAGCACCCAGGCAGTGGCATAAGACATATTCCCTGCTCGCAGGAGGGTCAAATATTAACTAAGTACAGACATGCATGATCTCAATGGTGTTTTTAAATTCAACGACAATAACAAAAAGTCAGAAACTGGGTCCAAATGTTAATAATGGTTTATACAGAATGACGGGTAATTTTTGGTTTCTTTATATTTTTAGTGTTTCCAAGTTTCTTCAAGTAGCACGTTATTTTTACAACTGACAATCGAGGCCAGTCTTCATTAATACCAGAATTAAGATATGATGACATCTGTCCGTTGGGACCTGATTCCTTTGTGGCTGTCTTCAGTGTGTACTCTAGACAACCACTACAATGCTGCCTCACAGTCACCTTTGTTCCTTGGGCCACAGGCTGACACCTCTCTTCATCACAGTCACTGGGCCCCGGCCAGGACATGGGGACAGCATCTGAGGGTCTCCCTCTGGCTTGGGCCCTTCATAGAGCTCAGCCTTCTCTGCACAAGAAAACAGAAAAGGCCCATTTGCGGGAGCCCCTGAGGTGACCTTGGGTCTGGGAAAGGTGCACACATATATCTTTGGCTGGCGAAAGTGAGCATCACGCAGCCTGTCAGTCTCTCTTGGTCAACTCAGAGGAATAGAGAGCAAAGAGATGACAAGTCCTTCTAGTGCTTTAAAGTCTTACCCTGGCCAAACTGACGCCCACTGTGGGAACATGCTTACCCTACACCCTGCCCAAATGAAGGTGAATACTTACACTGTTCACTTTTCTAAGCAATTAAAGAGGTGTATGTTATGTTCGATACACATGCAACACATTTATTAACCAAAATAAGAATGTGATAAAAAATGGTCAAGAAATTTGATTAAATTCTGTTGCTGTTGTTTGAACACTTAAGAACAGAAGCTCAGAAGCTAGAGGTACATACAGGATGGAAGACAGACACACAATGTTATCAGTAAACATTCTTATTTCTGTTCTTACTTTCAGTTTATTAGCCCGGATATCCCACCTCCAGTTACATTAAAACAGGAGAACATAAATTCACAAATCGAAGAGCTTCAACACTTTATACTAAGCAAGATACCAATGACACAACTTTTACCAACAGCCATACTGTCAGTTTGCAGGGGACCTGTGGCAAGGTCCCAGATGAAAGATTACAGAGTAGTTTTTCCTGCCTTATCTTTTAAGCAGAGAAGCTGCTGCTAGATGAAAACTGTTAATGCCTCATATGTGAAAAAAACCCAGAGCCTAGCAAATACTGGCATTCTAGTACACCAGAAAGACAAAAGGATCAAGAGCATAATACGTGGTAATGTACGTACACCTGGTAATGTGAGCCTGCCCTCTACTCCGCCTCGTTTCCACTCACCAAATCCAAGAGTCTTGTAGAGATTAGGGCATGTGGGGAAAAATACTTTGAAAAACATAAAGTGCTAGTAATAAAATAGCTACCATCTAGCAGATGCCTTCTGTGTGCCAGATGAGATGATAGGCACTTTGTGAAAATTTTACTTTCTCCTTTTTCCTTACAATAACTTTCCCAAGTTTGATTTTGTTATCCTCATATTACCAAAAATGCACTTATGTGACACTCTAAACATAGCACAGCTGACTGGCCACAAAAGAGTTCTAACCCAAAGCCTTTCCTCCACGCCAGGCTGTCTCATCAATGTAGGAATGGCTATGATTGACTATTTCAAATGCACAGTAACAGCCCTAAACGTATAATAACGAAATGTAGAATTCTACATGTAAAATAACAAAGAACCTAGTGCTTTAAAATTCCTTTTAGAACACTGTAACTAAACAATAGCACGAGGCTCGGGAGATGCCAGGACCCAGTCATTACACATCTCTAACTGGAACGCAGGGTCCCTAAGCCAGAGGTACCTCTCCAGGAGGTAGAGGCACAGCGTCCTCATTTCTCCACCAACTCCAACTAAGCCTACCCAAGGAGCAGACCCAGGGAGACAGGCACAGGAGGTTCCCAGCACCGTGCTCAGCCGAAACGATTCTCATTAGCAGTCAGGGCCCAGATCCACTCCCCTGGGCCAGTGAAAAGCAACAGGTCGTGACTGGCCCCTGGCTCCTTGAGCTCCACGCCTGAGTTAGCCAGGGCCCAGGAATGGTTTCTTGTCCCTCTCCCCACAAACCTCTCCCAACCCTAGCGCTACAAATTCTCCCCTGCCCTTGAACTCATGCCTTTTCTCCCGCACCACCAGATCCAACTCAAACCAGTCCAAAAACTGTCTCAACCCCCTCCTTGTAGCAACAACAGAGGGTAGTCCCTGATACCATGAGCCTTGAAGCAGGAGAGGCCAGCCTCTGACCTCACCAGCCTCGGACAACAGCCACCTCTGCTCCACCATCCGCAGCACCAACTCCTTACACACGAGACAGGCCACCCCCCTTCAACGTGTCCCCCAAAAGTGCCTACCTCCTGTACCCCCCTTTGCATCACTTCCTCAGCACTGCGGAGCAGGGGGTCAGTCTGCTGGCCACTAGCCCTAAAGAACGTCTATTTCAGCTCCGTGTGAGGATTCATGAGCCGCTGGAACTTACCCCACTGTCCAAACTGGCAAGAATACCAGAGTCCCAGCTCCTCAGACCCAGATCAAATCAGTCACGCCCCGACCCCAGACCTTCCAATGCAGTAGGACCCGGAGCCCTAACCCCGCTTGAACCTCCAGATAGACCCCTGGTCCCGCAGAGCGGCCTCGGCCTGTCGCCCCCGCACCCCATGGGCCCTGACCTTGCCGGAGCTGGGGGTCGTCCAGCACGTTGTAGGCCGCGTAGTCGCTGACGCCGTGCAGCCGCAGGATCTGCACCACTGCGTTGCTGAAGCCGCACTGGGGCTGCTCCGGCGTGCCCTTGAGGAAGACCACCACCTTGTCCTTCTTCACCAGCGCGTCCAGCTGCTCCGCCGAGCCGCCGACAGAGCCCGCCGCTCGCACGCCCGGGCCCCACAGGCCGCCGCCCACGCCGCGCCCCCAGCGGAGCAGAGTCGCCGCCGCCCGGCCCAAGTACCCGCTCATCCCGCACGCTCGCCGGAACCCTCGACCGCCGGGGACCTGGGCTCGCCACCCCGCGCTGCTCCCCGCCCTTCTCCCCGCCCAGAGGCGGACCTGCCTGCCGCCCCCACCCCCGGGCCCTCATTGGCCCGGCTCCGAGCCGCCGTCCGTGGTTGGAGAACTCGGGCTCGCAGTGACTCGAACTTACCAATCACGTCACTCGTCCCGCCCCGCAGGGTGAAGGTGGTCCTGACGCCTGGGCCGCCGGCAACGCTTTGCCAGTTTATTGGAGAGAGAGGATGTCCATCAGCGTCACGCTCCGAGGCGAGGAGGCGAAACGAGGGGAAAGACGACTTCCCTCCGGAGGGCGGACGGGCCTGCTGGGATAGTGCGGGACGCTGGGAGAGGCGGCGGGCGGGGGCTCGCCGTCCCGCGGAACGCCGGGAAGGAGTCACTTCCAGGCGAAGGTTCCGCTTCCGGTGTAGGCGGTGGTTGAGTTGCCGTGGCAACGCGGTGCGCGGGCTCGGGATTCTCGCGTCGGGGGTGGTAGCCGAGCTGGAGCGGGAGTGCGTCGGCCTTTCTCATCTTAGGTGAGCGAACCCGGCGCCTCCTTAAGGCTGCGGCCGAATGCAACTGTTCGTGGCGGGAGCGGGGTACGGGCCTGCCCGGGGCCACCGCGTCAGGGTCTGGGCCGCGCGCCCGGCTTCCCGGGTCCCTGCCGCCCACGTGGGAGCAGAGGTCGGAGCTCTCGTCTGTGCAATCTCATTTAAGTTTGGGGCTTCTCTGACTTTCCGGCCCTCTTAAGGCCTTGGGCCTGGCCCCAGGAAAGTTTCATTGAATGGGGAGCAAAGACGGGAATTGGTTAGTTGGACAAACGTTTTTTGGGCCGCTGCTGCGAGCTCGGTACGGTGCCAGCACGAGATCTCCAGAGAGATCTTGTGCCCAAAGCTCGTAGTCAGCGTGAGAAATGGGAAGCAGGTACAAAGCAATGTGAGGATGGGGGTGTGGGGGAGGGGAACAGGGAAGAGAAAGGAAGCCTCCCTGGGCCCATTGTTTTCTCTGTTCTCCATTGTACTTTGTATACCTTGACATATATTTATCAGCTTGTTGATTGATTTCGCGCCCAGACACTCGACCTAGTTCACTGCCGTATCCTCAGTACCTAGAACAGTGCTTGGAACGTGGCAGGTGCTCGTATTGTTGGAACAAATGATTTCGGGAGGGCGGGACTCTGATACCGCTATGTGATCTGCAGTCTTGGAGCCGCCCTGGGTTGGTGGTACCCTGGAGCACACCAGACTTGCAGAAAAAGCATACTCCAGAGGAAGCTGAGGCATGACTGCTCAAGAGCCAGCCGTTCCATGTGCAATTTTCCTCTGATAGTTTCTGGGTACTGTTGCCACGGTGATAATGACTGCCATGTCATTACCTATCCATCAACAGTAAGAGAATTTTTGCAGTCGAGATATTGTTTAACAGATGGAGTGGTTTCTGTTGAACACTGAGAACTGCTACAAATTACTTTTTCAAAAACCTTAAGTATTTTAAAACTGTTGCTGGAGCTGACCTGTTTATGCTTTGGGGTTTCTCAAATTTGAAATCAGAAAATTACTAAATGTGCCGTTAGCATGTGAATCTTCCAGATAATCCTTCAGCATGAAACTTGAGCTGAGTAAACAGAAAAGAAACTTTAGACATTAATTACTCAAATGCTAATGTTTGATAGTTTTCTAATGTGGGACCCCAAACTGATAAGCTTCTTAATCTTTTCCCCCCCTAGATTCATTGATTCCAGGTAAATCAGAGGAACAAGAATCAGGAACAGAAATATATAGGAAATCCTGTAATGCCGAAGCAGAACCATTTCAGAAGTCCAGCATTGGTGCACTTCACAATAGAAAATGTGTTATTTCCAAAATCACCTAACTTTTACTCATGCTCTTATTATAGTAAGCTGTTTTTCAAATAAATATTGACGATTTGTTCTTGAAAACCAAAATTGTTTATTGCCTACTCTAAACTGTCTAATTTGGCTTTTGTGTTGACTTGCAGAGAGAGAAGAATTTGTGAACGTGTGTTCTGAAAATCCAGAGACATAGGGCAGTAATGGAGAGTAGCATAACTCTTACCTGATATTTAATATCAGCTTCAGAAGTGTAGTTGTCTTTTTTAATTGTCAGATGTTTTATTATGTTGAGAATACATCTATCATTAAAGATTAAGAGTAATCCTTGAGCAGGAAGAATACAAAGACTGTGTTTTTCAAACTTATTAAGTAGAATTGCTGTATACAGCGAGCGGTCTCCAACGTTTTTGGCACCAGGGACCCGTGCTCCTATGAGAATCAAATGACTGATGAGCTGAGGTGGAGCTGAGGTGGTGATGCTAGCGCTGGGGAGCGGCTGCAGATACAGATTAGGCTCAGTTCATCTGCCTGTCGCTCACCTCCTGCTGTGCAGCCCAGTTCCTGACAGGCCATGGACCGGTACCAGCCTGCGGCCCAGGGATTGGGGACCCCTGCAATAGAGTATGATGGGAACTTAATGTGAAATGTAAGGACATGGGAAAGCAAGCCCATGCTTTGTCAGGGAACTGAGTCGGGGGGTGTTGATGGCATGATCGAGGGCAGAAAAGTAAATCGTGTCTCCAAACCAAAGAAATTGGAAGAGTACACCTAAGTTTAAGTTTTTAATAAAGCAGCCAAAAATATTAAGTGTTGCATACGTTGAACATATTCATTTCTGTTTTTGATTTAAAACCACTCTTGGAGTATTGGCACCGAACATCAGTAATTTAAAGAAGCAAAGAAAATAGTATTCAAAATATTTCTTCCAATGCATCAAACATTTATATATGATTTGACATTTTAGTTTTGAGGTTTCTCTTTAGGAATTCTCTAATGAAAACATGTCAGAAACATACTTCTTAAATTAGCAGTTGTCAGAAATCCACACTTATGCTCAAATGCATTTGGGTGTTTTGAACACGTAAGTCAATAATCTTTACCAGTTTGTGGCTTTGCGCATGTACACATTAATGGACAAGGTGGGGTGGGAAGTATATAGAAGCTCAGGAGAGTCCTGGCATTTTGGTCACAAGATATAATTAGACCCAAACTAAATAATCAAGGCGTGTAAACATGCTGACTCAGGCATCCTAAAAATGTTTTTCTTCCCTGTGCTTATTTATAGATAAGGCTTTACTACATTTGGTAAAATTCCTTTTCATCCACTTCTCCAAAAGCAAATTCACCATTGAACCATAGTTAAAAACTTTACAGATTTGAGATAGTATCTTCCTGTATATCAGCCCCAAATGAGGAGTCAGGATTATTGAGTTTAAGACGATGCTTTATTTGAACAGTGTGCCCGTGTTTTCATACCCCAATGACAGTCACAAAGTTGGTGCTGCATTCTGAAAAAAGGGTGCGTTTTTGTTTACAGGACTTGCCATACAGAAATGGCCAGGTCCATGCTGGCCAGAGCATTTTGTGAGTGTCGTTTTAAGAGAAAAGTGGCTACGTGGGTTGTGCAAGAGGTTGAGCCACCGAACATTCCTGAGCTAAAATAGCATTTGTAACCTAGAGTTCCACAGACCCAAGCGGGAACCATAGACCTTTCTCTGGTGCATTTAGCTATTATCCAGAAATATTATCCAGAGCATCACTGTAACCCTGGAATTAACTCGATCCCTCAACTACCCTAAAAAAAAATGTAATGCGTGAGAAACCAAGGCAATCCCAGCCTTCTGGGAGAACCTGCTAATCCCTAATGCAAAGATAGAAATGCCTTTTGGATTTTTACCACCTCCCTCTGACAGAGACAGGGGCTTTTATAAAGACGCCCCTGACCATGGGCGTGGCCTCTGCTTTGCTAATCACTGTCTCCCACTTGGTGTGGGCTCAGCTTAGAGACCAGAGGGAAGGCATCACCTGCCTTGCTCTCACTGTATCACAGGTGCTGCTCCCCTCTGGGTAAGATGAAGAGAAATAGCGTGCTGTAAATTGCATTAGCTCAGTCTGGAATCCACCGTGGGAAATGAGGATGAAAATGAGTTCCCCGAGAAAGCATTTATGAAAAGCATGGATGCCACAGTAGAACCTGATCCTGTTCTGGGTTTTGAATTGTAGACTTGTGAGGCCCGGGTTCCAGTCTTAAGCATCTCTAAATACTTAGGAGTTCTTTTTGATTCTCCTTGGAGTTCTACACCTCTCCTATCATCCCCTTCCTAGATTTGTGAAATATGTGTTTATCATGTCTGCGAAAGGGTATGCTTGTTTCAAGATGTCATTGTATAAGGGTTGCAGAGTTTAAGGAACCTATTTGTTTAAGGAACCTACTCTTACTATGCCCCTAAACATTTATACCCAAAACAATATTGTCTTGCATGCGTAGCACACTCGTTTGTTCTTCAAACAGGTGTTATGAACACATTCATTTGGACTTTGCCACTAACCCTAGGATAATGGTTTTCAGACATTTTGGTCCCCAAACTACGTTCCCTTTACAGTATTTGTTTATAACATCTTTTTGACGGACTTGAGCACTATGGGTTCTAGAAGCTTTGTTGCCTTCACAGGCACTTTTTTTTTTTTTTTAATTTTACGACTGAATCATAACATCACCAGCAATTTCCACAGAAAATTAAATATTCCTGAATTATCTTCACTGGCTCTGCATGTGAATACATTGGATACAGATGTGATTTTTATGCTTCGTAGAACTAAAATGACAACAATTTCAATAGAAAAATCCAGTGGAAAAAAATGTAAACCAAAGCTTTCCATTTCAGAACGATGTGTTTTCTTTTGTCCTGGTGCCTTTCACGTGTTGAAGACTGAACTCCTTGGCTGTAAAATCAGACCCCTAGCGGACTTTATTCTGTTGAGAACCTTATTTTCTTCCAAGGAAAGCAGCCCGAGTCGTAGCTCCTATAAGGCAATATTAAAAATTAAATAGCAATTGTAAAACACATTCAGACTTGATTAAAGTTGATAAAAGAATTGTTGACTTTTCCTCAACTGTCTAATGAAAGATTTTAATGTTTTACATTATGTTTTTTTGTTGTTGTTCTTTTTGTTTTTTGTTGTTGTTTTTTTTTACCAGCAGATAGTTTCCATAGCTCAAACTATTATTACATTCCAGTGAGCTCTGGGAAAGTGTCTAGACCACAAAATAAAAAAAGCAAGGAGCCAGTGCTTTTGTGGGTCAAACCTGTTAGGAAAATTTATCTGTTAGCCGAAGTTTTTATCTCCCTCTGATAATCACCAAGTTTGCAGCCAGTTAGAAAATTGTATTATTTTCTTTTGAATGATTGCTAAGATGTATTGCCAAAGCCTTAAATACTCTGTGATGAGTCAGAATTCCACTTCGTACTTCTACCTTTGAGCCTTAATAATTTGATGCCTTCAAAATTAAATCTTGTTATCATGGGAATTCACTACTCTAGCTTTCTTTAAGAATTCATCTAGCAAAGGAAAAATTCACCCCAGTTTCATGGCAGGGGTGGGAGGGGTAGAAATGGGATGGGACGTTAGTTTTTCATTTTCCTTTACAGGAAAAAATTGGAGGATTTAAAATATTTTTTTTTCTGCTTTTATAACCAGAAAAAAATTCCATTTGTTAATTCTAAACTTTTTTCTTTTTGAAGGTATAGCCTACTGAGATATAGTTAATTGTTATCATATTTCAGTAACCCAGACTTTCAAAGAGTTTTAATAAAAGACTGTGTTATAAACCAATTATATTCTGTTTTAAAAAAAAAGAAAAGTAAGGGGAGAGTATTTTGCATTGACCTCACTTGCCAGATTAGGTGACCAAGAGAATTTTGTATGAAAAGCTTTGGAGAGAAGGTGCCATATTGGCAGGCCTTTTCCGCCCTCCAGATAGGCAGCGACGTGACATTTTCCGGTCGGAGGCCTGACCAGCGCAACTCTCGGTGTGCCAGTCCAGCTGGTGAGGTCGCCCCATGGGTTCATCTCCCCTCGTTACCATGTGGCTGCAGCTCTGACAGCTCACACGTACTGGGGATGGAGCCAGTAATATCCTCTTACTTGAAGGGCTTTTTGCTTACGTTAAAAATTAACACATCATATTTCAAAATCATTTTCTCTTGAGAAACGGAGCATTTCGTAACAAGCCTCTGCCTTACCCTGCTAGGCTGGTAGGGGGCACTAGTCTTTTATTTAGGAAGCTGGGGCAGCAAGAGCCAATACAAGCTGTCCCTGTCATTGCACAGTGTCTGGGCACCAGTTTGCCAGATTCTAGCAAGAGTCGCTCAGTTCTCATCCAAGGCCCGTTCCTACATCAGGCCACCTTCAACAATGGGGCCCCAAGTGCCAGCCTGATTTTTAGGAGTGCTTGGACAATGCCATTTTAATTAACGCTTACATTTAATTAAGCCAACTTGCTTAGTCTTCTGACATTACGGCCACAACCGAATAGAAGCAGTACATTAAGAAAGCTTAACACTTAAAGCAGAAAGAAGCAATGACTAATAGGCCGACAGGAGATTTTGAAAATTAAGCAGACATCCTGGGACTTTTTTTTTTTTTTTTTGAAAAGCAGCATTCTAGGAGCAATGATATAAGCCAGAGCCAACAGCCTTCACACGACACTATTCCTTGAGCGTTAGAGCCCCGTATAATAATTCCAAGTCACCGAGAAAAGGAAGTTACATTCCACGTGCTCTGGAACAGAAGTCAAGGAAACGTCGTATATATGTGATTGACAACAGAAATTATACACACGCATGGCTTTAAGAGGTTTTGTTAACAACTAAACTGGGGATGGAGGGGAGGAGAAAAAAAAATTTAAAAACCGGAGAAGTACTTTCTTTCCTTATTACACCTGATAAACAGTTTTAATCTAGCTCTATCATGTACTTTATAATAGCCCATGGTAAGCACCTTAGAAATACCTAAATTTAATTAGATGGTGAAGGATTGAAGGAGAATGGCATAAAGTCGGGTTTTTCTAACCCATGTGACCGAATGCTTGAGAGCACTGGGCTAGCACTGGGCCTGGGGACAGCCACCCAGGCAGCCGTCATACCAGTGTGACCCAGGCGTGAGGGAACATAACCAGCCCGATTTCACTGCTGTTGGGGGCCGAAACCCTTCAGGGGCTTTGTACGTATCCGTTTTATTTTTTTTTATGCCCCTCCCCCCACAACTGGACTGGCAGCTGGCCGTCCCACTGGGTTCACTTCTTGTCCCTGGCCCTTAGCATTTACACCTGGCACTTAGCATGTGCTCAGAGCACAATTCTTGAATGAAGAACACATGGTGACAACACGGGACAGTGTCTCAGAAATCCCGAATTGCATGACACTCAGAAAACCGCCTGTGTTGTAGGAGCAGAAGAAGCATGCGACCAGGCAGCACCGCCGGCCCTGTGCTTAGTGGAGAAAGACACCCCTACAAGGGCCTCTTGGTCTTAGGATGGGGACAGATGCAAGAATTGTCACTCAGTGCTGGAGAAGGGTGAGGCTCTGAGTACAGCAGTCAGCACCTCAGGGAACAGGGAAAGCCTGGCAGACAGGACAGGATGGGGCTTCAACCGGGTGTCCAAAGAAGGGTGAAGAGCGGCTCTTCAAAAGGGAAGGACATTGGGGAGGAGGAAACGCCAGGGCGGAGGCAGGGAGGCCCGCCATGCAGACCCAGGGGTGGAGGCGAGGGCCTGCGGATGAGAGGTCACGGAAAGTGTGAGCTGCAGAGTTGAGAGATGAGCCTGGCAGGGATGCTGAGGATGAGCTGGAGGCAGCAAAGACTGAGTGGGTTGACACCGTAAGACGAACCACTGCGGGTCTCTGGCTGGCGTCTGCACGGTGTTCTGTACTTCGAAGGTGGGGTTGACAGCGTTTGGTGACTGGCTGGATGCGGAGAAAGGGCCAGAAGAAGAGGGAGGGATTCAAGGTTATCCCCACGTTCTTGGCTTAGGCGCTGGTGGCTCCTACCTGCAGGGGCAGGGCTGCTGGGGACAGAGGTGGCAGTGGGCGCTGGAGGAGGGAGATCAAGGGGCTGAATCAGGAATTCCTTTTGGACGTTCTGAGTTTTGAGGAATTTGAGGTGTCTAAATCGTCAGGTTATATCTGAAACATAGGGGGAGAGTATTCAGATTACTGTCTCTACAGGTCTGTACCTAACGATAAAAGGAGTTTGGGCAGGAAGAGCAGGAAAGAGAGGAAGACAGGGAAAAAGCCTGGGGGTGCACGCAGCTGGGGGAGGACAGGCCGTGAAGAAGACTGAAAAGGGTGGGGGAGAAACAGGAGCATGAGCTTCTAGGAGAGAGGACCCGATCACGACATCAGAGCCACCGAGAGGCCAGGCAAAGGCCCAGGTGCCTCCTGCATCCGGCAACCCGCGTGATCGTGGGTGTGGGCCGACGCAGTCAGTGTTCCCTGGACCTCTCAGGGTCTCTGGAACGTGAAGGCACCGGGCCAGTGAATTTGTGAAATGTCATCTGACTGTTCATTTTGTTTTTGTTTGTGTGCGCGCCTTTGCCTTTAGGCCATCTTAGAGTTTGTAAACTGAGCAGACCGGGCCTGGTCCTTTTGCCCAGATTTACCGGTGACACAAACAAACATTTCAGTTTGGATGATGCAACAGCCTGGACTGCCGAAGCGGGT
>CM053509.1:4863972-4886445 GCA_028627145.1 Eidolon dupreanum
GCCAGGACTGTCCCTGAGGACTTGGCCAGAGCTGTCCCTAAGGACGCAGACCTTTCTGGTTCAGGTGGCATGAGTCTGATGGATGAGACAGTTGGAAAGGAAACAGCCTTGGTTTTCAGCATTCGTGTGGTTATCACAAATGACAGCCGGAAGAGAAGTGGTTTTTCTTCCTTGACAACAGACAAGTTGGGTCAGGGCCAGCGATGGAGCAGAGTCAAGACAGAGCACATGCTCAGAAGACACCTGGGTCAAAAGCCATCGGCCTGTGAAACTGACACATCCATAGAGGGTGAGCAAGACCCGCTGGCACGGCTGGGGGCACGGCTTCCCCAGGAATGGACTGCGAGAGTGTACTTTGTGGGAGGCTGAGAAGCTTCCAGAATCTGAGCTCCAGGCCTGAGTCATCACCTCAGAAGAGGAGAGCTTAATGAGAGCCAGAGGGAAGACTCAGGGTGAACTTAGGAGACAGAAATGTCGTAAAAAAAAAAGCACGGGCTGGACAGAAAGGTGGTAGAAAAGGTAACCTAGCCTTTAAAAAGCCAGCCAGGGGAGAGAAGGACGCTAACGCTGCTGTGACGAGGGACAACAGCCCCCATCGTGCCGGGTGCTCGTCTGCAGGTCGCCCATGCCGTCTCGGCATCTGAGAGGTGGGTACGGTCACGCAGGAGGCAGCAGGGGGCGGCGGGGCTTCCGCTGGGGCTGAGCAGGGCGGGAGGACCTCGGCAGAGCTTCCTCCCTCCCTGAGAATGCTGTGGGGACGCATTCCTGCTCAGGAGCAGGTGCTCAGAGGGCAGGGCGGCCATCGCCATCCCCAGCCGCAGCCAAGAACGCGGAGACCGGAGGAACCGGCCCGGGGACCCAGGCCCATCCCGGGGGCACTGAGATGTGAGCGAGCCCGGTTCCGTGGGATTCCAAAGCCTGCGTTTGTCTCGCTGGCCGCGTTGGCTCCAAAACCAAGTCCAATTCCACCGTCCCTTGGAGCATCAGGCAGCCCTGCTCCCAGGGAGGACGGTGACCTGGGGTCGGTCAGGGTCCGACCAGGCCGAGCGAATCCACTCTGAGTCTAGGTGGGAAATAGAGGGACCTGGCTACATGGTGGGTAAAAGAGGGAAGAAGAAGCTGCCAGGAGACAAGACAAACAAACAAAAACAACAGAGATCGGCAACTTCTGTCACTAGGCTGGAGGAACAACGGGAGGAGGTGACACTATCAGACATGGCTTCACTGAGCAGCCGGGCCTGGGGCCCCGAAGCAAGCCAGGGCGGAGGTGCTGTCGGCTGTGGGAGAAACCCCCGGGCCCGCACGGGGAGCCTGAGCTCTGCAGCCCGGGGCGGCCAACCCTCCCGTGACCCAGGGCAGAGCGGCGAGAGGGAATGGCTGCCCGGGCCGGGACTGCACAGGCCGTCCATCCGAAGACTTCAAAGGCGACAGCAGCTCCCTTTGCCCTGATTCCGGGCTGCTCAGCAACTGGCCGAGCTCTAGTTTGGTCTCTGGGGAACTAGCCTTGCAGGAAAAACGACGGAGTACTGGCACTGACGAAATCTCCCGACACTGACCGCCTGCCCCGTCAGCCTTGATTAGGAACCAAGACTCAGAACCTTGCGTCCTAGGGGTCAGCTGGCAGGGACCTCTCTTCCCCACTACCTCATCCTTCTCCTTCCTGGGTCTACAAAGCTGAGGCTGCAAGGTAGAGGTCCCCACTGGCTCTGGGGTACCACCGGTGAGGGGCAGACACCCCACAAGGGTCAAATTGGAAGAGCTCCTGCCTCGATCCCCCCAACACCTTCTTTGGGAAGGTGCACATGCTATAATATCACTTTCCATTTGGCGATCCAGAAGCTCCAAGAATCCTGCTTAGGACCTAAGCAAATCCCATTAGGGAACACCCCTAAAACGGGACAGCGAACCCCTCCCAACCAAAGACAGGGGCAGAGTCAGGTTCACGGAGTGGCCGTTATGTGGCTGGCGTTATCGGTACCATTTTATAAAGATGGGAAGGGAGACCGGCAAAGCCAAGATGCAAAAGTGGGGGATCCGGGATTCACCATGACAATTAACAGCCACCGTGTGTCTGGCGTTCTGTGCGTGCCTGACTCTGAGAAAGGTTTATAGCTATTAAGTCATTTATCCTACAAAGGCCCGGTGAGACACTTATTATTATCTCTACTTTGTAGCTGTGAAAGCCGAGGATCAGCCATATAAGAACTCTGCCCGGGTCAGAGGGGTAGTGAGTAGCAGGGGCAGGACTGGAACTCAGGGAGACCTGAATCCAGAGCCTTTGCTCTTAAACACCACAGAGCTACCTGGTTCCCACGCCCCTGCCTGATGCCCCAGAACCCGCCGAGAGCTGCCCACACAGTGAGAGGAGCCGGGGGCAGCCAGCCCTCCACGGGTCATCCTCCTCCCATGAGCACTAAATTCCAAGAAGGCGACTCCAGGGCATAAATCTGGGCTTCAGCTCAAAAATCTAGAGTTGGGACAATGAACTGAGGTCCTAGCAGCCAGGCCTGCTCGGTCACATGGTGCTTGGCCACTCTGGCCCTGTGCCAACCCCGCTGGCCACTGGCATTTTTTTCTGGAACCCACAAGGCTTCAGGATTCAGACTCGAGTAAACCCCAGCCCCCATGGCACACCCCACTGCCAGTTACAGCCTGGCATGCCTGCTCCGCCAACCTGGCCAGGGGACCCCATCACAAACTGACCCCAAACCCTGGCCCATGGCGCGCTCCTCCTCCCGTGACTCACTCGGCTTCCCCGTGACTCATTCCTGCCTTGCCACACACAGTTTCCACCCTCACTCGTCCCCTTGCTCCTCTATACCCAGATGGAATTTCAGGAACTGAGCGGCAGCTGGTTCTAATCGCAGCACGATTCCAAACGGATTCCGGGAACGCCTGCTTTTGTTTGCTTACTGCTGCCAACGTCACGGAGAAGCCACCCCTCAGAGCTCCAGGACGGTACTGGGCAGCTCTCTTTGATGTAGCGTTTTCAGAAGGGGATCCTGAGAGCAACGTGCGTAAAAAGCAGGGACAGGAACTCTGAGAGGCATCTAAATTGGTCGCTGAACAAGGAGTGCTCACGTCATCTTATTTAATCTTACAACGACCCTCCAAGGTGGCCATTTCCAGACTGGGGGACCATCACCAGGCTCTCCCCCCATCTTAGAGGTAACCACAGGGCTCAGAGAGGTTCAGAGACGGCACCAAAGCCCCACAGATCGCGGGGAGCCACCGCCGCCCCCCTCTGTCCACCAGCTTGTAACGGTTATTTATACAAGAAACACTGCTTAGTAACAGAGTTGTAAGGGCCACTTTACAGTTCAGCCACAAAGGACACGGGCCAGAGACGACTTTCTCGACAAGCGCTCTAAGAGCTATTGTCAATCAGCTCTCCGTCACTGATAAATGGTGTTTGGCAGCGAAAAAATGGCTGTTCTCTGGCCCAGCTCCCTCCCCAGAAACTTTGACTCTGAAGCAGCATTTCCGATCACTCTGAAATTAACCCCAAGCTCAACTTCAAAAGGCAGAGTCTGGAGAACAAGATTTCTACCCGGAAAACATTGACCTTGATGACACACGGTCAAACACACGGTGAAATACACATCTTGGGAGGACGGGGAGAAGGCACAAATAGCTAAGAGAGAGGGTGGGTTGTGGGGGGCTGGGTGGGGGGCGCAGAAAGCTAGACAGCTCAGAAAGGAGAAGCGACACGGGGGCAGGACAGGTGGCTCCAAGGCGTGGGGCCTCAATGCAAGGGACCCCGCCGCGGTCCCAAGGGAGACCTTGGTCACAGCGTCACCGCCTGATACTGGCAGTGTGAGCGGGAGGGCGACATAAGTTGAGGAGGCAGGAACTAGATGTCAGCTGCAGGTCGGACGTGCTGGACTGGACGTCAGGCAACAGCCCTGGGCCTGGCGGGACACTGAGTGCCCCGGACCACAGGCATGAGAACCACGGGCCGAGCGAGGCACCCACCGGCCTCCGGTTTGGAAAAGCAAGCATTGGATCAGCGTTGGTGTTTCGAGGTGTGGGTCGCGGCCCTACCCCACACCTCGGAAGTGAGGGCACCCCCAGCACGCCCAAGTACCGTGGACTATGGCTTGGCCGTCCAAGCCCTGGGCCCAGCGGAGAGTCCTCCTTCCGGCCTGTGGCGAGGCCAACCCCAGGTCTTGCTCCAGCCCCCAAGGCCCCTCGCTGGGAAGATCTGACCTGATGAGGTGGAGCCTGCAGGATGTCAGCGCCTCGGCCTTGCTCCGGCCCTCTCCTGCCTTCCCAAGTGACCCAAGCAGCCTCCGCGGCAGCGACAGACACAGGCGTCCCATGGCTCCCCCTCAAGGCTCCTCCCCCAAGGTCTTATTGGTCCTGGGAGTCAGAGCTTCACACCTCCTCCCAGGTAGGAGTCTGCCCACAGAGGGGAGCAGGCATCCCTGAGCCCACCTGGCCGCCTGGGCTGGCCTTCCTCAGCATCTCCTGGAGCCAGTGCCCCCTCCCTAGACTGTCCGGGCCACAGCCCAAGGGAGCAGGGCGGACCTCAGTGACCCTGCACACCTCGCCACACACCTCCTGTGGCCTTAAATCCTGAATAACGTGTCAACAGACCTTTTTAAAGGAAAATCATGGCTGCGCAATAACATTCCCAGAACCTACACTCATCAGGGAGGACCTAAGAAAACGGAGCTTTCTACGGGATGAAACGTCGTTCAGTTCAAAAGCGCCACGCCGAAATACAGGGCTTCTAATTTTTTCTATTAAATTTATTGGGGTGATAAAAATATATAGGTTTCAAGGGTACAATTCTATAATACATCATCTGTATATGGCATTGTGTGTTCGCCACCCAAAGTCAAATCTTCCGTCACTATATATTTGAGGACTTTTAATGTTTTTTTGTTTGTTTGCTTTTCTTAGATGAAAATTTCAGAACTTCTCATAGAACATGTGGCCTCTGGAGAAATCTTCCTCAGACCCTAATTTGAGAAACCCTGGCCTGGAGGATGAAGCCAGTACTCCCCGAGACCATAGAGGATGGAGCACCCACCGACTCCGACAGCCCTGACTCACCAGGGTGCTCCCGGCCCCCACGCCACGTCCTCACCACAGCGCCGACGCTTCTAGCAGCTTGGAGCCTGGGTGCCTCCTACCCAGCTTAGTTCTTCCTGGCAAGTCCTCCCCTCCCCCGACCCCTCCACACCTCCTCTGGCGACTCTTCCCTCTTCCCCTTCCAGGATTCAGCTCACAGCCCCTCGCAGAAGAAACCCTTCCAGCCCCCACCACCCCGCCACCAACAGAAACGACCCCTCCCCTCCTCAGGCCCCCACGGGGCCCTGTGCACCTGCCATTTACTGCCTGTGTACTAAGCACTTCACTTGGATTTCGCCACGTTCTTCCGCCAACAACCCCAGGAGGTAGGTACTATTGTTGGTCCCATCTCGCAGGGAGGCACGGCGAGGCGAGTAGGGACAGGCCTGGGGCAAGACCCAGCAGCTTAGCTGCACTGTCACGATTTGCTGGCACAAACAAGAGGAGTTCCGAGGGGGGCGGTCAGATTCGTCTCAGTGACTGCGGATGGGGTTGCCTTTATTTTTAACAGCTTTATTGGGGGGATACAATTGATAAGCAATAAACGCATTTATCTGACAGGTTTTGATATATACACCCCTAAAACCATCACCCCAATCAAGATAAAGCATATATCCATCCCCCCAAAAGTTTCCTGATCCCGTTTCTAATTCCTCCCTCTTTCCCGCCCTGTGTCCCAGGCTCCTGCCAATGTCCTTACTGTCACTAGAGATTAGTTTGCATTTTCTGGATGCTTTCACATAAATAGGCTGACACAGTATATGTGTATGTATTATTATTATTGTCATTATTATTATTATTATTATTATTATTATTATTCTTTTGGTCTGGCTTCTCTCACTCAGCATAATTATTTTGCGACATCCTTGTTATGTTGTTGCCGGTACCAATGGTTCCCTCCTTTCTCTTGCTGAGTAATATTGCACAGTATGTGTAGACCAGACGCTGTTTATTCATCCACCCACTGACAGACGGTTTTGGGTTATTACAAACAAAGCTGATCTGAACACCTGTGTGTGGGCATATGCTTTAGTTTCTCTTGCAGAAACACCTAGGAGTGGAGGGGCTGGACCATATCATATGTAGGGGTATGTTTGCATTTTTGAGAAACTGCCAGACTGTGTTCCAAAGCGGCCATACAAGCAGCGTATGTGAGTTCCGGTTCCCGCACACCCTCCTGTGGTCAGTCTTTTTAATCTCAGCCCTTCTAATCAGTGGCAATGAAATCTCACTGTGGGTTTAATTTGCAGTCTGACACGGGGAATGGTCTGCCTGACTTTTGGGTGCTCACTTCCTTTAAGGCCGGAGATGTGCTCAGCCCTGGGCCTGTTGTCTGGAGGCTAAGGGAGCCAGAGTTGAGTGACAGGGAGACACGCAGCCAATAGGAACCTGCCCCCGTGCCAAGGGTGCTGTCGGAGAACTCTGTGAACAGGCGGTTCTCTGAGGATAAGACTGGGTATCCTGCACCAACAGCCAGGAGCCTGTAAAAGCGGACACGCGAATGGAGTCCCCCGTGTGTGTGTGGGAGGGGCTCGCCTTTAGCCAGGGGGATTCACACTGCCGAGAAGCCCTGCTCTAGCCAACGTACAGGACCGTGATGATCCTCTCCGGTTCCGGCACCCTAAAGGTCGTCACCGTGTCACAACATGCAATAGCTGTGGGCTATACTAGTGGGGCAGGCACAGCCCGCTGGAGTGAATGTGACATTGCTCCAAGCTACAATCCCAACTTCGCAGTGCTTTGGAAATAAATATCCTACAAGGTAGGAGCCATTATTAGCCCCATATTGTAGACAAGGAAGCAAAGCACAGAGATGTGACATAACTTTCCCAAAGCATGTGGAAGTGGGATTGGAATTTGGGCAGTCTGGTTCCAGAGGCTTCCCATGAACCACAGCACCTCACCAGTAGCCAGGTGGTCAGCACCACCTGGTCAGCATCTCAGGGCTGTTCGTAGAGCTACAGGAGTAACGTAATGGCCACTCCTGGGTGGCAGACAAAAGAGCTGTGGAGAGTTCTCTGTGGTGGCTGCAGCCCAAGACTCAACCTGACACTCTTCAGATACCACCCACAGTCAGTGTTCACATTTGAGCCAAGCCTGTGGCCCTATGTGCACAGCTGTTTTGCCATCCACCCCCTTCCACTGCAGCCTGTGGTACACAGTGCCAAAGAGCATGCCCTACTTGGCTCCGTGACTATTGGTGATGTGTGTGTCTTCCCATTAGACCGTCACCCTCGAGGGCAGAGGCTGTGTCTCATCTGCTCTGTATACCCAGGCCTGGGGCACAGCTGGCTTGGAAGAGGGTGGCAGTGCTGCTGACTAAGTGAGCACAACAGCAACATTTTTGGAGAGGCAAGGCTGGCTCTCAAGGGGCCAAGCCAGTGCAGGGAGTTGCTGGAACTGTTCCCAGCTTTGAGACAGATCTCAGGCTGCAAGGCTAGCCCTCATGGGATAACAGCACCCCCAAGGAGCCAATGAAGGGCTCTGCACAAACCTTCCTGCGTCGAGTCTCAACATGTCACAACTGGACCTTCTTAGGAATCTTCTTATCTAGCTGTGCCATTTAACAGATGGGGAGACTGAGGCTGAGAGAAGGAAAGAGACCCACCCAAGACTGTGCAGCAGTTCAGTGGCAGGTCTGTGGCCAGCACTCATCATGGTCTAAAAACGTCCTGTGGCTCTGATAGGGAGCATTGCATCTCTTCAAAATGACCCACAGCCAAAGGAACAACAAGCTCTCTTATTAACAGACAATTTCAACAAGATGCCAAGACAATGTAATGGAAAAAGAATGGTCTTTTCAACAAATAGTGCTAGGACAACTGGAAATCCACATGCAAAAGAATGAAGTGGGACCCCCACTTCACACCAAATGTAAAAATTAACTCAAAACGGATCAATGACCAAATTGTAACAGCAAAAACTATAAAACTCTTTGAAGAAAACATAGGTGTAAATCCCTGACCTTGGCTGAGGTCATATTCTTAGATGTGACACCAAATGCACACACAACAAAAGAAAAAATGGATAAGCTGTCAAATTCGTCAAAATTTAAAACTTTTGTGTTTCAAAGGAAACCATCAACCAAGTGAAAAGACAACCCACAGAATGGGAGAAAATTTTTGCCTATCACATCACTGATAAAGGATGTGTATCTAGAAAGATAAACAATCCAATTATAAAATGAGCAAAGGATCCGAACAGACATTTCTTCAAAGTGCATTCAAATAGCCAACAAGCACATGAAAAGATGCTCAATGGCATTCGCCAGCAGGGAAATGCAGATTAAAACTGAAGAGATATCAGTTTACACCAATTAGGATGGCTGTAATAAAAAAGACGGACAATGACAGTGATGTGAGAAATTGGGACCTTCATACACCACTGGTCAGAAGATAAAATGGTACAGCCACTTTATAAAACAGCCTGGCAGTTCCTCAAATGATCAAACACTGAGTTACCATATGATCCAGCAATTCTACTCCTTAATATTTACCCAAGAGAAATGAAAACACATATCTACACAAAAATTTGTATATAACGCCAACTATATTTGAAAAATAAAAAATAGTTTTAAAAAATTTGTACACAAGTATTCAGGATACTCAGAACAGTGGAAACAACCCGAATGGCTATCAACTAATGAATGGACAAATAAAATGTGTTATATCCACACCATGGAATATTATTCAGCAATAAAAAGGAATGAAGTCATGATGCTGCAACATGAATGAACCTTGACAACATTATGTTAAAAGAAAAAGCCAGTTGCAAAGGACGCATATTTTATGATTCCACTTATATGAAATGTGTACAACAGGCAAATCTACAGAGACAGAAAGCAGATTAGTGGTTTCCTAGGGCGAGGGGGCTGGGAGTTTGGGGAGTTGTACAGAGTTTCTTTTTGGTGCAATAAAAATGTCCTAAAAATGATTGTGGTGATGGTTGTACAACTCTGAATATACTAAAAGGCGCGGGATGTACACTTGAAATGGGTGACTTGCAGGTTATGTGAATTATATCTCAATAAAGCTGTTTTTTTAAAAAAGAAACAACTCCCACAAGCGAGGGCCATTCAAACCGACCTAATTTAACCGACCACCTTTTCTTGAATGTTCTTAAAAATATTCCCACTGAAAGGCTTCCAAGACTCTGGCACACCTCCAATGAGGTAGGTAGTAGGCAGCCTACCTATCCTGTTGTCACGTAGCTAAGGCAAGAAGGAGCCAAAACATGTATTTTATCAATGGTGTGCGGGTGTATGGGGAACTAAGAGACTGCTTGAGTTCTTTTTCAAAATAGAGACCAGTGCCTTCTGTTCACTGAGCAGGGATTCAGTGCCAATTGGTGGCTCCTCCTTCTCCAGGCACTTATCACCTCACTTGATCCTTACGTCAACTTTGAAGGTTGTTATCGCCGTTGCAGAGATAAGGAAATTGAGGCTCACAGAGGTGAAATAACTACAAAATTTCAGAATGGGTCACGGTTACTGCCCAAGAGGCGGAGCTGGGATTGAACTTGGGACCATTGAACTCCAGAGCTGCAGCTGACCCAGCCCCTTCAGCCAGACTGCTTCAGAGAGCCTGACACCATCCTGGCATCCAAACTGTTTATACGGGCATTAGATGGATGGCGTGAAAATTTCAGATCAAGCAGTGGAACAAACAGAAAGCAAACGGCCTCCCAAAGAGAAGCTGAATGCAGCCCGATGGGATGGGCCAAGCACTGGCCTGGGAGCAGGAGGTATGGCCTTCGATGATGGCAGCGCCGTGGGAAGCCCACTTGACCCTAGTAGTCTCAGAGGAAATTAAGCTAAGTGAGGCCCTTACAAACATTTAAGTAGCTTTGGGCGCCAAGGCTGTGTGATGCTACTCAATTCAATTCAATAGCACTTGCTGAGTTAATAAAAACATTTTTTATACTCGAGAGAAGGATGTTAATAATTCACTTGCATTTTACAGATGAGGACACTGAGGCTGAGAGAGGTCTCATGGCCTGCCCAAGGTCCCAGAGCTCATGGATGGGAGACGAAGAGTCAAATCTAAGACCATTTGACTTCCACTTCCAGAGGTGCCTGCTGCTGAGCCAGGCGTGGGCCCGTAGGTGGCAAAGCCCATGGTCTGCAAGATCATGGATTCTAAAGGAGGCGGCTGCAGGTATGTCAATGAAGAGACACACCTGAAGCTCCTGGAGCCCAGAGAATGGAGTACTGATGCTGATTAGGGAACTCAGGGAGGGGGTGGCAGAGGGGACACCCTGGCTGAGCCCTGGAGGATGAGCAGGGTCTGGGTAAGAGAAACGGGGAAGGGCATGACAAGTGGATGGATCAGCATGAGCAAAAGCCAGGAAGTGGGAAAGCACAAAGCCAAGTTTAGGGAATTGTCAAAGGGGAACAGAAGGAGGCAGTGCTGGAGGGAGAGGCAGGCTGGCGGGGTGGGGGGGGGCGGGGGGCCGGGGGGCCTGAACAGCACGGAATCCGAAGGCGTGCATCGCCTTTAGTCTGTAGGCAACAGGGAGCTGTGGGCAGTGAGGGTGTGTGAGCAAGGGAGTGGCACCCTCTTGTCAGTGACACACCCACCAGCAGCCAGGGCAGCATCTGATCGACCTTCTGGAAATAATGCTGGACTGGGACGTGCAGGATCCTTGCACATGACACCCTAGGTCACATGCTAGGAAATGCCTTGTAAAGCACCATTTAATCCAAGGCATCCTTCTTATTGGAAACCTGCTCTTCAAAATATGGACCGAGAGATTAAGTCAAAGGATCTTTTCTGAACAACTGGTTGAACTTGCAGACATCTGCTAAGCTGTGGAGAGCCGTTTCCATCCTTCCAACCATGTCTGTGTTTGAAGCTTGTCCTCATGGTTCCTCTCCCAGCAAATACCCAGCCAGCGCTGTTTGGTGAGTAACAAGTGGCCTGCCTGCTCCCACCCTTTCCCTACCCCAAGCTCATCTGACCCCATGATGGCCCTGGATCAGTGTCAAGGTCACTATGAATCTTGACCTTCAGATGCCTAAGGAGATGCCTTTGGGTTGGGGAAAATGTGACCAAAAGCTCTTATATGCTCTGTGCCAGGCACTGGGCAGATGCTGTTCATCCCTGACCCACCAACCACCAAGGCAGAGGTCACTGCACCACCTTACAGGTGGGTAAACTGAGTCTCAGAGGGGCCAACTCTTCTGCCCAGGTCCAACAGCCACTGAGGCACAGAGTCAGGAGTAAGCCCAGGCCGGCCTGGCTCCAGCTCCATGCCATGCTGCAAAATGGCCAGCAAGATGAGGAAGTGAGTCAAGAGGCAAAAAAAGGGGGGGTTCCTTTTTGAGTCAGAACAGGATTTCCCATCACACACCCGACTGACTGCAGAGGCAGGCGAGTGGGGGGTGTGCCCCAGCAGCTCAGACTGATGAGGCTCCCAGGCCAGGCCAGCTCAGCTGCAGTGAGTGTGCCTGAGATGGGGACAAGCCCGAGAGGCATGCACGGCTTGGGGTTACTGCTGATGGGCCTGGTGACGCCTCCCCAGTAGGCTCAGAATGAATCAGGACAGTGACACCCACCCCAGCTGCGGGGGCCCTGGGCCTGGGGGAGTTCCAGGAACTGACAGCTCATTTCAACTTCTCCCCCTGTGACTTCTACTCCACCCAGATGAAGGGGGCACCCTCCAAGTGATACGGGACATTACCTGTAAAATTCTTAATCTTTTAGTGGGAAACGATATGGGACATCTCTTGCAGAGTTCTTCATTTTTTTTTTTAGTAAACCTACTTAAATTTTCTTCCCTCCTCTCTTTAGGAAAAAGGCCCTCTCCCCCAAATCCAGATAATTACCCTAAAACTGGTAACTCAGGTCTTCTGGCTTTTGATAAGGATCATCAGACCATCATAAGCAGAAATGGCTTTAGACCAGGCAAGGCTCTTAGAGTCCAAGAAGGGGTGGGAGGTGGGGGGGGGATGGGGGGGTAACCTTTAGCCTAAAGGTCTTTTTTTTTCTCTTTAAGAAGTATGTTAACCAAGCCTGTTTCCCTTTACTCGCTTAGTAGACAAATCAATAGAAATTAATAGATATATGATTTAAATAACCAGTTCGTATCTTCTTTTCCTTGTCCAAGGACTGAGGTAACACTTCAGCGGAAAACCTAAGACCCCACCCTGACTAAGGCAGAAAGGGAAGGAGCTCCATGAAACCCCAGCAGGCAGGGACAACGGCCCTTCTCAGCAGGAAGCTGATATAGAAGAGACCTCCCATCCCTCGACATCCATACTAATAATAAAGGGGTTCATGGCTCTTAGAAAAGAATTAGACAGGAAAGTTAGATAGGGGGTTTCAGGTCTGCCTGCAAAGACAATGAGGCCATCCTATCTTAGAAAGGGTCTGTCCCAGCTCACTCACAATTAAGCGAGCCAGAGTCATTTTGGGGCTAAAAATAACTCATATCAGGAAACAAGTAGGCAGAAAACTGAGTACCAGTTTAAGCCAGTCACTCGCACCTACGCAATGAAGACCCCAACAACCTTCAACTCACCTGAGCCTCATTACACCATCATTATAATATGATGCATATGCCCGGAAGTTCATTAATATCATTATAACAGACTGAATTCTGGGAATGAACATGTGCAGTAAGCACATGATGAATCCCTGAGTCCTGTCAACCTTAATTGCCAATCAAGGAAGCCCACTCCTCTAAGAAAAGTGACCACCCACAGCAAATAGGGTTAAAACCCCGAAGGCTTTGTCACCAGGCATTTAGAGCCACGCTTCTCTTGCTCAGGCCCGCTTCCACGTCTGAAAGTGGACTTTCCCTTCTATTAAAGCTTTTCTTTTCTGCTGTATTTCGGTGTCTTGCTCAATTCTTTGTTCGAGACATCAAGAACCTGGACAACACTCCGGGACAGGACTCCACACTCCGGCAACATCTTCTGTGGTGAGCCAGCCATAAGGTAAGCCCTTTCTACGGGGATCTTTTCCTGTCTTGGACATTCTATTCCTATGGCATTATGTCTGTGCCACTTTGATTTCACTTCTTTGGCTACTTTCCTCTGGGGACCCCAGGCTGAGGTCCTCCTAAAACTGCCTTTCCGCTGTAATTCACCTTGTACCATCTGCTCCACCTCCCACCCTGAGTGTAGTTTCCCAGGATAGGGACTCCTTTCGGACATGTTTTTGCCCACCTCGGTAGTCCTGGGAGACTTCCTCTTCTCCTCAATTTAGGCATTCTTTGATCCATTAAAAGACTCACTTTAGGGTCAAAGGCAAGTTACGCCCAAGGCTGCATTCTGCACCTTCCTTGACTACCCTTGCCCTACAAGCTCTATAACATTCCAGGGTGCAGTAGTAGAACAACGGTTTCTCAACTGGCAGGGCGCCAAAAGCCGAGGGGTACCCAGAGTTATCCTAGACCATAATTTCCCAAGCGTAAGCCCAAGTCGAGAGCTGAATCTAAGTTTGAGTCCAAGAGTCAGAAAAGTAGCACCAGTGCTCATCCAAGGCTGGAGACATCTAGCATCCTACGTTAGGGACTTCGCAGTGGGGACACCCCAGGAAGACCCTCTCCTGGACCTGGCTACCACTCAGAGGATGCATTGGGGGGGGCGGGGCTTGTCCTTCATAGTGAAACTCTTCTTAGACTCTCCCTTTTCACAGACTACCATGGGAAATAAGCTGTCAGCACTTGACCCATTAGACTCGCCTCTTGGTTGTATCCTTAACCATTGGGACAAATTCGATCCTGACAACTTGAGAAAGAAATGCCCTGTGTTTTATTGTAATGTAGCCTGGCCACAATATAAACTAGGAAATCAGGAGCGATGGCCCACAAATGGAAGTCTCACTTGTAAAACCATCCTTCAACTAGATTCTGCAAAAAGGGAAAAAAAAAAATGTTTGGAAGTTTCGTAGGTTCAGGCCTTATGGCCCTTTACCAAGATCCCTTTCTATGCCCAGACTACCAGAAGCCTCATGGCAAGGACAAATATAAACCAGAGCCAGACATCATTGATGCCCTATTACTTAATGCCCCGCCTGTCCTTCAGAGGGAAGCTCAGCCACACCCATGTAATTCTTCTCCCTCTCCAGAGGCTCCACCACGGAAGCCGGAGGCTATTCTTAGCCCTCCTCATACTTGAAGTGGGACTCTATATCCCACACTCCCTTCCACCGTCCTGCCTCTCAGAAGGTACATGGGGCGGAAGGCACCATTAGGGTGCAAGCATCTTTCTCCATCACTGATATTCAGCAATGTAAGGAAAAATGAAGAAGATATTCTGAAGATCCAAGCAAGTATGCAGATGAATTTCAAACTCTGATTGGCCTTTGATCTTTCCTGGAAAGACATCCAATTTATTTTAGCCACCTGCTGTACAATCATTGTAAAGGGCCACATTCTAACAGCGGCTGGACAGGAGGCAGATGAGGCCTTTGTTAGGCACCCTCAGGGCAATGTCCCTGGATGAGATAGTACCCTTAGCTCACCCCGATTGGAATTATAATACCCACGAGGGAGTGGCCAGATGCACCAAACTTCTAGAGGCCCTCATCAGGGAATGAAAAAAGGAACACAAAGCCAGTGAACTATGAGAAGCTTAGAACCATTACTCAAGAAAAAGATGAGAACTTGGCCAGCTTTTTTAGCCGCCTGGAAGAAGCCTTTAGGAAGTATACTAATGTAGACCCCACTTCCCCCGCGGGGTTAGCTTTGTTAGGCCAGCATTTTATTAGCCAGTCAGCCCCTGAGAGCAGATGCAATCTTCGAAAGCTGCAAATGGGGCCACGGACTAACCAAAATCAATTACTAGATATGGCCTTCGTGGTCTATAACAATTGAGATCTTGAAGAGGGAAAAAGAGAACAGAATAAAGAAAAACGACAGCCAAGATTATGGCTGTTGCAATTGGCCAGGCCCTTGGTACCCAACAAGCATCCCTTAAGAGACCGGGGAATAAGGAGACATTGAGTTCTTGCTTCAAATGCAAGAAAGTAGGACACTGGGCAAAAGACTGTACGGAAAAGCCACCGAGCCCTTGCTGCACATGTAAGGAAACTGGCACTAATCCCTGGCATTGGAGGGTTGACTGTCCACACTCCCAGAGAGGAAGGTGGCCAGCCGACACCTTAGTAGCCCAGGTCCAGGAACTGTGTGACTGGAGAGACCCGGGGCCATCCTCACTACCCCTGTCTGGGAATGTCGTCATCACTACCGAGAGACCCCGGGTAACTCTGGACGTCATGGGTAAGCAAATTCAGTTTCTTTTAGATACGGGGCAACCTATTCTGTTCTCCCTGCATTTGCAAGAAAACTCTCCTCACGAACTACGATTGTCATAGGAGTAGAAGGAGAAGGCAAGGTCAACCATTTCACTCCACCACTGACCTGCCCACCTGAAGATCAGATCTTTCAGCAGGAGTTTTTAATAGTTCCAAGCTGCCCCGCTCCGTGGTTAGGACGGGATATTTTAACCAAATTAGGAGCAATATTACAACTTGAGTGTAGAACCCCCAGACTTTTAATGCTTCAAGAATGAGCTAATATACCAGAAAGCACTGACCAACAAGTTAATCCTCTGGCTTGGAGTAATGGCAAGCCTGGACAAGCAAGGACAGCTACACCAGTAAAAGTTCAGCTTCTTCTAGAAATTAAGAAAACAATCCCATTTATAATTGCGCTGAAAACTGTAAAGTACCTGGGAATCAAATTAACCAAGAAGGTAAAAGATCTGTTTTCAGAACATTATAAGTCATTGAAAAAAGAAATTGAAGAAGATACAAATAAATGGAAGCACATACCGTGTTCATGGGTAGGAAGAATCAATATTGTTAAAATGGCCATACTACCCAAAGCAATCTATAGATTCAATGCAATCTCTATCAAAATACCAATGACATTTTTCAGAGAGCTAGAACAAATAATCTTAAAATTTATATGGAGCCATAAAAAAAACCCCGAATAGCCACGGCAATCTTGAGAAAGAACAGAGTTAGAGATATCACACTACCTGACATCAAACTATACTACAAGACTACAGTAATCAAAACAGCATGGTACTGGCATTAAAACAGATATATTGATCAATAGAACAGAATAGAGAGCCCAGAAATAAATTCACTTAATATATGACAAAGGAGGTAAGAATATATAATGTGGTAAAGACAGTCTCTTCAATAAATGGTGTTGGGAAAATTGGACAGATACATGCAAAAAAAAAAAAAAGAAGCTGGACCACCTTCTTACATCATACACAAGAATAGACTCAAAATGGATTAAGGACTTAAATGTAAGACCCAAAACCATAAAACTTCTAGAGGAAAACATAGGCAGTAAACTCTCTGATATTACAAACAGGAATTTCTTTTCAGATATATCTCCTCAGGCAAGAGAAACAAAAGAAAAAATAAACAAATGGGATTACGTCAAACTAAAAATTTTTGTATAGTAAAGGAAACCATTGACAAACAAAAAGGCAACTTACTGTTTGGGAGAAGATTTCGCTAATGATACATCTGATAAGGGGTTAAAATCCAAAATATATAAAGAGCTTATACAACTCAACAAAATCACAAACAATCCAATTTAAAAAATGGGCAGAAGACCTGAACAGATACTTCTCCAAAGAGGAAATACAGATGGCTAATAGACATATGAAAAGATGCTCAAGGTCACTAATCATCAGAGAAATGCAAGTTAAAACCACAATGAGATATCACCTCATACCTGTCAGAATGGTCATCATCGATAAATCAAAAAACAACAAGTATTGGCAAGGATGCGGAGAAAAGGGAACCCTCATACATTGTTGGTGGGATTGCAAATTGGTACAGCCACTATGGAAAACAGTATGGAGGTTTCTCAAAAAATTAAAAATGGATATACCTTTTGACTCAGCAATTGTACATCTGGGTATTTATCCAAAAAAAAACCCAAACAATAATTTGTAAAGATCTATGCACCCCAATATACATGGCAGCACAATTTACAATAGCCAAGATACAAAAGCAACCTAAATGCCCATCAACAGATGATTAGATAAAGAAATTATGGTTAATATATACAATGGGATATTATTCAGCCATTAACAAAAAAAAAAAAAAAAAGAAATCCTACGATTTGCAATGACATGGATGGACCTAGAGGTTCTTATGGTGATTGAAATAAGTCAGACAGAGGAAGATAAATACCATGCTTTCACTTATATACAGAATCTAAGGAACAAAAGAACAAACTAATCAAAAACAGACTCACAAATATAGTGGATAATTGGTGACGGACAGAGGAGAGAGGGTTTTGGGGGCTGGGAGAATGGGGTGAAGGGTTAAAGAAGTACAAATTAGTAGCTGATGGATGGTCATGAGAATGGGGAGCACGGCATAGGGAATGCAATTAGCATTAATATGTTGGCTAGGTGGAGGATTAGGGGAGGGAGGGAGCAAAGGGGGGATTGTTTTATAAACTATATGGATGTCTAACCAATGTACTGTATACTTGAAACAAATTTAAATAAATCAAAAAAAAAATAAAAGTTCAGCTTCTTTGCTCCTTCACCAAGATCCAGACTCATTAGGAGCCCCTCCTGGCGATCTCGGGGATCAGGCATTTTCTCCCCCTTCACCCTCAGACTCTGAGTGGGGGACGAGTTCTCCGGGGACGCCATCTATTTCATCGCTCCCTGAAGAAACTAGATATGTACCCTCAGGTAAGTTACAAATACTGATGATGGGGAAATAAGAGTATGTGCATGACCTCTGATCTGTATTTGTTGGTGTTATCTGTAATATGGTGGTTGAGTTAAGAATTCTAATTATGATGAAAAGGAAAATATGTTTTTGGTAACAGAAGGTATAAAGTATGGAGATTTATTTTGAAAGGAATTAAAGGAAAGTTGTTCATGTTAAAGTTGGTTATTTCTGAATGAGTGAGAAGAGGCACACTGAAGGGATTAGGAAAGTTGTAGGTTTGTGAAGAGAAATCTTGAGAGGAAATTTTCAAAATTAGAGTTGTGTTTGAATGTTTCTTAGACTATTGGTCTGCTACTGATATTATGGAAAAGTTTCCTGAGTAGAAACCAAAGATTCCATGCTTCATCAAAACAAATTTCTGTGTTTTATGTTGCCTTAACAAGTTTTCTGAGGCTTTTAGAGAATATACTAATATTGGCCCAAAGTCTGAGGGCCAGACACTCCTGGTTATAAATTTCAAAACTTGAGCTGCGCTCAGTATTCAAAACGAAGCTCCAAAAGTTGGGGCCTGGACCCCAAATCCCACAGGCTGCCTTAATGCCAGAGGACTTTAAGGTGTCCAAGAACTAGAAGCACATTTAACTGCCATAATATAGAAACCATATCGAGGTGACCCTAGGCAATAAAAAACCTTTCAGGCCTGGAGGGCCTTGATCTTGGTTGGCCTTGATTGGCTGGCGTAGTCTAGGGGCATAATCAATGCGCAAACTACAGGAAGGATAGGGCTAAGTTTCTACTATAACACCAGCAGAAAAATGCATAACATTTACCAAGTGTACTAACCAGTGTTTTAACATCTCAGATAATATGACTTTGAACTGCAGTTCCACGACTTCCGCAAGCTATGCAAATGCACATGTTAAATTACTCACTGGATAGTTTCTTATCTGTGGAAGAACTGTTTATTCTTATGTTCCCACTAATAGTACTGGGGGACCTTGTTGGCTGGGAAGATAAATTGTATTTATGCCTCAAAAGGCTCCAACTAGGCACCACAGGGAACTCACCCTTGACTCCAGCTGTAATAGTGACCTACACTTATTTAGTCCAGCTGAATATACTGCTTTGTTTTTGTTTATTGTACCAGCTATGACTATTGCCCTAAATATAGAAGTCAACAGAATAGCCTGCTCCATGGCAAAGGCCTTAAACGCAACCTCTCAGGCCATCCATGCCAGAGGAGAAGAATTAGGACAGGACAGAGAAGCTGTTCTTGAAAACAGGGCTGCTATAAACTACCTATTACTCAGACACAACCATGGATGTGAAGAATTTAAAGGACTATGTTGTTTTACCCTCTCTGACAGCTAACAATTAATTGAAGAAAAAGTGAAACGAATTCATGATGTTGTGTTCAATATTAAACAGGACAGGAATTTTAGGTCTTGATCTCTCCCCCCTCACTTCCTGGCTGCCCACTCTCCCTGCGCTTAGGGAAGCATTTCTTATTTTCATTTTGTTTATCTTTGTAGGAGTTATCTCTTGTTGCTGTATCCAATGCGCTCCCAAACTATAGGTCCATTGCCAGTTGGATACCTAGATCAAAACTGAAACCGAAGGGAAGAATTTTCTTACACCAACAAAGCGATCAATTTCATCTTAAACTGGTCTCATAGATATGAGACTGACATCAAAAGAGGAAGGTAAATGACACCAGACATCACCTCTAAAATTGTTAATCTTTTAGCGAGAAATGACATGGGACATCTCTTACAGAGCTCTTAATTTTTTTTAGTAAACCTACTTAAGTTTTCTTCCCTCCTTTCTTTGGGAAAAAGGCTCTCTCCCTCAAATCCAGATAATTACCCTGAAACTGGTAACTCAGGTCGTCTGGCTTTTGATAAGGATCATCAGACCATCATAAGCGGAAATGGCTTTCGGCCAGACTTGATTTTCTCATCTGTGAAACAGGGGTAATAACAACGTGAACTTCGTAGCGCTGATCTGAGGAGTGAGTGAGTTGTATCATAGAGTGCCGAGAGTAGGCATTACACACGTGTTTTAAATAAATAATAACCTTGCAAACGTGGCCATTCTGAGAGAAAAACAAAGATGGACTCTAACAGTCCAGGAAAAAGGAAACGGTTAAGAAAAGCTTGAGATATCCATTCCATGGACTATCCTGGGCTATTGCCAATGAGAAATGTGACAACACCATGGACTAACACCGTGGCTGACAAGGAAAGAGAGCCTGTTGCAAAGCTCCATTCACACTAGACCAGGGGTCCGCAAACTGTTTCTGGAAAGGACCGGAGAGTAAATATTTTTGGTTTTATGTGCCACATGGCCTCTGTCGCAACAACCTAAACCCACAGTTGTGGTGTAAAAACAGTCAAAGACAAGACATGAATGATGAGCTTGGCTGTGTGCCAGAAACTCGTTTTGTGAAAACATGAGGCATTTGGCCAGTGGGCTGTAGTTTGCCCACCCCCGCTGTGTGAATTATACAGAAACTGTGTCAAAAAAGATAAAGATGGAAAGGAACATGGAAAAAAGTATTCTCTTAGAGTAGTGTAATCAGAAGCACATTTTTGAAATTTCAATTTCCTTAAGATGGGAGTAACAGTTTTTTAAAAATTAAAGGACTTTTAAAGTTACATACAAATTAAGAGGTTTACAGATCTATTAGACTTTCAAAATATGTTAAATGAGTATAATTAGCTTAGTACTAATGAATCCCAGTGTTCAAGTCATGCTCTATAGGAAAAGCAGACTTTAAGTATGGCCAGTCTGGGACTGAGTCTGGCTTCTCCACCTGATATGAGACATCACCTGTAAAATTCTTAATCTTTTAGCAGGAAATAAAAAGGGATATCTCTTGCAGACTTCTTAATTTTTTAAGTAAACCTAGTTAAGTTTTCTTCCCTCCTTTCTTTAGTAAAAAGTCCCTCTCCCTCAAATCTCAATAATTGCCTCCAAACTGGTGACTCCTCAGGTCCTCTGGCTATTGATAAGGGTCATTGGCCCATTGTTAGTTGTTAGCAGAAATGGTGTTAGGCTAGACAGGACCTGTGGAGTCTGAGAGGGGAGGGGACTTCAGCCAAAGGTCTTTTGTTCTCTCTTTAAGAAATACATTAACTAAGCCTGTTTTCCTTTACTCATTCAATAGAGTAAAGGAAATTAATAAATAATTTTATTATCATTATTAATATCAATAAAAACTAATAGATATATGATTTAAATAACCAGTTCGTATCTTTTCTTTGTCTAAAGACTGAGGTGGTACTTCAGCAAGAAACCCAAGACCCCGCCCCGACTAAGGCAGAAAGGGAAAGAGCTCCATGAAACCCCAGCAGGCAGGGTAACAACTCTTCTCAGCAGGAAACAGATACAGAAGAGACCTCCCGTCCTTCAACATCCATACAAATCATAAGGGGGTTCATGGCTCTTAGAAAAGCATTAGGCACAGAAGTTAGATAGGGGGTTTCAGGTCTGCCTGCAAAGACACTGAGGTCACTCTATCCTAGAAAGGGTCTGCCCCGGCCTGCCCACAATTAAGCAAGCCAGAAGGCATTTTGGGGCCAAAGTAACTCATGCCAGGAAACAAGTAGGCAGAAAACTGAGTACCAGTTTAAGCCAGTCATTTGCACCTATGCAATGAAGACCCCAACAACCTTCATCTCACTTGAGCCTCATTACACCATCATTATAATATGATGCATATGCCCGGAAGTTCATTAGTATCATTATAACAGACTGAATTCTGGGAACAGACATGCGCAGAGAGCAAATGATGAATCACTGAGTCCTGTCAATCTTAATTGCCAATCGAGGAAGCCCACTCCGCTAAGAAAAGTGACCACCCACAGCAAATAGGGATAGAACTCCGAAGGCTTTGTCACCAGGCATTTAGAGCCACGCTTCTCTTGCTCAGGCCCGCTTCCACATCTGGAAGTGGACTTTCCCTCCTATTAAAGCTTTTCTTTTCTGCTGTATTTCGGTGTCTTGCTCAATTCTTTGTTCGAGATGTCAAGAACCTGGACATCGCGCCGGGAGAGGACCCCCACTCTCCGGTAACACAAGGACTTCCAGTGAACAGGCAGAGAGTAGGCTTGGGCTCATCTCCTCTTCTCACCGAGAACCACACCAGGCCCAGTTTCCCTCCATCCCAAAGCTTGGGAGACACCTCATTCCTTTAATGACAAATCCTGTTTCAACGGCTGCTCTGCACCAGACTCTGTGGTGGGTGCCGGAGAGCACAGCGATGGACAGAGCCAACCAGGTCCTGTGCTCTTGGGTGACCTGACAGCTCATTCTCCCTTCTCTCCTCTAGAAGACGGGCACAGCGCTCAGCCTTCTCGCATCGCCCATCTCTACAGCACGGCCTTTCTCGACTTGAGACCTTCCGGAATTCACCAGTCGGAAAGGCCCACAGTGGGTGACACTCACTAAATTCACTTTTCAAAATGTGTCTGTGGACCAGGGATCTTAACCTGCCTCCTCCGACAACGTGTGTGGGGCCCTGGACAGGTGATGAGGGCTCCACGAGCCCCTGAAATCTTAGGCAGCACGTTGTGTGTGTGCTTATCCTCCTGGGGAGGCCTGCAGGTCTCTTCTGCTTCCTGAAGGCCCCTTCACTGGGGGAAGACTGAAAACAAGCTTGCCACAGGCAACCCATGGTATTAATCATCAGCATTTCTCATTGTAAATGACCCAGAATATTCCA
>CM053509.1:4886945-4905296 GCA_028627145.1 Eidolon dupreanum
GACCAAAAGCTGCCATCACCCTCCTGCCCCTCTCCTGGCCGGCCTGCCTGCCAGGGCCGGGAGGGAGCTCAATGCCTTTCCCACTGGAGGACGGGGTTCCCGGGTGTCCCCAGCAGACCCTCAGAAGAGCCCAAGTCCCTTCCTGCCGCTGCCCCTGAGCGGTCACCTACCCTGCTAGGGGAGGTGGCCATCGGCACGTGGCCCTCTTTGTACTCCCAGCCCGAGGGCGGGGAGCTGTGGGGGGCAGACCCGCACTCAGCTTCCCACATCAGGCACAAAACACACTGGACTCTCTGAAATGTGTTTTCTCCTCCTCACACACAATGCTGCTTTGATGGACTTCCTTGAAGGGACTGATGGCCCACGTGCTGTGGGAACTGCAAACGCCCCCATCCCGGAGTGGCCCGCACTCCAGAAGGGCTGCCAGCACCCATTCTTTGGGCCCAGTGCTGGGCCTGAGCCATATCCCCAGCGGGCAGGGGTGGCCGCCATCCTCAGCCTGCATCAGCAGAGCCCCTCCCCACCCCCCTCACTACCCCCGCCACACACACTTTGCATTTTCTTCAGAGCACACGCGACCTTCTGATAGGGTCTTATTTACTTTTCCACTTGCTTGTTGAATTTAGATGATTCTAGATCCTTCTAGAATGTAAGTTCCCCCAGAGCAAGGCCAGGCCCACTGCTTCCATCCCACCGCCTAGGACAGTGGCCGGCACACAGTAGGCCCTCGGCAAGGAGTTGTGAGTGAACGAATGAGTGACTCTCGGCACTAGGTGCTCAGTCATTCATTCCTTCAAGAACTTTTACAGGGACTCCAGGTGCCAAGTGCAGCAGAGGAGCCGCTCGGCTGAGGACGGAGCTCACAGTGTGTGGGGGACAAAGACACAGGGACAAAGAAGCCCGATTAGGGAGCTGAGCAAGGTTCAGCTCAGAGGGACACAGCAGGGGTGGGACCGTCAAGGGAGGACTCACGCTGGAGGTGACCCAAGGAGGGAAGGGCATGCAAGGGGAGGAACAGCATGTGCAAAGTGGCAAAGCAAGAAGCAGCGTCTGAGTAATTTGCCCCAGCACGGGGGGGAGGCCAGGGTGGAGACCCTCAACCCCTTGTCCGCTCATGCAACGGCATTTATTAAATGCTCTGTGCTCTGAGACAGGCAGGGGTCCGCCTTCAGAGTGCTCACGGATGCGGAAGACATCAGAGCCAGTGACTCTCCGTGTGCAGGGGCTCTGGGAGCATGGAGGAGGGGCGATCAGGTTTGAGGGAGCACTGAGGCTCCGGAGAGAGCTGACCCTTTGTCCACCCACGACCCAGACTGCCCAAAGCCATGGTCAGAGAGCCATGACCGAATGAGCTATGGTGACCAACTCGTCCTGCTTTGCCAAGGACTGTCTCGGTTTTAGCCTTGAAAGCACCTCATCCCAGGAAACCCATCAGTCCAGGGCGAACCAGGAAGAGTGGGTCACACCCGTTTCCACCTTCAGGTTTTCTCCCCAAACCCCTCCCGCCATTCCTGAGACTCCCACCTGCCACCCCAACTTCTCAGCCACTCACAGGTGGGGTTTGGGTGTCCAGCAGTCTGTGTCAAGAGCAGCCTTTCCTCAGGTAACCAAGAGGGAGATGCTCCGGGTTATAGACGGGACGGCAAACGGCAGACGGGTGAGTCTAATGTCTGCGGGTCCTTCCCGCTCTGCTTAAGGCTTCACAGTGCAAGGGGTGTGGAAGACAGCGGCTCAGCCCACCTTCCCCGCTCCGCCCACTCGCAGCTGCCGCAGGCTCTGATCCTTCCACCCTGTGCCTCGTCTGAGCTTTATCTCCCAAGGCCCGAGGTCCAGCTTCCTCCCTAGCCTTCCTTTGTGCACTCAGAGTGAGACCCATTGTAGGTGCCTGACTAACGTGGGCTGGGCTCAAGCAATGGGCAACTAATGATGACATTTCACCCCCATTTTACAGAAAGGAAAACTGAGGCATAAAACCGGTCAGGAACTCACCTCTGGTGTTTGTTTCCCAAGACCCTGATGATTTCATTCTCAAAAGCAGCTACCCTGAATCCTGTTTCCTAGAAACTTCTAGAGCTTTCCCCAATATCCCTGCAGAGACTCAGAGACCACAGACAGTGTCTCCCAAGGGGGCTCAGAAAAACTCAGTCTTCCTCAGATGGCTGTTTCCAGGCTGAGCTTCTAACCAGAGCCCCATGCAGAGCACACAAAGTTCTCACTATGATATTCACTCAAAGCCCTCAGCCTGGCGCCTCCACAAGCCGCTAGAGGTCTGTGAGTTTCCCCCAAATGATCCTGGTCTCCCCAAGAATTTGAGGCACAGAATAGAGGAGTTACAAGAGTTTGGCTCCAATAGGAAAGATGCTAATTGACCCTCCCAGCGAACACCTAGATAACCTAGTTGAAATCTCCCCTCGGGTCCCCTGCGAGGGCATCGCATAGAAAGAGCTAGGTCTTTCAAGTCACACAGTCTTCTAGCTCTACCATTTATTATTAACTCGTGACCTTGGATAAGTTCTGTAACTTCCCTGGGTCTCCTCTTCTATAAAGTGCCCAATGAGATGTGTGCAGGGTCCTGGATGAAGGGATAAAGCATTGCCAGTCACTTTTACTCTTGAACTCTTTACACAGGTGAGAGGAAATAGCTAACCCGCACGGAGCACGTGCTATGTGCCAGGTATATGCTAAGTCTCGCATTGATTATTTCACTGCCATGGCAGGTCCCACTATTACTGCCTCTAGAGATGAAAGAAATGAGGCTCAGAGGCCAAGCCACCTGCCCGCGGTTCCACAGCCAGCATAGGACAAGTTTCTCCTCTATAGCTTCTTCCCTCTTCACCTCTAGGCTCTAATATCTGCTGCATGAATGAACTCATTGATTAACAACAGGTTTTATTCAACTGTCACACCCAAGATTGAGACTGGTTTCATAACTACATTTTTTTTAAGAACTGAAATGATTAGAACAGCGACTTGCTCAGATCTGCAAGGCCCTCCATCCACTGCAGAAGGCTTCCAGAGCAGGGGGCTGCAAACCACGGCCCACTGCCCGCGTCTGCACAGCAATGCAGCTTAGAATGACGTTAACGATTTTAAATGGTTGGGAAAAAAATCAAAAGAGCAGTAATATTTTTGACAGGTGAAAATTACATGAAATTCAAATTCACGTCCACCGTGGTTTTATTGGAACACAGCCACGCCGGTTCATTTACATGGTGTCTAGGGCTGCTTTCCAGACACAAGGGAGGAAGTAATGACCACAGAGGCTGTGTGGCCCATCAAGCCAAGAGTATTTACTATCTGTCCCTTTACAGAAAGAATTTGTCAACCTCCGTTCATGAACCTCCAGGGACCAACACTACTTACTGGCTCAAGGGACATACCTCACCCCAACCCTGCCCGTCAGCATAGCATTTCTCCAAGTCCAAGAATACAGAAGATTCCATACCCTTCCTTTCAGCAAGTAGTGTATAATCCCTGATATCCAGAATGGGCTGAGTGGGCAATGTTCCACAAATGCTGAGAGCTGTGTCTTCGTGAGGTCTGCCCTCCGAAACTGTCCTTGCTTACGGATATTCAGGTGGTGTTTGTCATTAAGACTAGGTCTTCCCCGCACTGGCAGGAACATTCTGTGGGAGCCACCTACCCATGGCCTGCAAGACTACCTGAATCATGGCTGGAGCCTGGATTGGGTTCCTCCCTTCCCAGGCGCCACGGTGCAGATCCTGAGTTAAAAGAATCTCCAGATAAACACGGCAGGAACTTCACACAATCGCCCAGAAAGGAAGCCCATGGGCCAACTCTCCAGCGATAACAGGTGGGTGCCGCTGGACAGAAGCAGAAAAAGCCGGCCAGGGCCAGGCAGGGTCTGCTTATCTGATGTTCTGTTTTTCTTTCCCTTCTGGAGAGTTTCAGATCTGGGGGAAGGATGTGCGGGTCCTTCCCGATCTGAGACATCGAGGCCCAGGGTCAGTACTGTTGGGTCGTGGCCTGGGATGGTGGGATCCTCACTTCCTGCCATGGCCCATGTGCCAGTCGGCGGTGCTACGGCCCTGTGGATGCTGAGATCCTGGCAGCTTGGTATTCACTGAGTTTATGCAGCGAAGTCTCCAGGAAAATAGCCCTAAATGCTGGAGAGGGAGCCTCCCCTGCTGCTACGACCTGATGGAGTAACGTGGAAACAGGCAAATGCATTGCGGCAGAGAACCAGCTGGGCTGCCCACTGCGGGGAGGGGGCAAGAGATGTCATCGAGTAAAGCAAGACGGGGAAACCCTTTTCTAACACACAGTCTCCCTCGAATCTGCTACCCCTGGCTCTCCCCTGGGCCCAGGTAGCTGGTGTGAGTCGTCCTGGGTTACCTGGCCATCTCGTGAGGCAGCCCACGGTAAGCGCCACCTCGGACCATCAGCATGTCAGGCCTTAGAGGTCGCCTAGTTCCACATTGTCACACATTTGGGCCATTTGTGCATCACATCTGGGGACACCGGCACTATTTTTTTTTTCTCATTAGTTTTATTTTTTAATTTAAACTTACAGATTTTAGAAGGCTTTTTATTTTTACCTTGAATAGAACACCAAGGAGAGGCTCAATGGCCATGTATAGAACATCGTAAGGAATAACTACAATACTGTTTATTTAACTCGGCCTGGTGCCGTTGCTAGCTTCCGCCTGAGGCCCGCTCGTAGAAATGGGCAGGTGGTAGGAGCTATTATACCAGACGAGACAAAAAAAAAAAAAAGGAACCAGACCAGCCACATGGAGATGTTCTCCTGACAAACCCCAGCAGTCCTCACCCACCCCTGGGCATCGGTCCCCACAGAGCTTTAAAGATACAGATAAGTGGCCCCAGGTACAGCATTTCACCCACTGACCTAAGGCGCTGGTGATTCTTAGAACATCACAGAAGCTGAAGGATGAAAAGGAAAAGTCAAAAGAATGATGGCGAGGAAGACGGGGAAGGGAGTTACTGTCCCTCTAGACCCTGAGTTTATGCCACTGCATTCATCCTGTCATTTCTAGTAGCCCCAGTCCACACTCAGAGATCCGACCTAGTTCAAGCCCCCGCAGGGCATGGAGGGGCACCCCGAGGTCCAGGGCTGCGAGTGAGACCAAAGGGGCCTAGCGTGGTAACATGGGCTTTCTCTCCACAGTCCAGTCTTTAGAAGAAGAAAGGAGAAAATTGCATTGGCCGTAGGGATGGCTGGGACCCTGGAAGGTAAATGAGTGATTAAAGTGTGTGGTCTGTACTCTGTACATCCCAACAGGAGAGTCCTCCAAAGGGGACAGGTTTGGCTGGTTTGAACCAGCCATCGCACCCCTGGACCTGCTGGAGCATGGGCCTCAGCCAAGAACACCTGAGCTGAGGGCTGACTCACCTGTGGCTGTGCCAGATTCAAACACCCTGAGTGCTGGGGACAGAGGCAGGTGGAAGTGCTGGTGCCACTAAACTCACCCCCCCAGCTAGGGAGCGCCTCGGGAAAGGGGGGAGCGCTCGGAGAAGCTGGAAATGGAAGAGCCAGAACTTCGGGGACCCAGCACCTCCATGGAGCTGGGAACTCCTCCCACAGCTGTGATCACATCTGCTCCTTGCAGCAACCCTGCGGGGTCGGCGTGACCAGCCCCACCGAACGGGCGAGCTGGCCAGACCCACGCAGGTTCTATGACACGCCAAGACTGCACGCAGGTGGCAGAGCCAGGGGCCCGGCCCACATCTGTATGATTCTACCATTCGAGGCTCACACCTCAGCCCCAGGAGCAAAAAAGAACTCAGCCAGGTGGCACAGGAAGACAGGTGACCCCTGGCCGTGTGGGCTTAACAGACGACACGCATGACGCCTGAGCGCCAGGCGGGGGCTGCAGTTTCCTGCTCTCACAGCTCGTGAGGAGCGGAGGACAGGTCCCCACCCCTCACAGAGAAGGGCCTGAGGCCCAGAAAGACTGCTTGCGCCCTCCAACAAAATTAAAGGGTCCCTCGCGGGGCTCCCCACCGGAGCGTCCCTCTTCCCGTGCCATCGTCCTCCGGGATGGGGCAGTCGGTTTAAAGCACCCACCACACCCAGGGGACTCCTCCCGCCCACCAGGCAGGGTCCTGCCTCGGCGTCCTCCTTCCTGACAGTCTCAGTCAATGTCAGCACCGCGGTAAAACGCGGTCGCCCAAGGCAGGCAGCCTCTAGGGCGGAAGGGCCCGGCTCCCGGCCGCAAACAAGAACCTCTCTGGCTCCCAAACTAAAGTCAGCTCCAGCTGCGAGCTGTGTGACTAACCCTGCGGCTCCCTGTGGGGCACAAATGTAGGAACTTACAGGGCCACACCCCCCGCCTCCTCTAAGGAGCACGTCAGCAAGCAAAGACTGCGCCGAGGCCACCAGGCTCACCACCCCCCTCCCGGCATTCAGGTGGTTTTACCCAGAAGGAAGTGGGCACAAAAGATACCACGAGATGGAGTTTTTTAAAAATCAGTTTTCTAAAATTATTTCTGAGTGAAGTTGAGTTGGAAATCAGCAAACAGATAAATAGGCAAATCAGGTGAGGCTTAGGGCTCGATGGTGGCCAGGTCCCGATCAAAGGAATTTAACCTGGCGGTCCCAGCCGGCTCATGCCCAAGCTCCAACCACCGGCTGCAGTCGCTAAGTTCTCCACAGCCAGTGAGCAAGCCACAGAGCTCCTTGGGACCGAGTGAGAAAAGGAGGTGATCAGTGGGGACAGGGTGGGGTACCCCGGGGTGGGTCTGGCTCTGGAAAACCTGGGGCATTTCTGGACCCACGTGACGCTGGCTGTACCCAGAGAATTTCCTTTGAGGAATGGCCTGGCAGTGTGAGAGCCATCGGGGGTGGCAGAGAAAGAAGTGGATGCCCAGGGAAGGGGCCGAGTGCTAGGTCTTCCTCACCACGTCCCGCCCAGAGCCCGCCCAGCTCGGAAAGGCCCGGGCAGGCTGGTGTTAACCGGCGTGAGCTCTGGGGTCAGGCCATCTGAGTACGATTCCCAACGCCACTGCTGAGGAGCCGAGGGCAGGTTTTTTAACCTCTCCGTCAGCGGGCGTATCCGAGCGAACCTCGCTAAGTAGTGATGGGGATAAAGGGAGAAAATGCAGGGAGCCTGTAGGCCAACGCTGGCATCAGGTAAGTGCCAGGCAGATGCGAGTCGTTACGATAAACCGGCCAAGGAATGTTAGGTGGCACCCCATCCACTCCAGCCGTCTATACATTCATTCATTCATTCATTTGCTCATTCATTCATTCTTTCATTCCATTACCGGTATTGAGCAGTTACTATGGCTAAGCCCTTGGGACAGAAAAAAATCAAATCTCTGCCCTCGTGGACTTTACATCTTAATAGAGGAGAGAGATGATAAGCTCAATTGCAAATAAAGAATTTCAGGTGAGAAATGCTGGAGAGACAATGAAACAGAGTGACAGGACAGGGCGTAGTGGGGGCGGGGGGAGCAGGGGGATGGGTGCTACTATCTGGGCAGGAAGATCTCCTGGAGGCTGCGCCTGCGGTGAAGTGAAGGAGCAGGAAAGGCCTGGGGGAGGCACTCCTTAGGCAGAAGGAAGAGCAAGGAGGAAGAGCCCAGTGGGAAAAGCTTGGTGTGCTCGGGAGCGAGGACTCCAGATGTGAGTCCCAAAGAGGCCACGAGACGTGTCCCAAGTTCCAGGGCTGGCCCCTGGAGAGCCCAGGACAATGACGGTTCTCCAAGAGGACAGTCCCCGAAGAGGCCACAAAGGGAGATGACACGTGTCACAGCTTCTCTCCCCAGCATCGGGTTAAGACTCAGAGGCCACCTCTCTCCTCTGTCCTGGGGGGTCATTGGGGTCTGCCCTGTCCCCTTCCTTCAGGGGACTCGTGAGTGCCAGCAACTGTCAAGTCTGTAAGATCCCACTGTAAAGCATAAAGACTTTCAGTTAAATAATGATAAGAATAATAACCACCTCCCTCTGGCTGGGGTGTGAGAAGAAATACTCCTATCTCTCTGCCCTCAAGGTCACAGGGCCAGTGGGAAATCAGACATGAACACTGAAAGTTAAATATCACGTGCAAAGTACAGTGGGAACATAGAAACTCAAGTCACCAACCCTGCAGTGTGGCTGAGGAAGGCTTCTAGGAGGAGGTGCTGTGCAGCCAGGTGTTGGCAGGGAGGAGCAGGGAGGACAGTGGGCAGAGGTAATAGCTGGAGCACAGATCTGGAAAAATCAAGATGAGTTTGGGCCCTGGGCAGGGAGGGGGAACCTGGAGGTAGACCCCGTGGCAGAAAGCATGAAATGCCAGCAGGGCAGGCCCAGGGCTTGGGACTTAACCCTCAGAGCAAGGGGAAGCCGCCGGGGGCAGACAGGCAGGGAGTCAGTCACCTGCTTAAGTGACCTGGCCCCTCCTGGCGGGCTGGGCAGATTGCACCTCCTGTGGGGGAGTGGTTCTGGGACTACAGAACATCCAGACTTCAAGGCACCTCAGAAATCTCCTAATTTCAACCTCCTGTTTCAAAGGGCAGGAAACAGGTGAAGGTCAAAGGGATCTGTGAAACTGAGTTCCTCCCCTCGCCACTGAAGGGCCAAGCTCTTTGAAACAACAAGGACAGAGGCTACCTTAGTGAGTCAGCCTGCTGTATTATTTCAGCAAATGTCACTTGGGAGGGGCTCAGCCTCTTTCAGATCTCAAATAAAACTCTTTGCTTAATTAGGGTTTAAGCAGTGACAGTGGCCCATCGTATTCCACGCCCACCTTGGCGATGGCCAGGTGGGCCCGACCTTGAAAATCAGCCTCCCATTTTCATTGTGCATCCATCCCAAGCTACGCTATAGCACGGACACAGATGATACAGACTTGCAGGGAGGTGCTGAGGCGCCAGAAGATACCGCCTCAAATCCCAGATGGGCCCCAAGGCACCTGCGAGACCGGGGCCAGTCATTGCTGCATGTGGAGACTCAGTTTCCCCACAGGTAAAATTACAGGCTTACACGAGACCGTCTCTAAGGCTCCAGCTGGTTCCGACATTCTCTCATTCTCCACTGCAGCTGTCACTTCTAAGTATTTCCTGAACACTGTACACACAGACTCTCCAGGCACAGGTAGGGTCTGTTTCCTAGTCTCTGAAAGCTCCCTTATCCATGTAAAGTTCTCTCCCATCAAGTTCTCACAGAAGCCCGGCCAGTCAGACAGATGGGGAATGGTTCACAGTGCTTCAGCTGGCCCCAGGACACAGCGCAGGGCTGGGACCTGGCCCCAGGCCTCCACTGCCCAGGTGAGCAGATGTGCTGTGCCCACCACACATCACCTGAAGCATCAGTCCTGGGACACCTGCTCCTTGAGCCCCACGACAGTCACCTCTGCAGAGGAAAGGCCTGAAGAATACCTTTGATTTAGAGAAGGTGGCCAGGAATAATGTGAACCCTGAAAGCACCAGACCCCAAAATGGGATGGGCTACTCAATTCTCAGTGCTCCACTGCCCTTGTCAGCAAGCTCGGTCGAAAGGCGAGAAGCATGGCAGCTGGGGCCATCGGTCCTAAGGGCCTTCTTGCGACCCGACAGCCAGGAGGACAACATCCTACTACCCTGGACAAGGCTGTGTCCCTGTGGCTGGGGTTACAGCTCCCGAGGAGTGAAGGGTGGTGTGCCCATGACACAGCTCACTTAAAAAAAGTTTCTTGCCTTTTCGGTTCACCCTCTGCCGTGTGATTTGGGGCCAGGCATTTAACCTCTCTGAACCTGTTTCCCCATCTGGAAAACCAGTATAACCATCCCCATGGCACTAAGTCGTCACGAGAACTTCTAAATACACCAAGCCTGCCCCGGCGGGAGTGAAGGGGCGAGGCGGTCTCAGAAAGGAGACCGAGGCTCTGCTCAGGAATTTCCTCTCGCGACGTTTCTGCTCGTGTTGAGTTCTGGAAGTGCGCGGTCACCACGCGTTGTAGCTCTCGTCTGACTTTGTGAAATTAAAACGATCGCTCAGTTTAATCTCAGAGGAGTCGGTGACCCCGTCACGGCGGTGACATCGGTGTGGCGGGTGGTGTCCTGATAAGAGTCACGCAGGTGTGGCGGCCCAGAAGGAACTGTCTTCCCTACCTGTGTGCCCAATGTTGTCCTTGGCCAGGTCACTTCCCTCGCCATAAAACCATCAGATTGGCCCAGGTGACCTGAGGCTCCTCCCAGCTCAAACGTGCCAGGATTTTCTGACTCAGAAGCATAAATCGTTAGGCCAGGACTTTTTAAAAAATCCTGTTGAGAATCTGAGCTCTAGAGTGTTAATATCTTCTTGTATGACTTCGGAAGTGGGAGATTATTTCATCCTAATGAAAACTCGTGTGTGTTATACAACAGGATTTCTGCGTTTGATTTTGTAAATCCAGCCAGATTAACATTTAAATCTATGGGTAAAGTCTGATTTTCTAAGAGAGTTTTGTGAAAAATATTCTCCATATTATCTTCACATTTTATTTATAAGATTTGATATATATATATATATAATGGACTATATATGGGGTATATACAATATGTAGGATATATACTATACACACACACACACATACACACACAATGTATATAATATATATACTTATTTCCTATTCGTAATTGATGAAGCATAAAAATATTTTAAAATAACACCTACAAGCCCATCACTAAAAGAAATAGCATAACGGATCCCACTGAGAGTAGAGTCGGCTCCTCCCCGATCCTGTACCTTTTCACCTACCAAAGAGAACCACCCAGATTTTGTATTTACACATGATTACAAGGTAAATTCCTTTCCAACTGCCCCCTCCCACCCTCCCAATCCAAATCTCCTCTCGGCCCCCTCCCCACGGTGAAGTTTGACTTGTATTTAAGGCAATCACCTTGCTTTTTGCCATCATTTTATTTCTCACGTACATATTGCTAAACAGCTCACTGTTAACGTTTTGAGCTCTGCTATTTCCTTAGCAGCTCTCTGCTGAGTCTTTCCAAGCATTTCAGAGATGCTGGGCCACCCTCTGCCAAATCTGCAGCCTAGAAATCCAGGCGAGAGGTGCAGGCTGCACCACATTGTTACAATGACACTAGGAGGGTTAGTAATAATAAAAGCCATGATAACGCCTATCTATGGCGTGTCCTGGCCACGCTGGACATTCTGCTGAGCGCTGTCCCCAATTGTCTCATTTATCCTCTCAACAATCCCACAGGGAGGTGTTGGGGCTGCTTATCTCTATTTCAGCTGCCAGGACTGTCCCCCATCTGCTCCCTAGCTGCTCAGCCTCAGAAACATCATCCCTAGGTTTTGATGAGTGAAGATGGGGGAGGGGGTGGTCAGCTCAGGCTTCCCTAACTTCTATCTGCCCCTTCCAGGTTCCTCTCCTGGAGACCCAGTTTGTCTACTTTTAAATGTTATGGGGGGAAAAATGCTTAGAATCCACGTTTTCCTGCAAATGCCAGTGTCTTCATGACGACCAGCATCCTGCCTCGCCAGTGCTGTTCTCCCGATGATTGATGTATCTATAACTTTGTCCTTGTGCTGTCCGGGGCAGGCTGTGTGGTGTAATGAAGAGCCCGTGTCAGGCTCCACCACGACAGCCTCTGAATCTCTCTCCTCACCTGTAAATGGGCCCAAATGGCAGCCTTGCCTGCTGCCAGAATCACAGGAGGTGTGAGACAGGGAATGCCTCGTGAGAGGCCACGGACACATCGAGTCCCCCTGCGGTCCCCTCTCAAGTCTCTGCCTGGGACAAGGACCAGCTCTCGATGCTGAAAGGGCTCTGAGGGACATAGATGACCCAAGGATGCCCACTGTGTAACAGACATGGGGATATCGAGGTAGAAAGGAAAGGGCAGAGCTGAGGGGAAGGGAACGCAGGTGTCCCGACCAGGCCCCATCGCCCTAAACTGTGACAACTGCTCTCATGTGCCATGTCTGACACCGAACAAAACGATGTGCATGGGATGTGCCATTTAACGTGCCCGGCGCCCTACGATGTGGTGCCATGGTTATCCCCCTCTCGTGGGGAAGGACGTCGAAGCTCTGCAGGGTGAAGACATGTCCCCATGGTCACAGAGCTAGGAAAGGGCTACAGCAGTCCGACTTGGCCACCCCCAGCTAACGGCTGGCAACACGGGAGGCCCCGCTACCCTCTGAGCTCCCAGGGGATCCAGGGTGCGTTGGAGGTTGTGCTGACCTGCCCATCTTGCCTCCCCAGAGTGGAGGTGACGCTGTAGCCAATTCAGGATCCCCCAACAGCCCCCGCCCCAGGTTTCTGTATCACGAGGCAAGGGGCAGCCCAGCCACTGCCAAGTCCACAGCTGCAGCAGGACATGCAAAGCACCTGAGTTAGAGACGTGTTCCCATGGAGACGGAAGGAGTTTAAACTCACCCTGAAGGGTGCCTGCAAGGGCCAAGGCCAGTCCGTACCCTGAGGCAGAAACCCGAGCCCAGACTCCCGCCACTCCCCTCAGTGCCACCAGCAAATCCTCGGGCCCTCTCCTCAAGACCCCAGCAAGACATAAGTTCCAGAAATAAGCCTGCCTGGCCCAGTGTCCCCTCCAGCTGCCCTCAGAAGGGCCTCTCTGGCTGAAAAGGACGCTCGGGGGCCAGCAGGCTTGGCACAGCTGTGGCCGCTGCCTGAGGAATGTGCCGACCCACACGTGTTAGGGAGCCCCACTGGGGCACGGTTACAGGAAACGGAGCAAAACAGCCTGTTGGCATCGGCGCACCCTCCTGCCTTCCAGCTCCCGAGCCCTGGGGCCAGCTGGCTCCCCGCACTGTGCAGGAGGCAGGGCCCGGCCCTTCAAGAGAGTCAGGTTTTGGTCTGTGCGGCTATGTGGCTCTGAGTAAATCACTGCCCCTCTCTGGGCCTGTTTTCTCCCCTCAGGTGGTTAAAGGAGGCTGTCCCGCCACATTCAGAGGGCGGGCATTTTGTGACATGCTTGGTTTTGTGGGAGGACAGTTACTTTCCCTCCAGTCTCCTCGTGCCCTCACTCATGTGGGTGGTTAGAAGGCCCCAGCCAGAGCCTGAAGGAAGTTAATAGGTCAGAGGTGAGAGACCAGGAACCTGGCAGAAGGTTCAGGGCCAAAGTCATGAAATCACAACAGTGTCACCCCACCCCTGCTGGGGCCGCCTTCCTTGGCTTTTGGAAGCAGCGGTCAGGGGGGCTGCTTAGGCCAGCTCTGCTCCTAGGTTGGCTCCTGGGCCACACCCACCAGGTCCACTGTGTGGAGTCACCATCTGAAGGCCCTTGGAGGAGCCGACGTCCGTCTGGGGCTCCCTCAGGCCCTGCAGGGGAGCCTTGAGCTCACTACCCCCTCCTTCAGAACTGTGGGATGAGGCTCGGAGGCTCAGAGAAGCTGAGCTGCTAGCCCAAAGCTGCACAGCCCTGAGGCGTCTGAGTGACAGCGAGCCTGCCAGCCGGATGCGACTTCCCCTGCCCGCCTGCCCCTGTGCTCTCTCAGGCATTACGCAGGGAGCTCGTGGTGGCCAGAGCGGGTGTCTCTGCCCCCCGTTTACTGCCGGGGACCCGCAGCGGCGCGAGCGCGCGGTGACAGTTCTGCTCGCCCCAAGGGGAGACAGGGCGCAGGCTGTAGGCGGCGCCCGGCCCGCCGGGGACGCGCTGCCCAGGGTTTAGGGGCTTTTTCTTGGGGACCTAACCTCCAGGGGTGGGGAGCGGAAGGGCTCGGGGATTTCGCAGGCGGCAGGGAACCGCCGGGTTTAAACTAAAAATACCCGCCCGCCCGCAGCTGTCACGCCAGGGCCCACGCCCCCGCACGGGGCGCGCTTCCCTGGGTCCCCCCCCGACTGTCGGCGACCCTGATCGCAGGGGTCGCGTCGGGGCTGGGCCGGGGGCTGAGGCCCCAACGCAGCCGGCCCCCCGCCCGCCTCCCGGCCGCGCGCCACTTACCCGGCCCGGGGCGTGCAGCAGCGGGGCGCCGCCGGCAGCTCGCGGGGAGCCTCCCTCCTCCCCGCGTCCCAGGCGGCTCCGGAGCGGGGCGGGGCCGGGGCGGGGCCCGGACACTCGCCCCCGCCCCGCCCAGGCCCCTCGGGGACCGGCCGCGGGAGCCGCCCCAGGGCCCCGCCGCCCCGGCCCCGCGGGAGCGGACTCCCAGCGCCCGGAGGCTGCGCTGTCGCCGGCCCCGGGCGCACCCCAGGCGCACCCCGTGCGCCCCGCGCCCACGGCCGCTTTCTCCCGCCCCGGCGCCGCCCGGAGCCCCGGCGCCCCGCGCGTCTCCGGCCGGGTGTCATCCTCGGGGTTGGCGCGGAGCTGCGTCTCCCCCGGGAGAAGTCGGGTCTGGGGAAGGGGCTCCTCTGCGGGTCCAGACTTGGGGACAGAACTCAGGAGCTGGCAAGACTGTCCTCTCAGAGCCGAAGTGGGGACAACGACAGGAGCACTCCTCCCCGAGGCGCGAAATCTAAGAAGGAGGCGACACCTATCACCCAGCCCGACACTGGGGGCGCCGCATCCGGCCCCTCCCGCCACGCAGCCTCGGGAGCCGCCACGCTGGGGGGCCCTGGGCCCAGGTTCGGGTGGGAGCCCCCAGGATGCCGGAGAGCGGAGGCGATGGGGAGTGAATCCCACGCCTAATCGGAACGTCCCACAAACCCAAGGCCCAAGAGGGTGCCTCCCTCCGTCTCCCAGAGCCCCTCCCCACGCAGACAGTCCTCCCCCGCGTCCGCTAGCTCCACTAGCGACTCCGCCGACTCCCTAAGCCGGCAGCAGCAGGTCTAAACCTTATCTGCCGCTGCGCCTCGGCGCCCCCAGCACTTCCAGGCGCTTTGAACTGTCCTCAGCCCCAGCCCTGATCTTTGTTTTAGTAATTAATTACACGTTTGCAAGATTGATTCCGCCTCCTTTGGATGCGGAGGGGAGCGCTAGGGAAGGATGCCTACAAACCCGTAGAACTGCGAGCCGTGTAGACTCGTCTCCGCAGTTTACGTGTGGGCTACGCCCATTTTACGGATGAGGAGAAGGAGGCTGGGCCTGAGGAGTTAACTGGCCCAGATCTAATGCTCCCCAGAGGGTGGGCTCTTCGTTTGGTTCTTAGTGAGGCTGGCAGGCCCTCTATCAACGGATGTTGAATAAATCACAGTAGAAATCAGTGACCTAAGAGAAAGATTACATTGTAAAACAGGACCAGATATCGTTGCGGGTGTGTGTGTGTGTGTGTGTGTGTGTGTGTGTGTGTGTGTCTTTTCCACATTGAGGGCAAGGTAGGAGCCCAGAGTTAACACTGGGTAAACCTAGCTTGAGTTACAATACTAGTGTCAGCCACACCACCTAACTTAGAACCCATTTATTAAGTTATAATTACTCACGGAGCCAGAGGAGATACACACCCCAGCCTCTCCCATCCTTGCCCTTGACTGGTTCCAGGGATCTTATTATGTTTCTCATTATCACCTAGACTCCATCCAAGGCCTCAGTTACTATAGTCAGGCCGGAGGCACAGACAGCGATGAACAATTATTATAATACTTGGCGTTTAGATAATGCTCTTGCTTTTCCACATGGTTTTACACGTATCTCGTCATTAAATCTCTGCAGTTTCGTTTCATCTCATGAGGAAACTAAGGCACGAACAGGTCAGGGTTGAGATGTGCAAGGGTCGAGATGGGCCCTCCAGTGCCGCGGCAGGGTGGAGCCGCAAGCCCTGGTAGGCCGCTTTCCTGCAGTAAGAGGTGATTTGATGCAGTTGGGAGTAACGAGGTCCCGCTCTGGAGCCATGTTGCTGGAGCTTGCAACTTTCGTCTCATTACTCATCCTTGGTTTCCTTTTCTGTTAAATGGGTCTAATAATAGGAACTGCTCTTGAATGGTTTTGTGCCTGGTATTGTGAGCCATTCTGGGTATAGTGTGATCGCTACAGTTTCTGGCACACAGCTATTCAGTCGTTCATAAGACATTTCGTGAGCACCTACTGTGTGCCAGTCCTTGGGGATATGGAGCAGTATGCGTCATAGACCACCACCCTCAGGGAGGTCACAGTGCAATGATTCTGTGTCCAAGGGGCCGTATCCTGAACAGGGTGCTGTCGGTGCATAGAGATGAACAGTCACTCTTACTGCTCAGGTGGCACAGAGTGCCATGTGTAGAGCTGAGAGACCCAAATTCCGGGCCCAGCTCTGCTACTTAACTGACTGAATCTTAGACAGCCATGTAACCTCGTGGAACTTTGGTCTTCTCATCTGTTAAATGGTTTAACGATAACATTTCATAAGTGAGAATACATGTGATAAAATATTTCATAAAATGCAGAATACCACGCAGATACTAGTAGCTTTATTGTTATTGTCTTTAGCTTTACAAGGCTTGATGCTTTTCAGAATACTCTCCCATTCCTTTTCTGAAGCCTGACATAAAGATAGGACCTTATATTTTGTTAATTACATGGCCGCCTTTTGACACTCCAATATAGTCCACACAGAAGGGGAAAATGCTGAGCACACGATGTAGGAGGAGAATGGTGAGTCTGCAACTAGGAAGCCCATAAAAACTTCAGTTTCACTTCATCACTGTCCACGCTACTACAGAAAGGGGCGGGAATGAAAACTTACCTGGAAGCAGCTTCTGGCCAAGGATGGGGGAAGAGCACCTCTGTCATTTCTGGAATGGAGCACAGGAAACTCCACCCCAACGCCTCCCTTTCAGAAGTGGCCCACAGAGGGAACCACAAGAAGGCCTGAAACTTATGCCATTCGGAAATTCTGACTCATTTGGCAGTGGAAGCTGTTTGTGCAACGTACAAAACGTCTCCCAAAAAGCGGACTTTTTATTAAGCTTTCTCCAGGGCTCTTGCGGCCAGCATCTCCAGCACCACGCGTGGGCAAGCAGGGGCCAATTTAATAAGCCTGGGGAAATGAGCCAGGTCTGTTTCACATGTGTGGTTGGTTAGCTAGCTTCCACAGGGATCCCATAGAAACCTTATTTCGTAAGCATGAATTTTAGTTGTTCAGTCTCTGCAGAAGGACTGGAACGAAAGCCGGATTGGCTCTTCTGGAATCCAACCCCTTGTTGTACACATGGGTAAACTGAGGCAAGAAGACAGGAAGGAGGGCCCCTGCTCTGGGTTCCATGGTGGTAAGTGGTGTCCCGGAAATTTATGTTCCCGTCTCTCTGTCCCTAACCTGGCTTTCCCCTTAGTGATGAAATAAATAAGTGCTCTTGGCTAACCGGACATGAAAATCTCACCCTGGGGGGGGGGAGCATTTCTGGGGCGCCCCATCGGAGCAGTCCTGATCCCGGCTGGAGAACCGGTTCTTGTCCTGGCTCTGCTTTCAGTTTCTTCTTTCTTTGTTTCTTTTTTTGCCAGTTCTCCGAGCATGCATCTCTCCTTCCCACTAGGGTCCTACGATGTGCTTGCAGGGTGAGCCGACCCACCAGCCTGGCTTGTCAGCTTCTCTGGTTGGGTCACCTTCCCCACTGGCAGCTGCCACCCACTCAGGCCTCTGCACCCCCCCCACACACACACACCTCGCTGGATGGCAATGAGTCATCACGCACTAAAACGGAGAGCTGGAGTAATTCGGGATATTACTCTAGATACACTAATTGTGCTGCTTTCATAGAGCAAAAATATAGTGTGTCAGAAACATAGGACTAGGTCCTGGATGACTGGGTTCTAGCTTCTTATTAGTGCTGCCGTTAGCTGTGTAACTCTGGGTCACTTCTGAGCTCCTGGATCTGCAAAATGAGACAACTGGAAAAGATATCTATCTCTAAGTTACTTCTGATTTTAAAAGAATGACGTGAGTCTTGGTTGAATTAGATAATATCGTCATTTAACATGACTAAACACTGCTTTTATTAGACTCTAAGGAATAAGTACAACAGATAACAAAGATAGTAAAGTACAACTGACAAACTTTATTCCTAAAAAAGAAAATCCTTCTAAAAGAGGTTTGCCGTATTTCTCTCATCGGCGGGCAACCCATTCTACTTTTTCTGCCTCTGCTGAGAACACCTTACGTATTTTTTGAATTAAACATGGGATTTTGAGATAACTGTAGATTATGCGGTTGTAATAAATGACACAGAGCGATCCCCTGTGCTTTTTATCCGGTTTCCTCCAATGGAAATGTCTTGCAAAACTGTGTAGTACGATATCGCAACCAAGACAGTGACAATGACTGACACCATCAGCATACGGAGTGTTTCCATCAGCGCAGATTCTTCATGCTGCTCCTCCCCCCTGCATCCCTACCATTAATCTGTTCTTATTTCCATAATTTTTCCACTTCAAGAAACTTATATAAATGGAATCATCAAGTATGTAACCTTCTGGGATTGGCTGTTGTCACCCAGTATAACACACTGGAGACTCGGCCAGGTTGTTCGTGCACCAAGTGTTCACACCTCTTCGCTGCTGAGTAGTATTCCCCGGTACGGATGGACCAGTTGTCTAATC
>CM053509.1:4905796-4944900 GCA_028627145.1 Eidolon dupreanum
TCCTGCGCCTCGGTTTCCCCATCTCTAAAATGGGGATATTTTCTCCTACTTGCAGTGGCTGTTGCAAAGGTGTAAATGAATTAATTAGTATTTGTAGATTTGGTGAGGAGCTTCTCAAAGAGAAAGACAGGCATATACAAACAGCAGGGAAATTTTCGAATCTGTGTCTGTCCACACTTCCCAGTTGAGAACTTTTGAATTAGCTTCATGGAGGCTCAGGGCCCTCCTGGACGTGGCCTGGCTCCATGGCTGAGGTCGGCAAGTGGTGGCCCATGGGCCAGATCCAGCCCACCTCCTGATTCTGCATGCCCTGTGAGCTAAAAATGGATTTTGCATTTTGAAATGACTGGGGTGGGGGAATAAAAAGCAGAGTATTTCATGACATGTAAAAAGGATGTGAAATTTAAATTTCAGTGTCCATATTTCCATTTGATCGAAACAGAACCTTTCTTTGTGTGTTTGCCTTTGGCTGATTGAGCTGCTGCGACAGGAGTAGCCCATGAGACAGTCAAGTAGCCACAATAGAAACTACATGGCTGCTAAAACCAAAAACGTCTGCCAACCTCAGGTCTAGAGCGGTGGTTTTGTTGTCTGACACTAGCCATTTAAATCTTATCCCTAAGGCCTTGCGAGGATTAGGTGAGCTCCCAGCAGTGGGAAAGAGGAAATCAGACAATGCTTGGCAAGTTCCTGGCCCAAAGGCGATGCTCGTCAAATGCACGTCTCTCCTTTCCTTTGACTCTCCTGGAAAATGTCCCTCCTCAGGCAGACGCCCCAAGTCTATCCTTCCTGCCGTTCAGTCAGAGCCTGACCTGAGCGAGACCTGGGAGACTGAAGCAAGCCGCAGCCTGTCTGGGGGGGCTCTTGGTCTCCCCGCCAGGAGCCACAACACGGGGGGTGCTGTCGATTCCGCCTGGGATGGTGGGCATCGTTGCAGAGGAGTGTGTTAGAGGTTAGCACTGCCAGGTGGGCACCTGCTCGTGTGTGACGAGCACAGGGGAGAACAGGTGACGGTAAACAATGGCTCACGGTTTTAAGCGCTGACTAGCTGCCCGGCGCTGTTCTTGGGTTACATGAGCTCTGACTCATTTAGTTCCGCTGCAGCCTTAATAAGCAGGACACTGTTACAAACCACACCATGCAGATGGGGAGGCTTGGGCACAGAAGGGTTCACTACGTGCCCGAGGCAGCTGGACCTGAGCCTGGGCAGCGGGGAGCCATGGAGGGGTTTAAAGAAATGGTGCTGTGAACAGGGGTGTGTTTTATAAAACAGTCCCTGGGCACACATTCGGCTTTGGAGCAGGGACACTATTTCTCAAATGTCAGCCACCCACTATCTTGTCCCTGTGTGGTTAGAACTTCAGTAGGAGACTCCAACCCATGCAGGTGACTTCACCACACTCATAAGGAAATGGGACAGCTGGCCTCATATTTGCATGCCCTACAGACATCATTGTAATGGGCCAGAAACCTCATGGCCCAGCCTCACCTCCTGGGCTTGAAACTTGGTGCTTTCCTAAGCCAGGTGTCCTTGGGCAGGTCGGGCAGGTCGTTTCACTTCTCTGTGCCTTAGCTTCCTGTCTGTCAGACTAGGATAATAATGGTGCCACATGACTGGGGTGGTCAGGGGAGTTGGAGGAGGCGATAATACCCGTGAGGTGCTTGAAGCAGTTCCAGCACCTTGGTGAGTGCTCCGTCGGCAGTGTTAGGTAGCAGTAGCTGCTGTTCCCAGGCCCCTGTCTGGAGTGCCATAGCCAGGACGTGGCAGGAAAGAAAGCCAGCCGTGTGGCTGACAGGCTCAGCGCTGACATGCTTTGGTCTGCAAAGCCAAGACCGCCTTGGCTTATGGCTAATACGTTAAGAGCGAATAAGCACGTTTGGGATCTCTGAATTTCCAGCAAAACGGTTGAAGGGAGGTTGCATCCCACATCACACACACACACACACACACACACACACACACACACACACACACACATGCACGCACACACCACACACACCCCACAGAGACAGGCCTCGAAGGCCAGGACAGCCGTGCTGGGGACCCTCGTGCCCACTGACTCGCCTCCCTCCCACAGGACCGAGTGAACCTCCTGGAGCAGGTGACCTGGGAGCATGAGCATTTCCAGACGAACGTGGATGAGTTCCAGCTGTGGCTGGAGGCGGTGGCGGAGAAGGTGAACGCCTGCGTGGGGCGGCACTGCAGCCTGTCCCCCCACCGCCGGCTCTCCGTGCTGCAGGTACCCACCGCCGAGTCTCCCCGGGGGGCCACTGGGGCGGGGCTCGCACAGGGCGGGTTCGGAGTTAGAACTTATTTAGTAGGGAGGTGTTGGGGGCCGCAGGAGATACCGACCACCACGTCCACAGACACCACGGGAGGAGAAGCGTGGACTCTGGTGAGAAATGTTTGGGGCTTGACTGCCTTTTGCAGACGGCTGAGCCAGCAGGGTGTTCGGAAACCCCAGGCCATAGCAGCGAGGTCTACACTCGTGGCTCTCAAATGGGGGACACTTGGCCATGCCTAGAGACATTTTTGGTTATTACCCTGGGGGTGAGGGATGCTACTGGCATCGAGTTGATGGGGACCAGAGATGCTGGTAAACACCCTATGATGCACACGACAGTTCTCACAGCAGAGAGCTGGCTGGCCTCACATGTCGGCAGAGCCCAGGGTGTGTAGGCATCAGGTATACAGTGGGGAGGAGCTGCATCCACTCTCACCTTCCTGATTTGGCTGTGACCTTGAACGAGCTTCTGACTCCCTCTGTAAAGTGAGCAGACAGATTATCTGCAATAATTCAAGGACCACTGTATACTTTTTGCTACAGCTGTACAGCACCCGTACCATTTAATATTTGTATTTAAATGGACTCACTTTCTAAAAAAATGAACAGTGACCAAACAATATATTATGCAGCTTCTATAAGAATGTTTGCAGCAACCTTATTCATAATAGCCCCATACTGAAAACAACTCAGATTTTTATCAGCAGAGCATCGGATAAACAATCCAATAGAGGTCTATTTATTGGATAAATAATAGAATATGTGTGTATGTATATATATATATATATATATATACATACACACATACACACACATACAATAAAATACAATAGAAAAGAATGAAGTACTGATAATATATGAAAGCGTGGAAGAATCTAAAAGACATACTGAGTGAAAGAATCTAGTTTCAAAAGATATCGTATTCTATAATTTTGAATAAATCCTAGAATCTTCTGGGACATTAGAAATGCTCTGTATTTTGATAACAGTGTGGACTACTTGGGCATGACTATTTCTCAAAACTGTCTGAACAGTAACACTGAAGATCTGTATATTTTACTCCACATAAATTATACTTCAATTAAAAAGTAAAAAATTATTTTTAAAATTTATTTATTTAAATTACTTTCAAGTATATAGTACATTGGTTAGACATCTATATAATTCATAAAACGATCCCCCCAATTGCTCCCTCCCTCCCCTAACCCTCCACCTAGCCATCATGTTAATGCTAACTGCATTTCCTCTGCCGTACTTCCCAGCCCCGTGACCATCAACTACTAATTTGTACTTCTTTAACCCTCACCCCATTCTCCCAGCCCCGCAACCCCACTCCCCTCTGTCCATCACCAAATTGTCCACTATATTTGTGAGTCTGTTTTTGATTAGTTTGTTCTTTTTGTTCCTTAGATTCTGCATATAAGTGAAATCATATGGTATTTATCTTCCTCTGTCTGACTTATTTCACTCAACCTAAGAACCTCTTAGGTCCATTCATGCATTGCAAATCCTAGGATTTCATTTTTTTTAATGGCTGAGTAATATTCCATTGTATATGTGAACCATAACTTCTTTATCCAATCATCTGTTGATGGGCATTTAGGTTGCTTCCATATCTTGGCTATTATAAATTGTGCTGCCATGAATATTGGGGTGCATAGATCTTTACAAATGATTGTTTTGGTTTTCTTTGAATAAATACCCAGAAGTGCGATTGCTAGGTCAAAAGGTATGTCCATTTTTAATTTTCTGAGAAACCTCCATACTGTTTTCCATAGTGGCTGTATCAATTTGCAATCCCATCAACAATGTACAGGGTTCTCTTTTCTCCACATCCTCGCCAACATTTGTTGTTTTTTGATTTATTGATGATAGCCATTCTGATAGGTATGAGGTGATATCTCATTGTGGTTTTAACTTGCATTTCTCTGATGATTAGTGACTTTTAACATCTTTTCATATGTCTATTAGCCATCTGTATTTCCTCTTTGGAGAAGTATCTGTTCAGGTCTTCTGCCCATTATTTAATTGGATTGTTTGTGTTTTTATTGTTGAGTTGTATAAGTTCTTTATATATTTTGGATATTAACCCCGTATCAGATGCATCATTAGCCAATATCTTCTCCCAAACAATAGACTTTTGTTTTGTTGATGGTTTCCTTTGCTGTAGGAAAACTTTTTAGTTTGAGGTAGTCACATTTGTTTATTTTTCCTTTTGTTTCCCTTGCCCAAGGAGATATATCTGAAAAGAAATTCCTGTTTGTAATATCAGAGAGTTTACTGCCTATGTTTTCCTCTAGAAGTTTTATGGTTTCAGGTCTTACATTTAAGTCTTTAATCCATTTTAAGTCTGTTCTTGTATACGTGTAAGAAGGTGGTCCAGCTTCTTTTATTTTGCATGTATCTGTCCAGTTTTCCCAGCACCATTTATTGAAAAGACTGTCTTTACCCCATTGTATATTCTTACCTCCTTTGTCATATATTAAGTGAGCGCATAGGCATGGATTTATTTCTTGGCTCTCTATTCTGTTCCATTGAGCAATGTATCTGTTTTTATGCCAGTACCATGCTGTTTTGATTACTGTAGTCTTGTAGTGTAGTTTGATATGAGGTAGTGTGATTCCTTCAACTTTGTTCTTTCTCAAGATTGCCAAGGCTATTTGGGTTTTTTTATGGCTCCATATAAATTTTAAGATTATTTGTTCTAGCTCTCTGAAAAATGCCGTTGGTGTTTTGATAGGGATTACATTGAATCTATAGATTGCTTTGGGTAGTATGGCCATTTTAACAATGTTGATTCTTTCTACCCATGAACATGGTTTATGCTTCCATTTATCTGTATCTTCTTCAATTTTTTTTTTCAATGACTTGTAATTTTCTGAGAACAGATCTTTTACCTTCTTGGTTAATTTGATTCCTAGGTATTTTATAGTTTTCAACACAATTGTAAATGGGATTGTTTTCTTAATTTCTCTTTCTGAAAGTTCATCATTGGTGTATAAAAATGCACTGACTTCTGAATATTTATTTTGTAACCTGCTACTTTACTAAATCCCTTGATCAGTTCTAACAGTTTTTTGGTGGAATCTTTAGGGTTCTCTCTATATAGTATCATGTCATTGGCAAATAATGAGAGTTTTACTTCTTCCTTTCCAATTCAGATGCCTTTTATTTCTCTTTCTTGTCTTATTGCTGTGGATAAAACTTCCAATACAATGTTGAAGAGGAGTGGTGAAATTGGGAATCCTTGTCTTGTTCCTGATTTTAAGGAAAATGCTTTTAGCCTTTCCCCATTGAGTATGATGTTAGCTATAGGTTGGTCATATATGGCCTTTACTATGTTGAGGAATGCTCCCTCTATTCCCACTTTGCTGAGAGTTTTTATCATAAATGAATGCTGGATTTTGTCAAACGCTTTTTCTGCATCTATTGATATGATCATATGGTTTTTATCTTTCAATTTGTTAATGTGGTATATCACATTAATTGATTTGCAGATATTGTACCAACCTTGCATCCCAGGAATAAATCCAGCTTGATCATGGTGTATGATATTTTTAATGTACTGCTCAATTCGGTTTGCTAATATTTTGTTGAGGATTTTTGCATCAATGTTCACAAGAGATATCGACCTGTAGTTTTCTTTTTTTGTAATGTCTTTGGTTTTAGAATCAAGGTAATGGTGGCCTCATAAAAGGAGTTAAGGAGCCTTCCCTCTTCTTGAATTTTTTGGAATAGTTTGAGAAGAACAGGTGATAATTCTTCTTCGAATGTTTGGTAAAATTAGCCTATGAAGCCATCTGGCCCAGGACTTTTGTTTTCTGGGAGGTTTTTGATTACTGATTCTCTTTCATTGGTGGTAACCAAAAAGTAAAAAAATATTTTGAAGGCATTTTCAAATCAAACATTTAAAAGTGTTTGTATAAAAATGTTTAAAAAATTAAAAGCCAATGAAGAAACTTTCTGTCATTGTCATAAATGGATAATCAGTACTCATTCACCATATGAATTAATGTAGGGAAACCAAATGGGGTCATCGGATTCTATCTGGCCCCATACTGCTGCCGGCTCCAGGCTCCGTGCCTGAGGCTGCCTCTGTGTCTATTAAAAAGGAAGATTAGCAAATGCTGGAGCGTGTTAAAGACAGGGCAAGCACCCAACACACTTTCTCCATGACTTAATGAAATGGTTAGTAAAATTACACCCTCCTGTCGGCGGTCAGCGTTAGTACAGCAAACGGTCTGGCCCCTGGAAAGCTGCCTCGGGCTCCAACCCAGGAATCTAGGAATCGCTGCTTACTTAGCTCTGGGAGATGCAGCAAATGCTTCCTTTTTTTCCATCCGCCCCTGTCCACTTTAGGACCTCGCCAAACATTTTCCCAGCGGCGAGGAGTCTCTGAAGAGGCTGGAGGAGCAGGCCGTGGAGGTCATCCAGAATACCTCTCCTTTGGGTGCACAGAGGATCACCGAGGAACTGGAGGAGATGCGGAAAGTTCTGGAGAAGGTGTGGGGCCTCTGGGAGGAGGAGGAGGGCCGGCTGCACAGCCTGCTCAAGTCCAAGGAGGCCTTCGATCAGCAGAAGAGGCAGCTGGAGGCCGAGCTGGAAGAGTTCAGGATGGGCCTCCAGAAGCTGCCCAAGGAGAGCCTGGAGCCCATGGCGAAGGGGGCCACCGAGGACGAGCTGGTGGCCCGCTGGAGACTCTACTCGGTAAGCAGAGTTTGGCGAGGCCACGGCAGTCCAGGTGGCAGCGTGCCATGGGGTGTCGCCGCTTGGAACCCCTCTGTGGTGGGGGATTCACACTAAGCCTTCAGCACACTCACTCTGGTTTTCCTGGGTCTTTGGGTGTGACTAGAGTTGGGTGTTTGCACACATTTTCTGGATGAGGGCACTGAAGCCTGGAGAGATGTTTTTTTCACAGCATCCTTAGGATCACACGATAGGATAGGTCGGTAGGTAAATATGGCCAGAGGTGGATTGGAGGCAGGTTTGCCACTCCCTTGCCCAGTGTGGGATGTGGGGCCGGCCTCCCCGAGGGCAGAGGGAAAGCTCTTAGCATAGAGATGAGGGCGGGGTGACATCTGTCAGAGCACCCTCCCCTCCCACCACGCCATGCACACATTCACAGGAGGTTTGACTGGACAGAGCGATCTTTAAAATAAGGATTGACGCCCTCGCCCTACCCCCATGTTTATTTATTAACTCAGCAGGTCAGTTCAATGTCAGTCCCTTTAGGGGAAATTTCCAAAAGAAAAGCCACCCGGACCTCACCTCCACTCTGCATTGTTGTCCTATTTTTTCTGGTCCTCCTAATGTTTGCCCATATGTGAAAATATCTTTGTGTCGGGGTGGAGTAAGGCACCTGTGCTCTTTGGGGCTCACTCGGCCTCATGGTAGCCAACCCGACGCCACCGTGATGATCAGCTTCGTACAGAGGGATCGTTTTCCCTTCAGGATGGTCTGCCTCGCCTTGGAGGAGGCGCTGTGGAGCGGTGGTTAAGGGCGGGGACTGGGGGATGGGGCCCTGGGGTCAAGTCCCAGTTCCTCTCCTCGCCAGCTGGATGACTTTGGGAGAATTACACTGATCGGTGGTGGAGTGTGAAGTGGGGATGGCAGTCGGAGGACCCATCTCACATGTTCCTTATGACCATGTGAAGACAAGAAGCGCTGAGAGTAGCACCGGACTTTGGCCAGACGGTCAGCTCTCAGGGAGGGAAGGCGTGGAAAGCAAGGCCACTACCCCACCATCACCACGGCCACAGTCTGCTACCTCCCAGAAGGCTTTTCCAGGGCGGGATGCCAATCACATCTCATGGAGGCTCTCTGCCCCACCCCATCTAGGCGTCACCTCAACTCTGGCCAAGCCGTGACTAACCAAAAGTCAGTGAAGAGGAAATTCAGAGTTATTACTAAAGACTTCTGTTCTTAAACTAGTGTTTGTGCAGTAGCTGTCTGTTCTTCTTGTGGCCTGTTCTGTAGCAAGGAGCAGACACACCTGACCTGCTCCAACGCCACCCTCTGTGCCTGGGGACCAGGCCAGGTGTGTGGCTGCAACACGGCTGAGCCCGTATGGGTTGAGTGCACCCTGGCCCCGCAGAGCGGGAGAAGGGGGGTGCAGTCACCCACCTCGCAGCAGATTTCAAGGAAGCAGGTGTGTCAGGGCCTCGGTTGAAAGAACAGCTTGTAAAGAAGGCCACGGCGAAGGCCACGCTCATCTTCAGAACTGTCACAGTAAGGGGGTTATTCACCCGGCACACGCTGTTCTGAGTGCTACTCAGCCCTCGGCGGGGGCACTGTCATGACCCCCCGATCCCCCGTTACTAGGTAAGGGGACTGAGCCCCGAGAGTTTCTACCACTCGGCCCGGCTCGCCCGGGACAGCAGGAAAGGGCGATGGCTTAAGTGTCAGGACGCAGCCTCGTGGAGCCAGGGCTGAGAGCAGGTGTCAGCCCGGTAACGAGAAGTGGACCGCAAAGCGCCATCAGGCTATTGCTCCTTTGGTGCCGAAGAGGCAGGTAAAGAGCCAGATGTCAGGTCCACTGGTCACCTGTTCTATGTATAAAATGGGGACACAGAGACTTAGCCATCAGGGTCGCTGCAGGGCTTAAATGAATGGACATTTCAGAGTATGGTGTCAACACTTCCTAGATATCAGTTATCTGTATTGTTAGATGTTAGTACATGTGACAATGCTGTACGGCAGGTGATGTACAGAGAAAAACCAGCTTGGTGAGCGTCACAGAGCGGGAGCTGGGGGAGCAGGGGCCGAGCTTCTAGGGCCCCAGCCCCTGCCCTTGGTGACAGCATTTCTCCAGCCCTTGGCGACAGTGTTTTCCATGGCTGGCCCACTCCCACCAGCCACGCTCGTCCCCCTGCACACACCCACATGCTGTTGCGGAATTTCACCTGCCCCTTGGGGGTCACCTGTGTGCTGCAGGCAACTCAGGCAACGCTGGCCACCGAGGAGCTCCGGGTGGCCCGGCTGCAGGCCCAGCTGAAGGAGCTGATGGTCTCGCCCCACGACTCGCAGCCACTCCCCAACAGCGTGGTCGCTGCCATCCAGGAGTACCTGAGGTATCTGCCGGGCTGCGGGGGGGCGGGGCTGCGGGGGCGGGGCTTCGGGCGGGGCTTCGGGGCGGGGCTCAGGGGCTGCTTCTGCCATCCAAAGCCGTCTCTGTCTCTTGGAGGAGGGCTCCTTCCTCTTGCAGCCTGGTAACTCTTAAATCATTCTCGCACCTCCCAACGACGGCCGTTAAAGGGTTTCACTTGGCTTAGGCACTGTCCCTTTAGACAGGACTTTGTCAAAGAGGCCCGAACGTTGCTTTTTCCCCGTGCAAAGTGGCTTGTTCACCCATTTCCATCAAATCTCTTTATCCACCTGAGCACTGGAGCTGGGTCCACCATGTCATGGCCCAAGGGAGGGCTTTTCAACAGACAAACGTGACGTTTGTTACGCCCCTGCCTGCCGATGGTGCGGGCAGAAGCCCTGGGCCCATCTCCACGCCAGCCTCTACCTCCCTCCGCCCCCCCCCCGACCCCCACACCGCCCAGGGGCTCAGGCACCGCAGGTCTCCAGTCTCCTAGCTCAGCAAAGACCAGCAGGTGAAATATCTCCCCTGTGCAGAACTCAGCACATGGCAAGTTTGGAACCTGTAGCTAGTTTCACTATGTGAGCTCAGAGGGTTCGGAATACAGCACAACCATCCACGGATCCATAGCACCTCTCTTTCCCTCTGCCCGATCTCGAGGTTCCTCCAGAATCACCTGGGGGAGCTCCCCCCTTGCCGCTTGCCTCAGGCCCCACCTCTGCAGGTTCAGAGCAGCAGCCTGGATCCCCCATGGGGTGCTAAGGTGGGGGGGGGACTTGGATTCCCCATGCACAAAGCAGGCGGTGGGACGAGGTGGCGGAGGGCCTCCCTGTCCCTCCAGTTTCTCTTGTTGAGGTGTCGGGTGCTGGTTCTCGGTGGCTGGGTGCTGGACTCTGTATCTGAAAATTACCTGTAGAAACTATTTGGACCTAGGATGATGGCATCTTAAGAAAGAATTTTGTTTGCTTCTGCGAGTCGCCCAGGCACAGGCAATACCTGTCTAGGGCTCCGTAATAACTCTTCAGGGCTTAACATCCCCAGTCCCGAAGCTGGGCTACGAGTCAGTTTGAGGACGGGCTCACTTCTGCAGGGCATAGACCTCTGAGACCCCGCAGACGCAGACACTCCCGGTAGCCCGGCGGAGAAGACGGGGACCACACTGGGGGTGACACAAGCCAGGCTCCCCGGGGTGGGGGCAGAGGCCTCGTTCCCGGACTGACCGCGCTCTCTCCTCTCTCGGTTCCCCCACCACGGCCCTCACAGCATGAAGGGGAAGAGCACCAGGCTGCGCAGTGCCACGGGGGTACAGCTGTGGCATCGTTCCCAGAGGCCTCTGCAGGACCTGCAGCTGTGGAGGGCCGTGGCCCAGAAACTCCTGGACGTCACCGCCGCCCTGCCAGACCTGCCCTCCATTCACACCTTTCTGCCCCAGATCGAGGTAACCACGGTCCTGCCAGGGTGGCCGACCAGGGGAGCCACCCGCCGGGCATGTCGTTTCAGTCACTCTGCCATAGCGCATGGCTTTTCCTTCCGGGGGTCCTGTGGACTCCCTTCCCCCCATGCTCTGAAGGACGATGGTCTCTCCTCTTGAGGTACTCCTCAGACACCCCCAAAATGAATTTCATGTGTGCCACAAACCTTAATTTAGGCCAGACCATCTCACATACACCCTTAATATCTGATGAAAATCCATCTAGCCGTTTCCATGAGATATGGTCACCAACAGACAGAAGCTTTAATTAATCACAATTTTTTGTGATGGATATCATGTTATATAGTTATTTCTGCTGCTATTTATACTTTACACATATGAATTTTTCTCAGCATCGTTTAAATTTGTTTCAAAAAGCTGTTCTTTTTTAACAGCTGCATATTACTCTATTTGGAGTGTGCCGTAATTTATTTGCTATATCCACAATTAGATATTTAGGTTGTTTCTGATTTTCATTGTCATATTTAATATATGTTGAATACCTATGTACCCAGATTTTTGTCTCCGTTTCCACCATTTTCCTCATTGTGCTGAAGGATTGGGACCAGGGAGAAGTTCGGGTGCTTGTTCAAGGTCAGGCCACTCAGGAGAGGCAGAGCTGGGGCCAGAATGGTGGCCTCTCAACTCTCGTCTAATGGTCTTGTCCCCGTTTTCACATTGGCTCCTGTAAACAGCTTTGGGAGGCAGGCGATTCGACTGGTGAGGAAACCAACTCGCAGAGAGGGGAGGCCGCTTGCTCAGGGTCACGCAGCCTTTAAGTGGGACGGCTGGCTTCGACCCGGGCGTGTCTGACTCCACGACCAGTGCTTTCCGTAACTGTGTCACGACTGCTTTTCCAGCCTGTCCTTCCCACTGGGGCGGAAAGCTAATCGGGAGGAGGGAGAGGACCCGTCTTTCCCGTGCGGGACCTGGGGCCCCCACAGCGGGAATTTCACGGAGCAGTGGGTTGGAACAAGTAGAGCCAGGACTTCGGTTTGTTCGTGTTTGGCTGCCGTTTGCTGGCTGGGAGCCAGCCTTGTGTCACTGTCACCAGGCTGCCCTGGCAGGAAAGAGTTCGTGGGTCAGGGCTCAGGCTGCCAACCCTCCCTTTTCTTGACTCAGCTCCTGCATCGAGACCCAGAGCAGCCTGAGGATCTGCAGAGTTCCTCAAGAAGCAACACATCGAGCCACCAAAGGTGGCCATGGGCCATGTACTAGTTTCCTAGGGTGGCCGTAACCAAGTACCAAACACTGGGTGGTTCGAAGCAACAGAAATTAATTTCCTCATAGTTCTGGAGAATGGAAGTGCAAATTCCAGGTGTCAGGAGGTCCGTGCCCTCTCTGACGGCTCGAGGGGAGAGTCCTCTCACCTCTTCTAGCTTCAGTGTTGGCCGCAGGTGGCGTTCCCGGACTTACGGGTCCATCGCTCCGATCTCTGCCTCTGTCATCACGTGGACACCTTCCCCCCCATGTGTCATCTCATCATCTTCCCTCTGCATGTGTGCGTCTGGGTCCAAATTTCCGCTTTTAATTAGGCGCCAATCATATTGGGTTAGGAGCCCACCCCAAGGGCCTCGGTTTAACTCGATTACCTGTAGAGACCCCATCTCTAAATAAGGTCATATCCTGAGGTGCGAGGGGGCAGGGTTAAGATGTCGCCCCACGTTTTTAGGGGAGGAAAAATTCAACCCATAACAGCTGCTTAAATAGTAACTGAGAAGAGCTGTCCTTGGCTGTGTACTCGCTGTGGGTCTTGTACTGTGTTAATTGCTTTGTAGGCATCTTCTCATTTAAGCCACATGACAACCCCATGAGCTGGGGTGTGACTGCTCCTATTTTACAGATGAGGAAACTGAGGCTCAGAACTGCCCAAGGCGTCTCAGCTAGTACATAATTCTACTCATGATCACGACTCCTCAGCCAGACTTCATGACCTCTGTGATAATGTGTCTGAGTTTGGCGAAAAGGGTGTGAAGGTGACTCCTACCTAAAGAGGCTTGACCTCTGTGGCCGATCACAAAGCACATGCCCTCATTCGCAGGTTATGTGGATCCAGCTGCATCAGCCGTGTTTATGTCACCCTTCCTCTGGGGACTCCCTCTGCCCTTCCAGGGCTGTTGTCCATACTGCTTCCTCTGAGGAGCCTTCTTGGATTTTCCCATCCAACAGTGTCCACCTCTGTCTTGAACACCCACAGCACTCAGTTGAAACTTTGCTTAGGAAAGAATCACTTTCTGCCTTGGATTGCAGTTCCCTACTTGGGTTGGGGTCTTTGTTCTTCCCCTCCCAGCCCCATGACTAGCTCAGGATCTCAGAAACCTCATCAGGGAAAAATGGAAGGATTCTGGCCAGCTGACAATAAAAGGCCTAGCCTCCGGGATCCTGGGCCCTCGGTTAGAGAAACGAAGTACTTACCCTGAACAACGAGGTTATTAGCAGGGGCCTGAGGCTTGACACAGTGCTTTGGGGCAGGAGGAGTGAGTATAGGCCAGGAATGTGGTCAGGGCAGGCTTCCTGGAGGAGGTGGGGCCTGGCTGGGCAGAGTTCAAGCTGTGCGGGAGCAGGTGCCCATTACAAGGAGGCTTCAGAGTCCCCTTTCGGTTCCCTCCTCACCTGGCGAGCTCCTACACATCATGACTCCTTTCAAGCACTACCTCCTCCGGGGAGCCTTCCTGAATTCCCACCAACTGTGCTCCCATAGGCCCTTAGGCCCCTCGGAATGTCCCAAACACCACCTGGGGAATAGCCCACTGTGTTGGTGAAGGGGAATCACCGAGTAGAGGATGAAGCTGGTTTGGTTTAGGTTCAGCTGCAGTGGGGACAGTTGATTCTGGGGGCAGCTGAGGGGCAGCAGGTGGCCTGGAGCTGCCGTGGTCCAGGTGAGCAAGGCTGAGGGTGCACCAAGGTCAGTGGGAGTGGGGATGGAGAGAAGATGGGTTTCGGAGACATATAGGTGGTGGAATTCTTGCCCAGGCTTTAATAATGAGAGGATGTGGGGGGGCAAGAGAGGAATCCAGTAACCCTGGAATTCAGGGTCCCCATGAGCCTGTTTCCTCTCACGTTCGCCGCTTCCTCAGAACCCAGCGCCGAGGCCTCCTAGCAGCGGCGACAGCGCGGGTGTGCCCCTGGCACCAGTTGCAAGCTCCGTCTTGCCCTGTCCTGCTCCGCGGTTCATGGAAGCCTTGTCTCCCACAGGCGGCCCTGGCGGAAAGCACCCTCCTGAAACAGCAGCTGACTCTCCTGCAGCTGAAGAAAGACCTGCTGAGCAGCATCTTCGGCGAGGACAGAGCCACGGCCCTACTAGAGCAGGTGGAGAGCTCTGTGAGGGACAGAGACCTGCTGCACAACAGCCTTCTGCGGAGGAAAAGCAAACTGCAGGTGAGTCCCCCCGGCCGTCCGCCTGGCCCTGGGGCCCAGCCAGAGGACTCGGCCGCCCCCTGGGGAAGGGTTGGGGAGCGGGCAGCCCTGCGTTCTGATCTCGGCTCCACCAGGGCCACGGTGTGACCCTGGGCACATACTTTTGCCCCCACAGTCTCGGGCTCCTTGTCTATAAACTGGGCAGGATTATTGTGCAGTCTTCCTAATCTGGTCTCCTGGTCACCTGGTCACCTGCCCTCTGCCCCGACATCCCCTCTCTACACTGCAGTCACCGAACTGTCTTCCTCAGAGAGCCAGGGCATGTCAAATAAGAACATGTAGAGAAAATACGTAAGCTTTTAACCACCAGAGCTGGAAGCTATTACATCAGGGACACATTCCTAAACAATTATGCCAAATCGAAGATGTAACATGGCATGTTGCGGACAGTTTATTCTCTATATAACAAAGGTTTACTGAGCATCTGGTGATAGTGATGATGATGATGATGATGATGATGATGATGGCTGTGATCTCTGGGGCACCGTGGGGGGTGGGGCAGGCACCTGCTGAGAGCTGCACATCTGTGGTCTCACTAATCCAAGTAGCAAATGTTCTCTGGTTTGCAGGGCAGCCCCTCAACTCTGCCACTGTAGCATGAAAGCCACTGGATGCGAGTGGGCGTGGCTGTGTTCCAATAAAACTTTATTTATTAAAACAGGCCTCTGGTAGGATTTGGGGTATGTGGTACAAGACGTCGTTTGCCAGCCCCTATTCAGAACAACTGTTACGTGACTTTGAGGAGGGGTGTCCAACCCCCTCAAGGGCTCTGGGAAGGCTTCCTGGAGGAGGTGACGGAGGAGGCTGGAGAAAGGGCAGTTGGATTGTGAGGAAAGCTCTTAAAATCTGTCTGCTGCTCATTCTGTGTCTACAGAGCTTGCTCACTCAGTACCAAGACTTTGGCACTGCTTTTGAGCCCCTGAAGAGGAAGCTCTGGGACCTCCAGGCCAGGACCCAGGCCGAGAATGTGCTTCAGCGAGACCTTCCTGGGAAGCAGGCGCAGCTTTCAAGGGTGCAGGTGAGGGGTCCGTGGGGCCCGAGGCGCCTCTGCTCAGGTGCCCAGCTCTCCCTCGTCAGCAGTAACCGGCAGCTGCCCCAGCCAGAGACTCAGACCCCTACTTGGGATCTGGTCTTTTCTCTCGATTGAATTTCTGCCGACGAGCTGATGGTTTCTGGCCTCAGCAGGGACTTTAGCACCTCTACACAGCTGATTCTCAAGCCTAATAAATGATAAGCTTTCCTTTTGCTTACTCCACGGTTCCAAAGTCTAACATCGGTGTTTGTTTTTAGAGTTGCTTTGCTAAGTGTTTCTAATGAGTCCAGAGGCCTTCACTTAAATAAACCTATTTGGGAATTAAGAGTAAGTGCTTTAAAACACATGTGGACGGACTGTACATAGGCAGGGCATCGATGATTGCTGGCCCGATGAGGGGCTTGCTGGTTTTTAAAATGCATGTGATACAGTTCAGTGCCGTGGACCATCCGCCCCAGAGCGGGGTGGGAGCGCCCGTCACTGTCGCTGTGTCTGCTGGCATCTCCCCTACCCCGTCATTATCACAGCAACCAAAACCCCCCACGAGTTTCCAGGAAACACGGCTCCACCCAGAGAGGCCGTTGGCCTGGGTGAGACGTAAAGTCTAGATGAGTTCATTTAATTCTCTTTAATAAGTCACCAGCTAGTGGTCCCGAAGTTGAGACAGGGGGAGCAGAGTGGGGACAGAGACCACTGTCCCACCTTCAGGAGGTACAACAACGATCTCTTTAGAGCCAAGCACAGCTCGTAGAGTGTTCTTTGGGACACATTAAGAATGGGGGCAATTTGGGCTTTAAAACTGAAGCTGGGATGTGATTCTTCATAACGGGGGGCGGTCATCAAGTGAGAGTCCAGAGGTGTTTGTCCCCCACTTTATTTTCGTGGCGTCTCAGAATATTTTTGTCTCATTTGAAAAATTCTCACCAGCCCTGTGAGTGGGCCCACCAGACGCCCATGCGGTGTAGCCTCTGGAGTCGGGGAGCCCCACCATCCCAGACCCTCCCAATGTCTCCCGCCCTGAGCAGCATCCACGGTGAGAGGCAGAAAGGACACCCCCCACTTATTCCTTCCTCTGCTGCAGGTGCTGCAGGAGGAGGAGCTGGACGTGGGGGTGCAGATGGAGGCTATCAGGCCTCTCATTCAGGGGAACCCCAACCACCAGCAGAAAATGGACCAGCTTTCTGTCCACAGCCAGGCCCTGCAAAGGTCTCTGGAGGTAAGGGGCCAGCAGAGAGCCTGTACGGTGACAGACACCGGGCCCTGCAATCTGACCCACCTGGAGCCTTTCTCCTCTTTTCTTCCTTCATTCCTTCCAACTCTTCCTCCCTTCCTCATTCCTCCCTTCCTCATTCATTCAGCAGACGATTATTGGGTGCCTCCTGTCTGCCAGGCAGTGTTCTGAGCCCTAAGGACCAAGGCAGCATGAACAAAGTAGCCAAGGCCCCTGGTCTCCCTGGGTTCCATTCTAGTGCAGAGATGGACAATAAGCCAGCTGCCAACAAGTAAATATACAATTCCACATGTGCCAGGCGCCACAGAACAGCACGGACAGCTCGGACCCTAACTAAAGCCCAGCGGGCAGTGGACCTCCTTCGGGCTCCCTGCGTCAATTCGGGGCTGGAAGTTGGGTCCTGGTGGCCTTGAGCCTCATCTGCAGTGCCCTCTAGTGGCCACATGGAGTTTTCTGGTGCCCGTGTAGGGTTAGTTCCCTTTTGAGCAGTGGGAATGGCAATTGAGGGTCCTTCAAAATTCCCCTGAGGACAAGTCGAAATGCAGGCTCCAGGCCCCACCCTGACGCTGACTCAGATGGAGGCCGGGGTCTGCGTGTGTAACAGATGCTGTAGGAGTCCAAAGCCAGCTCCCAGGCAGCCTCGCTTCCAGAAAACTCAGTCGAAGCAGGTTGCTCTTCTCTACCGGTCCCCGTGAGCCCTATTTCATCCTAAATATTCCTAACATCTTCTTTGCAGTCCTGAGATTCATAGATAGTGTAAGTACCCACACCATTTAAAAATTTAATATAATGCCCTTTCTATGGCAGAAAAGAGAAATAAAAGGAAAGTAATCATTAAAAATAACGTCTTTCAAGATGTCAGTTATCCAAGACGGCCACACCAAAGATAGGAGGTGGTCGCGACATCCCCCCTCTACACGACAGCCTCGGATGCCTCCAGTGACGAGATTTTCTGAGATGAGATCAGCCCTCGGTGACGTTCCAGTCAAGCCAGAGTGCAGACCTCCATCAGTTTACGGAATAGCTGCATTCCTGGAAAGTTAGCGAGTTTATTAAGACTGCAAAAACCTCTTTGTGTTTGTGTGTTAACTGGAGTAAGAGTCTAAACTCAGGCCTCAGTCAACAGGATTTTCACCACGTGGATTTCGGTAGGGCATGAGAGAGCCCCGTGGGAGGGGGCAGTTCTGTGCCGTGGACCGTCCGCCCCAGAGCAGGGAGCACCCGTCACTGTCACTGTGTCTGCTGGCATCTCCCCGCCCGCCCCCCACCCCCGTTGTTATCACAGCAACCAAAACCCCCCACGAGTTTCCAGGAAACACGGCTCCACCCAGAGAGGCCACTGGTCTGGGTGAGTCGTAAAGTCTAGAGGAGTTCGTTTAATTCTATTTAATAAGTCACCAGCTAGTGGTCCCGAAGTTGAGGCAGGGGGAGCAGAGTGGGGACATAGAGATCGCTGTCCCACCCTTCGGACGCCATAGAATGCACAGAAGCAGCAAACATCAGCTCTAATGTCTACACCCAATGACGAGCCAGACTGATCATTCGATAACGTGAAGAAGCATTAACTGATCCTCACCGGGGGCTGTGAAACGGATGTTCCAACCCCACAGCATTATTGTTTGATGCTGCTTTAAAGAAGTATCGCCCCTCTCATTATTTTGATACCCAGTGTTTTTTAAGTGTAATAAGTTTTAGTATGTGCTTCCCCCACAGGCCAGGTGATCTCCCTGCCCACCTGGCGGGGGGCGGGGCATGCACCCCACTAAGCAAGGGAGGCCACTGAAGGCGTCGGGTCTGATGTTGGTGCACAGGAGATGGGAGGAGACAGTGGTAGTGACGGCACAGGGAGGGGAAGCTGTATCGTTTTTTCAGGCCTTTGTCAATGGTTCGTTGAGGACGGATGCGGTATCCCCCCTCTGTGTCCCAGCTCCTGGTGGGCCCGGTGTCCAGTGGTGTCAGCCAGTGTCTGGCATGCAGGAAGGCAGGGCCTGTGGTGGCCCAGCAGAGAGTCATGAGGGAGAGCAGGAAGGAATGACAGACCCCGAGGTCTGATTGGCCTGTGGTGGGCTGAGAGGGAGGGTCCCAAGCTGGGTGACCAGGAGGAAGGAGAATGTCACCTGTTGGATCCAGAGCCCACTTTTCATGGAGACAGGGAAGAACAAGGCCCCAGACTCAGAGAGCTGAGCAACGACTGATCCAGGGAGGGGGGTTGATTTAAAAACCTTTTGACCAAAGTATAATCATATATAGAAAAGTGAACCTGTAAGTGTGCCGCTTGATACATTTTTAAAAACTGAACACATCATGTCACCAGCAGCCAGATCATGACACAGAACACCCGCAACCCGTCCAAAGCCCCTCATGTTCCTACAGTCACTGCCCACCACTCCTGATAGCTGAAGGTGACCTGACCTTGGACGTGAGACAGAATAGATTGGGTTTGCCTGGTTCTATGTGTCATTTAAGTTGAATCAGACAAAACATTTTTTTGTGTGCGTGGCTTCCAACTGCCATGATGGTTGTAAGTCCATCTGTAAAGTTGCCTTAGATTGTTGTGTTGGTTATTCATTCTCATTGCTATAAAATATTTCACCGGATGACTATACCCCAACCTATTTTCCCATTCTGTTGTTGATGAGCACTTGGGTAGTTTCTGGTTTGGAACTATTACAGGTGACCCCACACACCTGCCTTTGGATGAAGATGTGTTTGCATTTGATGGGTGTACGCCCAGTGGGGAAATGGTTGGGTCACAGGGAGGCCCGTGTTCAGTGTTAGTACTTATCGACCTATAGTTTCCCAAGTAGTTGTGTCCATTTTCAGCCACACCAGTGGTGGACAAGAGCCCCGATTGCCCACAGCCTCCTCCGAACTTGGTACTTTCCCTAAAAGACAGGCTTAGAGGCTCTTTCCACTGAGTTGGCCTTTCTGGGGGGGAAATTCTTTGCATTGTGCAGAAGGGAGGACCAACATCTCTCGCTCTGTTGGGCGGGGAGCCCTGGTAGCTATCTTACCCTGGGGCCTGGGCAGGTCTGGGGGTCCTGAAGGGTTGGAGTGGCCCAGAGTCTCACTTCGGCCAGTGCTCAGGGCGCCCTGGGCCCCCGGGGCTGTGTTACAGGACCTCATGGACAGGTGCCGGGAAAGCGTTCAGGAACATTACACCTTCAGCCACGAGCTGCTGGAGATGCAACAGTGGGTCACCTTGGTCACTCAGAAGCTGGAGTCATACCAGAAGGACACGGGCCCATGGGATACCCAGTCCCAAGAGGCCAAAATCGAGGTAAAATGGGTTTCCCTGCAGAGGTGCTGTACCCTAAAAGCAGGCTTAAGAGACTAAAGTTCCCACACTGGGGAGCAGAGACCCCCTACCCAGGAGCTCACTGTGTGTGTGTGTGTGTGTGTGTGTGTGTGTCCCTGTGTCCTTCAGGGGCTACTGGCTGAATTCCCGGAGAAGGAGGCCCAGCTGCCCCTGATTGAAGCTCACGGCTGGCTGGTGATGGAGAAGAGCAATCCGGAAGGGGCCGCCGTGGTCCAGGGGCAGCTGACGGAGCTGGTGGAGTCGTGGCGGGCCCTGAGGCTGCTGGAGGACAGCCTGCTGAGGTGAGGGGCCCTCCTGGCTCTGAGCCTGGTCTCTGACAGCACCCCCTCGCATCGGGTGCGGGAGAGCTCAGGGGTGCCATGGAACAGAGGGCAGGGTGCTGCCGTGTGCCGGGCCTGGCTCCTGGGCCTGCAGGCATCTCCATTCTGGGCGGGCTGGCATCGCAGCAAAGGCAGTAGGAACAGGGAAAGGTCTCAGCTTGGGGGTCGCGCTCACCTGCTGCAGCATCATGTGCCTGAACGGGGGTGAGGTGGGTTTCGAGCAGAAAACCAGAAATGCATGTGCCTTGGAGACTTGCTAACAAAGCTGAAGGCTAGGCGCTGACTTGGGAAGACCGGAAGTGGCCTCCCACCACGAGTGCCCCCATTCTACTACTTCTCCCTCCTGTCACCTGATGAGTCCCCATCACGTCCCCACATTGACTGGGCTGTTTGTCTTCTCAGCCTCATCAAAAACTGGCAGCTGCAGAGGCCGGAAGTGGATTCAGAGAAGCAAATGATTTTCACCAACAACATCCCAAAGACTGGATTTCTCATCACTCCCACGGGTCCTATTTCCAGGCATCGCCGTCGGGTGAGTCTGTCCAGTGGGGCTTCCAGGAGGGGCCAGATGAGCCTGCCCTGCTGCGGCCCGAGTATTCCCTGTGCCACTGAACAGAGGGACTCAGAGACCCCAGACCCAGGCCTCAGGGGAAGGTCCCGGCATCCCTTGGGCAGACAAGCCCTCACCCCTCGGAAATATGGACTCCTGCAGGGAGAAGGTCAGGGTCGAGAGCTTCCTGCTGACCTCAGATTGCAGACTGAGATCAAACAAGATGGGTATTTTGTGTGTGGGTGCGTGCATGTGCCAAAAGTTGTATTTTGTAAAAAGAACCTAACTACATTGTATCATTTATCCAACCACCCCCGCAACTGCCTTTAAAAAAAGGAAGCACATTGAAAAGAAATTCCTTCCTTGTTCAAAGACAGCATGTCACTTCATTCATTGTTCTAGTTGGTCTTTCATTTCCCCGCCTGAAAGGCCCTTATGGAGTGTTGCTGTGTTCTAAGGACGGTGCTTGGAGCTGGCCTACAGCTGTGAATAAAACAGAAACACTTGCAGCCAGCAGAGAATCTAGAATCCAGTGCAGAACCTTTCGTATTGTGACATGTGCCCCGATCATATTAAAATGCAGATTCTGATATGGAGGTCTGGGGTGGAGCCCGGGAGTCTGCATTTCTACAAGCCCCTGCTGTTGGGCCTTTGGGCACATTTTGAGGGACAAGGAAGGAGGAACCACAGGCAATTAAATAAGTGTTTACAGAAAGCGTGACACGCCGTGGCAGAGGGGCCACATGCTATGGGAGCCTGCTGCAGAGTGACCAGGACCCAGTTCTTGGGTAGGGAAGCTCTCCTGGGAGAAAGGAAATGTCAGGGGAATCCTCACGGCCGAGTGAGAGTCAAGGAGAGGAGTGGAGAGGACGCGATCCATGCAGAGGAGACTGTGTGCAAAGACCCCAGGCAGAGAGACAAGTGCCAAGATGTGTCCGTGGGCACGGGCTCAGCCCGTGGGGCTGCGGAGTTGGGCAGAGCCAGAACCTGAGGCGCTCAGGCCACATCGAGGGGTGTGAGAAGCCACCAGCGTGTAGGAGTGAGAGCTAGCTGAACGGACCTGCATTCCAGATAGATTGCCGTGCAGCTGGAAGGGCACAAAAGTAGCAGAGGATAAGCACTATCATAACCATCCCGGTAAAGGATGATGGTGACTACCACTGGGAGACCGGGGAGGGGACAGTGACACGTGTCCCTGCTCTCTGAATACAGCTACATTGAGTAGAGACATTCCTTGTCCCCTCAGGCCTCTCTCCTCTTTTTCTGGGCATCCTCTTCCTCACCCCTCTGCCTCAGGTGGAATTTCCAGGACAAGGGGTCAGTAGACTTTTTCCGCCTCTGACGCTTTGACCATCCCTGCAGGCACATCTGCTCCAAGAAGCAGGAGACAGCCATGAAGATTTCTCCCAGCTCCTGAGGAATTTTGAGCAGTGGCTGCAGGTGGAAAATTCGAAGCTGGTCAGAATCATCGCAATGAAAACTGCCACAGCCGATGGCTTGAGGACCAGAGAAACGAAGCTGCAGGTTTGTTTCCAAAGGAAGTCCTCTTTCCAGAGGGTTTCGACCATAGGTGTGTTTGCCACCAGGGTGGTCTTCAAAAAGCAGAGTGAATGTAGTTCGTGAGTTGTTCTTGCTTGTATATAAAATAATGGTTTTTAAACTTTTTTGGTTCAAATATTTTAGAAGCACTTTAGAAAAATTATTCACGCATTCAGCCCACTTCTGTCTTCCCCAGCTTGGAAAAATCTCACCACTAATCACGGCTCTTGTATCAGTTAGCTCTCACTGTGTAACAAACCATCCCAACAATCCGTGGTGTCGAATAGCAACCATTTATGCAATGCATGATTCTGAAGGTTGGCAATTTTGGCTGAGCTCAGCCAGGCAATCTGTCTGCCACAAATCTTTCTCCTTCACTCCCACATCTAATTAGTCACCAAGCCCTCCTTGCTTCCACCTCCTGGATGTTTTGTTTCTGTCTCCTCTGATGGCCACTGTCTTAATGTAGGCGCTTACCACTTTTGACTATGGAGGCTTAGGAGTCTCAGCTAAAGGGGAAATGGTCTATCAGGGTTTCCACCTCTGCAGGGTCCAGACTTTGGTCTTTGTCTCCCTAGCCCTGTGAGGCTGCCAAAGCATGGTCTGTTTCACAGCTATTTCTTCCAGACTGGCCAGTGTCCTACAGGTACAACAGGCCTGGATACTGGGCTCACTTCTCTGGGTTTCATCCTTGCCCTGGTTTTAGCCTGATGCACCTCACTCTCTTGTTAACTCTTTGATGCCTTTTAAATCTTTGTACTACTTTGTCCTCACTGAGAGGTTCGGCACAATTGCCCAGTTGACCGTGACTGGGAAGTCCTTCCTGCCCACCTCCTACCCCATACTGGGTCACTCATTTCCTGCCACCACTGCCGACACCAGCCATGTCAGAGACGACTTGCAGTTCCCCAAGTGAACCCTCCTTGCCTTGATCTCACATTTAGGGGGTTCTGAGAAGCTAAGCAACTTACCCCTTGTCACACAGCAGAGGCAGGCTGTGGGCAGAGCCGGGATCCGGAGCCAGCCTTTAACCCAGGCTCTTGGATTCAGAGCCCCGCTCATACCCCCACATCACACTACTTCTCAGGAATCCTGAGGATAAAAGATGCCATCCGGGGGGAACACGATATGATATTGTGATTAAAAAAAAAAAATCTGCCCGGTCCCAACATCACTCTGCCAGGCTTACACATACCGATAAAAAAATGTTCAATGAAGGCAGCTTTTGTAACGATGATAACTCTTACTCCAAGCCCTCTGGAGGGCTTGGTTCTAGAATGCCAGAGTTGGAAGTCACTGTGGAGGTCAGCCGTGCAGCGGCCCCTGCCGTGACATTCTGGAGAGCCCTCGCCTGACCTCGGCTTGAATTTGCATGGCTGGGGTTCTTCCTTTATAGGTACTGTCAGCTCCCATCTCCCCCTCGAGTGGAATTTGATCAGCTCCTCCTCACCAGCCAGGTGGGGCCATCCGGGCCATTTGAGAGGTGCATATGACACTGCCTTTTTCCCACAGGACCTGGAGGCTCGGGTACCAGAAGGTCAGCATCTCTTCGAGAACCTTCTTCGTCTCGGGCCAGCAGGGGAGACCTCAGATGAGCTGGAGGATCTGCGTTACCAGTGGATGCTGTACAAGTCCAAACTCAAGGACACCAGCTGCCTGCTGGTAGGTGCTAAAGATGCCCAGGTCCCAGGCCTGGGGGATGGTGCGATGGCTGAGCCCAAGCTCACCTGGGAAACACAGGTGGGCCCACCTCAGCACCCGGCTGAGGTGACCGCTCGAAGACAGGGAGACTCCTGGGTGCTAGGTACTTGACTTGCAAGATGTCATCCAGCCATCCTGCTACCCTGCGAGGCTGGAGCTCTAGCCACGACAGCGGTGACCATCTAAACGTTGGAGGAGCGCTTGGCCACCTGTTCAGTCCTCACGGCAGCCCTCTGCCGGAGTCGCTGTATCTGCAGTCCCCAGAGGGGGAGCTGCCACTCTGAGAGGCCAGACTCATCCAGGGTCCCAGAGCGAGTCAGCGGCAGAGCCAGCACTAAAACACACCCCACTGTCAGAGGCATAATAGAGGGACCTGGCCCACCTCCTCCACGAGCTCACTTTGTGACTTTGAGCAAGTGTCCTCTGTGCGCCCTCATGCAAAACAATAACGATAGCTAAACTAATAATAACCTTTATTAATGCTATGTCATCATAACAGCCCTATAAAGGAGGCAGTGATATTATTCCCTGAGAACCCACGAGGATGCTGAGGCACAGAGGTTTGTCTGGGGAGAGGGGTAGTTGCCTCCAAGGTCCCTTGTTGCCCTCAGACGCCACACACCAGGCTCTGGCGCTCTGGCTTTGCTGCCCCGCAATGGCTGTGTCAGCCACTAGATGTCAGCCCGGCCCCAGCCAGGTGGCCGTGCCCTGCTGCCTTGGCCCAGGCCTTCCCAGACTGAGTCCCACCTGGGCCTGAGGGGGGTTAAAAAGCTCATTAAATTGAATCACCTGCTGGTTCAGCCTGTCCAGATGACCAGAAGTTTTAAAGAAACACTCCCCTGACAAAATGAATATTCCATTACAGGCTCTGTTGGGATTTCAGTTTCACTCACTTAACTTTTTTCCCCCCCTTTTCCTCTCCTTCCCTAAAATAACAGACACAGAATCCTCCAGAGGAGCCAGCTGAAATCCAAAAGGTATGGTGTCTGCCATCTGCTGCACACAGCTAGAGGGCAGGGCGTCTGGAGGGTTGGTGGCCTGCGACTCCGGGCTGGGATGCCTAGGCTTTCTGGAAGGTTCTGAGAGGTCTGTGGAATCGGGTCTGCGCTGCACTGGGCTGGGCCCCGGGTGCTCGCTGTCAGGAAGTCTGAGGGGTGCGCAGAGTGGTATTTTCAGCTGTGACAGGCACGTAGCAGAGGGGGGAGACCCTAGAAATTTTCATCTGAAACCATGACAAGATGAAGAGTGAAGAAAGATGCTCTGGTGAATTATGCTGTGACAATGGGTGTACATCAGGAGCGTCCCAGGAGACGTGGACCACGTGGCCACCCACGTGGTAGACGTGTGGGTGTATGGGGCTCATGGGGACGGAAGAACAAGGGCAGCTGTGCCTTTCATGTTCCACCAGGCAGGTGTTTCCACTCAGGCCCCCTGGGACCTGCCCAGAGCCCCTCCGGTGGGGCTTACAGGCCACAACAATAACAGCAGCGATCATAATAATTATGAGTAATAAGTATCATTACTCTAGATGCTACACACCGACCGTCCACTGTGTGCCTGGAACCGCGCTAAATTGTGGTTAGGGGGTTTGTTTCCTTTAACCGTCTGGTCGACACCCCAGGGTGTTGTCACCTCTATTTTTAGCCGGGGAACCTTAGATGTGGCGAGCTGGAGAGGCTTGTTCAGTGAGGCTCCGGCTTGGTCTCTGGCCCCTGGCGCCACATTGGAGCCCACATCTTGACCTTTCACACGTGGCTCGGAGAAAGCACCCCTGGGCCTGGCGGGTCTCCCCGCTTCTGGGAAAGCCCCACGTAAGTTCGTGTCCCCAGTGCCACCTTTTCCCAGGGAACACACTCGTTTTGCCCGTAACGACAGGAGCCTCCAGCATGCTCTGCTCCAAAGCGCTCTGGGTCTCACCCCCACCCCCAATTTAGAATCACGAAGACCTTCCTCGTGAAACAGGGAGAAGCATCAAAGAGGGTAGGGCGGCCCACACAGTTCAGCCCGTTGGCTCCTGGTGGGGCATGGGGGACCCGGGGCTAGGCGTCTGGGCTGCCTCTAGCTCCCACACTTTAAGCCCCGCGTGGGTTGGGAGCCATCATCGATGCATCTCCCAGGCCAGAGTCCATAGGGAGCCAAGTCTGGGTCCCCTGGTGCCTAGCACATAGTAAGTGCTCATAGAATATTTCTCAGGAGGGAGACACTTGGCTGACTCTAGCGCTCCCGTGCAGACTCGGGTTCCTAGCAACTTATCGTCGGGTTAACGTGGAGTGTTCACAGTCCAGCGTTGACTGGCTGTCCCCCCATTCATTCCTTCATTCATTTCACAAATATTTACCGAGCCCTGACTTTGTGCCAAGCACCGTTTTAGGCATTTGGGATACATCGTGGACACAGGAGCAGAGCCCTGCCCTAGTAGACCCTGCCTCCTGGCCGGGGGGAGAGAAGGGTGGGGGAGAGGGCCACTTGTCTAGCTGGCCTTGCTGAGCACGGTGGCGAGGCTCTGGGTCAGGGAGCTCCGAAGGGCAGCAGCGGCTTGGGGTTTCACAGCTGTAGGCTTTATCTTATCTATGGCTGGCAGTTGTTGGGCAATTTCATAGGATATGCAAAGCAGGCAGGCTCTAAATGGCTAAACTAGCTGCTTCTTCAGGCTCTGTTTAAAACAATTGGATGTGTGAACCTTTGAGATCTGTGCCGGCTGGCTTTTGAGCTAAGAGGTCTCAGTCCACCGTGAAGAGGCAACCCAGGGGCCAATATACAGAGGCCATACTGGACCCATTGATATGATAGCTCGTTTAAGCAGAGATTGCTGTGTGCCACCCCCAGAGTCTTTGGTTCAGTAGGTCTGGGGCGGCCCAAGAATCTGCATTTCTAGCAGGTCCCCAGGTGATGCTCAGGCTGCTGGCCTTTGAGAACCACTGCTTTATGCTCTGTATTCACACCTGGGATCCACCGTTAGTGTGTGTGGTCGTTGACGAGTCACTTAACCATGGTTTTCCAGTGAGTGAAATGAAGGTCCACCAAGCTAACAGTGGGCGAGTTCTTGTAACACCCGGCACATAGTAGGTTCTTAATCGCCATGTAAATGCGGAGCCTGGAGACTTCTGTGGACACAGCCCCTGCTCCTCTTTCTTAAAAAAAAAAAAAAATCAGGGAACAGTGACACTTCTGTTGGTTCTGGTGTCTTTGCTGGTTGGGGTGTGTGTGTGTATGCGTGTGTAGGGGTGTGCGTGCACACGTGCACATGCACACGCAGGCCCGACAGGTAGAAAATAGGTACTGTCTTCAGAGGTTGTAATCTTGCCAACTTAAAAACATTTCATATATTATTTTTATTCCAAAGGGAAGGAGAAAAATTTTTCCCCCAAGCTAATTATTTATGAGCAGTTGGTTCTGCACGCTTTTTTTTCTCTCTGTGCACTAAGTCACTGAAGGCTCTAACTACGTCAAGAGCTTCAGCCTGCTTATTTGTATAAACAGAATAATTAAGATTTATTAAATTTGCAGCTGCCTACACACTCGCCAGCGCAGTGCCACGAGATGTTTGCCTGCAGCGTTCAGACGCATGAAATATAATTGCTTTTCAAGTTGCAATTGGGCCGTGAGTCAACTAAATTCCTGCACTGGCCCAGGGAGGTGGTGCTGCCCTACCTGACACACACCGTTAGCTGAGGAACAGATTTGTCAGTGTTTCTGTTTGCCCGGGTGAACAAGGGCCGGTGCACTGGCGTGCAGGAGTGGAGAGCCAACACGTCTCATGTTTATTGTGTCCCCTGGCCCCTGGGATGTATGTTCTGATGCTCGGGAGCCTGAAGGTGGCATTTTATTTACTTGACCTTATTTCATAGGTTTTAAGACTCACGTTCATAATTTCTCACGTTTTTGCGTCTCTGGAATTGGGGCATCTCATTGCAGTGAGGTTCTTCCGGTGAGGATGTGCATTGGCTTCCCCCGCAGGACGCCACCCACCCGGAATTTCTTTGCATGATACTCTCTAGTTGCGGGTTGTGTTTTGTTTTGTTTCCTTTTAGGCCACACTGACTGGGACGGCCAACCTCTGGGGGCTCCAGCGCGTGGTTTAAATTCTCAGGGAAACGTTTTGTTTCTTGCCCTTCACCCAGTACCAAGATGAGACCTAGAATCCCCTTGCTTCCCCCTTCTGTCGGGTGGGATTTGTCCTTGACTCCCATGACACTGTAGGTACAGCCCCTTGGCGCCCCGTCTTGATGTGGGATCAGATGCTCCATCTTGGTTGCTAGGTTGTTTTTTGTTTTTTCTTTCTTAGTGGTATATAAGATAACAGTGCACCGTACAACCAGCATCTTAGATCGGATGCGACGCTATAATACCAAATCTAGAAGTATCCGTGAGTGTTCCGCGTTCAGCAATTACTTTTTCTGCCACTAACTATGATTTTTTGAAAATCATGCTGAAACACCCACGTGCCTGGTCTTCGTCGCTCACAACCGCCTTTTTCTTAGTGGAAGGAGAGCGGCCCCTTGGCAATAGGCCAGATCGGGGTGGGGACAGGGGAACAAAGGGGGCATAGCTTGCCTTTATCCCCTGTGACTTATTCACTGTCAGACTCTGGGGACAAGGTCAAATCTGGCTCTTCCTGGGGCAAAGTCCTGGCCTCCTCTGGGGCTGTGCTGTCTTCTAACTTTCAACAGGAGAGAGCCTGTGTCCTTACTGGGAGACGACGCCATCAGTCTGCCCCCAGCACTGGTGACGCTGAGTCTGAGCACATGGCCAGGGCGGGTGGTGGCTGCTGCGTTTCTCCCCTGTGAAGCTCTCATTTCTCTTGTTGTCACTGAGCACTCCGTGCAGCACGGATAGAGACGCTGGCGACGTAGCGCCTCTTTCTCAGATGGTCGTAACCTCAGCGTCTCTTTCCCTCTCGCGAATCACTTTCTCCCTGGCAGTTCCTTCCACTACTATGGCTTTGTCCTCTGACTCTAGGCCTGTCACTGTCTCTAGTCCATCTTCAGTCTGGGTCTCTTATTCCAGCTTCAGTCCCTCAGTCCGACAGCCTGCTAGACGTATACTTGGGAGTCCCAGAGACCCCTCGACTCATCAGGTCTAACACTGACCTCACTGTATTCCCCGCCCCTAACTGAACTTCACCCAGTCCCCATGTCCGTGAAAAGTATCATAACCCCCCGGTTTCCCAAGCAGGATGCCTCCGGGTCATCCTGGACTCTCACTGACCTTGACCTAGTCCCAGGCTCAGAGCCTGTTCATGGATGGACCGCAGATGAGGGAAGATGAGGAAGGGGAGAGGAGGGGAGAGGACCTTGTGCCTCATACATCTGCTCCTGGATGAGGCACTGTTCTTGTTGGAGTAATGGCGAAGTCATCCCTCCCTTCGATTGTTTCAACCGGACGCATTTTCCACCGATTAACTAATCAGTCTCTGGGAGGCCAGCTCAGGTGGTCCCATCTCCTGCACCTCTGCAGACCAACCGAGCGTTCTGGAAGAATGCAGTTCTATGGCCTGCCCATCATGCGCAGAGCCACCCCACCGAGGAGGCAAGAGGAACCTGGCCCCAGCCCAGGCACCGCCACCCTGTCCCTGGGCGGGAACTACCCGGAGCCTATGAGCTCTCATGGGGAGTGCACCTTGGGCTGGACACAGAGCTTCGGCACTGAGACCTTAGAGAAACGCTAGCGGGCAGGGCCTGGCCGGGGGCCCTGGACGCCCGACTCCTCCATGGGGCAGACGGGGAAGGGCAGTGGGCCCCGGACATTCTGGACATCGTTGTCTGGAGACGGTCCCAGGGGGAGGAAGCCAGTCAGCATACGGCGGGGCGGTCTGTCAGAGGGACCTCTGGGGACTGAGTTTAAAGGCAGCGCTGGGGCCGGCCCACCTTGAATTGCCATAGAAAAGCTGGCACCTGTCTGTCACCTCGAGCTTTTGGTGCTGGCCTGGAAGCATCGTTGTGGTGGAGAATGAGACCCAGCCAGCTCCAGGAGAGCCCCTGAAAGTCCCAGTGGTGACACAGCATGGCGTCCCCCTCAGGGCCTGGGGCAGCGTGCGACTGGCTTCAATAGTTTCAGGCTGATTGACAGCGGGGGCCCAGGGTGGCTTCTACTGTTTAGTAGTTTCTTCTGAGAAAAGCCACGTGGTGTGTGGATGGAGCCTGGCTGTGGAGGGAGACCGGTGAGTTGAGCTGTGTGTTGACCTTGGGCTGGTTCCTTTGCCACAGGCTCGGTTTGTTTCTCTGTGGAATGGGCATGGGGAGGCCCACCCCACAGGGCTGTGCAGCAGCTCAGGAAGCTGAGTGAGGGGGTGCGCTGAGCTCAGGGCTTGGGGAGGAAGGGGGCGTGTCCCGTGCATTCAGTAACGAGCAGCGCCCACGTGCTCTGGAACCAGCCGGGCAGCGAGAGCAGTTTGCAGACAGAGGTTGGTCTACATGGTCATTCCACGGGCTCCAGGGCAAGAGCAGACGGCCTGATGCACAGGACGGGAGAGAGCCCTTTCTTCCTGAGTTCAGTCAGTCAGCAAACATTTATCGAGCACTGCCGGGGCTACAGCGATGAGCAAAGCAAACATGGACCCCACTTCCGAGGCGTCAAGGGGAATGCAAACTGGAATCAGGAGTCCCAAGGAAAAGTCAGGGCGCCATGAGAAGGTGTGATGGGCCTTGTGCTGGTCTGGGGGTGACCGGAGGAAGCAGCTCACAGCTGAGATTGGAATGATCAGTGGGAGCCAACCGGGTGCATTGGAGGAAGGGGGAAATGAGAATTCCAGGCAGAAGGGATGGCCTGTGCAAAGGCCCTGTGGCAGGAGTAGTGAGGGCCTTGAGCAGCCAAGAGATGGCATTTAAGGAGGGCGATGCTTTTCTCTCTGACGGGGCTGGAGAGATTGGTGATGCCTGATCCCCAGCATCCAGTGGACTGGGAAGCTTGTGAGGCTAGCAGGAGCTGCCCGTCTTTCCCAGCGTCCATCCATCAGCGGAGGAAAGAAATGAGCATTTATTTAGCGCCTACTATAACTTTGGTAGGTAGGCGTCATTCTCCCATTGGCCCAACAGATAAAGGAACTGAGGCTCCGTGAGGTTAAGTGGCCCCTCCTAGGTCACACAGAGGCGGGGGTAGAACCCAGAGTTCCAAACCTTTCCCCCCATATCCCCTATCATCAACGGCAGAAGCTTAGGACACACTTACTGGGATAAACTCATCGTCCTGAACTCCTCGAAGCTCCAGACTCTCAGGTTCCTGTGAGATCTCGAAGGACTGCCGAGTATGTGATTGCCCTCCCAGACATCTCCGGCTCTGTCCCCACCATCGTGTGCTCCACATCCCCTGCTTCCATACCCTGAGGGTGGGGGAGCTTGTCACTCCCAGAGGAAGCCTCTTCTCTCTTTGCGTAGTTCTAACTGGGGAGAACACGGGTAGTACTTTCTGTGGGGAAACTGAGGCACGTAGAAGCTCCCAGATCTGGGAAGAGCTGAGATTGTCAATTTCTTTGTTGGCTTCTTAGAAGGTAGTTCCCGACTATCTGTGAGTGTGTGTTTGTGTGGTCATTTGAGAATCATATTGAAATGTGTCTTTTTTTTTTTTTTTTAAAGAACATTTTAGAATTCGGGACCCTCAAAGTGAGGATCTGAGTTCTAAGTAAACAGCCACTGAGTGGGCAGAAGGAGTCCTTTGAAAAAAGACCACCCTGTTAATACTTCTTAATGCAAACATACTTTAGACCTTCAAACATGTTTTCCCACAAGGATCATGGCCAAGACACAACTCTTCACTTCAATAAGCTAAGTGTTAGATCTGAGAATAGAGAAGCAAACAGAAACAGAACACTTGTAAATAGATTCTCCATTTGCAAGACCATTAATTACAGGTTCTCAGTTGTGGTATAAACCCAAGCTAGGGAGGGCCGACAGCATGTTGTCTCACCCTCTTTCCTGTTCCCAGATAGATTAGAGGTTGGGAATTAGGCCAAGTCAACATGAAATGTCAAGGAGTCAGGTTAGACCCCCATGGACTGAGGCAGCCCTGCGTGAGCCGAATGAGTGGGCAAGAGCATGCCCTCGGCTCACAGAGGGTGGGTGACCCAGCCCAGTGGCTGTGGGAGGAGCCTCCTCCTCTGTAAACTCATCATCAAACGACTTATCACCCCGAAGTCGCTGCTGAAATAAATGCAGCCAGCAGTTTTTCTCCATTCTGTGGATTATGAAAGTCTGTTTTTACAAAATCAGTGCCTAAGGACTTGGATGAATGAGAATATTTGAGGCTGGAGGCATGGGGGCAAGGATTATTAATTTGGAGAATTAATAGCTGGGGCAGGAGAGTGGGCGAGATGACCGAGACATGAGAAATAGACTGGGGTGCCCAGGTGAGAACCTCCCAGGAACATCGTCATCATCGTCATCATCATCAATCCCACCATACCATCATCATCCTCATTTCCAGCACCATCATCAATGCCATCACTATCATTATCATCACTTGGCTATAATTCTTGGTGCCCTGGAAAGGGAACATTTTGTTCATCAGGGAGCCAGCTGACATTATTCTACAATAATAGTACTATTAATAAGAGCTTATTTACTTTTCAGTTGGTACGTGAATATGCTTTAGTTTGAGTCCTCGCCATAACCTGGCAAATGGAAGGTAGGTGTTAATTCCTCCTCTGCAGAGGAAACAGAGGCAGGCTCAGAGAGGCTGTGGACTCGCCCAAGTCACATAGTTAGTGTGTGACACAATCTGTATGGACCCTCATCAGCCAGGTTCCTGAGGGTCCCACCCTGGACCATGCCGCATTGTGACTGTGGGCGTCTCCCTTGTCCCGTGCAGCCAGCTCTTAGCCCTGCACTCGCATGAAGCCACAACCCAGCCAGTTGCTCTAGAATTTAGAAAGTGTCCTTTAGCTATTTTCATGAACAATGCAGTAAAGAAGTCCATTGGGCATTTGGACTTGTGAGACTGGCCTTCAAGTGGTAATGATGGTGTTGATGGTGAAGATGGTGACGAAGGAGGAAGAGAAGGAAGAGGAGGAGAAAATGGTGCTGAAGAACGGGATGACGAACGCAGTGGTGGTGACGATGACGATGATGAAGATAATGGTGGTGTCGGTAGTGACTGTGATTTAGATAATGAAGGTACTGATGATGCATAATAATAATGACAGAAGTTCTGAGTATCTACCAAGCGCCAGGCCCCGTCCCATTTATTCCTCACAACTCTTGTCAGGTAGGTACCGTTATTACCTCTATTTATAGGAGAGAAATTTGAAGTTTAGAGAAGTTGACTGACTTTCTCAAAATTTATACCCAGGACTCTTAACAACCAGGCAAAGATTTACGGAGTGACTAGCAGAGCCTGTAACTTTATTTTTTTTCCTTCCTTTCATGTCTCGAATGGTTTGAGAAACTACAGAGATATTTATTTCTGGCAGAAAACGTCCCAGCTGGGAAGACAGAGACTTGTGAGGTCAGATAGGCAGCGCAGAGGCCAGGCGTCTCATCCCCGACTCCCCCGCCCTGTCCCCGGCTCAGAGCCGCGAGCCGCTCACACTCCTGCTTTGGTTCTGCAGACGCGGCGGCGGTGGCAGAGGCCGCGTGACTTCCTGTGGCGGGTGTGCTGCATGGCGCTTCCCCTGCAGATGCTGCTGCTGCTGCTGCTGCTGCTGCTGGTCCTGCTCCCCGTGGGGAACGAGGGCCGTCACTGCGCCCTGGCCAACAACCTCGCCAGCTCCTTCACGCTCATGCTCCGCTACGACGGCCCGCCGCCCACCTAGCCCACTGCGGGCGCACAGGTGACTGACTGTCTTCTCCAGCCCTCTGTCCGCCCTGGGCTCCTCCCGAGGACCCGGGGAAGCTGGAAGCGGGCAGGCCGGGCTGGCGGCGCTGCCCCGGTGTAAATACTGTACCAGTGTTCCCGGCCAAAAAACTACTTTTATACTGTGTTGTCTGCGTCTATTTATACTACGTGTGTACTCTGTGTGACCAGGAAATAATGTATAGAATTTTTATACACTCTGTATGTAAATGCTCAGGATGTATCGTTTCAGATATGGCATCTATTTGTAATTGGGAAAAAGTTGCTATTTTGTGGCCTTCGTGGGAGGTCAGGCCTGGAAAGCAGGAACAGTAACGTTGTCACTTGTACGGCGACCTGTTCTCCAGAAGCCACCCCCCAACTCGGACGTGAGCGGCACGCCCTCCGGCTGTCAGCACAGAGGAGCTCCCACTCAGCGCCCGGTGACTCTCGTTTTAGGCACAATGAGAACAAACATCTTTGTCTAGTTTTGAAAACGACAGCAGATTAGATGCTCTGGATCAGAAGCGGAAGCGGCGATGATCCGAGGCAGGCCCGGTGACAGCGATGGAAAGTGACAAGTGAGGAAGTGACGTGAAGGGAAGAGCTGCAGAGAGCAGACCCAGAAAGAACTGGGGAGCAAGCAGAAGGGGGGCCACCACCTGCCGGGCGCCCGGTCGCACAGAGCAACGCGGGGCGTCATGGCCGTGCGCCCAGCCTTCTGGGGCGGCTTAGACGGGCCGCAAAGAGACGGATGTTATTGCTGAGGTCCCGTGCAGACTGGGGACCTCCCACCCGACAGTGCCGGGAGATGCATGACCGCCATCACTCTTGGGCTGGGTTCGTCATTGTCTCCCACTCCAGCCGAAGGGACAGAAGAGGGACACCTGCCACACTAGGGGCCGAGGGTCGAGGGTCCAAGACAGAGCTGCGAGATCGCCTTGGATCTCGGCCCTTTGAAGTGCTCTCCCGCCTCCTCCCGGGCGCGGTTTAGGACAGAGGCGGGGCCTCTGGACCAGGACTGTCCCACAAGTGCCTCCCACAAGGGAGCCCGGCTCCAGGCCCCCGAAACCAGGCCCTGTCCGGCCGGGCTGGGTGGCTGGGCTCCATGCACCTGGGAAGGGCCGGGCAGACTATGCAGGGCCCTGGGGCCGGAAACATGTGCCTTCTTCCCCGGGGAATTCCGGAGCGTTCCAAGGTGCTTCATAACTGGATCACGTTTTCCCTAAATCAACACTAACGTTTTCTTTTTTTAAAAAAAAATGCTTAGTGCTCACTCTTTACAAACCGATCTTGTCTGTTCAGCTACAAATAGGTGACCAAGAGGGATTCCTCAGGCCTTTTAAGCGGGGGGCGGGGAGGACCAAGGAGCAAGAGGGCCCCGGCCCCAGCACCGTGCCCCCCACCCTGTCCTCGCACATACCCATGTATCTTGTTCTGGTCGGGCCCGGCTCTCACGGTGGGGCCCCAGGCCTCCCAGAAACCGAGAGGAACTGGACGTCCACGGGGCAGGAAGGTGGTGTTGCCAAGAACAGCACTTGGCACTGATCTAAAGCACACTTTTCTCCAGACCTTTGGAAGCCACAAGGCCACACCCTGCGGCGACCGCTTTGCTGGAAAACCAGGGGCCGCGAAGCCCAGGCCCTCGCCGGGCTGTGTGGGGCGGGGGCCTTGGCCGCCCCCATTCCTCCTCTCCCGCCTCACAGGCGAGAAGGCTGAGGCCCGGGGGGAAACAACCTCCCCACGGGCACACAGCGAGAGGTGGCGAGGCCGTCGCTGGTCACCAGCGCCCCCACAGAGCAGGATCCCCCACATCAGAACGTCAGAAAGACACAGCTGTTCCACGTGGACGCGTTTGTGTCGGGCGTTGGGGAGAAGCTGCAGTGAGTGGGCTGCGTGGCGGGAATGTTCATATATATTTTTTAAACTTTGAGAATGTTGCCATAGAGTCTGCTCGTTTGCCTGGTTTTGTTTTGTTTTGTTTTGTTTTTAAAGAGAACTGTTATTTTCATTACTTTCATACAAATACAGTTATAATATGTAACAACCTGTTTGCTGATGCTCTGCAAGTGTAATCTCTTTTGCTTAAAGTGCGTGCAGACGATGATGAGTTTTATGACTTTGTAGCTTCTTGAAAAGAGCGAGGAAGAGCGCTAAGGTGCCGTTCGAGAAAGGTGCCGTGATGGGACCTGTGGATGTTCATTTTTCTTCGGTCCCCAGAGGGAGAGGGTGGTAAGAAATGTGTGTATCACTGTGTGTGTGTGAGTGTGTGTGTGTGTGAGAGAGAGAGACAGAGAGACAGAGAGACGGACACAGAGACAGAGAGACAGAGAGACAGACACAGACTAAGACTGGGAGACAGAATGAGGAGCGGGGAATGAAGGAGAGGAGGGTGAGAAGGATGAGGAGGGACACACAGGTGAGTGGTCGAAGCGACTGGTTACCTGCTTAGCCGTCTCGCGCTCCCGTGCTCGTTGTTCTTAGTCTGACCTCTGAGTGTGGGAGGACACTTGGAATCCAGAGGGCGTTTATGAAGAAAAGATGGGGGCGTGGGCGGGTGTGAGAAGCAGATGAGGCTAGAAGACTCCCCGGAGTGCTCATCCGTAGGGAGCAGAGGGCACGATGACACCAGAAACAAGGGGTGCCTTCCAGTTGCTGCTTGGAGTGTCTAGCTCCTTGGTAGGCGCCTGACAAGCCATATTTGACTTAATTCCCACAGCCACTCTCATGGTTTGGTATTACCTTGCCTCCGTTTTTGAGATGTGAAAGCTGAGGCTTAAAAATATAAGGACACTTGCCTCTGCAGAAGTGGGACTTGAACCCAGATTTGTCTTGTCTGCCCCTCAAAGCCCATGCTGGGAGGAGGGCACAGCCTGAGTGGGGGTGGGGCCAGCCAGGAGGTTCCATGGTGCTTCTCGCTCTCGGTGGGGCTGGCCCTCGGCTCTGGGAAGGGCCACACCAAGGGTTGCTGCTGTCATCTTCACACCTGTCACTTAACAAGCTCAGCTGGGGGCTGAGCACCCCTCTGTCCTGTGAGGGCCGGAGGGCACGGCTGCTGTGACTGTAACCCCGGTGTCTAGCACAGGGCAGGAACTTCAGCTCTGGTCAGTGGAGTTGCATGAAAAACCCCAGCGTGGAGTATGTTTGCTGACACCCAACTCCCCTCCTGGGTACAGAGAAAATGGGTTCCAGGTGATGATACCCACTTCTGTCTCTCGCAACCTCGGGCTGGAACTCCCAGCAGGGAGCAGGGGATTAGAGGACATTTGTCCCTGGGTAGCTTCAGTAGAAAGAAGCTGGGGACCCTCTGCAATCTGGGGCCAAGGAGAATGACGGGCAGGGGGCAGAAAAAGGCCTGATGAGGGCGGTGTGTGTCCACCGAGGGCCAGCTGGTATGTCGCTGCCCACAGCCTGGGTGCAAGCCCTCAGACACAAGTTCATCGTTATTTCTATTAGTCTGCAGTCACTGTTCATGGTACAAATTTGTGGCTGGAAATGCCAAACTCCACCTTTCCCACTGGGCCGTCAGTGTAGGTCCCAGGGCCAGCTTGGCCCCCTCCTGTCTCCTGCCACTCCCCGGAGCCGGGGAGCCGCGACACCCCCAAGGGAGGCTGCGCCTGAGGTCCCTGCCCGCTCTGTGGCACCAGTGGCTTCCTTCAAAGTATGTTATCGGGGTGTCTCTCTCTGGCGGCCGCACAGTGACCTTGAGCTAGCCTCTCGTGTCCCTGTTCCCTGTCTCATGGGAACTCAGCTAATCCACGGGGGTCTCCCCTGGCTCTCCTCGCCCCAATCTGATTGTCACCGGTCTGGGTCAGCAACAGAGAAGAGATGGTGAGACTGAGCTGTGAGCCCAGGCCCGGCTTTAAACATGTGCACCTCTACTCGCCTTACTGCACCCCTGGCAGACATCACTAATCGATCACCGAGCTCTTCCCCTCCCCTGCTTCAGCCCGAAGGGACTTCACAGTCCCCAGAACCATTGCAGGCAGTCACTGCCAATCAGTCTCATTTGTCAGAGGAGAAAAACCTGTTTGACAGCCTTATACCTGAGCCTGGTACCTGGATGGGACAAGCTGACCCCAAAAAGCTGCCAGTGGGATGAATTCCAGAGAGGACTTAGGGAAAGTCAGCTGGAGCAGGAAATGCTAACTTACTGGGGTTTTTAGGCTGTCAGAGATGGGAGGGCTCTTATAGACCATCTCGTTCCAACTCGTGCCCACTTCACAGGTGAGGGGACTGAGGTTGCAGCAGTTCCCATTCACCTGGTGAATTCAGGGAGTCAGTTATTTCCAGCAGTGGGGATAGCTCTCTGCTCCCATCCGATGACAGTGACACTGCTGGTGCTGGACGGGGTGAACGTGGCGCTCTGCTGTTCACAGCACGGGTGAGTTCCCTGCCGCCCTCCTGCGACCACTGGTGAAAGCAGAACTTAGTCCTGAAACCTCCCGTGCTACTCAAAATGTTAGCTGTTGTAGGAGGATGGAGGGGAAACCCCTAGATTCGGCCACACTGCTGACTTAAGCACGTGAGGGACTCTGTCTTCCTTCATCCTGGGCGGTGTAGAGCATCCTGAGCAGCCGTTGGCATCGTGTCCTCAGCGTGAGGATCTTGGGACCCAGGGTTCTACGACATTCTCTCCTTTCCCTCGTGGCCACCTCATGGCCCAAGATGCTTGCTTTACCTCGGCTTTTTCATCTGCGTTCCAGGTAGGAAGAAGGGGGTGAGCTGAGCCTGCCCTCCCTTCCAGGAGCTTTCCCAGAAGCTCCACTCAGACCTCCGTTGTCATCGTGTTGGCTAGAACTTGCCCCATGGGTCCCCCACATGTGCAAGGAGTCTAGAAACATGCCCCCCCCCAACAAAACGGGGTTCTCTTAGGAAGAAAGAAGGGAAGAGTAGGTTGTGGCGGCCCTTATATGTCTCAGCAGAGAAGACCCTCAGTCATCGTGACCCTCCATGTTCTGGTCTCATGAACTTGGAGGTGTTCATCGTGGAAGCATGAGAATACCCCTCCATCACTTCCCACCATCTGCCTCACCAGTTGACAGGGGTCCCCGAGTCCTGCCAGTCCCTCCCCGTCCCCACGGGGCTGCAGACATTCCTTCCACAGTCAGGACACTTCTAGGCCCACCAGCTTGGTGTTGGAATTCAGCCCAGGAAATTCATATTTGCTTTCATTTCTTCTGGAACATGAGGAACTCCTAGGTGCACATCCTGGAAAGAGAGGTTCTCTGAGCTTTTCCAGGCTGGTCCCCATGTTGTCTCGCAGACCACTGAGGCCTTGAAAGGGGAAGTTCAAGGGTACACCCACAGGTGGTTCCCATCCTGTGGCTGGCAGAGCCCACGGCACCTCCAGCAGAGGGCCAGATTCCAAGGACGTAAACCAGCCATC
>CM053509.1:4945400-4961414 GCA_028627145.1 Eidolon dupreanum
CTCCTCCTTAACATCTGTAGTGCCCTCTACAGTTTGCAAAGTGTCTCGTGTACAACAGATTATATACAGTGCTTAATTCGGCCCAGTTTACAGATATCTCATGGTTGATTATATTTGGGAACTTGTCACATTTTTGTAGCCACCCTCTCCATCCAGCAAGATACCCAGATCCTAATCCTAGAATCAGTGAATGGGGCTTCTGTATGGCAAAAGGGACTTTGCAGATGTGATTAAGGTTAAGGATCTGAGAGATTTTCCAGGACCCTCTGGGTGGGCCGGTTGTAATGACATGGGTCTTTATAAAGGGAAGCATAAGGACAGTTGACCCGGAAGACAGAGAAGAAGCCATGGAGGGAAGCAGAGTCAGAGATAGATGATGAGATGCTGCTGGCTTTGAGGCCACAAGCCTTTGGGACACAGGTGGCCTCTACAAGCTGGAAAAAGCAAGGAAACGGATTTTTCTCCTGAAGCTTCTAGAAGGAACGCAGCCCTGCTGGCACCTGGGCAGTGAGATCGCATCAGACTTGTGACCTCCAGAACTGTAAGATAATAAGAAATCTATATTGCATGAAACCACTAAGTCTGTGCTAGTTTGTTACAGTGGCCACAGGAAACCTTATGAAGCCGTGAGGTGCTTAACGTCAGAATAGCGCCGCTGTTCATAGAATCCCCGGCCCCTCCCCCATGGTCGGGGATGCAGTACATGTTCCATCAATGCCAGTTGTATAAAGACACTATGCGGGGTGGTTAGCAGCACAGGTCTTTGAGACAGACAGACAGACAGACAGACAGACCTAGGTACAACTCTGGCTCTGCCACTTCTCAGCGGGGTGACCTCGGATAAGCTAACCTCTCTGAGCCTTGGGGTCCTCATCTGTAAAACAAGCATTGTTTTATCTGCATTGGTTCTGTTTTATTCTGCTCAGATTCTAAAAGCTCATGGAGGGGATATTCAGCACAGCGCCAGTAAGTCTTAGTGGCCCGAAAATAATGATGCAGAGAAATGGGGACGACTAAGGATGACTGCAGTAGAAATCGCATGAAAACGTGTTAGGAAAGAGCGTGGCTCTCTGAACTACTGCCTATCGATACTGTAGGTATCATTCTTATTAATATCCTCCTAGCCACTTGCTAGGTTCTGACCTGACCAAGCTCTTATGTTGAAATCTTAATTTCCAAAAGAACAAGAACAATTGAAAAAGAAACCACCTTGGAAAAGGTTTCAGCTGGGTGGAGCAGAACTGGGGCTGCAACAATGTACTTGGTTACTGATGACAACAGTCACTAGCTGAGCTAGAGGCATGGCACTTCCTGTCTGGGGCTTGGCTGGCCATCCAAGAAACCACCTGTTGCAGGCCTGTGCTAAATGGGAGCCAGGCAGCCTAGCGATAGCTCTGTAAACAGATTCCACCTCCTGCCTGTGCCAGTTTGCATCCTACAGCTCCTGCCCTTCTCAGAGCTGACTAATGACTGGGACTGCACTTTGCCTATGTCAGATAAAAACAAACAAACAAAAAAAACTAGACACCCGCATCCTCCCTGGAGACGTCATTGGCCAGAGTGGCCGCCTCTCATCCCCGGAAGCTCCCAGTGACAGACATGGCCAGGGTTGATCACTTTTGCAAATAAACATCAACCCCACCAGCATCCTGGAAGGCGCATCCAGCTGGGAAACGCGAAAAACAGTTATCACCCTCCCGAAAAGCAATCTGATCTCATGTTACCCACAGCCCCAGAAAGAAATTCCCACAGCCTGCGACCCACTATGTCTACATCCTGGTCTTTGTCCTAAAAGATCATCAGAAACACGGACAAGAATGAGTATGCACTGAGCTCACCACAGCAGGATCTATCAAAAATAGTGAAAAACTGGGAAGACTTGAGTGGCACACGGTGGCTAAGTAAATCCCAGGGAGAATTCTTATGCAGCCACAAAAACGATGTTTCTCTAACGTTCAAGACGTGAGAAAATTCTGAGCTCATACTACAAAAAAAAGGCAGGGTTCAAAATTATATATATATATATAATCAACTGAAATCGCTGATGCCAACAAGCATTTATTGAGCACTTACTGTGTATCTGGCCCTGTGCCAGGGCTTGAGTTTATTCACAAGATGTCTTTTAGCTTCACTGCAATCCTGTGAAGCAGGTCCGACTTTCGGCCCACTTCACACATTCGAGGCATGAAGAGAATAAGGTATTTTATTCAAGGTCCCTTGGCCTATAAGCAGTGACCAGAATGCAAGGCCAAATGACTGTTATATACCATTTGTGTTAAAACCATGGATACATTTACAGGTAAAAAGCTTGGACAGCAAATGTATCAAAACGTTACTGACAGTCATTTTTGGGTGGTTTCAGTAAGGATGATTTTTACTTTCTACTTTCTACTTTGGGTATTTTCCAAATTTTATGCAGTGGACACAGACTACTTTTAAAACCAGAAACGATGCTATTTTTAAAGGCCTCTAGAGAGTTCATAACCTCCCCTAGAACGGTTTAAAATAACAGCAACACAAACAAGACCAGTAATGAGAGCTCTGCCCTCCCAGGATGCCCCGCCTTCACCCCCACCCCCCGCGGGGTGAGCAAAGCCTTTCAGTCTTACACATTGATTTCCTTCCTAGGAGACCATGCCCTTGACTTCACAGAGCTTCAGGACAAAGGCCTGGGAACACCTCTGCCTCCCATGCTCTCAGGGGGCACAGGGAACTCTCTCTGTGGCAATGCTGGTGGCGATCACAGTGCCTGTGTCCCCCACCCAAAACACCAGCTTTCTCAAGAGCCAGGATTTTGGGGAGCAGGAGGGAAATCTTCAAGGATGAACACAAACGAGCTCAGAAAGGGCAGGGCCGTGGGAGCACAGGACGCCTGTGGGGGCGTGGGGACAGAGAGCCCTGAGTCTCCACGTCTCCAAGGACATGGCTAATTCAATCCCAGCCCAACCGGCCGTCGCACATGATCAGATGGCGGCAACCAGGAGCAGGAAGAAGCAGCAGGTAACGGACACAGGGCAGCGCGCATTGTCACTCAGCTTTTCGAGTCCCTGAGAATACACATTAACGAACTTGGTGCATGACTAGAAATGAAAAACCATAAACATGACAATAATTATGTTAGAATGAATGGGTCTGAAGATATTTCCCCCTCCCCGCCCCCATTCCCCATGCTTTCTCTAATTTGGTTTTAAAACAAATCGAACACACACATATATGTTTCTGACGCCCTCCTGGGGCCCAGGCTCCGTTCTTCTCGCTCTCTGCACCCAGGGGCAGGAATGGTTTCCAGCTGTCCCCGAGCGCCTGGCCGTGGGCAGGAGTGAGCCACACAGCCCCGCGCCTGCGCAGAAGCCTGCACCTGCGCGGACGGGCAGAGCAGGCGGAGCGCTGTCCCCCACGCGGCCCTGTCCCGTGGCCGGAATGAATAAATCTGTGATAATGACAAATCCCCGGGCTGGGTGGACCCTGTGAGGATGAGAATCGGGTCCAGCCCCTCCCCCCTCCTTTGGGCCAGCAGGCAAACCTGTGGTCTCTAGAAACCAGGCGGAGTGTTTGAAATGACGAGGAAGGAGTCGGCGGAAAGAAAAAAAAAGAAAAAAGAACTCCCCCCCACCCCCCGCCCCCAACTCCCTCCTCAGTCTCTGGCCTAACGATCCAGCTAAAAACTTGCTGAATGCCAGCTGGCTCGGGGTGGGCATGGTCTGCAGACTAGAAGGCAGGTGCTGCCCACATCCTCACGGAGAACGGACGAGTGTGATGCCCAGGAGGAGGGTGAGGCAAGAAGTCTGGCCCTGAAGGGCTGCCCCCCCTCCACCACCACCCCAAACTCTAGGCAAAACCCTCCACACCCACCTCACCCCTAACAGCCAGGAGGGCATGGCCAGCCTGCCTGCCGAAGAACCTGAAACGAACAGGTAGGATTCGCCCATATTTCCAGAGGCGTTTGCTGAGCATCTATTATGTGCCAGGCACTGGACAGGGCTGCAGTGATGAGCAAGGCGCAAGGCCCCTGTGTGCCACGGGGAAGCAGGCGTTAAGAAGACACAGCCATGACTTACAGACTGATTGTTGCAACGAGGGAGAAGAAAGCTCTAGGCTTTCTGAGATAAAGCCCAGGACACCTCCAGAGGGAGAGGGGCTGGGGTGCTGGTCCCGTGGGCACAGGATAGGCTACCTGCGGTCAATGCTCAGGGTTGTCCAGGAGGGTGACCCAGGCCCACCGGCATCCCATGGAAGGAGCAGAAAGACCCAAGAGACAGACTTGTGTCCACATTCCAGCTCCCCTCCCTCGCCAGTCCCTTCCTAGCAGTGTGATCCTGAAGCTACTTCTTATTCTACTACATGCAACTTATTTTAAAGTGCTGGGTTGAGGGTTAGGATGTGACTCCCTGTGCTATTTAGTCTCCATTTGCACACCCCCTCCCACCAATTCATCCTTCATCCGGGGGGCTGATCCCTCCACAAGCTGCATCCCTGGGCACCCTTGTCCTTCGGCCAGCTGCTGGGGTCAGCTAATGGGAGACGCTGGCAGGACAACGGGGCGGAGAGGGGACAGATGACTGATGAACCTGTCTCCTCAGCTGTGATCTCAGCCAAGACTGCATGCATCAACCTCGGCCTACAGCTCCTGCCAGGGACCCCTCACCAGCCTCTGGATTTTGGGGGTTCCCACAATTCCACCCCCTCTCCTTACCTGTTACAGCTCCCCACTACTGTGAGTCCTGAGGGTAGCACCTCCTTTGTGGGGGCCCTTCTCCTGACCCCACCTCTGTAAATAACCCTTCATCAAACCCTGCTGATAAGGTGCCTTGATAAACTTGATCCATTCTGGTGGTGACTGCAGGGAGGAGGCTGCAATGCTCACAGGCTGGTTAGTTGAGTCTAACCTCAGAGGCTGGCAGGTGGAAAGGATGCAGGTGTAAATAAGAGACAGCCTTCACTCCTGGGAACAGCCCAGCAGAGGTGACATGTGTAAACAAACCAGTGACTGGGGCACAATGGGATAAGAACCCAGAACTGCAAGGGAGGAAACCACTAGTCTGCATAGGGGTGGTGTCAGGAGAGGCTTCTCAGAAGTGACATTGGGCTGGGCCCCTTTGGATGCGTAGGAGTGTGCTGGCTGAAGGAGCACTCAGGGCAGAGAGAAAAACATGAGCAAAGACAAGGAGAAGAGAGATCTGGCTGGGTAAAGGTCGATGTTCTCATGTCAATGAAGAGACCACGTTACTTAGAGTGAAAGCCGCCCAGGAGAGAAGAGTAGCCCACAAACAAATCCTGCCTCAGGACCTTTGCACGTGCTACTCCCTCTGCCCACAGCACTTGTCACTCAGATGCTGGCATAGCAGCTACTTCTCGCTGTTTGTCTCCTCAGAGGCTTCCCCTGACCACAAACAGCTTCCTATATGACCTTCTTGTCGCTGCTCTAAGAAATCGCCATGTGGCTTAAAACAACATAAATTTATCCTACAGTTCTGGAGTTCACAATCTGAAATGAGTCTCGTGGGCCAAAATCAAGGCTCTATCCTTTCCGGAGGGTCTAGTGGAAACACCTATGTTCCTCTCCCAGCTTCCAGGGCCCTCCTGCCTCCCCTGGTCGGTGGTCTCCTTCCAGCTGCAAAGCCAGCAACAGCTGGTCAAGTCCTTCTCAAGCTGCATCACTCTGACTCTGACCTCTGCCTCCCTCCTTCGCTTAGAAGGACCCTTGTGATTACACTGGGCCCACTTGGAAAATCCAGGCTACTCAATCTCCTCATCTCAAGATACTTAATCACATGTGCAAAGGCCTTTATCCCCCCAACTGCCCCCTGGAAAAGTCACATATTTGCAGGTTCCAGGGATTAGAATGGGGACATTTTGGAGGGTCAGTGTTCCGACTGCCACCTTCCCTCACCCTCACACATCACTCCACTTCCCTTTGCCCACCTTTATTTTCTTCTAAGCACTTCTCACGCCTGGACTTTGACTATTTGTGCACTTGCTTATGGTTCATCTCCCCCTGGAGGGTGTGAAGCCCCTGGGGAGAGGGAATATTGTCTGTCTGGCCCACCTTGTGTTCGCGGAATATGGAACAGTGTCTGGCACATAGTAGATGCTTAATAAAGGCACACTGGACTTGGGGGGGGGCAGGCAGGTGAGGCCGCCCGACAGTCAAACCCCCACTGGCCTCCCGCCCTGTCCCCCAACGCCTACCCCAGGAGGCAGCAGTTGTGAAAAGCCTGAAGCTTCTCTGGCTCTCACCTCACAGGGGTAAGTCACCAAATTCAGACTCCCCGCGGGGCCACCAAAGTTCTGGTCCTAGACAGTTACCCTCTGAGTGAAGGGAGGAGGGTCATGGTCAGGGGTCACTGGGCAGAGGGAGGAGCCGGCCCAGGCCCAGGGCCAATGGATGAGGAGCCAGCTGGGGAATACGGGCTGGACCGGGTGGGTGCAGAGGGCAGGTGCCAAGGACACGATGGCTCTGGGCCCAACTGTGGAGGGAGGATGCATCAAAGACTGGGGCTGGGACGCCGGGGACCCAGGCACGTGCAGGCACGGAAGGAGTGGCCCTCGGCAAGCAGGGAGCAGGGCCCTGGCCCCGTTCTGGGCTGGAGGGAACTGCAGTCCCAGGGCTCGGGGCAGAGAGCCCCTGGGGAGGGGAGCCCGACTTACCCGCTCCCAGCCAGGGCCCCATTTTCATTTTGCGTGGATGCCACAAACTATGTAGCCAGCCCGGGTGCGGTTCAATGGTAGACCGTCAAAGAGACTTCTGAGATAAGCTAGTCCTGGGACTATAAATCCTTGACTCCTGTGAAGTGCTGCCAATCCAGTGCCATGGAAGGCATTGCTAATCAAACCTAGCTCACCGTCCCACAGACTTGGCCCGGGCAGCCCCAACCAATCGATCAGAATAGGTAGCAAAATCCAACCCTTCACTTTCTGGTTGAGGAAACAGGCCCAGGGTGATCTGCTGATGACCACACAGTGCACAGAGCTCGACCCTCCGGTTGGCTAACTTTTTCCGTGTCCCGGGCAGCCTCTGTCAAACAATGAACTCCGAAAGCACACTGCTGGGAAGCCGACGCTCCTTTTGCAATGAGAATTATTCGTGAGTTTTAATTGGTTCCACTTCCATCGAATAGGTTAAGATGGAGACACAGAAAACTCTAGTTGGTGGCCGTGTTTGTGGGGAAGGCAGGCCTGGGGGCAGGGCTCGACGGGCACCAGGCAGAATGCTGGCAGCTCATTCTTTCAAAACTTCGTTTTTCTTATTAGTAAAAACTCAACATATTGTTTGTAGACAAATCAGGAAATACACATAAGTGAAAGGAGGAAAACACCAGACACCCACCGGTGCACCACGTGGACAGAGCCGCTGTCGGCAGCCCGAGGGCCCGCCGGGGGCTTTGAATGCGGCTGACGCCCCCGCCTCCCATGAGTGTGGGGGCTGCACAGAAAAGGTGCCACCTGCAATCCGTGTGGCAGTGACAGGGCTCCGGCCCCTCCCTCCACCCCGAGGACCTGGCCGGGGACCTGGGCGCCACCATACGGGCACGGTGGCTGCTGGGAGGCAGGACAGGATCGTGCTTGGACTCAAGGAAAAGGACACTGTGGGTGCTAAGGGCAGAGCAGACCCCCAGCCTGGGGGCAGAGGCGGCCACAGAGCCTGTGAGGGGCCACAGCCAGGATGGTCAAACGGTGGACAAGCTGCTGCCGCTGGGTGCCACATGCTTCCCCGGAGGGTCTGTCCAGCCCTCCCAACCTGGCCTAGCGTTAGGCTCACGATGTGGGGTGGGGGGACAAAGCAGAAGCTCAGAGAGGTCACATGGCTGCTAAGGGACAGGGCTGGGATACCCTCAGCCTGAAAACCCATTGTCAGCGACACTCCCCTACGTGCATAATTATTCCCAAGTCCGACGATTGAATAGAAAGTGGGATAGATCACCAAGACCTCATCCTGAGCAACCCCAATGGGCACACCTCGCTCTCTCCATCATCGCCATTCTTTCCCTCTGCTAGGATGCCCTCCATCCTGCCCCCAGCCCAGCTCTCTACTGGACCGCTTTTCTTTCAAAGGGGCATCAATCTTGGGGATCTCATGGCCCCATGTAACACACCTGCTCACCTGCCCCGATGTGCACAGTCTGTCCCTGCACAAAGCTGTGGGCGTCTGTGGCACGCCGAGGGAGCCCGGGCCCTGCCCCACACTGCCTGGGCTCAAACCCCAGTCTACCTCGCACTGGTCGCGTGACCTTGGACAAGCCCCTAATCCTCTCAGTGCTTCAGGCTCCCCCTCTGCCTAACGGAGATGACAACAGCATCGTCCCAGTGCATAGAAAGGCACTGAGCTCAGTGCCTGCCACCGAGTAACGTCACTGGTGATACTAGTATTCTAGCAGCTCAGTCCCACGGGCCTGTCAGAGTTCAGTGTTGAGTAACTATGATTGGAAGACTGGGTCTTGGGTGTCCCAAAGCGTGTCCTCTCTTCATGGTGCCTGTAGTGCTGGTCATAGAAAACACAGTGGGAGCAATGAAGATGGTTTCTACGGGGAACTCGGTGCCCAGGGATTACATATATATATATAATCATCTTGTTTAATTTCCATAACAAGCAAGAGAGGATGTTACTGTGCCCATTTTACAGAGAGGAAAACAAGACCTAAAGCGTTTAGAGACTGGTCCAAGGCTCCAGAGCAAAAACATGGCAAAACTGGGAGCCGGAGCAGAAGACTATTGGTTGCCTTCCCCACACCCCAAATATCCTTTCTCTCTTTCCTTCACAGAAACAACCCCCCTTGTTCTTAGGTTCTTAGGTGGGCACCACAGACTCTTTGTGTTAGCCTCCCTCACAGTTAATTGCAACTATGTGACCAAAGGCTAGCCAAGAAGATCTAAGCAGAAATGTCAAAGGCAGTTTCTGTCCATTAACAGAGCTAGCATTCACCCCTCCACCTTTCTTTATTGTCCCTTCCTCATTCCTGCTGCCTGAAACCTAATGTAATGGCTGGAGCTCGAGCAGCCATCTTGGACTGTGTGGTCACGAGGTACAGAGGGCCGTGTGATGAGCTAGAATGAGCCTGGGTCCCTCACATTTTGTGGCGCACAGTTGCCACACCAGCTTCAGACTGCCTGTGCAGAAACACATACCTGTTTACAACACTGTAACTCATAGCCAACCCTAACCCAGACTGGCTCAGAATTACCCCAGGTCTGTCTCAGAGTTGGAGAAAGCAAAGGTAGGCCAGCTAGCGTGTTCCCAGGGAGGGCTCTGGGCTTGGTGCCTGCTGGGGGCCAGAGGGAGAGGGTGGCTGTCAGACTCCTACCTGCGACTCTTCTTGCAGGTCTCACTTTACTAGGTTTGAAAGAAGTCTATAAAGTCTCATTTACAAGAGAGATCTATGCCCGGGGCTCAGTGGGAGTCCTGTGGCTTTGATGAGGAAGATTTTTCAAAGATCAGTTTAGAAAAAAAGGCCACTTTTGTGCAGTCCTGTTTAAACGGACACACCAGTATCAAGAAGACAAGTGTGGTAAGGAGTACCTTAGCTCCTTAGTGCTCTCTCTCTCTCTAAGCTAGATTTATTGGGGCATAACTTACACATAGTAAAATTCATCTGCTCTGTGAGCTTTGATGAATAAAGTTATGTAACCACCATATTGAAGATACAGAATATTCTATCACCCCAAAAAGTTCCTTCGTGCCCCACGGTAGCCCATCCTCTTGTTCCACTCCTTGGCCCCCGACAACCACAGATCCATCTTTTGGTTCTGGGAATTCTGCCTTTTCCAGGATGTCACATAAACGGAATCGCACACAGTGCCATTAGAACTTGGCTTCCTTCACTTGGCATGCATTAGAGGTCCCTCCGTGTTGTGCGTGCTAGGGGTTCTCTCTTTCTTACTGCCCAGCGACAGTCCCCTGTACGGAGACGCCACAATCTGTGCATCCAGTCACCAGCCGAGGGACACGGGGATCGTGTCCAGTTTGGGGCTGTCGTGAATAAAGCTGTATAACAGATTCCTACACAGTGGTGTGGATGTGTTTCCATCTCTTTTGGTAAATACTAGGAGGGAAATGGCTGGGTAGAATGGTGGCACGTGCTTCGCTTTATAAAAAGAAACGACTACACTTTCCCGAAGCGGCCGCACCGTTCCGCATCCCCACCGGCAGTGCGCGTGCGACCCGGTGGCTCCATGGCCTCGCCAGCGCTCGCACAGGACGGTGGTGCAGTCGGGGCGTGCTCGACTCTCCTCGCCCCCGTCAGGATGTCACTGACTGCCCCGGCCCGGCCCACCTGACCACCACCATCGCCCCCCGTCCGCCTGGTTCCCGCCTCCTGCTTTCTTCCTTCCTCTACTTCCCCCACGACAGTTTTTACGGTCCCATCAAGCACCAAGCACGACCGGAGGCCTGATTTCTCTTTCATCATTATAGACAGAAAGACCTGCCTGAGGGTGAGCTGATGGATTCCGCCCTACCTGTCCCAGGAACACACCTCTGCAGCAGGGGACCGCTCTGCAGCCATCACTACCTTCGCTGTCCTTATCTGCCACCCCTGGGGACAAACTGTGCCAAGGAAACAGAAACTGTTCACTTAGACACTGGCCCAGCGACCTCAGAGAGAAGGGGGCCAGTTGTGCAAAGAGATGGTAACCTCGGAGACAGGAATGTGACCCCCTACCTCTGAGGGCCACCTCCCCCCAAACATGCAACCTGGATAAGGAAGGAAGAAGCATTCCACCAGGCTAAGTAGACCTTGGGCCTAATACTGGGTCCAAGTGAAAACAGGAGGACCCGTAACAGGTGAGCGTGCATTCTCTTGCTTAGCTACAAAAGAGTTGGCAGAAGCAAACATAAAATGGAGATGGTTGCACATAAACGAGTAGCGACAAGTGTAAAAAATATGAAATCATATGAAAAAAGACCAAAAAGGACAATAAAAGTTGACAGTGGCATTTGCCTTACGGTGGTGGCCCTAAAATGTGATTACACAACTTCAATAACCATAGAAAACAAAACAGGAATTGCCACAGGTGATTAGCCCAGCGGATGCCCCCGGGGATCCCACCGTGCGCAGTGCCCAGGTACCCAGGTGCCCAGGGCTGTATCCCGTTATTCATAAGGCAAGTGCTGGCTCCCCAAGTACAGATGGGGAAACTGGTCCTGGAGTCAGGGGCTCGCCCTCAAATCATGGCTCCTGTCACATGTGAGGACTCTGGTTTCAGACAGAATATGCTAAGGGCAGGGCCAATCCTTCCCTCCTACCCCGTTGCCCCATTACACACCTGGCCCTCATCACCACCCCAGCCAGCCAGAGCTGCCCCGCCCGCCCATCACCATTTTAACTCTCTAATCTGAGCCCCCTTGAGGCCCAAACAGATGGACCCATGGGGATCGAGGCCACTGGCGAGGGGATTCGGGCTCACACTTGACCCATTTCCTCAGAAACCACTGGTTTCCCCACACCCGATGGGCAAAGTCCAATCTAGTCCTCTGACCCATCCATGTCACTGCCTCCCAGGGTGCGGGACACGACAGTACCACCCTATGTGACCTGGGGCCAGCGGATCAGCAGGGGTGGCTCAGCTGACTCTGCAGCTTACCGTCACCACCACACTTGCTAAGGAATGAACACTGCCGACGGCAGGGACGATGCCGGCAACAACTGCTTCCTGTCATGAGAGTGACGATGTCAGCTACACAATGCCGAAAAGGGGGTGAACGTGTGCAGAGCTCCTACCGGGTAGCCTTGTGGACATCCTTGTACCTGAACGACTCCGTGAGGAAGGCATGATTCACCTCCATCTCAGTGAAATGTGTCCGGGGTGGCCGGAGATGCTATGACAGGTGAGCTTCTGTCTCGTGATGGGGTCAGGGGTCAAGCAGCAGTCCCCCTGGAGAGTCTCAGGGACAAGCTTGGGGCAAGTGATTCAGAAGGAGGCTTGGGAGCAAAAACACAGCACAAGAAGGAGAGAAACGCGAGGGCCAGCGTCTGCCAATTAAACATCAGAAGGTCCTTAGAAATCACAGTCTCACCTAGTCCTGCCAAACAGAAATAAAATGCAAGTCGCAGATGTAACGTGACATGTTCTAGTGACCACATCATAGAATGTCAGATGAAACAGGTGAAATTGATTTTAATAACATGTTTTATTTAACCTACTCTATCCAAAGTATTTTCATTTCAACATGTAAGCAATATTTAAAAACTATTAACGAGATGCTTTATGCTCTTTGTTTCACAGTAGGTCTTTTCATTTTCATGTATATTTGGCACTCATGGCACGTCTCAATCTGGACTAGACCCAAGTCCTTAGGAGCCATAGGTGCCTGGCGGCTACCGTACTGGACAGCACAGGTCTAGCCCCTCAGTTTACACAGCAGGTATTGAGGTCAGAGAGGAGACGGACCTCACGCCTGTCAATCACAGCACCAAACTCAGTTTTGGTGGGGGATTGGTGTGGCTCGTAAGAACACAGATTTTGGAGCAAGAAAGATCTAAAGCCAAATTTGGGCCCTGCCAGTAACTAGCTGTGTGACTATGAATTTTGTACTTGACCTCTCTGAGCTCCAATTCCCTATATGAAAAATGGAGATTATTCTCCCACAGTAGTTGTGAGAATATAAAATGCCCAACAGAGTACTTGGCGCATAGTAGGTATTCACTAAGGGCACATGATGGTGAGACGGGTGGTGAATATATTGTTATCACCGTCTGCTTCATCGTCTACATTTTTAATCATCCTCAACCCAGACAAGTCATGCTCGAAGGGAGCAGTCCCTCCTGTCTTGGGAGCAGATCTGCCTGGACTGGGACAGGGACAGGAAAAGGAAACGAGAGAGATGGGCCTGGGGCCAGGAGAGGACACACCCACAGGGCACCAGAACCACAGTGCCTGCTGTACCCCAAAGCACATAGAGGAGTCACACAGAAGCCCCCCAACTCTGCGGGCCGCCATCAGAGGCAGCTCTTGTACTCTAGTGAGGGGAGTGCCTCTTCAGAGCTGAGCCTACTTTAAAGGAAGCAAAGCACAGACCTTCTGGTCTCTCTTATAAGGGCCTGGAGCCCTGGTCTATCGCTTGGCAGAGTAGGAAAAATCCAGAAGCTCTACCTCCGACTACAAAGACATGCTCGTCCTTACCCGGGGTGGTATCCCGGTACACCCCACCTAACTCAGCCCCTTCGGCAACTCTCGTGAGCTCAGGTCAACGGAGCTGTGTCCAGGAGCCTCGCTCTGTCCCCCTCGGCCTCTGGATGAGCAGTTCCCGCTGCACAGAATGTTCCTCTCCCCTTCCATCTGGCGGACTCTCACTTATTCTTCTTGTTTCAATTTAAAATGTCACCTCCTCTGAAAAGCCTTCCATGGCACCCGAGTGTCCCTTATTAGACACTCTCACAATGGTCCCCCATCACAGTTGTCACTGTATCCTGATGGGACCATGAGGACTGACTCCCTGCTGTGGAGTGGAGACTAGGTCTGCCTCTCGCCGGTGCCTGGGACAGAGCCTGGCACCAAGCAGACACTCGATAAGCTGCTGTTGCATGAAGTTAACTAAAGAACCAGGAGGCTCTGGTTGATCTGACTCAGAGAGAAAACAGGCTATATTTTGGAAAACAGAAATAAACTTTATAGCATCTGCACCTGATACATTAAGTCATGTTTGTGGAATAACCCCAAAGAGTCACGCATTATTGCATCACTTAGCTGGATTGTCCCCAAAACTGGAGAGTATTCAGTTATAATGGACACAATTCACAGAACAACTATTATATCTGCTATTGATTTGCAAGAGCCTCAAAGCTAGACAGAGCTTCGTATCAAAGAGCTTTTGAGAGAGGGGCGTGTGTCGCTAAGATGACTCTTTTGTGTGTGAGCGGGAGAGAGAGCTCTTCAGTGGAGCAGTTTCCCCCACTCATTTCTATACATGCCACTCTACTGGCTCTCAAATGGGGTATCACTCCCAGGCAGACATGCTGGGGAGATTGACTGTCACATGATTAGCATTTTGTGGGCTCAATCCAGGAGGCTAAACCTCCTGTAACGTGTGGAACATCCCACGCAAGGACGTTCCTTTCTCTGCTCCCAAAACCAGCTGAGTCCCCCGAGAACCCACACAATAAGGACAAACCAGCTGTGTCCCCCGAGAACTCACACAACGAGGACAAACCAGCTGTGTCCCCTGAGAACTCACACAATGAGGAATGCTGGCTGAAAGTCAGCCCAGGTTATGTCTACAAAATGAAGTAGCAGCAGGGGGAAAATGAGTCAAAAAGGTCACATTACGACTAATGAGGACCCACTAACCCTGTCCGCGCTGGGCCCTTTCCCACCCAGGCTGGACCAGTTACCTTCTGAACACTCCAGCACATAGTAGTATCTTCCTCTTTCACCTGGAGGCCCCTCCCGCCATCCCCACCTGCCCAAGTCACCACCTGATACCAGGTCCGGCTCCACAGCAACTCATGTAGTACTTGTCAACCGTGCCTTGTGGTCTCTACAACGTAATCCCACATGCTGACCCCAAACCTGACCTCAAAATACTGACGAAGTGATAGGTTCATTCATGCCATTCAGTTGAATCCTCACCGAAATATCAACCACCATACTCAAAAAAAAGTCCTCTTCTACTTTAGACAAAGAAAAAAACATTTCTCGAAAAGGTCTCGCTTAGTAGCGGACATCTGGCATCTCTGACTTCGCTGAACCCTCCCAACAACCCTAGGAAGGCACTGCTATTACTAAAGTCACATTACAGACAGACGAGATCAAGGGTCCATGGGGACATGTAATTTGGCTAAAGTTTCAGAGAGAAGTGAAGAAGCTAAAATTCAAGCCCACACCTGGCTTCGAACACCTTCGCTCACCTCTGCAGCCAAAGGCTCTCCTTTGTCTGCTTTTGTTCTTATGAACCAACTGTGTTTGTCCAATAAGGGCTGCGGGGTAAAAAGCCACCATTTCCGGGGGCCTGGAGAACGACGAATGGATTCATTTTCGTGTTGGGAGCTCCAAAGGGCGTGTCCACCGCAGTCCGCCTCCCAGGTAATCCAACCCACTCAAAAATCTAGAAGATCTAGAAAAGTCAGCCTGGCTGGTCTGATGGCGGCTCCGGCAGGATAATCTTTCATCTGGCCATGAAGAATAGCTTAACTTGAAAAGCCTGGCACCAGCCGCCCTCCCCCGGGTAGTTTTGTGGCTGGGGGCTGGGGCGGGCCTCCAGCATCGAACAGTGCAGAACCAAAGAGCCCGCTCCTTCAGCGGTTTGGGTTTTCTCTCCCGGGGTGCCAGTGCACCCCACGGGCAGCGCAGGCTGCAGCTTTAAAACAAGGACAGCAACAAGAGGACATGAGCAATGGTTAGCGCTGGGGAGACCCAGTTAAAAGCCCCATCCGCCAATCCGAGAGGAGCTTTTAGGCCCCTGATCGGGGGATTTGAGGCCTGGGAGGGCCTTGGTGGCAGGTTTGTCTGAGGAAGCCCCTCCGTCTCTATAGCTGCGCCCCACCTGGACTCCTGACCCTCAGGCCTTGAGCCCGCAGCCCCAGGTAACCAGAGTTTGTGGCCATTTGCTGGGACCAAAACCCCTCTGTAATTTCCCCAATGCCTCCTGGCAACCAGGATTCAGCAGCGGTCTCTGCAAAAGGGTCAAAACGGGAGGGAACGGAACCAAGCAAGCATCCTTGCCCTTCGAATCTTCAAGGCCAGGGTGAACACAGCATCACCTGCCAGGTCCCGCCCCGCCCCTCCGCCCCACCCCCCCGGCTGCCCTGAGACACTTGGAAGGGCAAGGGAGTGACCTCTCAGAAGAGGACAGACTCCACACGGGGCTTCTAATCTCAGTCTAGCTCAAAAGTCAACCAAAATCTAGAGTACAGGCAACTTGTCGGTCATATGTACTGTGCATTGAGAAAATGAACCCTAAGGAAAGACCAGAAGGAGCAAGGACGGCGACAACATTTTGCGGGGTGAAAAGAACACGGACTGCGGTAACTGAGCAAACTCAAGAAATCTGTATCTTCTGTGGCAGCAAGGAGCACAGAAACC
>CM053509.1:4961914-4981642 GCA_028627145.1 Eidolon dupreanum
GCAGCCCTGAAACAAGACTGGGCTTCTCTAAAGAATACGAAAGAAGAGCTCTTGCCAATTAAAAATGGGGTTGATAAAAATACGGAATATAAAATTGATGAAATCTCCCAGAAAGTAGAACAAAAATGCAAAAGGGATGGAAAATGAAAAAGATATGAAAATTAGAGGATTAGTCCATGAGGACTGAAAAAAAGGAGTTTGAGAAGATTAGAGAAAACCCAGGAGCAGAAGTCACGATGGAACAATCCAAGAAAATTTTCCGGAACCGAAGGACTCGGGTCCAGATGGAAAGGTCTAAGGGCTCAGCATAGTGGATGAGAGGAGACCAGCACCCGGGCGGGTCGCCTTGAAGTCTCAGAGCACTGGGGACAAAAAGAGGATCCTATAACTCTCCAGAGAGAACAGGCAGCTCACACGAAGGATCGGGAATGGCTTCATGCTTCGAACCACAGTCCTGGAAGCCAGAAGAGAATGAAGCAAGGCCTTCAACGCGCCAAAGAAAAATGATCTCCAGCCTTGAATTTGATGCCCAGTTAATCTAGCAGTCGAAATAAAAGGAGGATAAATTCATTTTCCCATGTGCGAGTTCTCAGAAAACTTACCACCCAGGCTCTCTTTCTCTAGAGGGCCGTAAGAGAACAGACCTAGGAGACAAGGGACAGGAAAACCACAGGTGATGGTGACAGAGGGCCCAGGTGAGGGCCAGGCCCAGGTGCAGCCGAACCACCTGAGGGGATGTCTGGAACAGCACCAGAGAGTTTGGAGATGAACAAGGAGCTCCTGCGCCACAATCAACAAACAACGTTAACTCCATGGAAACCAGAAGGTAGAGCAGGAAAGGAAACGAGATAAGTTACTACGTGACTGAGCTCTGCAAAGCCCTGCCCTAGTCGTTAGTAACAGTGCAAACCCCAACTACCGAGTTTACCAAAAGCAGGATGTAAATATATTGGGAATTCGGGAGACAGGAAAGATCTGAGTTAACACGGGTGAATAAGAGAACTACTACATCTTTACCCTGCACAGTAAGAAATCGGAGCCTAGGACCAAAATAGCAAGACAAAGTAATATTTGCATGCTATTTAGAAACGCAGAGGAAAATACCAAAATCATCAATCCAAATAATTTGTAAGCGATCACCTCTGGAATAAGGCGGTAACACAGGGGAACCACGGTTTTTCATACAAACTTTGGAGAGCTATGGTTATGTATGACATGGAAAAGGCAAGGGAAGGGAACAGATGTTGATGAAGACATGTGACATCAATGAATGTTTTAACAACCAAGAGAAGTTGGAACTGTCTCCCTTTTCACTAAAAAAAAAGATATCGCCAGATTCAGACATCTGTAGCTAGTCAATAGGAAAAAGAGGATGAAACTCAAAACCCAGACCCCAGATTCTGCCGGACCCCAGAATCTACCCTTTCCCTTAGAGCGTACACTCATATAGTCAGGAAATATGAACTGAGCACACACTGAACCTGGGACAGGCGGCTAGACCCTGGGGCACAGCAGTAGACAAGGACAGGCCCCCGTGCCCAGCCCAGTGAGGCTTCTGGTCGACCAGAGCAAACCAAAAGTAAACAAGCCATCACAAGTAACAAGTCCAAGTGTAGCAGTGTCCTCCCTGGGCAGTCACTACCCATCGAGGGTTACACTTGCCTGATTACTGGCCTCCTCTGCTAGCCCACCATCAAGCCCCTGGCATCATGGCACATTGTCCCCTTTGTCCCCCCACAGGTAAGCCATCACATGCCATTCCATGGCACCTGCCCACAGCACTTCTGGGAACTCAACAGGCCACCACCCAGGCCTGCTGACACCCCACGCCAAGGCCCAAGGCACTCAGCTTCGATTTGAAAGGTATCACTGTTTCTTTTGTTTTAGATCAGAGTCAGGCTCGAGGGCCAGACCAGCTCTCGAAGAGAGAGCGCCAGACAGTCCCCCGTGTACATGAAAGGAATGTGAACACCTTGCAGAGACCAGCCTCCAGCAAGTGCTGCGGGCACGGGGGGCCGGAGCGTGGAACGAGCCATCGGATGCGCTGCTCACTAGCTGTGGGGCAGGAAAAGGTGCTGAGCACCCCCAGCCTCAGTGTCTGCATCTGCAGAGCGGGGATGTAACACCAATCACAGAAGTTGAATTAAACGACATAACGGAGATGACCGTGCTGTGTAATGTGCCGTTGCCTCAATACAACCCAGGACGAGGGTGACAGGATGGATTCCCATGGCTGCTACCTGTCACGTCTGCCATAATTCAAGGTTATAAGAATTTCATCTTGTCGATCTCTTAAAATGGGATCTTTGTCCTACTCATCTCAGATCTGCCCTGGAGATCACTAGTCAGGAACCACCAGTCAGGAACTTAGACTGCTTTTAGTCACACCGTGAGGATCCTGGAATGTATGCGACTACAAACAGCTGAGTCACTGAGTGGGCTCTGGTAAGGCCCGGTATCCAAGGCCGGCGGACTTCTTGCCCAACCTCCCTTAGCCCGGTCCAGCTTTCCTCATGGGTTCCGAGACCGTTACCCTTTCTGCAGCCAGCCGGGCCTTGATCCGGTGCCGACCACGTCTCTCCCTGACCCTAAGTCCAAGTCCCTCCAGCTCCTCTCCAAACAGCCCCTCCCCCAACCCCATCTTCCCAGACTTAGTTCTGATACCTGCTCTACCCATCACTGGCTCAGGAGCTTGGCATTTGCGGTGCCCTCGCTCAGCCTCAGTTTTGGGGGGATAGATAATAACGCCTACCACGGGGGGTTATTTGAAACGCATGATGCAGTGTCCAGCAAGCAATCATCTCCCCATCCCATCGCACCCTCCCCCCCATAATCACATCGACGCCCTAGAACCAATTAAGACAATCCCGACTTAACTGATTTTTATACAACCTATATTCTATCTTATACATTTTTCAACAACGATACCGCAGATTATGTTCTGTCACTCAAGCTAGGTCTTCGCTAAGTCAGCCTGACAACGAAGGGGCCAAGCTACGGCACGGGGGAGGCTTGTAGTTATTCTGCCATCTTCACTGTACCACATGTTTAAGAAATTAATGGAACATGTGATTGCATTTCACCTTTGCTTTATAAAAATAAGTAAAAACAACAAAAAATGAAAGCACCATTGTCAGTGATCACAACTGGTTTCATAAACTTAATACCATGTGGACAACCATGGAACTAGAATAATGAAGGTAATCGGTTGACCTTCAACTAAGAAGGGAGGGGAAGGTCATAAAGTAATATGAAATGATAGTAGTACAGTATGGTGTCGCTCGCCACACTTCAATGGTGAGGCATGACTAGGATTTTTCTCCCATTCTCTGGGAATTTAAATTTCTCACAACTTCTACGTCTAGCCTTTTAACTCCTGCTGTCACGTAACCAAAAGCTGGGAATGGTCTAGATGCCAATACTCTTACGATGTTCTCTGGTTTTCTAAACAGACTTTGATATTTCACATGACTTGAGTAGAAGATTTTTACCCAAAACGTCAGGACTTGACTGTTCCAGGTTAAAAGCATTTTCAGAGTTCACGTATCTCAACTCTAAAAGAACACAAGGATTAGAACAGCGGTGTTGTTGCTGCCAGGACACGTCGAGTCCCTGGGTCCACACAACAGGATATGTACCCAGAAGCTGCTGTGACATCGCCCTCTGAGTTCCAGGGCTCCAGAGCATGCACCGGGCCCCGTGGCATCGTCTCTGGTTACTCACGGCCCTGCGTGCATCTCAGCTGACACCACCACCGCATCTGGACTCCTGGGGAGAGAGGCTCTGCTGACCGAGGCCGGGCCCCTCTGCTCTCCTGTCCCCCGAGTCCTGCTCTCCTGCCCTTTGTCAGGCAGCCCAGGTCTCTGCACTTCCGGCTCAGGCTTGGTGCCACCACCCTGGGTGTGTGCCAAACTGTCATGGAAACTCTCTCACAGATGCGTCTCCTGCGGGATGAGGGCAAGGCTTGCGGGCCCCTTGTAATTGTGCGTTAGTTTCCTTTTGCTGGTGTGAAAAATGACCACATACTCAGTGGCTTAAAACAACACGCACTGATAATTTTACAGTTCTGGAGGCGAGCGTCCAAAATGGATTTGACAGGCTAAGTTCAAAGTTATTGGCAGGACTGTGTTCCTTCTGGAGACTCCAAAGGAGCATCCATTTCCCTTTCTTTTCCAGCTTCTAGAAGCTGCCTGCATTCCTCAGCTCATGGTCCCTTCCAGCAGTGGTACCACCCTGACCTCTGCCCTCATCATCACATCTCCACCCCATCCCCTCCGCCCCTCCTGCCTCATTCTCATAAGGATGCTGTGATTAACTGGACACCTTTTACCAACTCAAGATCACCTCCATGTCAAGATCCTTCACTTAATTGCATCCTCAAAGTCTTTTTTACCAAGTCAGGTACCATATTCCCAAGTTCTGAGGATCAGAATGCAAACATCTTCAGGACCACTGTTCAGCCTACAACAATGTGGCAAACAGTTGTGAAGACTTACTCCTTCCAGGGACCTACTTGGAGGTGGGCCCCACAGAATCCACAGAGGCCGCTGTTCTAGGCATGGTCATGGTCATTCTCTGCAGGAAGAGCCTTGCAGACAAAGAAACAGGGACAAAAAAGGGCGTAGTCTATGGGGGAAACAGGAAGATGTCTGGGTAAATCCGGGTCTGGTTCATTCCAGGAGGGGCAGGAGAAGTGAGGGGCCAGACTACGAAGTAGAGCTTCTTCCTAGGGGGGCAAAGAGGCTTCTCGGCAGAGGATGGACATGGAGAGAGAGAGGTTGCAGGCCGAAGCAGGACTGGAGGTGCGAGAGGCAGGAAAACAGTGGTCCCAGAGACTGACGACAAGGATGCTCGCAAAAGCAGGCAAGAACGGAAAGGCATAGATAAGAGAGACGCCAGGGCCAGGCCTGACGGGGTGAGGGAGGTGAGGTGAGGGGCGGGTGGAGCATGCCATCTGAGGGTGAAGTCATTTCACCACCAAACTGGTAGGTCATTTCTGCGCCCCCTTCCCTACCCCCCGCCCCAGTTCCCAGCTAGAAGACCTCAGAACACTGATTTTTTAAGTATGTCATACCGTAGAGGATTAAAAATAGTTTAAAAGAGGGGAGGATATAAATACCGCAAAGGCTCCTGGCCGCATGGAGAGCCCCCCAGGAGAGGGAAGCAGGAGCGGGGCACCACGTCATCAGAGCCCTCAACGTCCTTCCAATTAGACCCCCAGTTCCGCAGGAGCTGAAGTCCCTGCTGGTTGACACCGAAATGACCCCAGGGCTTCTGCAAATTCCCCAGCTTTTCCTAGCCTTCAGGGGCTCAGAAGCAGTGGATCACAGTTCAGGATGGGGAAGAAGAAACGGAGAAGGTCAACTGCACGGCTACCTCTGGGACCTACCTCCCTGCACTACGTCCCCCACTCACGGCCACAACCCTACTGAAGATCCCGCACGCAGCCCGCACCACACTCTCCTACTCCCTGGTTTCACACCGCCCGCCTTTGTGATTAGATTCTCCCCCACCCCCGCCCCCAGGCCTCCCTCTTAAAGCCGGTTGGAACCTCCCCTCCCTCCTCCCACCCAGCACCCATCTCCTGCACCCTCAGTCCTAAGGGTCTTATCTCAGCCTCATGATGCCTGCGACTTCTGTGTACCAGGGACTCCTGGAGTGTCCTCTTCATCCCTCCACCCCAGCACCAAGTATTTTGAGAGGACTCAATAACTGTTATTTGACGGAACAGCCAGGCTTCGAGTGACTCCATTTCTAAAGCAGGACAGAACCCATCCCCCAGGCAGGTGTGAGCCCTCTGGAAATAAGGCTGGGCTGTCACACATGCGACAAACATTCCCTGCTCTCGTCCCCACAAGCATCTCCTACTTGTCACGTGCCCTGAGTTTGGGCGTGGGAAACAACATCCCTGCCATCCCACAGGAAGCCCTCTGGATTCGCACATTCGGAAAGGGCCAGATAGTAAACATTTTTCATTTTACAGGTATTATTTCTCTGTCACAACTAAATCGCTGCTATAGTGTGAAGCAGCCGCAGACCACATGCAGACGAATGGACACGACTGTGTTCCAATAAAACTTTATTCACAAAAACAGGCAGCGGGCCAGATCTGGCCCACACACCAGAATCTCCACTCTCTGCTCTAATAGAAAAAAAATAATAAAAGAAAAGGAGACAGACCAGTGAGGGAACAAAAAAACGGCAAAAATTCTTTAAAGCGATACTTGTGATTTTTGATGCTGCCTCTGATTCCTTCTGTAGCTGGCACAATCTACCAGTTTTCTTTTTTTTTTTCAAAGAAGCACAGAGAGGGGTGGGGGTAGGGGGGATAAGGAAAGGTTTCTATGGGAACAGGGAGTTTACTTTTAATGGTTCAACCACTGAAAGACAATTACTTTATTTTTCTCTTTTCCCCTCTGAAGCAGGGCAGGCGTGACCCATGGCTTCTGAGGCAAGAGGACTCTCTGCCCAGGGCCTCAGCTGTTCCAGTCGAAAATTAAACGCCAGAGTGTTCCACGGGTCACGGAGGGCAGCGAACATAATCTGGGCCTCTTCGGCAAAGGGCTGCTTCCAGAAGCTCCGTGAGCCCCACGAGACTGCACAGGCCTGCTGAGGGAGTCGAGGCCAACCACGAGCCACTAACGAGTGATTCTGTGGCAAAACCTCTTCCCAGGGCCACTGCCAGGTGGACCGAGGGCCGCCCCGTCTCCACCGACAGACGTGCGGAGATGGGCTTCCGTCTTCCCCAGCCCCGAGCACTCTTGATCCTCGGCTCAAAGGTGCACAGGTGAAGGCGGGAACCCCACCTCCCAGATAGCTCAGAGCAGGGGTCCCACACCTTTCCAAGAAGCCGTCATCGATCAGCCACAATAAACCAAGAACGCACATCATTTGCCGACGTGTAGATTTAAAGCGAAGCTTACGAACTGCAACCTTTCCTACACGGATCCTTAGTGGGAGTGAGTCTCCAGCGCCTGCCAGGGAAAAGCATCCAGGAGCGAAGCCAGCTGTACTCGGCGGTGCCCAGAGTCCCACGGCGGCCACCCACCCACGCGTGTCAGGGACTGGAACACGGTGGCTTTCTGTGGGCATGCCGTCCTTACACTGCTTCTCACGCTGCCTTCCAGGGGGCCTATTTGAGCCTGATAGTCGAACCCTCTCATCCTGAAGATGAGGAAACTGAGACACAGCCAGGGACAAAGGTTTCCCAGGATCCCACGGCAAGTGAGCAATGAAGCCAGGACCCAGACCCAGGCCTTCGGCTGCCCCGTCCTGGCTGTAGCACCATCTGCTCCACCTGGTGAGGCCCCTGGAGAGGAATCCACACTCTGGGTTATGGATGGAATGGGCCTGGTACATGGCCTTTTGTGGGCAAAATCCTGAGTTAACTCAAAGCCTGCGGTTTGCCTCCAGCGGGGGGCCTGAAAGAAGCATTCTGCTGGTGAGTCGGTTACCCCGAAAAACCAAGCGCTCACCCCGGGCAGGGCCCGAATAGGCAGCAGGTTCCTGGAGACGGGAAAGCTCTGCCTTTGATTTTCTTTGTTTTTGTTTTTTTCTTTTTTTTTTTTCCAGAAACACTTGCTGTGCCCTCCAGAAGCCAGAGGAGGCAGGAGCAGGAAAAAGCCCTCCCAGCCCCTTCTCTTCTCTGGGTGCTGCATAACTCTGACCACAGGGGAGACCCCGGTTTCACTGCTGTGCACACAGGAGGTCTGGAGGGAGCGGAGGGTGCTGGGTGCAGCGAGCGGGTGGGCAGCCGTGGGAGAGGAGGCTGGCGCGGCACCCCCCACCTGACCTCAGAGGGCTTGGCACGCCCAGCCCAGGCACTTGGACTTGATCTCATACGCCACGGGTCCAGCCCAGCCTTTCTGCCTGCGTGGACGGCGATGCTATTAGTCCTGGGGCAGCCCAAGGAGCCGCACTAAGTCCGCAGGCTGGCCGTGCAGAGCTGATGAAGGGACCAGCAGAACGTATTGGGGGGGTATACTGGGAGAGGTGACGCAAGGCCTCGGGCCTTTCAGAGGTCACTGGGGAGTCTGGGCAGGCTTTGGGAGGGTCTGCGCCTGGGTCAGAGACGGTGGAATGCGAGGAGGAAGTGGACGAGGGCAGATCTTAACCACGCTGACCCCGTTCTGCCCTGCGCCTGCCTGCGGGCCACTTTCTTTTGTTCCACGCAATGCCGAATTCATGCGGCCGAGTTTCCGCTCAGCCCTCAAGGTCCAACGCTGACACGCCGTCCTCCAGGAGGCCTCCCTCGCTCCGGGCCCTGAGACCTCCAGCTCCTTTACGTGATTCGCAGAGCGGGCGCACAGGATGCCAGGGCTCGGTCTGACCCGAGTTCAAATCCCAGCTCCACTTACAAGGCCATGACCTCGGGCAAGTCATTTCTCCGCTCTACGTCTGAAACCAGCCCCTACTTCAACTGTGGAAAGCGCGAGGGGGAGCGGTCAGTACCTGCCGGAAGGCCGAAGGCTCTAACTGTTACCACCTGCTCAGTGGTCAATTCCAAGTGCCCCATAGAGCAGTTCCAGTTTGCTAACCCGGGGCAGTACTGCTTTCAACAAATTCTAAGGGTGACGCTGAGGTGGGAGTGGGGAAGCTGCTCAGGGGACACCGGCCAGCAGGGCTCAGGACACCCCCAGCTGGCTCCCCCGGAGCAGCGGTGGACACAGCCTCCTGCCTGCCTAGCCCCACCTCACTCCATCCACCTCCAGCTCTGCGTGCTCCGGAGCAGTGGGGTCAAGGTTCACGGCATCAGACCCAACAGGCGCCAGGGCGACAGCAGACAGCCCCAGACTAAACTGACATCTGTGCTGCCGGAAGCAGAAAATTCGAGCTCCAGTCTGGCTGGGTGCCCATAATGGCTTCATGCTCCTTAGAGGCAGAGACAAGAACCAATGCTACATTCCCTGATGTCTGCACAATGCCATACGCTCAGCACACGTCTGCTAAAGTAAACGGCAAAGGGCTGAGAATTTGGGGGGGGGTGGAGACTTTTCCCAGGAAGAAGAGTATCTTCCGAACCCTGGCTTGACACCCCCCTTTTGACCAACAGTCGAGTGACCCCAGAACTAGTGGGACATTCAGCTGGACCCTAAGGCTAAGTCAAAGAGGGAGAGGGGACAGCCAAAGTAGCCTTGTCATCGGAAAGGCACGGGAGCCCTTGCTGCCCACAGCCAGGCAGAGAACATGGTGCGGCCCCGTTCAAGACTGCCTCTGTGCTCAGTTCTACCCCACGCGGCTCCAAGGAGGCAGGGACCGACCACCAGGTGGAGGCTGCCGACATCCCGCAGTTCCCTTTTCTCCTCTCTGAAAACGTCAACAGCTTGTCCAATCCCATTTCCTTGCAAGGGACACTGTGAGGGCGGCACAGGCAGCTTTTGCCAAGAGGGACATCCATGCTCTCTGCCGGAGTCCTTCCTTGACAAACACGTTTATGAGCCACGGAAGTGAACATACCAACAGGGACTTCATCTGCCCGCGTGCCAGTACAGCAAGGTGTGTGACACACCTGGAGGGAAAGACCACGCTTTCTGCTCCGCTTACCTAGCCTCAGAGACAGGACGGGAGGTCTTCATTCCAGCATTCCCTGGGGATGATCTGGCGCTGTCACAATTGTGTCTGCACAGATTCCAGAATTCCACCGTTCGGGGCCATAGATAAAGGCTTCAGATGAGCAACTGAGCAGAGGTCAACATACCTCCAATTTAATGTAAACACATAGATATAGAGGAAGATATAAAGATATAGGCATGTTGCTGAACCATTGTTCCCTGAAATGCAGTGTCCTCCCTCCTGGCTGATCCTGGAAGCACCGGGTCCCAGGACCACGAGAGTCAAGCTTTCTGAAAAGAATCTTGGAACCACGGAAGCTGGGACTCCTCCTCAGTCCTGATGATTACAAATGTGTGAAATCCCTCTGTACTCTGCCTCCCATCACCACGACAACTGCGACTACCTGGGCTTGAAGTAAGCTCACAGCTTGAAAAGCAACCCTTCTGCCTGGACTCCTCCTGCCTCCTCACCCACGCTGAGTTCAGCTGAACAAGGCCCCCACCCATGGCCCAAAGAGCTGATCATCCAGACTGTCCAGGCCTGGCTGACGCCCACCAGCTGGCTTGGGCAGATGCTCTAAGCATGGCACGGGGTGCCTTCTAGACTTAGTCCTTTGATTGAGACTTCCTGAGTACCACGGAGATGAGAAGAAAAAAATGTCTGTTTAGCATCCAGTTAAGAGACAGGAAAGCCAAGAGGAAAATGGAGAGAGAAAAAGAAGACAGATTCCTGGCCCCACCTCCTCTCCCAGGCTCTTCTCAGCAATGACGGGCACAGCAGCAAAGCCAGAGCCGGCAACTCTGCAGTGCTGGGCTACCCCCAGGACTTACAATTTCATTCATTCACAATAGCCCCAAACTGCAAAGAATCCAAATGTCCCTCCCTGATGAACGGACCCACCATGATACGTATGTCCAAAGCATGCCACGGTCCCCAGCAGTCACAAGCAACCAGCACCGTCTCAGCCCAGGGCTGGGAGCTGAGACCGATGCGTACGCGGAGCGCTAGGGGTCTCTTCCAGGCAAAGAAAATGTTCCAACCTGGACTGGTATGATGTTCGCAATACTCTGTAGGTTAACTAAAAATTATTGAATCGTAAACTTATAACCGGTGAATTTTATGATGCGTAAATTATACCCCAGTAGTTTTATAACCCCACCCCCACCCTCAAAAAGGAAGCCTGATACAGGCAAGATTATGGATCGATGGCTCCAACACACAGTGGAACAAAAAGGCCAATTTAAAAGAATACATACTGTTTGAGTCTATGTTATGTGAAGTTCTAGAGGCAAAATTATAGTAATAAAGATCAGAGTAGTACTTGCCTTATGAGTGTTGGGAACGTTACTGATGGGGAAAAGAGATGGGGTACCCACCCAGGGCACTGGAAATCTACATTCTGATCTGGGTGATGGTTATACAGATGTAAAAATGTAAACACGTGTGGGGCTTGAATTTAAGACGAATGCATTTTATATACATATACATAATCATATATAAGATATATGCGTGATGTATACGCATAAATTTAAAAGTTTATTATTTTAAATGGCAAAACCTTTGGTGCTCAGATTGTAACTGGCATCACCTAAAAGTTAAGACAGTTCACTGGGAGCAGAGAGACCGGGGCCACTCAGTAAACTCCTACTCAGCCTTCAGGACCCATCTCAGATGATCCTATTTGGTGAAGCCTTCTCTCACAGTTCTAGGTGTAAGCAACTGCTCTCATTGCTGAGCATCCTTTCACAAAAGCCTTTACACTGAAAGTTGATGCTAAAAAAATGCATGAAAATTTGCACCAAGAAATGGTTAGTATATGTTTATTAAACACACACACACCACACACACACACACACACACACAGAGCCTAAACCCAATGCCATCTCAGCAAAAGACAGTAACGCCCACCCCCATATAAGATGTCACTTCTCTGGCAACAGGATCCAGGCATGAGACTTATTACCTAAAGGGATCATTTTTAACATCTCCAGCCCGATCCTCCCCCTTTTACACAAATCATGGGCAGAGGAGATGAGGGGAGCCCAGAGCTCAGTTTCCAGTGGCCACTGCACTGGGCTCCCTCTCCACTTCAGGTCACCTCTGTCTGCATTGTCCTTGCCCAGCCTAGGGGTGGAGCAGGTCCACGTGGAGGCCCAGGAAAACATTCCATCATGTAATGTTTAAACTTGACTGCTCCGCCACCCCCCAGACTGCCCCCTGTCTGCTGGGGCTCTCCAACCTCCAGCAGTAAAGGCATGGCAACTGCTGAGGGTGTTGGCACCCACAGCCCCGTCACCTCTCTGTCCCCGCCTCCCAGCTCGGAATCCTGGAATCTCTAAAACTCAAGCCTGCAGGGGAAGCTGCTACAGAAACTTCCCCTCCCCGAGTCCAGGTGCCTGAAGAGAGGCCGGAAATGGAACTCTGTCCAGTTCTGCAAAGTTCACATGTGAACAGAGAGGCTGCAAACACACCTCCAGGGAAAGCAGCTTTCGATGGGCGGGTGGGTGGGTGAGGCGGGAATCGCGGGTGACTTTTTCCCTTTAAATATTTTTGTACTAAGTTTCCACAACGAACGAGCCCCTCTGAACGATAAATACACTTCAGCTGTGGTAGGAGACACTCGCGTAGCCCAGCCAGACGCGCTGGCCCCCGGAGTTTCTCTTTCACCTTGTCTCAAGGGAGAAGCGGGTCCCAGCGTCCCGCGCCCCGGTGGGCGGGGCGTCGCGCGCTCAGCCCAGCTTAGCCCCGGGCCAGCGGCAGGTCCTCGAGGAAAGCGGCGGGCCTGGGCTCCGGGCCGTGCTGACCCCGCAGATGCGCGCCCCTGGCCCACGCCCCGAGGCGCCGCCCCCCATTCAATTCCCCGAGCCTCCGAGGTACTTAGCAAGTGTGCGAACTCGCACACACGCACACGTAGTCGCACTTTCTCCTCCCCGCCGTGACCTGGGCCACCGGCCCCAAGAGCCCACGTACAAACTTCTCCAAACTCGAAGCTCGGGCTGGAGGGGAGTCGTGACGTCCCCGCAAAGAAAATGGGAACCTCCCACCACCACACACACACACACACACACGTGTGCCTCCCAACCCCTGGGCGATCTGGCCGGGGCCGGCGATGCTGGGGTTTGGGGGCGGGTGCCTCAAACCCCCGCCACACAGGAGGTGACAGGGACGGGGATCAGGACTCCGCAGGGGGGGCAGCGCGGGTGGGAGGCGCTGAATGTGCGAGCGGCTCCCGGAGCGACCCCGACCCGGCGATCCTCTCCGGAGAGGCTGGGGCGCGTTACCTTGCAGGTTCTGGACGCGGATGTCGCTGATCTGTCCGATGAGCTCCTCGCGTTGGAACCAGTCCCATTCCTGCGCAGCCATGAAGCGCCGGCGGGAGGGCCGGGGCGCCGGGCCGGGCGCGGGCGGCGGGCGCGGGGAGCCAGGCGGGCGGGCGCGCGAGCGGCACGCACCCGGCGAGGGCGCCGCGGAGCGGGAGGAGCGGCGGGCGCGGGCGGGGCGCGGGCGGGGCGGGCGCGCGGTCGGGCCGCCCCCGCCGCGGGCGGGCAGCAGGCGGGCGCGGGGCGGCGGGTGCAGGGCGCCCGGCTCGCGCTCACTCCCCCATCCGGGGGCGGGGGCCCCGGGGGGCGAGGGGAGGGGCGGGGTGGGGAGGGAGGCTGGGCTCAGGTCGGTTTCCTTTTTTTTTTTTCTGGGGTGTTTGTTGGGTGGATTGTTTGGTTGCAAACGGGCGGTGATGAGGCGCGAGGTCCCGGCCCCAGATTGTGATGTCTCAGGGGGCGGTGGGCCAGGTGACGCAACTGGGAGTGGGGGGTGAGCCCGCAGGTCCCAGGACCTGGTCCAGGAGGGCCCGCCCCCTCCCACCCCCACTCCCAAGGCCGTCCGCCACCCGCTGTCCCACGGACGACCCTCTCCTACACACACACCCTTCGAAGAAGGACCCGTGTCCCCGCGCCATTCGGAGAGGCAGTCCCCTGCGGAGGGGAGGGGCGGAGCCGTGTCCCGGCGACGCTGAGGGCACCTCAGGGAGCAGCGAGGGCCTGGGTAGGGGACGAATGAGTGTGGAAATGGAATTAGGACAGGCCCTCCTCTGTCTCCGTATTGGGGGGCCATAGCGAGAAGGACCTCTTTCCTGGGTTTATATTGGGAACCTTTTCCTCGGGGATCCAGTTGAGACGTGATCCAGGTTCTGGGGACAGTTGAGGAGCAGCAGCCTCCATGGGAGCTGGGATACTCCATGGAGTTATGGGCCACAAATCGCCAAGTCACCTTCTGAGGCTTTACTGAAAACGAATGTGGGTCTTTCTGATGGTGTGTGTGTTTGTGTGTGTTTGTGTGTGCGTGCGTGCGCATGTTTCTGTACTATTTCTTTTGACTCTTGACAGTTCCAGGATCTTATCTCGTTTGGAGCTCACAGCCTACCTCAGGCAGAGTTCTTTATTGGTTTTATAAACATGGAAAAAGTGAATTTCTGGAATTTGCCCAAGGCTGAGAAATGAGTTGGGAGCATGGGGCCCCAGCCCCTAGCCCAGAACTATGACCCTTTGCAAAGCACAAAGGCTCGTGTACACACACACATATGCACGTGTGCATGTGCACGCTCACACACACACACACACACACACACACACACACACACGGTGGCTTATACATGGGATATTCCAGGAGAAAAAAATGGCCAGAGTTTGATGAGCATTTAAACATGAGCAGTGATCATCATTGCTAGGTTCACCTACTGAAATACTACCAACAGGTTAGATAGGCTCCTCCCTCATAAGTAACCATGGTGTGGCACAAGTGAGCAGACCCTGTGCCCTTGAGGCAGGACCCTGAGGTGAGCGAGTCGACCCTCAGGTACATTCCTGGGGGCAGAGGAGATGGACGTCCAGCAAGGAAACAAGATCATTGCAGATGCAAGTGAATTCCAGAAAGGAGAAAGTCAACTTGGGATAAGGGGGACCGGGAAGGGGCTAGGAGAGGTCTCCCAGGACTGGCCTTGGAACTGAGCTGGAATAATAAAGGGAGCCACCACTGGGACACACGTGGATCAGTGAGTGGAAACAGGTCCTGGGGGACTCCAATGTGCTACCCTCTGCTAGGTGCCAGGGGCACCGCCAGGGACAGGCTGTCACTGCTCGGAGAGCTGACACGCTGGTGGGACGTTTATCCAGAGGCTGAACACGAGGGTCATGTCCAGGTGCGGAGCTCCGGATCACTTTTTCTTTCCTTTGTTCGTGTTTCCCACCACGAACACATATTTTTGCAATCAGACAGAAAAGCAATATGTTCTTGTTTAATCTCTTGAGGCCCTTTCCAGGAGTCCCCAGCCTGCTTTTGCTGTCCTCATTTGCAGGTCTGGAAGCCTGATGGAGCTGACGGGGGCTCATGGGTGCCTGCGCACAGGCCCCCCACCCACAGGCTTGAGGCAGGAGCTGCCGTCTCCCAGTTTGATCGGAAAGCGTGTGGTCATTTCACACTCCAGGGAGCAGGGTCTGCTTCTGTGTCCTGCAAAGCAGGGCATTAGTAGCCCAGGTGTCACCTGATTTTGCCCCATCTGTTAGTCATCTCCTGTTTTTACCCTTCCATTTATTTGCCGTAATTGCTATGAGACGAAGTTGGGCTGAAAATCATTTTCTTTCCAAAGCAAAGAGCTGAGAGGACCAGCCTTCTTCTCCATCAGTCGGTGGGGCTTGGGGAACAGAAGGCTCTGGAATAGTGCGGTGCGGCTGTTAGCTGCAGGGATGGGCCATTTTTCACGATGCAAAGGTGACTGTTTCTGTGATGGAGTACTGCGTCTTTGGGGAACGTTGCACAGGACGTCACAACTTCCAGGCAGGGAGGGACCATGATCACCACTGACCGAGCACCAGTTATGTACCAGATATTGGATTATCAGCCTAAATGACTTCTTTTCATTAAAGTGGAAAGAGAATTTTAGGTAGTTTTTGAAATGGAGTAAGAGCCTGGGCCAGCACTGAGTGTGAGGCCGGCCTCCAAAAAGTACTTGAATATTCACTGAGCTGTATGTCAATATCACCGTGTTTTTTCTTTCAGTGTCTCTGGGCTCTACCCTCATCGATCTGTCCCTGTGCCACCTCCTTGCCCATTGATCCTGGCTGTATATTTTTTGATTCAGTGATGGAACTACTTGCTGCACAGGTCCTGGCCACACCCTCCAAGCCTCTGCTCATTCTGCTCTCTTTGAAATGCCCTTCCCCTCCTCTCTCCCTGCACTTCACCTTTACCTAGCTTACTCCTGCTCAGTCAAGTCCCTAAGAGAACCATCTCTAACATCCCAGGCCCAGCTGATGCCCGTCTTATACGATCCCCACAATATTCAGTACACTCCCATGATAGCCTAGGAACCCTGCTATCCTGTGTCCATGTTGCACTGTAATTATATTTACTTGATAGTTTCCCCCATACTCTATGAACTGCTTGAGAACAAGGGCTATGTATCATTGATTTCTTCCTCTGAGCACTTAGCACACAGCCTGGCACAGAGAGAGGTCTCAGTATTGAATGAATGGATAGGTGAATGGATAGACTCTCATTCCAGGTCTGAAAGCAGGGACCAAGTGACAGTTGACCCCCCCCATCCTAGATCCAAGTAAAATTCTAGGGAGGCGATCAAAAAAAATGTTTGTATCACACAGCCACTGAAGGGTAATAAAAACAAAAATAACGTTTGCATGTTGGCACTGGGCAAAGCGCATGCTGCTGGGCCCCGGGCAGGTGTCAGGCTGCGGCATGCCTCTCCCTGGGGTGAGTGCAGCCTCCTGGGTCCGGAGTTCTGTCTAGGGGCAGGGTTAGGTTATTTGCTCTCTTGCGTGACTTAACAGTACTATTTTTCTTTTGTGCTTCTATTTTTGGGAAGAAAAAGTACTTTGCCTGAAAGCTTGGCTTCCTGGGAGTTTCCAGAAATGGATTTTCCAGAAGTTACCCAGTTCTGCGAGGATCCTTGTCATTGTTTAAAACGCACCCCTGCCAAGGGAAAGGAAGAGAGAATCACAGAGCATTCCTGGTCTGAAGCTTGGAGATCATCGGATTCCGCATCCCTGCCCACGTAGGGACTTCTCAAACATCTGGTCCTTGCTGCCTCTGCTTGTGGGGACTGATGACTACAGGCAGATAAACTGGACAGAAGGTTTGCATCTCACATCCCAGACCTCCTTCGGGAAAGAATAAGAATGAAGACAACCTCAGCGTACCTTCCCAGCCATTTCCAGGAGAGGAGGGTGTGGGGGCTTCCCACGGTGGCAAGCTGCCGCTTCTGTTCACTGCCATGACCACTTGCGTGCGCACAGCCCTTCCTCAGTCAATGCTGGTCTTCGCAGTGACCTTGTTAGGCCAACGAGGCAGGGATCATTTTTAGGTGAGGCTTAAAGCTGCTTAATAACCTGCCCAAGGTCACAGAATAAGGCCAAACCAGACTTTATCCTGTAGCCTCCACTGCCCACCCACATCAGTCCCAAATATGGCTAGACTTAAGTGACGGACCAGACTAATATAGCCATTTGGTAGCAGTCTTGTCTACCTATCTATTGTCATGTTTATATAACATTTTTCTTTTTTAAATCTTAGCTGCATTAAAATCATAGCACTCACTAGCATATAAAAACTGCTAGGAATTTCAAAGTAAATCCAGTTAAGAGTTTATTCTTCAAATAGACCAAGAATGTCTCCTAGGCAGGAGTTTTGCATTATGATGTCACAAGGTATAAAGACCCACCCACTCCGGCCTGGTATATTCACTTAACAAACATTGATTGAATGCCCACCCATGACCTGACCCTGTGCTAAGACTCAACAGTGGACGACCCAGAATATATGTCTATAAGGAGGGGTCCTGGCTCAGGACTGGACTTTGTCGTAAGGACAGAGAGGAACTTTTGGAGGCTTAACATGGGTCAGATTGTCCCTTTAGTTACAGTGTGGAGAAAGGGTCAGAGGTGTCGGCAGGAGCTCGGGAGGCCTTGCCCATCTCAGCGGCACAGGTGTGAGATGGTGGTGGCGTACACCAGAGCCGCAGTCGTGGAGCTGGATTCTCCGGTCAGTTAGGCAGTGGAGCGGACGGTCCTTGGAGGCTAGCTAAGGAATTGGCAGCTCCTGCCATGTGCTGCTGCTTCGAGTACTTGAGTGTGTATCTTTTATACCCACACCACTGTAAATCTGAGAATGCCTTGCAAGCAGGGCTGCCCATTCATCTCTATCACCAGAGCCCGATACCATGCTGGACATACAGAAGATGCTCAATAAATATTAGTTGCATGTGTGAGTAAACAAATTCTATCTAATTTCACCAAGCAGTGACTCTCAACACTCGTCGAGCCCCGGGCTCCTCAGCAGACTCAGAGGCTCCTCCATGCCTTAGGAATGCCAGGCGTCTGCCTGTCTGCTGATTTTTTTTTTTCCTGCTAAATTTCCATGGATTGCTGCCTGCTTCCAGGAATACTGTAGGACATGATGAAAAGGCTGTGGCAGAGAAAGATGCTGAGAAACGGAAGGAATTCAGGTTCAAGCAAAAGGATGGAGGACATGCGGTGTGTTGGGTAGTGGGCAGACAGCGAAACTTGGAGCTGTGTGACCTTAGGTGGGTTCTTAACCTCTCTGGGCCTTTGTGCTTTCAACTGTAAAATGAGGCCAGAGTCCCTACCTGGCAGGATTGCTGTGAGATCAAAGATATGCCAATAGAGAAGAGGTAGTTCAGTAAGATTTGGATCATTTTTATAGCATAAAATGAACCACACTCAGAAGAAAAACTGTCCCTAAACTTGTGAGATTACCTGTAGTATAAAATATTAATGTATTTCCTGAGATTTTATTAAGTTTTTAGTGTGTGGAGGTGTTGATGGGTGGTTAAAAAGAAAAAAATTCTGCTTCCCTAAGTAGACAGAACCGGATGTCCCAATTTCCACAAATAAAACCCTTCATTTCTTCCAGGTTTGAATAGTCAAAGGCTGCTTCCCTGGAGACAGCTCTGCTCATTTTTTTTTTTTTTTTTTTGGCAGGCATTAGAACACTTTAAGGAGTGTACATTTTGCCTTAAAGCAAATGATAAAAATTTTCCCCCCACAAAGTGAGAGAGATCAGCAATGCGAGGATGTGTGGACAGACAGGATGCTTCAGAGAAACAACCCTCTGCGAGCTAACTGCAATGACACTGCAGAAACACATGGATAATTTTTAAAACAATTTGGAATCAAAAGCAAACTTTGCTGATGATCATTCCAGGAAGGGTGGTTTAAAAGCTATGGCTTTGTGTAAAATAAAACAATAAAATAATAATAAAATATAAAATAAAATAATAAATAAAATCCAATAAAATCCCCAGGCCAGCCCCTTGAACCGACATTCCCTATAGAGGCACATCGATTTCAACAACTTTATTGTGCATCTCGTGTCTGCCGTGCAGCTCACAGTTACCGAGAACTCACTGTTCACGGAGGATTCTGTCAAGTGCTTTGCGTTACTTCATTTAATCTCAACAACGCTTTGAAGGAGGTACTGTTGTCATCCTGATCTCCTTGATGACCAAACAAAGGGCAAAAAGTCAATAACGTTCTCCAAGGTAACATGGACCCTCATAGGTCAGCAGAGACGGGACTTGACCCTAGAAATTGTGCAAAAACCAAGTCTGATCTTTTAGCCTCACGTCAGTAGCCCTTGACCTTTTGGAACTGGCTGCAGGTACTAAGTGGAACAGTTCAGGTTGGAGAGGCACCAGTGAGCGAGCCCAGCCAGTCAATGACCTCAGGTGAACAAGACCGTTAAGGATGAGTTTTCCCTGCTAGGTCAGGAACAAAAAAATCTCTCCATTGCTCTCTGTAGGGAAGTTTCTTACGTCTGGGTGAAATGGTGGGATGCAATTCCACTTCAGACACCTGAGCATCTCAAACGGCAGCAACACCTTTGTGAAGAACCCTCAGAGAGGCTGTGCTGGACAAGTAAATATGTTCTGTGCTGTGCGAATGGATTTTAACCTGGAGGTTCCAAAGGACAAAGGCCAAAGGCCTTTGTCTAAGCCAGAGACAAGTCCTGTCCATGTCGTCTGACCTCCAAATCCATCCTTGCTAGCCAGTGTCCAGAGATAGATGCCCTCCACCCTGCCCTGCCGGTACATGTGTGCGTGCTGCCCCCGCACGGAGAGGTCCAGTATCATTCCCCTTCCCTTCAGCC
>CM053509.1:4982142-5027712 GCA_028627145.1 Eidolon dupreanum
CGGCGGGTGGGCCCAGGCCCTGGGGGCCACATGCTTGCCTGTTGGAGGAGTCCGCAGTTTTGAAGAGACTGTGGTTTGCGGTTGGACTCTGCTTCTGTCCTTAATTAGGTCAACAATTAGCAGTCAGTTTGGAAGAGTTCTGCACCCCAGGGGCTCAAAGGAATAAGGCAACCTCCCCCGCCCCCCAGTCCTCAGGGAACTCACGCCCGGGGATGGGGGCAGCGGCCAGATCTGGTCCAGCAACTCCTTCCCCAGCCCCACCGGCAAGGGATCAAAACAGGATCCCAAACAGATCAAGTTCGCCTTGTTTCTGGCCTGCTCCCAGCGCCTCTGTGGGAACTGCAGCTTTTCGTTTCCTCCCACATGTTTCTTGAAACCCCAGGAGGGCCGAGGCAGAGGTGGGGGTGGGGTGTCCTCCCATGTCCTTGTCGAGTACACGGCCTGGCACCCACCACGCTTGTCCGCAAGGCATTTCCTCCCTGCTCCGGCGCCTGAGGTCAGACCGGTTTGGGGAAGGGGTGGGGGGTGGCCGGTGGGTGGCCAGGGTGCAGCCAGCATCCCAGCTCTCCAGCTTTGTCCCCTTGTCACACCAAACACATACACACATGGGTCAGCTCTCCATTCCTGCCCACAGGAGGCGCTGTCCGGCCGGCTCCCTCTCCTTCCCCAGCCTCCAGGTCTAGCGGCTACGCCCAGAACACACACATGCACGCGCACACACACGCACTATACGCATACTGCACACACAGACACGCACACAGCACATGCGCTCTGTTATCTGGGACTGCGGCAGCCCCACACACATCCTCAGAGATGTTTCCTTCCAGCACTTTCCATTTCGTCTCTTGCTGTCTTTACTCAGGCCCCTTGGCCTAGGGCTCCTGGCCAGCTCTCGGTGACGTCAGCCCCATGGCACCACGCCGTGCTTGAGGGCACCCCTTCCCGCCACACGGGGCTCTCCGGGGGCATCGGTGGGCCGGACGCACTTCCACTCCCTCTTCCCTTGGGACGAGCCAGTCCCCAGAAGCATCTCAGTCCCTCGCACGTAGGCCCAGCTGGCTTTTCCCACCAGCCCTCTTGATTGGAGCAGCCTGCTGCAGAGAGATGGAAACGTGTCACCTCCTTTCAGAACACTGTTGTCAAGGAAACCCGGTGCTCCCTTGAAGGAGCAACAGAGGACCGAGAACCTTCCACAGCTCTTGGGGCGGCGTACTTATCAGAACGTAGAGAGTAGCGGCCGCGAAGCCATGCTGATGGCACCACCGCCTTTTAAGTCTAACGTTTCGTTCTTATCACAGTACCCCTCTCCCCACGCCCCAGGCCTCAGGTATTGCTTTAGTAATTCTGCAGGTGGGAAGAGTGAATTTAGAGAGTCTATTAGTTTTTTTAAGGCCATAACGAAGTATCACAGAATGGTATTTTAACAATAGAAATGGATTTTTCTCTCAGCGCTGGAGGCGAAGTCCAAGATCAAGGTATCTATCGTCAGGGTTGCTTCCTGAGGAGGCTGTGAAGGCAGGCTGCATCCCAGGCCTCTCTCCTTGGCTCGTAGCTGGCATTTTCCCCCACTGCCCCCCACCCTGTGTCTTCATGTGCTCTTCCCTTTGTGTGTGTTTCGGGACACCAGTCATACTGGATTAGGGCCCACCCTCATGACCTCGTTTTAACTTAATGACCTCTGTAGAGACTCTGTAGGGCCAGTTTCTAAGGAGTGGAGATTAGGATGCCAACATACGTTTTTTTTGAGGGAACGCGGTTCAGGCCATCCAGAACAGTTAAGCAGTCTGCCCTTGACCGCACGGCGAGGTTATGGTCCACCTTCTGCTGGACTCCGAAGGCTGTGCACGGCCAGGGCAGTAGCCGACTGCGGCCAGCTCGGAGAGGGCTGTCTGCTGGGCCCATTGCTCTTTAGTGGTGGTCGGGGGTGGGGGGCTGAAGATCCCATCTCTGTCTGCAGAAGCCTTTATATCCTCAACTCGGGGGATACTTCCTAGCAGTGTGGCCTTGGGCAAGTGCCCCTGGCCTCATTTTCTCATTGGTTAGATGGTGATCACAATACCTGCCTGTTAGGACTCTTGGTAGCAAGTGACAGAAACTTAACTGGAGCTAACCTAAGCACCAAAGGGGACAAATGCATGGATTTCAAGGAAGAGATACTGAACAAGCCACTGGCAGGGCAGGGACGCAGCCGAGCCCTAGAGGTAAAGGAACCAGGCAGGACTCAGGCTTCGCCAGCTGACTGGCCCCTCTCTGCATTTTATCTAATTCTCTTATTCTCCAGACCAGCTTTCTCCACTGAGCGAGAAATGTGGCTGCCATGAGCCCCCAAGTTCAAATCGCAGCCTCAGTCACAGGAGAGGGAGACACCCCAGATGGTCTCAGTGGTTCAGCTGGGCTCCCGTGTCCTCTGAGCCAATCCCACTGTGACCAGAATGGGCAGGCTTCTGAGACGGGGGCGGGATCCTGGCCTAGGACGTGAGGTCACGTTAGAGCGTGGTAGCTCCGTACCCCTCATGGCCACGTGGCGGGGACAGGGGGCAAGGAGGCAGTCTCTGAAGGGGGGAGTTTGCCTCCTCGTTGCAAGGACTGAACAGGATGGCACGCCCTAGCACTCTGAGCCGACCGCCCGCCCCCGGAAGTGTGGGCTCCCGTCTCCCCTGCCCACCCCCTTATGTGCTGCAAGTTAATTGAAAGAGATGGATTCGAATTAATGTGGTGCAGTTAAAACATTTTAAACACTTAACTGCGTAGGTATTCTATTAAATGGCTGCTGCTGTGTCTTTGGCAATGAAGAGAGACCTTCATTTACAGTTGGCATCCTTCACTTCCAAGAGAATGACTGCCCATCCATTATTTATAGAGGATGAAGAGGGAAAATGAATAGAAACAGTAACAGGTAGTTCCTCGTCTAGATGGCGGGCAGCAGGGACCGAGGACGACTGGATGAACAAAGTATAAATCCTGTTTTTCTCTCGCCTTTGCCTTAGGTTTACTTCCCAAATTCTAACTTGCTTAAGCTGCAACCCGGGGTGAAAGGTCACAACTGTTAATTTAAGGAAACCATGTGAACGAGGGCCTCAGCAGTATATGTGGTCAGAAAGAGCCCCTGGGTGGCGCCCCTCCCTCCCCTTCCTGTTTCTGTCCCCTTTCTCCCTGCCTAGGAGCTGGGGCTTAATGAGCCTCTGAACGCACTATTTATTATGAGTCACCCTCCAGCCTTCGCTGTCACTGTCCCTTGGGGTGGAATGCTCTGTCCTTCTTCCTTGTCTACTGATGTCCCACAGATCTTCAAGTTCCTCCTCCAACTCTGCCCCCGCACCCAGGAAGTTCCGAGGCTGGCGGCCAGGTCCTGGCAGGTGTGGCCTGGGACCCTGTCTTTTGCAATTTCTCTCCCGAACCGGCACAGACACTCTGTGTCCAGTGCATTGTCCAGATTTCTTTCTAAACGAATAAATTAAGGGACTTTGAGTCCAGGAGCCACTTGGTCTTCTCTCCGGTCACTTAAGGGTTCCCAGTGAACATTTAAGAGATGGTTGAGAAGGGGGGCCAGGGCCTCACCCGAAGAGTCAGCAAGCACGGGGGCACAGCTGGTGGGAGGGCTCCAGGAGGCTGGCCTTTCGAGGGGTGGAGAGGTGTTCATAAAGAAAGCATTTTCTAGGAGTTAAGCTCTGCAATTATCTGTTGAACTACAAAGCCCCCGGTTGCAATTTCCTCAATCAAGGTCCATTGTCGCATACCAAACTGGGAGCGTTCCTTGCCATTAAACGTTCCAAGCCTGATCAGATTGTGCTCTTTTGTGAATAGAATCGGGTTTAAAAGGATGCGGGTGTGCCCTGAAGTCCTTCCTAACTGGGGCAGTGGACTCAGTGGAGGGCCGTGGGGAAGAAAGCGTGGGGGACCCTGTTCCCTGGCAGCCTCCCACGTGACCACAGTACATCAGTGGTCAAGAGCCTGGGCTCTGGAGCCTGACCGCCTGGGCTCAAATTGCAGTTCTGCCCACTTGTAGCCATGTGACCGTAGGCAAGTTACGTAACCTCTCGTGCGCAGTTTCTTCATTTATAAAATGGGGATAATAGTATCCGCCTCATAGGGTTAAGAGGATTAAGATTCAAAGACTTCATTTAAGTGAAATGCTTAGAACAATACAGGCATTTCCGCTGTACCATGACATGTGCACTCCCCAAAATCACTACACTGATAAAAAATGGGACTAGGGAAAAATAGGGCCAGGGGCATGTTTTGTCACAGTTCTGGAGGCCGGAAGTCCAAGATCAACGGCCGGCAGGTCTGGTTTCTCCTGAGGCCTCTCTCCTCGGCTGTCAGACGGCCTCCTTCTCACTGTGTCCTCACAGTGGCCTTCCTCTGTGCACACACTCCTCTAGTGTCCGTCTGTGTGTCCAAACGTCTCCTTATGAGGACACCAGTCCCATCAGAGTCGGGCCCACCCAAACAGCCTCATTTTCACTTAATCACTTATTTCCAAATACAGTCACATTCTGAGGGACTAGGGATTGGGGCTTCAACTTATGAATTTGGGGAGGGGACAGAAGTCAGCCCATAGCATGTTGTCACATTGGATGTGGATGAGTGTGGCTCCTGTCATGCGCTGTGAACCACAGTGGCTGGTAGCTGTGTGAGGCACACCCAGACGCACACATTCGAGTGTGCTTGCGTATTCCTTGCGGCTCCGCTTAGCTCGGGTCACCTCGGCGCAGCTTTCTGTGTATATCTGGTGTTTCTCGAAGAAGAAACTGTGCATCAGCAAATGCAAAATTTGCATCATGCTGAAAGTGTCCCCAAGTATATCAATTGCATTGGTACCAGCTTGTGTCTCCTGACAAGCGTGTGGCAGAAATGGCTGCCGTCCTGCATGCACAGTGCGTGCTGTATGCGGCCACTCTCCGGAGGTGACTGGCTCCTGGGTCATGGTGCTGAGCCTGTCCCAAGCGTGTCATCCTCGCGACCAAACCACGAGTGAGAAAGGACAGTTATGATCGTCGCCCCCAGAGCACGGGTGGGGAAACTAAGGCCCAGAACCTTGGCTGCCGGGGGGAACCCAGGCCTTCCCGATGATCCGAACAGCAGTTCTCTCATCTGCCCCGTGAGACACCCAGCTGCAGGGGGAGGTCAAGCACGCAGCTTCCCTGGCTCCTGTCAGCCAGGCCTGGTCTAGGAAGCCATGGTAACAGGCATTCCAGGTGATTCTCATGACATGACCAGGCAAGTTAGGTGACATTATCCTATGTGTGTCCAGCAGGTAGGCAAGACTTGATCTGTATTTGTAATTGTGATGCTTAATATGTGTAGAATGGCATTTTTCCATGCACCTGAGACCTCCTTCTGAAGGTCGGCCTGCCTCACCCCACACCGGCCTCCGCCCCCGGGAAGTAGTGTGGCTGTGTGCAGTGGGTGTAGGCTGTGGCGTTGAACCCCATGCTCTTGAACCCTGTGTGAGTCCTTGGGCAGCTCACAGCCATGAGGAGTAAGCACCGTGGGCCTCATTTTACAGATGTGTGAACCGAAGCCCCCATGCGGTCACATCTGGAAAGCACTCTACTTAGAGCGGGCACTGGCTCCTGTCCTCTGTCCCCTCATCCTTCCCAGTTTGGGTGGTTGGGGGTCGCAGTGGGCAGGAAGTTCAGGAGGGTTTCTGTCGGGGAAATCGCCTGGAGTTCCCCAAACGGCGAAAGTTGAAGGAACTGTCCCCACACAAGACACTCTCATTTCTGACACCAACTGCGAGTTTGAGGGATTTCCAAACCACCCTCAGGTTGGATCATTCATGAGAAAGACACAGTACTCACTGAAAGCTGTCACACTCATGTCACCCTCCTGGCACTGACGCGTGACAGTACATGCAGCACTTACCGCAGTAGCTCACTGGAGCTTCAGGGCCCAGAGTTTTTATTGGGGCTTCATTGCGTAGGCATGATTGATGAATGGGTAGGTTGCCCACGTGCTTAAACTCAGTCTCCTGGCTGATGGATACTGGGTGGCCCACAGCCCCCACCTTGAATCATGCTAACCTAAAAATAAAAAGCCTTTCAAAGTGCAAGGCAAGAAGCATTAATTGAGATCAATAAAGATAGCTATTCGGGAAGCCCCGGTTCAGGCAGGAACCCAAATAGTGTTCTAATTAGGAGGAAAAAGCAAGGGGTATAGATGAGAAGGGTAAGGGAACGATGACATCAGTAGAAGGTCATTTCTGTTGGTGCAGGTAACATAAGCTAGTGATGCTAATTCTAAATCGTGTTTCTAATTTTCAGTTCAATGGTCATCAGTCCAGTAGTCATAATAACTGCTGTCTTGTTATCTTTGCAAACAGTTCCTTTGCAAGGCACAAGTTGCTTAGGCGCAGTCAAAGGTTATTTTGCCCTGTTTTAACTTTCCAAAGGTTTGAGGCAGAAGACGTGCAAGGCAGTTCCTCTGGGGTGGCAGCTCAGGCTCCGTTTTAAGTGGCTCTGTTTATATTACTGTTTATAGTCACATGGCTGGTGTCTCTGGAGTAGACAGCCCCACGCTAAGATCTGGTGTGGTCAGCTCCTGCCCTAAACAAGGACACTCCTATTAGGTATGACATAGATCAGGGGTCCCCAACCTCCAGGCCAGAGATAGGTACCGTCCATGGCCAGTTAGGAACTGGGCCGTGCTGCAGGAGATGAGTGGTTTAGCAGGCAAGCGAAGCTTTGTCTGTGTTTGCAGCCATCCCCAGCACTAGCATCACTGCCTCAGCTCCACCTCAGACCCCTGGGTGTTAGATTCTCATGGGAGCACCAGTCCCTGGTGCCACAAAGTTTGGGGACCGCAGACATAGATGACCTCCCACAAGCCGAGGGCAAAGGCCAGACTTCTCTTTGGGCAACGCCCAATTCTGTATCACTCAGAAGAGATGGTGGGAAGTGGCTTTGGCTGGTCTGATGAATGTAAACGTGCTCGTTGAAGCACGCGGCCAGGGCGGGCCCGTCTGCTGTCACCACCCTGTATCAGATTCTAAGCACTTTGTAACATTTCGTCTTCATGTCAACCCTGTAGTATTGTGCCCCCGCCACACACACACCTTACAGATGCAGACAGTGAGAGGAAGCATCTTGCCACTAACACAGAGCTAGAACGCCCTGACCCCATACAGCTGACTGCATTCGTTTTTAGATTTTATCATTAACAAGTGGCTGCCCTACTTCAGACGGCCTGCTCAGCACCACCTGACACTCCTCTGGTGATCTTCGGCCCCTTGGAGAGAGGGACCACCCTGAGTCCACTGGTCATGGTCCCAGACTCAGAGAGAAATGGAAAGAAGAGGAGCAAAGCTGTAAAGCAGCCTGGAGGGAAGTTATTTTTCAATCAAGTCGGGCTTCACCTCACTAATCCTTCTCCTCTTCAGGGGGCCGGGCAGAAAACTTTCCTCTGCATGACAAGCCCCAGTGCCTGGCTCAGGCCCTGGGACCCACGTGCAGAACCTTGGCCTGCAGCTCTGAGGAAAAACAAAAGTAAAAGGAAGTGTCTCAGAGAAACGCCAGGCCCGGAAGGGCTCCAACTGCTGCTCGTGAAAAAAGCGCTTGGGTGATGGAAGGAGGGGCTGGTCACCAACAATGGCCCAGTGGTTCTGTCCGTGACACTGCCCACTCCAGGAATTAGAGCGAATCGGCCGAGACGTTGGGAATTCCTTGTTTTTTCCTGTGTGATCCTGACCACTGCGAGCCTCAGTGTCCTCATCCTTAAAACAGAGACACTGAGACCGACCTCACAAGGGCCCAGCACTGAATAAATATAGATTCCTAGTTTTCCCAGTCAAGGATAAACGATGACCTTTGTCGTCTCGACACCAACTCTTCCTTGTTCTATAATAAATGAGTCGTATTTATAAAATTAAAGACCTTCAAAATCGGGTCAGAAACAAATGTGTTTCAATGCGCACAGAGACCACTTGCCTGGGAGACGAATCTCTTTGACTACGATTCTGATTTTATGGGGTCAGTCAGCGAGAATGTGAGATTCATTTTACAGCCAGGACGATTGGACCCCATCCGCGACCCCGACATCGAGTGGCGAGGCGCCAAGCTTTTTCAGAATGCAAGATGCCAGGCCGTGGTTTTCCCGTCATCCTCTGAGAACTAAGGAGATGGACATCGTCTTCGGCCCTTTCATGCTCTCCCCTCCCCCTCCCGCATAGGAACACTGCATGCAGACGCCGAATGCACAGCCACATGGGAAATAAAAAGTGCACTCAGGAACCCAGGGGTTAGAGAGGGTGATGTTTGGTTCCAGGTGGTCCCTGCAGCAGATTTCCTGTACTGTCGTTAAGAGCCAGCCCTCTCTTAATGCCTTTTCAAGATCTCAGTCTCTGCCACCTTTTCTCATACGTCTCTCCCAATCTCCCTGCCTCTCCACCAGCCCCCGCCCCGGACACAGGCAGACATTCGTCTCATTATCTCGGAGGCTTTTGTGCAATCCGCCGTGTTGTCCAGAGGCTCCAAGCAATATACAGTATTTGTGAATCCTCGCTCACGCCTTCACCTCTTGCATCCGTTGTTCTGTGCGCCGTGCAGTTAGAGGCGGGCTTCCTGGCCTCACAGGTGACTCCAGGGCTAATCAATCTGCAGAGTTTTAGAACCAGGATGATACGCCCGAGCTCATGATTTGTGGTGGTTTCTCATTTCTTGCTTGGGCTCCACAGCCAGTGTTTACTGAAGTTGGATGGATTTATAGCAGAATTGAGGTATTGGAGGAATATAAAGGAGAGAGAGGACATCACGGAGAGTTCATTGCCTATAATTTGGCTGCCGAGCCATCTTGTCTTGAATCATTTTCTTCTGGTTTCATGAGAAAATGGAGGTGGAAGACTTTTGCAAACTGTAAAGTGTTATTGAAACGTTAGGGCCCGCAGGTCTGTGCGTGAAAGTACTTATTCTGAAGTATTCAGAGCAGGCAAAACAATTGGAACTAGCTCAACTCTCCAGCAATAGGCGTATGGTTGAGTAAGCGTTCTATTCACTAACACAAATGGGGGCTGTTTGATGGGTTTATAATAACGAGGACATGTGTCAGTTGAGATTGTATTGAGCTACAAGTAACAAAAACCCAACTTACAGTGACTTCATCAGAGAGGATTTATTTATCTCATCCAATGACTCCTGGAGGGAAGCAGCCCAGGAGCCAGTCCTGAGCTCAGCTGGGCGGGGGAGGGACCAGAGACTTCTGTCCACTGCACAGCTTCATTACAGGAAGCCAAAAGGTTAAAGGAAGAGGAAAGGGGGACACACCAGTGTTCCCCGCTTTTCAGAGTACTCCAGGAAACCCCACTCCCTAACTCCTACTTCGGCGTCATCAGCCAAGCTTTGTCACAGGACTTCCCAACTGCAGTAGATTGCCGACTCAAAAGTAGAGTCCCATCAGTCAAGAAGGGAAGAATGGCCACTGCGTGGGCAACCAGCAGTGTCTGCCATAGCCCACCCCAACACCCACGCACACCTCTTACCATGTCAGAACTCATTCAGCTTCTCAAGGGGAAAGTCACAAAGTTTCACTCTGTTCTCACAGCCAGGGCTCAAAATCCGGGACCATGAGCACTGTGCCAGTTTCTCCATCAGACCTGACTGTCTGGTTTCTTGTGCCTATAAACTGGAAAACAAGACATCTGCCCTCCTGACCCAACACAGCGAATGTACAGTGATGGAGAAGGAGCAAGGTTAATAATAACAATGAGAATGAGAATGAGAATAATAAACTACTACCATTTAGGAAAGGTGAGGGAAGATATGAGGCAGTGAACCAGCAGTGCTCACCACGCAGAATACCACATTACGTACATAATATGGTCAGAATTATGTTAAAATGAGCAAGTAAAAAGTTTTGAAAACACATAACAGAATGGAAGGAAGTAAACTGTCTTGGAATAATTTAACTCGTGTGATTTTTTTTTCTTTCTCTTGTATGTTCTCATTTTTTCAGGTATAGGTATTGATTTTATAAACAGAAAACCTTTTCGTTAGACATTATATTTGCGAATATTTCCCAATGGTATTGAGATCATCAGAAGTATTGCACTGTGCACAGAGTTGTACGTAGACATTTTTTTAATTAGAACTTAAAATTTTTATCAAATATATGGGCATTGTTTTAAAAAATAAAATATACTGACCAGCTGATAGTAAAATAGTGGTCCCCCTGCCTTCAGGCCTGGTCCGCCTGGATGCCTTTTATAGCTTTTAGACTATGAAGATAGAGCTCTTCCCTTCAGAGTTATAGTTTAGAGGTGAAGAACTGAATAAAATATGTGAAATTGCTAATAACATGACTGTGGAAAGTACGCGTCTACCTGCAGAGGGACCCGCCAGGGTGGCAGGCGGTGTTACAGAAGGTAGTGACCTAAATTGGAAGGAATAAGAATAGTTTTGCTGATGATCTCCGTCCTGGTTTACTGGGATGTCTGTGAGTTAGCCGTGGCGTGTAGTGTCCGTTCTACAGAGTTTCCACCCAGGTGACAGTGATCTGACCTTGACCTCAATGTCAGAGCGCACACACACACTCACATACACATGAGCATGCATGTATGTGTAACGGTTTGTGTAAGTAGATAACTTTTGTCTGTTTTCAAACAAATGCATTTCACAAAGGAACCGGTGGTGTGTGAAGCATTCATGTTTGTCACCTTGGCACAGCTCAGTCCCTGGGCTCTGGCTTAGGCAACCTCTGGTTTCTTGTGCTAATTAATATGAAATGTTGGTGACACTTCAAGCTCCAGGAGAATTTGACACCTCTTGCCTTTCCCCATCACAGTTTCCAGTCATTACTTCTCCTGAGCAGGGGAGGAATTTAAATTCACACTGGTGTCACTTTTTGTTGGCAGGTAGAAGCTGTAAATGGGAATTTCACAGTTTGTTTTATCCCTTGCAAATGTGAACCGCCTTGCCTTTCACCATCGTTTCTTCCAGGTGGACCCCAGGCCTTCTGGCCATCCCAGCTGCTGCCCCTTTGGGGGCCCGGTCTGCTGGACACACTCCTCAATATGCTAGATAGAATGGCCACCTCATCCCAGTTTGCATGTGACTGTCCCAGTATTGGCACTGAATGCCCTGTGTCCTGGGATCCGCCCCAGTCCTCGGTCCTGGGCCAACTCGGGCAGTTGGTCTCTGATACCGGAGGTTCTTGCAGCTGATTAGTCTTTGCATGCACATAAAAAACATTGGTATTTGAAGGGTGCGTGTGGGGTTTTATTAGACAGATATGCTTTAAAATGCAAATCAAAGTCATTTGTATGAAGGTGAGTGTTTTTAATGCCCTTTTTTAAAAAAATAGCTGAACCCAAGAGGTCAGGCTAATTCTTCCTGTTAAGTCCTGTTCCTAGCAGACGAAACACCAGGTCAGCCTTTATTCTGCAATCGCTCTAACCTGGGCGTGAGCCAGGTTTCTTCATGAAGGTTCTTCAATAAGATGTGCTTTGTAGGGGTTCAGCCAGCCCAGCGTGGTGTTGTGGAGAGGGTCTGGCCCACAGTGACTAAGCTAGATTCTTCTCTGAGCTGTATCGTCAAGTGCTGGGACCAGTCCCCTCCTCTCTGACACAGTTACCTCATCCACACAGGAAACACCATTTCTTGCCTGTCAAGGTTGCCGTGAGGATTAAATGGTGCATGTCAGATGATTCTCACCACCTGGAAGAGGCTTCGCTAATGTTGACTTCCTCCCTCTCTTCCTTCCTTGCACTGGGGCCTGGTTCTCACTCAAGACAAGTACTAGCCTGGGTGGGCAACTGCTGTAGCAACAGCCCCAAAATGACTGTGGCTTAACTCAGTGAGGCTGTGTGTCTCTTCTGGGTGATCCTTGTCCAAGGGGAGACTCGGAGTCCGGACTCCTTCCCTCTTGTGGCTCTGTCTTCCTGTGTGACCTTTGCATTGCCTCTTTGTGTAGTGGTCACAAGGCATGGAGGAGTGTATGGGCTGTTTCTGAAAGTGGCTCCCCTTGTGCCCACTCATGTTCCATCGGCACCCGCTACCTGCAAGGGACGCTGGGAAATGTAATCTGGCTGCATGTCCAAGAGGAAAAGGAAACGGTTTGGTGGACGCGTGGTAGTCTCTGTCCTAGGAAGTGTGGCTGCCTAATTCACTGGCTGTGAAGACCCAGTGGGGACATCTTCCCCCATTAGAGAATCTTTGTATTTCCAAAGCAAGATTCTATAAGGCAGCTGTGATGAGCTTTACACAGAAAAGGAGTCTGGCATCAAATGAGCTTAGTTTAGACCAAGTTAAATTAAATCAATTTCGTTACCGCAGGACTTATCAGAGCCTCTACTATCCTGATCATAAATATGCATGACAGGAGTAATATGAATATTTCCCAGACATATGAGCTCCTCTTTTGAGAGGTGTTTTAGAACTAATACTCTGTAGGATATGGTTTGGAAAACAGTGCTTTATAAGTTATTCAGAATAAGTTTGTATTCAGAGGCCAGAATACTTTCACAAAAACACTAGTTTAAAAAAAATTACATTTGTGGTCTCCAAGAGAAAGTTCAGTCCCCCAGGAATTGTGGTGTCATAGGCCCATGAGGTGGGACTTTGTGGTATGTGAAAAAAAATTTTTTATCTTCCTTCCCTTTCTTCTTTCCTTCCTTCCCTCTTTCTCTCCCTCTCTCCACCAATCCTTCTGGAACCTGGCAAAGAAAGCCCATGAGGACAGGGTCCACATCCTATTATTCATGGACGAGCATAGTCATCAGCATCTGCTCCCTGGGTGGGTGTGGGACTCACCTGTACGACACCATGCAAATCCCCGTCTCTGCTTCAGCTGTTCACGTCAGGGCAGTCTGCCTGGATGGGTCATGTCACCCTGCTCTGCCCATCTGGGTAGATGTTCAAATCGCTTTTCCTAAGCTAGGGTTTTTATGGCTGGCTGGCGTCATCCATCATAAATCAAGGTGAGCTGAGGTTTAGCACTGAGGTTAGACAGAATCACTCTCAGAAAAAATCTAGAGCAGGTTTATTTTTTATTTTAGTTACAGGCACCAGCCCTGTATATATATATATATATATATATAGCTTAAAACTTAATTTGGTGTGTAATTGGGACTAGCCCTTTGGAGCCCTGGGTTATGTGTTTTGGAGCGGCTGAGAAGCAGGGGCACAGCAGTGCAGAACGTGGTATGTTGATTGGTGGCCTCTGGGACCTGTGAGAGAATTGGATTTAAGTCCCCAGTTAGAATGAGCTTGGCAGTTTTATTTGCGTCTCTGTGGACGTGGATTGGGGAGACCACCGTTCTGTGCTGCCTTGAGCAGGGTCCTTACTCCCTGCCTGTCCCGAGGCCCGTCGTCGTCACATTCCCAGCCTGCACAAGGGACAAAGGAGAGGAGGCTGCGGGGGAGCCGGAGAGAGGGAGAGGGCTCTGCCAGCTCCGGCCCGCCACTCGTCTGCACACTTATGTGTGGGAGTTGCGTGCTGCTCGGCCTGTGGTCCCACGGAGGGTTTTGCATTTTATTACCAAAGTCTCGATAAAAGGGACTTGGGTCAGAGCAAACATTCGGGGAGGAAAAACAAAGGAAATTAAATGCAAACTCACTGCTGGTGCGAACCACATGGAGGCCTCAGCCTTAATACCACCAGAGCCGGTGGGGGGAAGTGGCCCCCAGGAGTCGGAACCGAAGGACGTCGGCCTGGTGTTCCTGAAACCTGGCCCCTCTCCTGTTTGAAACGAAATTGCCGTTTAATTTGTTTCTGAGTTTTATTTCTCAAGTGAACCAGCATGGGGCCATGTAATGAGGTTGTGTTTCTGGGAGGTGTTGAAAGATGGGAAAGGAGCGGAACCTCCGGGCGGGGGCCCGGTGGCGTCCAGACGGGGTGGGCCCCATCTCGGAGCGGCCTCGGCGCCCAGGAGTCAGCAGCCCTGGCAGCTGCAGCGACGGGCAGGGGCTGCCCAGGTCCTGGCTGCCCTAGGCACTGTCCCTGGGCCGGGAGGTGCCCAGGTAGGGGCCGGAGACAGTCCAGCTGGTGGACCCTTTGCCACCTGCCTGCTGCATGTGGCGTGGTAAGGACAGCTCGCGGGCATTCGATCCTTGTAACCCCATGAAACCCGTGCAAGGATTCCCACTGAACAGCCGGGTGAACCGAGGCCCTGCGAGCAGAAGCTTCGGTGGTCAAGGTCACTCACAGGAGAGCCCTCTTGTTTGCTGAAAGATTCCTCTGTTTTCTGTCGGGGGAAAGGCTGAGATGGGGCCACCTGGGGTGGTCACACAGGCCCCCTGGAGGGTTTCTCCCCCCCGGCACTGATCTTCTGTGTCGTGACAGGGGCTGTCTGGGTCGGTTGTTAAGCAGCATCCCTGGCCTCTACCCACTAGAAGCCAGTAGAATGTCCCCTCAGTCATGGCAATCAAAAATGTCTCCAGCCACTGCCAAATGTCCCCTGGGGGCAGAGTCAGCCCTGGTTAAAGCACCAGTGGCCAAGACTTAGGCCTTGAGGGCTCTGACCTGTACAGGGTGTTCTCAGCCCGGATGCCCGGTCAGGGCAGCTGGAAGGCAGGAGGACTTTCTGGAGGTGGGTTTGGGACACTGAGACCGCCAGCCTGGCCGAGGCGCAGAGCTCCCAGGGCATCTGCGAGAGAAGCCAACCGGGCACCGGGAGGACCCCGTGACGTGTGGAAGGCACGTCGGGCAGGGTCACCGTGGAGCCTGGCTTCACATCCCGATCTTCCGCTGAGCAGTCAACTTCCTCAACCTCTCTGCGCCTCAGACTCCTCACCTGTGACATGGGGACAGCACTGGACCAGCTTTCTGGGAACGTCTGTAGACTTACTGCCTGGATAGTCTGGTAGCTCCTTCGGTGCTTGTGCACCGGAAGTGGCAGCCACTGCTGTCACGTCCCCAACTGCTTCTTTCGAGGCCTTCACAGCTGCTCGAAGGGGTGGGCACCCTAAGTTTCACCTCTCCTCCTGTACGTCGGCTTCGGTGGCGGAGCGGAAGTGAGCCTTTTGTCCCCAAGCAATGCCGTCGCTTCCTGGAGGCCTTGTCTAGGTGTCAAGTTCAGGTGGGCTGCCCTGGGGGCTGCACCAGCCCAGCTGGCTCCCCTCGGCCTCCTGTGCGGGTGGCTTAGAGGAATGAGCACAAAGACATGGGGCCACAGACGAGGCTGCCCCATCGGCCTCCCTTCTCCCGCCTGGGCGTTGCCTCTGAAGCTGGAAACGGATGCTCCCCACGAGCCACCTGGATGGGACAGCACAGGGAAATTCCCCTGGGGGAATTCAGCCCTCCTAGGTGAATGCCAGGTCATCTCGGGAGGGTCAGGACCTCCCAACTGTATGAATTCAATGACTAAAGGCATTATCAGGAAGAGCCCTTTGGACAAAGAAGGCAAAGGAATGACGTTTTCTTGCCCAGTGCCAGTCAGTGATACCGCACATAATGGAGCAAGCCTGGGAGTCACGTTCGTGTCCCTGTCCAGCGGTCTGTGGTGGAGCCCGTGTGCTGGCTCCAGACTGTCCACTCTTCCTTCTATGCCAGGCGACATTCCCATCGCATTCTCTACTCTGCTTAAAGATGACCAAGGAATTGTGCCCTTTGTCCCTTCTTAGCTGAGACCCATGTTCTCAAACCGTCCACCGTCGTCACCCACCTAACTGGTTAAAATGCCTTAGTCTCAAAGACTATATAAGGTCATAGATGGGGTCCAGGATCAGCATGTTAGCTGCTACCCCCGAAGGTCTCGTTGTTCATGATCCAGCTTTGGGCCTAGCTTTGAGAAATGCCGAGTTGTTTACTGATCATGTTGAAATTGCGCCCAGTAGTATCTGTCTACATGCGTTAGCTCTGCGTGTGTGTGTGTGTGTGTGTGTGTGTGTGTGTGTGTGTGTACTTCTGGAAAGATGGTCAATAAAATGTCATTAGTGGTGACATTGGGGTATAATGAGATTTCAAGAGATTTTAGATTTATTTCTCTATGCTTTCCTGTATGGTTTTAATTATTTATAATGAGTGTACAATTTTTATAAACAGATAAAGCCATCAGGCCTTTCTCATGGGCGGGGAAGAGCAAAAATATTATAGAGGAAGTATTACATGGGCTGTAGGTTTGAGGGAAAGAAGGCCACATTATACCTGCATCTGTTTGAGACCCCTGAGCCGTGTCCCTCTCTCTGCGGCTCCCAACTCCTGAGCTGGCCACCAGTGGCCTGGAAAAGAGAGGAATGTCCCACCTTTCATTTTCACATTTTCTGTTTGGGGCAAAGCGGGGGCCAGAGTCCTGCCTGGGGTTCGAGAAGGTAGAGTTGAGCCCAAAAGTTCTGAGCCTCCCTTCTGGTCCCTACTGCTGGTGTTCCAGGCCCTTCTCCTCCCGAGGTCTGCAGAGCTGGGGATGGGGGGTTTTACAGCATTGTTATTACCCTGTTGTTGCCCAGTAAACCCACACCGGGCCCCACAAACGCCGCGTGAGAAGGCCAGACCCTTCCAGAGAATTGGTTTCCTGTGCCTTTACAACGTGATAGGTGCGGCGGAAAAAAGGGGCCATCGGATTTATGGAAACTATATAAAGTTTATGGAGTCTTGGCAGGCCAGAAGTAGAAAAGGCCTGCAGGATGGGGGTGGGCATTTCAGAGTGGAGAAAGCCATGAAAGCGTCAGACCTTTGTGTCGAGACACCAGACAAAATAGCCCAAGTTCAGGTCATGCCGTGGGACTGTGGCAGCCGGGGAAGGCGGGCCTCCTGGGAGCAGCTATTGGGGATGCCTCTCGTGGCGACCCCACTGAATCTTCACATCATACCTGTGAGGGATGCAGAGTTAGTTAAGGGGAGACTGAGGCAAAGGTATTTTGAAAGTCATGAACTTGCCCAAGGTCACCCAGCTAATGTGTGGCTATCACGTGGAGTTCTGGGCCAGGCTAAATTCGCAGCCTCTCTCTCCTGTGTATTGTGTGATGTGTCCCACTTTCGCGTCCAGAAAATACGGTGTCCATACCCGATTTTAGTTTGGGACTCGTCCGTTATTCGTGATTTCGTCTCACGGTCCCCTGGTGTCTTCAGTCACCGCCTTCCTTCCTGTGGCTCAGCTCTGCTTTTGAAGCTTATTTGTGCTCAGATTCGTCCACTGGCTGTGGCTGGGGTGGAAGTGAAGCCTCTCAGATGTTGGCTTTGAATCGGGGCAGGGTTAGAACGTGGTCCTTGCCTTCAAGAGCCCCTCATGTCCCACATCTCCCATGGGATCCTCGGAGGGCCCTCGGAGGAATACTCTCATGGGGTCTGAAATCACCTTCTCCCATCTCATCGGCCCTGGAAATATTTAATTCATTTCTCTTTGCATATGTGCTTTGTGATGTCCATGTTTTCTCTTACTTGGCTGTGAATTCTTGGCGTGCAGAGTCGGTGGATGCTTAAATCTTTATCTCTGATTTTGTCCACAGGGTCTGGCATAGTTCCTGGTATGTAATAATCACGGAATAAGTATCAGCTGGGAGGATGATGGATAGACGGATGAGGCATATATAGACTAAGAGACACCCAGTTCCTCATTTACACCTTTCCACTCAGTTAAACCGACAGCCTAACTCAGGTTCTCACAGGCCTTCGCTGAATGCACTTCTGTTTCGTACTTTGCTCTCTCTGAAGCCATATGGAGAAACCAGCCTGAGTGTTTGAATGTGTGTGTAAATACTTTACAATCCCCATAAACTTGTTTAAAGACAAGTGGGGGTGAAAGTATAAACTGGGGCAGCCTTTTGGGAGGGCAATTTGGAAGTAGCTATTAAAATTTTAAATGTGCCTACCACTAAGACCCAGCAAGTTCCACTTTTGGTTGTCAAGCGTGAGAGAAATCGATGCGTACGCTTGTGCACAAAGAACCACGTGCCAGGATGCTTGGACAAGGATGCTCGTTGCTGGACCGCTCAGAACACTGAAAAACTGGAACGTGTCCATCAGCGGAGGGGTGGGGACTAAACTTTTGCCATAACTATGGCAGAAGCTGCAGAGCCAGAAAGGTCTCAAGTAGGGCTTGGAGCAGGGTGCTCTCCAGCCTTCTGGAAAGCTCTGAGACTCTCTAACTCATGGCCCTCGGCCAGTGCACCCCTCCCTACCTCATTTCTCTCAACTTCTTTCCTTTCTCCCTCCTCTCCCTACCCACAAAACTATTTACTGGAATTAGATATTTAATCCTTATGCCTACTTGCCAGTGACCTTCCTATACAGAAAAGGGGGAAAATGAGAGAAAAGCAGTCATATAAAGCATAATTACTGTCTGCTGGCTCTTCAATTAAAAAGATTGAAAGGCACAATATTAAAATTTGATTTATGGGCGCCACTATCTACCCAATAATGAGGCTGAGAGGAAAAAAGAACCACAGTCGTTACAGAAAACTGTAGCCTTTTTTCTCCCCCAGGAGATAAATTGCCTCTCATTTGCTTATTGCTAAAGAAATGTGAAATGATTTTAAGCATCTGTGATGTGTTCTTCCAACATGTTGAAATCCAGAACTTGGTAATTCGGGAGTCATCTGGCGCCGACATTTCTTTCTCAGAGGCGTAGCTACGGCTCGAGCTGCGGGGGCTGCTGCCAGGTCCCCCCAGCACCCAACCCCGGCACTGGCACCGCCACCCATCACGGAAGCTCCCTGCGGGCCCCGGGGCACCAAGCCAGCTCACGCCGCAGAGCTCAGGAGGGCGTGGGAAAAGCACAGAATCCAAGCCCGAAATTACTGCTCACTCGCTGTTCGGCCCTGAGTTTCTCCCTCTGTACATTGGAGCGATAACTTCAGCACTGTGTGACCTGGGGCAGGTGCCTCAGTTTCCCATCCGAGAGTGGCGGCAAGGATTAAATTAGTGAGTGCAGGTAACGTGCCTAGACGGGTACCTGCCACACAGAGTGCTCGGTGACTGTTTGTGACTCATCATCAGTTCTACCGCAGGTGTCTTTGCCGTAATTGGAAGAACTAAGACTCAAACCTGGATGTTCCCTGTCCAGGATGCTGATGCGGGGTGGGAGATGGGTTGAGGGACAGACAGACCCAGGGGTGATGCCACCTCCGCCTCTCTCCGGCAGGTGCCCTGGGCAAGTCATGGTACCTCTCTGAGCCCCATTTTGTTCATCTGTAAAGTAATAATTTCCAGTCTATAGGCGGTGTTGTCGGGTTTAAAGATTAATGGAAACAAAATGTCCGAGATGCAATTAGTGCTGGGTAGATGGCCATACCCTTGAAAAGGAAAAATCTTTCCTAAGAAAGCTGTTTGGGAAGTGCTGTCCCCTGGGAGAAGGGATCCGTGTCTGGTTTATGTCCTGGGTCACAGCGGCTTTGTGGCAGACACCCATAGATCTCTCCCTTCCTGGAGGGTGTCAAGTGCCTCCTGACTCTAAAAATAATAGTGGCTAAGGGAGAAAAAATGAGCAACCATTGTGCCAGGACCTGTGCTGAGTTGACGTGCAGGATGGCAGGTCTCTAGTGGCAGCCTGGAAGTGACCACACCAGACATGGGGACAGGGACTGGCCTCAAGGACAGGAAGCTGGGAGATGACAGTGTTGAATCTGACCCAAGAATTGGTCAAACCCTTTCCACCACATTCTGGCACATTCCAGAGACCCCATCCCAATTCTAGTCACCATGCCTCAGCCCATCACTGCTGCCAGGCAGGTGTGCAGCACCTTCGCCTGTGGCTCTACTTGGTATCTTCCCATTTGACTCCTCTTAGGCTGGAGAGTCAAATGCCCAAATGCTCACACTAGGTGTGTACAACATTTCGTTCCATGTGCCTGAATTTGTGGGTATTTAATCTCTTTCGAATGCTCAGGAGTGGGGAAAACAGACTCCAGGTGCCATGCAGCCCCTCGCCATCCCTTCTCCTGTTCACCCGTGGGACCCTCCGTGGCTCTGTCCCCATCTCCAGAATTCTCCTTGGCAAGCAGGATATTGCGTGTTTCTTTTTCGCCCAGCTGATAGTTGTTTTTTTGTTTTGTTTTGTTTTCAGTTGAGAGGGAAAATGTGCAGAAGAGGACCTTCACGCGATGGATAAATCTACATCTGGAGAAGGTAAGCAGGGCACGAGGGTTTTTGGTCGCTGCTGGGCTCATCCGTAGCTGAGGGTATAGTGCAGTCGTGCAGTGAGGGGAAGTGCCGGCTCTGTTTTCTGGCGGGGTTGTTGTTGTGGTTATGTGTTCATTCATTCGTGTACACATCCATTGAGTGCCTTCTCACTGCCGGTATCAAGCTCAGTGCCAGAGACGCAGAGGTGAGTAAGGCACATTTAGTTATGTCCCCTTGGGGTCGTCAGTCTAGTGGGGGATGGAGAAGTCTATCTTTAAACAGGAATGATGAACAAAAGCTCGAAGACGTTCATCGTTGAACAGCCCAAACACTTCTGCGGGCAGGGGACAGGGGGAATCTTGACTTCCAGAAGGGGGTGGGGGCAGCTCTCATTAAGAGCCATTTGTGGGTATTTATACTGATTTATGTGAGAACCCTTGCCACCTTCGACAAAGCCAGATCCCCTTGTGAATTACATAATGATGCTATTGATCAGCAACATTACCGGCCTGTTTTGGTGCACCGGGCTTCCTGCTTAATGCATCACATGCCTCCTTTAATCCCTATGATGACGTCATTACCCGGCCCCTCCTGTTGTGAATAAGGAAATAGGCTTAATGGCTTCCTGCAACCCCACGACCGACAAGGAAGCTCCTCCCGTGGCTTCTCCTGCAGAGTTAACTTCGTGGCCCTTCTTTCCCCCTTTTTCTGTCCAACATTCTCTGGCCAGGTAGTTTTGAATTGCATTTTGTCTGCAAGCTTCTCAGGCAAGCACCCTCTGAAACAAAAGCAACCTAACCAGCTCCTCCAGGGGAGCAGACCAAAGGATGAGCGGCAGAGGGGCAGGGATGCAGGGATGCAAAGTGAGGAACAGCTCAAGTGCGACATCCCAGGCCTCCTCGTCCACCAGGTTAACCCCTGACCTGCAGTGGAACATTCTGCATTGCCTGGGGTTGCAGGTGGGGTGAGGGGGAGATTCTTTTTCTCTTTATAAGAAAGCTGACTTATCAAGATTTCATTGTACTCACTTCAAGTGTGGCTTCTGAAATTCCACTGTGTGGTTCTCCAAATAGACCCAGCCAGCCTTCTCATTTCTTTTTAAACCTTGCGGTATTCAAGCACCCCACTTTAGTTAGTGTAGGCGTATTTTCTCCTGTCCTCTTAAAAATTACAGGAGCCACTATCAACTGCCCTTACGGTTAACCCAAAAGAAGGTTCTTAGAGGAAGTCATTGAAATGACTCGAAAGCAGAGAAAATAAATGTGGTTTTTAGGAAGGGGAGCTCTGGACCGACATTCGAATTCACAGAGTTGACCGTTAGGCCTGTGGTATTTCCCCGAGCAGAACTCGGCCACCCACACCTCTGTCCCCCACCTGGAGAATGGGTTACGCTTGGCCCAGGAGTCTCCTCGACCTCTCGGGGAGAGACTGCACATCGTGGATGAAGTGTTATAAATCATTTGCCAGTTGTTTTGACTAGGGATGCATTTTCGGCAGGGCTCATAAAGTGAAGTGTTTTTTCTGAAAGAAAAAAAAAAAAAACAAATAATAATAAGGAAAACCGTTTCCCAAACCTGAGTTCATCGAACTCCTAAATTAATGTCTGATGTATGTCAAGGTATCTAGAAATCTCTCCTGGTGGACGGAGCATAGCCATGGTGTCTTTCTTTTCTCTTCTTTTCTTTTCTTTTCTTTTTTTCCTTTTCTTTTCTTTTCTTTCTTTCTTTCTTTCCTTCCTTCCTTCCTTCCTTCCTTCCTTTCTTCCCCTTCCTTCCTTCATTCCTCTTCCTTCCTTCCTTCCTTCCTTCCTTCCTTCCTTCCTTCCTTCCTTCCTTCCTTCCTTCCTTCTCTTTCCATTCTTTCCTTCTTTCGTTCTTTTTTTTTTTTTTTAATTAAAAAATAAATACTGGAAGTACAGAGGGTAATACAGCAAATACCCACGCACTCGCCCACCTCCCCAAATGAGCCTCTGTCAACATTTATCACTTCAGGCTTTTCTCCTCTGCTGGACTCTGGGCTCCTTCTGCCGGGCAGGTGAGTGGGTAGCGCCCACTCTGCAGATAAATCAGACAGCACCTGAATCTGATGCCTAATAAACGGGGCAAAATTAACGGCCACGTTTCCAACCTCGAGACTTTCAAGAACAACCTTTCATGTAAAGGAAACCCTGGAACTCCTCCGGGAATCAGGCTTAACTGCAATTTGAAGGCTGTCAGAAATATTTACTGAGGCTCTGGCTTCTGGAAGAATTCCTTAATTTACCGAAGGAGTTACATCATGAAGAAAGCCCTGGGGGGGCTGTTTACCCAGCCATACCAGTCTCATGAAGCCCACGGAAAGGTCTGGGGCCCCTGGAGTGTTTTCACTGGAGTGGTTTCAATTTCTCCTCCTGCCATCTCGCAGGATGGAGTGCGGCCAAGGCCCCCGCCCCCCGCCCCCCACCGCCCCCGAGTGCCGCCGCTGCTGCAGCAGACACCGTCAGTGGACACACTGCTCCAGGTTCAAGTCCAACGCCAGGCTTGGCCGCGGTCGGGGCTGGTGACCGGAAGTTCTGTTGGTCCCTCTGTCGGGGCGTTTTGTTCCGGTCCCGTGATTTCTGCCTCCTGCGCCCGCGTTAAGCAGGGATGAGTCTCCATCCGTAACCTGATGGCCTCGTGCTGGGCCTGGAATGTGCCCCGGGAGCTGCGGGACTCGGCAAAGAAAATAGTTTGCCTTTTGGTTCAGGGTCGGTCCCTGTGGCCCTTGAAGCAGAGCCCTTTGCTGTGCACCTGTGGGTAGGATTGTCCTGTATTTTGACTCTCCAGGGCTCAGGGAGGCTCGTTCAAGAGCTAAGGAAATGCCATCTTTCTTGCTAAAGAAAGCAACCACGGGCCCTCTGAGGCCGTCCCGGGAAGGGGGCCTTCCCTGAGAAAAAGAGTGCCTAGGCCTCAGCCCCACCAGGCTCTCCTTACCCGGGTCCCCGGCTGGTTCCTCCACTCCCCCACCCCTTTAATTCTGCCTCCTCTGTGAACACCCCCTTTCATTGTACGCAGGAGCCGAGAGCACCCAGCCTAACTGTTCTACTGTTACCCCAGGCCCCTATCCCGAAAGGTAAACAGAATTCGTGCTGGGGTGGGGGCCTATTTAAAACCCACATTTCTAGACTCCGTTCCCCTAGATCCTGTTGCAGCGAGTCCTAACCATACTGCACTAAAGGACTTATTATTATCAAGCTTTAGTCAATAGAAACCTTTCTTCAGGCAAAGTCTTACCTGGAACCCTAAACAAAGGCCTCAGTGACGAAGGAGGTTCAGTGGATCAGCCCTTTACCTGACGTCCCTTGGCCTCCGGGCCACCCTGAAGCCTCTCTGCTGAAGCCCAGGGGTCTGCAAAGTCCAGTTTGCAAGTCCCTGCACTGGAGCCTCTGACTGACGAGTTGCAGCCGACCCTGTGGGCTCCGGGCCACGCCCAGCCAAACTTGGGGGACATAGCCCAGTGTCAGCTCACCTACGCCACTGAGCTCTCCAGGTCTAGGCTCAGAGAGGGAACCTGGGGTGCATCCGGCTCTTCCCATCCAGGTCCTGGGTGGAGAGTTGCCTTTTCCCCAGGGAGTGGGAAGAGCCTGGGTGGACTGGGGCTGAGGGTGCCATTTACTGACCCAGGAAGCCCAGGAAGAGCAGGAAGTGAGGCAGAGAGAGGACGCTTCAGGGGCTGTCCCCCACACAGAGCTACCAGTTCAAGACCCTCCCTTTCAGCTTTACAGCCATGAGGCATACACCCCCTGGATGAAATGCCCAACTACAGAGGGCACCCCAAGACTCTGCAGGAAAGAAGCCACTTCATAGTAAACTGGTTTAACTGGTGGCGTTAATCTGGGAAAGCAGGTGCTATGCCAGGTACTTTACCTGCATGATCTCAATTCATTTTAGCTCCCATCTTCTGAGGTGGGTCAGATTCCTAACCTGACCTTGGAGCCAAGGACAATCAAACTCAGGGAGGTTAAGGAAAATGCCCAAGGCCAAGTCTGTTGAGGGTAGAGCCTGGATCTGAACTCAAGTGTGTCTAACCCCTTTGCTTCTTAGTGGCACAGGTGAAAGGTGCATCTTGAAATATCGTTGGTTTATCTCAGGAAGCGTGGACTTTTTGGGGAAAAGAGGCAGTAACATTCCATTGATTCACTTTTTTTGTACAATTTTAACTAGTGTGATTGGTTGTAATGAATCTGTATTAATTTGGACTTAAGCATATAAATATACATCAACATATACATATACATCAGCCTCTGATTTGAGTTCCCGATAGATCTACAAACTTGGAGGTGGAAGAGAAGATTCTGTCCCCCTCAGCCCACCACTCAGCAGACCAGCTTTGTGCCCATCCCCCTCTGTTCCCTCCCAGCCAACTTGCACATACGGGTCACCTTTCCGTCTTCCTCTGCCAAGAGTGCCTCTTCTCCACAGTTGGACTAAATGTTGACGAAGTGACAGCTAGCACCTCAGGAAGGTGCACACCTGGAGACTGAACAGTGTCGGAGTGGGGGAGCCCTGCCGACCCCTGGACCCAGGCCCAGGGGTCACTGGCCCAGGGTCATGCCACCGTGATGTGAATCCACGCTGTGCTTGTGGTCAGCCAGTGTGTCCTGTTGGGGACACGGGACTGTCCCAAAGAGCTGACTCATCCAAACACTGAGCTTGTCACCCAGCTTCTTTGAGCCTCAGCGTCCCCAAGTCTGACGCAAAGGGCTGGCACCAGTGAGCCCTGCGTCTAGACCGATTTTATCCCATGCAAGGCTGTATCCAAGGCATGCTGTTTCTTTCTCCCCTCAGGGAGACACCCGGATGTAATGTGGTTCTGGGATCTGAGATCTCAGATTAGAAGGGTCATTTGTTCGACGGGGCCTAGGACACTGTGTCCTGCACAGCTCCCCAGTGTCCCCACTGCCTGGGCATCACCCCCAGGGGTCGTTGGGCTTGCTGCCTCCCTGGATGGACCTTGCTGCCTGTGGACAGGTGGGGGTGTCCGGAAGTTTTCTCTTGAGGGACATCTGCAGCTCTGACATAGTTCTGTAGGTTACACAGGCCGCTGACCAGCTGGTCGCTAATCAGCTGGTTTCTTTCTCCTCCTTCCACAGTGCAACCCGCCTCTAGAAGTGAATGATTTATTCATCGATATACAAGATGGCAAAATCCTAATGGCTCTGTTAGAAGTCCTGTCAGGGAAGAATCTGGTACGTACGTCTCAGAAGGGTCAGGAAGAAGTCAAACACAAAGAAAAACCTTGCTGATGGCTTCCTTTCAATACGGAGCTATATGTGTGTGTCCGTACCTGGCTGTGCGTAAGTCCTGTGACGAGAAACTTTGAAGGGTGACATTCCTTTCTCAGTGACTGAGACGGATACAATCATGTATAACTAAGCAGTATTTTTGTTTTGTTTTGTTTTGTTTTAGAAAATATGCTCTAGGAAGTAAATGGATACATGACCAGTGTTTTCTGTGAGTCCGTTAGGCTAAAGGTGGGAACTAGAACATTCAAGTTTAGCTGGCCAGCCATTATACTAACCAGAATGGTAGCTAAGAATGAGGAGACACAGGAGAAAGGCACCTCACAACCACATTCTGTCATCCATCCCGAGGCTAATGCTAGAACTGGTGGCTTCTAGAAACTCCTTATAAGTATGATGGAAGTCGAATTGAACCCGTTGACCTTGAGGTTCGTTTCACGTGGATCTTGGCCAGACCTCGTCCCGTGGCACGTGTCTGCCAGAGCACAGGGGCTCCTCCTGCAGAGCAGGGCTTCTCAGCCTCGGCCCTGTCGACATTTCGGGTCGGATAGTCCTTTGTGGTGGGGGCGGTCCTGTGCACTGCAGGATGTTCAACAGCGTCCTTGGTCTCTACCCACTGGATGCCACGAGTACCCCCAGGTGTGACACCCGAAAATATCTCTAGACATTGCCAAATGTCCCCTGGGCGGTGCAATGATCTGGCCAAAATGCCAGCCGTGTCGCTGTTGAGAAAGCCTGCTCTGGAGGGAGTGTCCGACTTGCCTGAGTGACCCAGGAGCTTGGCCGGCGGCTCACACCAGGTGGGACCGACACCCACTGGTTCGCCATGTGATGGAAGCCACCCGCCCAGAGGGGCACCACCGGCTTCAGTTCGGGATGTTCGTTCTGATGGTGCCCCCGAGTGTACAGCTGACAGTGTCGGGGTTTAGCTTCCGCGGGCACATCCCACTCTGCCCTCTCTTTGTCTCTCTGTCTGTCTTAATATCTCTGTCCCTCTCTGGGTCTGTCTCTCCGCCTGTCTGTCTCTGTCTCTCTCTCTTCCTCTGTCTGTTTTAATATCTCTGTCTCTCTCTTTGTCTCTCTGTATCTCTGTGTCTGTCTCTCTGCCAAATGTCCATCTCTCTCTCTCTCTCTCTCTCTCTTTCTGGGATGACTGTTCACAGAGCTTTTGCACAGCAGGAGCGTCTGCTGCCCCAGGGAAGGCCTTGACAGATGATTTAGCAGCTGTGTGGTGATGGCCCCAGCCCAGGCTCCCTGCCCTGACAGAAACCATCAGCGCAGCAAGGAGAACATGTCACTGAGGGCTCTGGAGGAGGGAGGACTATCAAACGCCAGGAGCTGGGTCAGAGAGAAAAACCTGACAAATCTGTCCCTTGTTTAACCCCTGGGTCCCCCGTTCACCAGCTCAACTGAGTGAAGTCCCGGGAACCGTAAATAAGGGGTGGGTTTCAGCTGTGAGCCCCTTTCTCTTGAGATTAATGTGAAAATGGGAAAGAAGAAGATAAGCCAACCCGCAGCACCCCGGGGAGTTTGAGGGCCTGTGTCGGGTTAACTTCTTGCTTTGCTCTGTTTTATGTCACAGCTGCATGAGTACAAATCCTCGTCCCACCGTATTTTTCGGTTGAACAACATAGCGAAGGCACTCAAGTTTTTGGAAGATAGCAATGTAAGTATTTGAAGCACATCTCATTCACACGGGCCTTTCCTGTGACGAAAAAGGTGTCATTTGAAGTTTAGTGCTGGCCACAAGACAAGCGTGTAAAGAGGACCCTGCTAAAATGATCAAATTAAACTAAGTTTACACTTAACGCCAAGTCACTCAGCTAATCCATCGGTTGGTGGCACAGCCCCTGACCCCGTCCCCAGCCTCCGTCTCCATCAGGACAAAACACTCCAGTGGACACCCAGTCGTGAGAAAGGCAGGACAATTGACTGGCTGTCAGATCTTTAGGATCTGCCGAGTCAGAGTGTGAAACTTTCTCTTCAAACTCAGAATATGGGAGAAGCAAAGCAGAAAAGGGGGTTAAATGAGCCAGGGAAAATTACTCTTTGCCATCGCTTTCTAGGCTTAAATTAGCGTTTTCTGTGTTTTGAACTCTACTTCACATCCTTCAGAAATAGGAATGGATGGCCCTAGAGGGGTGAGATGTCCAGCTCGCCCCGTTCATTAAGCTTCACCAGTCAATCTGGGTGAAAACACAGCGGCTCGCCTGGCACATCAGCACGTACAGAAGAACTTTGCCGTAAAATGTGATTCATGTAGGGGTCTTGGTAGTAAGCAACAACAGAAGCTGAGACTGGCTGATTTAAGCAGAGAAAGGATCTGTTGAAAGGATGCTGAGTAAGCACACAGTGATTTAAAAGCTGGGAATCAGGGTTGGAACCCAGAGATGCCAGGATCACCACAGAGCACCCCACACTCCTAATCCAAGGACCCGTGTGGGCATAGCCACCACTGCACTGTCCCCACTGCCTCTGAGAGAAGGACACTCTCATCCCCACCCACAGCCCCTGGAATGAACTCAGTGTCACCTGTTTAGATTCAATGGTCTGGGCTGCCAAGCCTGGGTCCCCGCCCACATCTCAGCGGCGGGAGAGGGGGCCAGGGGACGGGGAGCACTTTGGGGTTTTGAAGAGGGAGCTGAGCTCTGCCTCCCAAATGTGGGGGAAGCTCCAGACGTAGGAAGGACTTCAGATGGCGGTGGCCAAAAAGGATAAAATGGTTCCTAGCAGCGTCGTGTTGTCCGTAACAGCCAAAAGGTAGAAGCAACCCAGATGGATAACCCACGCGTGTGCAGTATGTTTATAAAATGGAATGTTATTCAGCCATTAAGAAGGAGAAAGTGTGGCCTGCAACACGGATAAGCCTTGCCAACATCGTCCAAGATGCCAGACATGAGGGACCATTTATTCTATGGTTCTTTTCCCGTGAGATGTCCAGGACGAGATCTCTAGAGCCTGACAGTAGAACAGCGGTGGCCTAGGGTTGCGGGGGTGGGGAATCGGGGGGAGTGATAGCTACACAGTCTGGCATCTCTTTGTGAGGTCATAGAAAGTTGACTGAGGTGACGCTTGTGAATACACTAAAAACCGCTGAGTCGTATACTTTAAATGGGACACAGGAGGAAGCAGATGTGTCAGATGCAGTCTCTGTCCCACTCCCTGCTGGCCCCTTTGTGCCCTCTGTCCCAGTTCGAGGGTGGATGGACCACAGTTGTTGTGTGAGCCAAAGAAGTGCCCGGAACTAGGTGATCACTGCCAAGCAGGTGCCAGGAGGGGCAGCCGTCCAGGTCCTGTTCGCTCCAGGATTCAGGTGCTGTTAGCTACGGCCGGCCACGTGCGTCCCAGCATAGCGTTCCCTCCATCCTCAGAGACTGGCTGCCACACAGGACCAACGCTGTGACCTCCCACCTCTGAGCCTCAGCTTCCTCATCTGTGAAATGGGTATGTTATGAGTATTAAATGAACTAACCTGTGAAAACCACTCGGCAGGAAGTCAAGCTCCACAGACATTAGTGTGGTGGCCATTATCACTGCCCGACGCTCGATGTGGCAGCCAGAGGGGGAGAAGGACCACTCCCCTAAGCCACTCGGTCCACTCGCCATCGGTGTGACAAAAACAACTGAGTTAGGAGCAAGACGAGGGGGAGAACAGTGTCCCCGAAGCTTCTGGCTGATGTCTGGCTGTTTCATTGTCTGTTCGCCGTGGAGAACCCCACAGTGGCTGGGCACCAAGGCAAGGTCTTCGGGAATACCTGCTCCCTGGCAACCTGGAGCACCTGCAGTCACCGCCTTCCCTCAGCCAGGCGCCTCGTCCTTCTCCTCTCCCGGGACAGTGCAGCATCCTGTCATTGCATCTCAACAAGGCAGCTCCGTCATTCTCTCACTTCAGGATGCTTTCCGTGAACCTCAGCCCAGGGGGCTGCGCTGGGCTTCCCCTCCAGGGGTGATCAGCTTGGCTAACTGCTCCAGTTCCCCGCGCTGTGACGTGTCCAGTGAGCCACAGAGACAGAGAGAGGGGCTGTCAGAGCAGAGACCAGCAGGGCACGTGTCACAGGTGATTCATCACCGGGACATGTGGCTATGATGAACGTGGACAGAATATTGGACCTGAATTTGATCGGCCGTGTCATTCACGGTATTGACAACTTCCTTCCTGGCTCCAGCCTGCCTACGATGCGCTCTGCTGTCTGAATTACACTCTTGGCATCAGCCTGCGGAACACTCCGAGCCAGCGAACTCCTGTCGCTCTCTCCCTCCATTAGAAAAGCCCAGGCTCTGCTGATTCCTGTTGTCAGAAAACCCCGAAGAACTGATAGGATCGGAGACCAGCGTCAAACATTTTTAAAAGCCCTTACGGAGAGGGAGAGGTGGGCATTCATGTGAGGCCCGCGGTTTTCTTTCCCAAGTCTCCCTGCCCACTTTTGCAGGGTGAATTTGAAAGCTTACTGTAACTAACTGTTTTTCTCCTCTCTTCTCCCTGAAGAATGGATTTTATATTTGTAAATGGTTGTAAAGAACAAAGAAGAAGAAAATGTGGCTCAGACAGCTGTGGCCTGCGAAGTCTTAAATATTTACTCTCTGTCCTTTTATAGAAGGTTGCAGACCCCAGATCTCTGTATTCAGATTTTGTTTGCAGAATAAAATGACTTAGGGCTATGGTCCTCAAACCTGAGTGCTTCTTAAAATGCAGATTATGGCCCCACTCCCAGAGTTGCTGATGTAGTCGGTCTGCGGGAGATTTTGCCTTTCTGAAGAGTTCCCAGGAGATCAATCCAGGGACCACACTTTGAGAGCTAGTGCCTTAGGGATTTGCTCAGAGCATCATCTTGTGGTCAGAACCTAGTTAAATAAGTAGATAATCTCCTAAGGAGGTTTCTCAAATAGGCACATTTTAAGCAATCAGTGGATATTTTGTAATGATGCAGAAACTCTGGGTATCAGCCTTCTCCCATCATGGCATTTCTTATCAGCAATGGATAATTATCTTTCTCCTCACGATTCTCGATTGCTGACATCAGTGCTCCAGGTTTGTCCAAAGGCATGTTAAATCTGCAGGTTCGGTGGCATTAATTCAGTGCCTGGTGTGCACTTATAACCTGTCTTTGGAAAAGAACGCCTGAGACCCGACTAGTGTGTGACTCTGGCACGTTACCTTTGACTCCTCTGGCACTTCCTCACCTGAATTATACATCTGCTAGAAGTACTGACACTGGATTTTCGTGAGGACAGACTGAGTTAGTCCTTGTAGGGAGCTCAGCCTGGTGTCTGTGTGACAGGTGCCATGTATGTGCTTATTAAAAACACTTTTGCATGCTAAGAGCCCCCGAGCGGTGGCTTTGGGCAACCCCGACCGGCACAGGTGAGAAAGAGGAACAGGCCCATGAGGGCATCGGAAAACGAGCTGTCCCAACCTACTCGGCTACCCCTATTAAGCTGGTAAATTGCATCTCTGCAGGTAAAGCTGATTAGCATCGACGCCGCGGAAATAGCAGACGGCAACCCCTCCTTGGTTCTTGGGCTGATATGGAACATAATCCTCTTTTTCCAGGTAAACTCCCTTCCTTTCCATGACACGGTAACGGTCTCCTGGATCTGCTTAGGGCCAGCAGAACAGAGTGGGGCCAGATCAAGGGAAACAGGGAGATTTGGTTTCTGACCGATTGTGACTTTTCTGTTCTGTGAAGAAGAACGTGAAGTCTCTGGTTGCTAGAGATTTGAGTCTCTGTGATTTAAAACATGGTGGGAGCTCTGTTCTGCAGAAGAGTCTATCCATCCTCTCGGGACTTAAAGAGTTAAATGTCTACTTGGAAAAATTATTTTATTCTAAGCGTCACCAGAACTGGGGAAATACTTCCACGGAAAATGGAACTCGGTAGAGTTACTTTCCTAAAATGACTCATGTTCTCCAGAGACAATTAAAGAGCCTGTACAAAAGATAGCTCTAGGAAGAGGCATATGTGACAGGTGAGACCTTCTTTTTCCATCCTTAGCAACTTGAGCCTCTATTTGGAAATGCAGATTTTACAGAGGAAGGACGGGATCTGTGGCTGGCGTATGAAGGTGGCATTTAAAACTGTGTTCCAGTTATTTTCCTTGAGTAAGAGGGAGTGAGCCGACATTCATCCTCTAAACCCCCTTCTTTTGAAATAGAACATTGTGGCTCATTATTTCATTGCCAAAGGTGAAAATGGTCTTTGTGGACGTGATCTGCCGGGGATTAGGGCTCAGTGCTTGTGTTTCAAAGAAGAATGAGCACAAACGAGGTTCAGACACAACAGATCCAATCCTGTGGGAGCCTTGAGCTTAAGAAACCAAAGGCTCTCTGAGCCTCAGTTCCTACATCTGTGCAGAATGTGCAGTGAGCACCAAGAGATGCCATGTGGGAAAGCCCTTTGTGGACTGGACTGTTACCGACAGGCTTCAGTCACTGATGTTTATTATTAAAGTCCCTGATAGATGCTGGAAATGTGTACAAAGTCAGGGCCTGAAAGCCACCCCGAATCTTCATTCATTCACTTAGCAAATGTCTGCTGAGTTTCTCCTCTGTGCCAGGTTCTGGCCATACCAAGGCCTGCACTTGTGACTCTTTGGGGTCACAGACCAGTCAGTCCCATGTTACAGAACTCTGGTCCAGGCCATGATCCAGGTGTGAGCAGAGTGTTGTAACAGCACCAAGCAGGCAACTCCCTCTGGGCATGAGGAGAGTGAGGAGAACTTCCTGTAGGAAGTGACATCAGAGCTGGGTTTTGAAGGATGAGTAGGAGTGCGCTACAGCAGTGCTTCTCAGACTTGACCATGCATACGAATCGCCTGGGGGTGGTACTGAAATGCAGATTCTGATTCCAGGAGGTCTGGGGTGGGGCCTGGGCTTCTGCATTTCTCATAAGTGCCCCATGAGAGGAGCTACATTTTGAGTAGCCAGGAATTCAGCGATGGAGGGGTGTGACATTTGGGCAGCAGGACCAGGATGAGTGTAGGCAGTGGGGCTGGAACAGTGCGATGCATTCTGGGAGGGATAGGGAGAGGGGAAGGGTAGGTATGATCGGGTCATGAAGACCTGGTCTGGCCAGAGCTGGAGAGACTCCTGGAAGAGATGACCTTCCCTGCGAAGTGTCAAGCTGCATAACGCAGTCAGGCCATCGTGGGCACTGCCCTGTCCTCTGACACACGGCCAGGGAAGTGGATTCTTTCTATCTGCAGAACCAATTCTACATGAGTTTGTCCCTCCAGCCAGGGTCCATGTGGCCTCGGGTAAAATGGGTCTGTCTCTGGGATCTGAAAGGCCGTTTTGTTTTGTTTTCCAGATTAAGGAGCTCACGGGCAACCTCAGCAGAAACTCTCCATCTTCCAGCCTGTCACCTGGCTCGGGAGGCACAGACTCAGACTCCTCCTTCCCCCCCACGCCCACCGCAGAGCGGAGCGCAGCAGTGTCTGTGAAAGACCAGAGGAGGGCCATTAGGACCCTGCTGGCGTGGGTGCAGAGGAGAACAAGGAAGTAAGACACAGCACCCTGTCTCTGTAGCCCCATCCCGTCGCCAGGAGGAGGGAGGAGGTGAAGGAAAGGGGCCTTAATACTTGTTGAGTCACGTGCCGGGTATGTGCCTGTCACTTCGCGTAGACGATCAGGACAGGGAACACTACACCTTTCAGTGTTCGTGCAAAGAAAACTGTATTCACAGAATGTTTGGTTTGCAGAAAGCCGATGAGGGGGTCCGAGTACAAATCGAAGGGGCTGCCACCATGAACTCTCCAGCAGGGCTGTCTCTTGGATCCTAGTAACATATACATATTTATCATGAAAGTCGGGGTTTCTTTTAGCCTGTACCTACTTAAAAATGAATAACGATAAAGGCCGTAACTTACCAGAGTCAGGCCTTTCCCTGACAGACAGTTAAACTACAGCGAAGTTCCTGGCCACCTGCTTGAGCCTATGCCAGCGGGCAAGGCCGTTCAGCATTTCAGTTCCAGGCCCCTTACTGGCGGTGGCCGATAGCCCCTGGGTAGGAAGCCAGGCTGTCGGTGGTGAGAGCCACACAAACTCAGGGCCACCTCAGCTCTGCCACGTACAGACTGTGTGAGGTCCTGGGGATTCACTTTTTCCACCGGCCACACCTGTGAGATGGTAACTTAACCATTCGCTGCCTTACGGGATGGTTGGGATGCAATGATATAAACCCACGAAAGGGCCTGGCACGGTACCAGCGCATGAAAGGCACTTAGGAAAAATCAGATCCCTTCTCCTTAGTATATGGGAATGCAAGATGGAAGAGAGGCTGGATCTTTGGAGTTTTGGCTGAGGGGTGGACCCTAATAGAATTGATAAACCTGAAGGGTCATCATGCAGTGTTTAAGAGAAATCGACCAAAAGAGAGCTCGTTGCCAGGAGTGAGGGTCACCAAGGAAGAGGAGGTGTCTTTAGGGTGATGCAACAGTTCTGTTTGTCTGTTGTGATGGCGGCTACGGGATTTTGTACTTGTGATAAAACGTCCCGGTACCATACACCCTCCCACCCCGTGAAAATGAAACTGGTGAGATCCGGATCAGGTCTACAGCTGAATTACTAGCCCTGTGCCAACGTCAGAGCTGTCTACGTTGCACATTAGTCGTTCTCGTGGGTTCAACCTAATACTTCTCCATAACAGCCTCCGAGAGGTCCCAGCATGAGGATCCCTGTTGTGTTGTTGAGGATTTTGAGGCGGGGAGGAGTGCACAACTTGCCCAAGGCCGCAGGGCTGGAGTCCAGAGCGGGCAGCCGGGTGTGAACCCAGGTCTTCCTGGCTCCATTGCAATGCACAGCACATCCTTGTTTGCTATGTTCTGAGTATCACTGTTAAGACGAACAGCGTGAAAAATTGCTCCTTTCTATATCTGGGAATTGGGGAAAACAAGGTCCTCTTTTGTCTCCTTGTACAACGCGTACCTTCCTCTTCTGTTTGTCCAGAAATGGAAATATGACAGTTCAGTGCAGCTCTCCTCGGTCTCAGGTGCCAGGGTGTCCTCACCCTGCGAGGTCAGCAGCTCCGGCCCCCTTCGGAGGCCCACACGGCTGCTCCCCGCAGACGTCCTTACCACTGAGTGTCGTTACTGAGCGGCACCGTGGCCGCCCCTGCTGCTTTTCCTCAGGTATGGCGTGGCGGTGCAGGACTTCGCGGGCAGCTGGAGGAGTGGGCTGGCTTTCCTGGCGGTGATCAAGGCCATTGACCCCAGCCTGGTGGACATGAAGCAGGCCCTGCAGGACTCCATGCGGGAGAATCTCGAGAAGGCTTTCAGCATCGCACATGACGCCCTTCACATTCCCAGGCTGCTGGAACCAGAAGGTAGCCATGGGTCTCCCTCTTTCTTCCTTCTTAATTTTTATTGCGTATGTAATACATGCCATCCAGGTAGAAAATTTAGAAAATACAGAAAAATCCAATGAAGACGTTTTTATATCTCCTATATTCCTACCACTGAGATTTTTCCAGTATTTTTCTGTGCATCTAATTACATATTTTTTACATATTTGAGACCATTCAGTGTATGTATGGTTTTGTCTCTTACCTTTTTTTAACTTAATGTAATTATGACATACATATTTTGCATGTTACTATAATGTCTTCACTAGATATTTTTATTGGCTGCATAATGGCCCATTTCGTGGTCATACCAAGATTTAGTTAGCTCTTCTACTACTAGTGGACATTGAGGTTTTTTCTGAAATAATCACGTTTATATATAACACTGCAGTGACCATCTTTTTGAATAAATATCAGCGTGCTTCTCAGGTTATTGCCTTTGAGACCAGATCCCATTAGCAGAATGACAAAGTTGGAAAGGACACATCTTTTTAAGGCACTTGGCTATCTCCGTTTGCTTTTATGTGGATTAGGCCAGTGTGGGACTCCCTCCAGCAGTGAGTAAGGGTCCTGGTTCACCAGTCTTGCTGATGGAGCTGACAGTGAGCTAGCTGGCTGCTGACAGTGGAGAAACTAAGACAGAATAATGAACAATCTTGGGAATAAGGAGTTTGGATTCTACATCCCGATATACCAGCTCCTCTATTCATCAGCCAGCTGTGAGCCTTCAGTCAAATGATTCCCCTCTCTGGGCCTAAATTTCCTCAAGTGTAAAATAAAGAGAAAAAATCTCGATGGTCCATGGACTCCTTCACTATCGAGCATCCCGTGACCCTATTTAAGAGTGGCGTGTTTGTGTGCCCTTCTAATGCCTGCGTCTCTCTTAACAGACATCATGGTCGACACGCCGGACGAGCAATCCATCGTGACCTATGTGGCACAGTTTCTAGAACATTTCCCGGAGTTGGAAGCCGTATGTTTGTTTTTCTTACCTTTCATTCAGAAACTGTACATTTTCCTTAGTTGGCCATCAGACAAAGCTGGGCTTGGGCTGTGTTGCTCCATGTAATGAGCAATAAATATCAAAACTTATCTCAAGCCCCTTAAGCGTTGCCTTGCCACAAGCTAGTTTCGGAATCGTATACAACATGTCGTACGTTTAAAAGCAAGATGGGAAGTTGGACAGCCACATTCCTGGCAAACCTCTTCCCATACCAAACTTTATTAAGATTATGAAAGATGCTCACATGTAATATGGACAGGCTACATGATTTTTTAGATGTCAGATACAACCTTTTAGTAGTTTACTGGATTTTATCAGAGTGCAAAAAAAAAATGATAAAAGTTCATGACCTTTTTCAAAACACTCCTTTTTATTTTTGGAATCCCAGACTGTACTTGGGGACAGGTTTTTTTGTTTTGTTTTGTTTTGTTTTGTTTTTAACAGAATCAGACATTTCAAGGGGTTGTCATGGCTCCATTGAACCTCCACCCAACCCATGCACAACACTGAGATGATAATAGAAATGATAGCAACAGCAATAACAAAAGCCCTTCACTAGATTCATAGGTAGTTTATTGAACACCTCCTGTTGGCTGGGGGGCAGGTCTCAGCAGTAAACTAGATGGATGAGTTCCCCACTCTGTGCAACTTTGTTCTAATAGAGAAAACGGTTAATAACCAGCAAACACATTACAATTTCAAGTAGTTATGAGTAATAGACAGAAAAAAGTAAGCATAAGAGCTAATGCTAACTGAAGGAACGGGGCTGCTCTTTCAGCTGGAGGCGGTCGGGTACCTGCCGTGTGTGTGTCTCTGGGGTGACCGCCACTCCTACGGTCCGACGTGGCTCAGCATCGCGGTCTGCATTTTATAGATGAGAGTACAAGGTGCTCAGAGGCTTAAAGCCCTCTCCAGGGTCACACAGCCACCTAGGACAGAGCTCTGTGACCCCAGGTCTCTGTGGTTCCAAAGTTCCAGCTCTTAGATCACTTATAAACATGTGGCTGAAACCAAGACCCCATATAAAACTGAGATTCAGGCTGGATCCTCTCATGCTGTGGTTTCATCCCTACCCGTCTGTGTGTGTGTGTGTATGTGTGTGTGTGTGTGTGTGTGTGTGTGTGTGTGTGGTGTCTCATCTGCCCCTGTACCACAGATCACTTCCCAGGGTGATTTAGAAGCAGGAATTCCATGGGCTGGGATGTCATTTCTGCCAGTTGGAGCTGTGGGATCTCGAGCTGCTTACTTAATCTTTCTGATACATGTTTGTATGAGTTGTCATCTGTAAAATGGAAATATTACCCACATTTCAGAGTTGTATGAAGAATAAATATATGTGTAAAGTACCTAGTCCTGTGCCTGGCACAACAGCTATGCTCAGCAAATGGCGGTGATTGTTATTATTTTGTAATAATAATATGTTTTATATAATATTACATGATATTATGTGATATAATATATAATATCATGTAATAATATTTTTAATTTTCCTAGCCCAGTACTAAATTCTGAGATACTAGGTACCACGGCTTTTATTAGCCCTAAGCCCTTAAAACGAAGGCAGAGTTTGAAGTCAACTAAAACTTATGGTATGTATGTAGGTCAAGGTCACAGCCAGGATTCAGCACATCTGACACTTGGATCTCCCCAATACTGAGATCAGAGACTAGGGCAGGGGAATGAGAGGGTGAGCAAGGTATGATCCCTGGAGAAAGGCATCCTGATTCACGGAATGCAGTATGTCACTGCAGAACAGTCTATTCACATCCCCAGGGGACTACAGATGAAAAGTAATCTAGACACCCGTTGAACTGTTCCTTAACAATTTAGCTGAACTGAGTTCATTTCAATAAACATCCGTTAAGCCCTGGCCATCTGTGTATCAGACACTGTGCCTAGTCTTATGGCCCAACATATGGCTTATTTTGGTTAAAAGTACCATATGCACTCGAAAAGAATGTCTCTTATGCAACGAAGGAATTAACATTCTTTAAATATCAATTAAGTTGAGTTTGTTAATATGCTGTTCTCATATTCTATAAACATACTGATTTTTTTTCTGCTCTTCTTATCAATTAGTGTGAGGAAGAAATGTTAAAAATCTTCAACTTACGACTGTGGATTTATTTCTCAGCTCTGTCAGTTTTCGTTTTCCGTATGTTGAAGCTATAGTGTAAAATGCATTAACATTTAGGATTGTTGTATCCTTCCGATGACTTGTTTTATTTTTTTGCAATTTCTTTCTTTGTACTGCCATGTACTTTGTCTGATAGGAATGTAGCCATACTATAAGCTCCCTCATGATGTTTGCATAATATATCTTTTTCTATCTTTTTCCTCTCAGTATGCTTGGGTTAATATTTAAACATGTCTCTTATATACAGTGTATAATCAGGTCGTGTTTTTTATCCATTCTGACAAGAATTAGTGTATCATTTAATTAGTGTGTTTTTCATCCATTTGCAGAGATTTAATCTACCATCTTGATTATTATTTTCCATTGATCTTATCTATGCTATGCTCCTTTGTCCTTCTTAACTTTTTTTGGATTATTCAATTATTCTTTGGTTTCCATTTTAGCTATTCTACCGACTTTTTAGCCACATCTCCTTATTTTATCTTTTCAGTAGTTGTTCTAGGAATTATAATACTCGTCTTGAACATACTACCATCTACTTTGAATTACTATAATATTACTTCAAGTAAATGCAAATTTTATATATTTTTATATGTGCAGTAATTTAATTCTACTAATTTCCTTTCCATTCTTTTGTTCTATTATTGTCATTTAATTTACTTCTATATATGTTTTAATCTCCAACACTTTGTTATGATTTGGGCTTTAGACAGGAGGCTTTTTAAGAAAACTTTAAAGTATTTTATATTGACCGTATATTGACCATTTTAGGATCCTTCAGATCCAGGCTTCTATCTGTGATCATTTCCCTTCAGCCCAAAGAACTACCTTTATATTTCTTGTAATGTGGGTTAAATAGGTATTTTAGAGTCTTTGTTTGCTTATTCTAACCCCGGGTCTTAGTTGGATCTACTTCTAATGACTATTGTTTCTCTTGATTATGGGGCTCATTCTCCTGCTTCTTGATATCTTGAAATTTTTTTGTTTTATGTCAGACCTGATATACAAATGAACAGTAGAGACTGAGGTAGATGACATTTTTTCCTCTAAGAATGTAGCCCTTTGCCAAACAGGGACTTAAAATGAGGAGTTAATCATTTTGGCCTTCCCAAGAGTTAATAAGGGATATGTCGCAGCTTTTTTTTTAATTTTAGCTTTCTGATTTCAAGTAATATTTGGATAAGATCAACCCACTTTCTTCACCTATGCATTGGGAGCTAACTACTGCAATACCACCAAGATCACTCTCTGCGTTACAGCCCTTCCCACAGCTGCTTCTAGCTCAACAGAAGTCCCCGTGGGGGAGGTTTAGCATATAAGGAGAATTGGTTTTGCATTTGGGGCCCTTCTAGATTCAGCCTCCTACCAGCTCACGCAATCAATACAGATTTGGCTGGGTTTTCCGTATTTCAGGTAGGTCAGCTCTCCTGCCACCCAGGCCAGGCAGTGCCCTCCAGGGATGAAGTGGCTGCCAATCTCTGCTCACTTAGGAAGGGCTTGACCTTCTCTAGAGTTTAGTTCATTGAGATTTCTTTGCATCCATAGTTTTTAAAAAATCATATTTTTAATTTATCTGGTGTTTTCATGCTTCAGAGGGAGCGATAGTCATTTCAACCATCTACGTCTTAATCAGAACACTTGGTATTAGTTCTGAAATGGCTCGTTCTTCAGTTTTTGTTTTTTGGGGAGGGGAATACATGTTATACTTAAATGTTCTTCTGATTTTGTGTTGCCCTGTGTTTCTGTGCAGGAGGATTTTGTGGATTCAGATAAAGAAGCCCCGATTGAATCCACCTTTGTCCGCATCAAAGAAACACCCTCTGAACAGGAAAGCACAGTCTTCTTTCTCACTGAAAATGGGGAGCGTGCCTACACCATTAACCATGAAACCAGCCACCCGCCACCCTCCAAAGTCTTTGTCTGTGACAAATCTGAGAGCATGAAGGAATCCCATCTGGGGGGCGTTTCCAGCCATGCGCTGTCAGACAGCTCCACCGAGGTCATCCACCAGGTCATTGACCATGTCCTTGAGGGGGTCTCAGGTAAGACCAGCAGCATCAGCGAGCCGTCTCCAGAATATTCCATCTTATCATCCAGAAAGGACAGCCGGAGGTCCAGCTCCCTGCCAATCAAGAAAACGGTGCACTTTGAGTCCGACACGTACAAGGATGCTTCCTGCAGTAAAGACCCTTTCTATAGTCCAGACTTTGGCTTCGAAGGGAGTCCGAGACAAACAAAGGAACTGTTGAAGCAAGATGAACATGATCTGGCTGTTACGATTGCCGAGGAAAAGCCAAAAGAGGAAGCCCCAAAGATCCCAGAAGTAGCCTCTGATGAGGCCCTAGGCGATGTTTCCTTGGCGGATGGTAAGATCAATAATTCTCAGACATCCCAGAGTTCTCCCTCCTGGGATGGGACATTGGAGAAGGCAGCCATCCAGGAGGAAGAAAGTCGTCCCCTTTCACCCCTTGGGGAGGACACCGTTATGGCCGAGTCCTTGGAGATCAAGGTTAAGTTGCTGACTGTAGAAGTTATGGATAAAGAAGACTATTTTGAATGCATACCATTAAAAGCCTCTAAACTTAGCAGCGACCTGGTAGACTTTGCCTCGACCAGCCAGGCTTTCAATGAGGTTTCTCCGCCTCCCAAGAAAAAACCTGCTGAGGATGAGGTTGTGGAAGAACACGCTGAGAAACTGGGTAAAAGGAGGAGTAAATCTACCCACAAAAAGGAAGAGCCGGACGAGCCCCCAGCGGTGCCTGGCAGGCACGGGCTTTCCATGGGTCTCGAACAAGAAGACCAAGGCTATTCTTTGGCCTCAGATGGTACACCGGTGGATAAAAAGCCAGAGGTATATGAAAAGGCAAAGCGGAAGTCCCCACGTCGCCGGGCTGGCGAGGAAGAAGCGGAGGCCGAAAGCCCCCAGGGGCTTGGCCGAGAGTTGCCTTCCAGCCCACCAAGCAGCAATGTCAGCTTGGAGACCCTTAGGAGTCACAGTGAAGAAGGCCTGGACTTCAGACCCTCCCCACCTCTCTCCAAGATTTCTGTCATCCCGCACGACCTTTTCTACTACCCGCATTACGAGGTCCCCCTGGCCGCTGTGTTGGAGGCTTATGCGGAAGGCTCGGAGGATTTGAAAAACGAAGAGTTGGACCTTGAAGAACCAGAGGGCTACCTGTGTGACCGGGGGCCCGGAGAGGGGGAGGAGGAGGCCGAGGCCTCCCAGAGCAGCTGCAGCTTCTCAGGGCCCAGCAAGGACCTCCCTCAGGCCACTGTCCATGAGCTCTATGTGGACGGGTGTGCGGAGGGGGCTCACCCAGCCTCGGAACTCGCTGCCCCAGCCCCCGGAGACGACCCCCAGCAGAGGGAGGCCGAAGACAGCGTCCCTGGGGAGAGCCACCAGGTACTCGATTGTCCTGCCCTGGGGATCCTGCCCTTCTCTGAAGCTCACCTTCTTCCTTTATAAATGCAGGAACCGGAAGCTCCCCTCACTGGCGTCCCGGGTGCCAGTCATGCACGGTCAAGGGCAGGGCTGGCACCCGAGAGCGATCGCATCTTACATTTTGCACCCCGGACGCCTCACTGGCCTCCCTCTAGTCCTGGCCATCAAGAAGATCAAACGAGATCATTTTTGAGGGTCCAGCTTAGTAGTAACAGTAATAATTTTTAAAAATCGTAGTTGCGTTTGGGGTGTACTTAGTGAATCATAGCCCCCGCCCCCTGCAGCAGCCTGGGAAAACCAAAGGGAGACCTCACATTTGACTCCAGCCTTGGTTTTTAAAGGCCTTTTGCCTGTTCTTTAATATTATTTGGCCCCTGTGTTTTGAAGCGGGTCGTGTAAACACAGCAAGTGGGGGATGTGCACCCCTGAGTTTGAGCAGAGAGGTACCCACTTATCTGCTACCTGGGGTTCCCATTTCATCTGGCCCAGCAGCTCAAGAGGAGCCATTGGGGTGAGCAGCACTGGGGCCCTGGTGTGATGCTGCAGGGGTGCCACAGAGAGGGGCCCCCCTGCAGGCACCCTGTTAATAAGACCTCCCACTGCAGCACTGGGAATCCAGGAGCAGATCTGAAGCCACACCGACCGGGCCCCTGTGGGTGCAGTGCAGACAGGGCACCCCGAATGAGACAGCCTAGGAGGGGAGGGGGCCCCACGCAAGGCCCCCGGCCCACGCGGTCCAGCCTGTGGAAGGTGGTGTGCTGGGCCTGGCAGGGAGAACAGGCCGAAAAGGAGAGCCTGCCTCCCACGTTGGACGCTCGGGAGACCCAGTCCCCAGTAGCTGTATTAACGAGGGAGCCTGGCATCAGACATAAGAGACAGGGCCCAGCAAAGGCATCCAGGAGTTCGCCAGCGAGAGAGACCCCTGCCCAGAGCCGGAAAGGCTGCCTGTGTCAGGGCCTCCGGAGCTGGGGAGGGAGTTCCAGGCGGAGGGCACAGCCTGAGGGAGGGACAGAGGTGGGAAGATGCAGGCCCTGCTGAGGACATTCTCGGCTGGCTCCTCCAGGTCACCTTGACGACCTCTGCAATGGCTCCTAAAGCCATCGCATGGTCTCTTCCTGGCCTTTCCCATCTCTGATTCCCAGGTCAGCCCCCTCCACGGTAGGCACACAAATCTCACCTCATCATTCCCCCGCCTCCACCTCCAGGAGGGAGTCCACATTCCTCAGCTTGACCTTTGAGACTCTTCCGTCTCCAGCCTGGCCATCCACCCCTCTAGTCCCCGCTTTCTTCCTCCCTCCAGCCATGCCGGCCTCCTCCCTGGCTCCCAGTTATGTCTCCTCCGCCTCCGGGCTTTGCTGGATCTGGCAGCACCGCCTGCAATAATGCCCTTCCCCACCCTTTCCTCAGCAAGCACTTACTCACCTTTGAAGCCCCACACGATGGCTGGCTCCTCCCTGCACAGGACAGTTCTCCCATCTACACCTGATAATAAACGCACTCCCAGTCTGCCCTGCTAGAGTGCTTGGCCCAGTCTCATGGATTGCGATTTTCTCTCCCAGCAGAGTGAGTGTTAACGTATTATTCTCTGGACTCTAGAGACCAGCCCGTGAGGAGGGCCTGCATTGCAGGAAGCAGAGGTGTATTACATGATGCTTTGGGGGCGTAAGGTGAAGGTTGGGTAAATTAAATACCAGGATAAACAATGATGCTCTGGCTCATGGCAGTGGAGATTCAGGGTCGAGGGAGGGGCCCAAAGGTGCTCAGAGGAATGAGAGGGCTTGCGGCCCAGGAGGCACAGGAGAAAGGGGAATCTGAGTGGCCTTACAGAGGACATCTAGAACCTAGATGGGCCGGAAATGGTAGCTTGCTTTCATCGGTTTGCCAACTCGGGACAGTGAGGAACAGCTGCCCGGAGCACTGTGGGGGCAGAATTCTCAGTTGGTAATGACCTAGAAGGCAAATGCGGCAGGACTGATCAGCCCTTTGGGGTGGGGGGCACTCACCCTCTATTCATATTTGGATGGACAAGAGGGTTGGCTGGTTCCGCATGTGCCAGGGACCTGCCTACCATCTTCCCCTGGACCCCCACGTAGAGGAACCGAGTCCTGACCCCCCAGTCCCCTCCCGCCTGCTGTCTGCTGACTTGTCAGAAGCCAGCCCTGCCCCAGAAGGCTCTTCCTGTGGGAGATCCCAAGACCCAGCAGGGTTAGAAATGTCACTCGGTGAGATCAGGCCTTGGGATCCCCAGGTGGGGGAACGATGACAGCAACTGGAGTGATCCTCTGGATTGTTATGGGCCCATAAGCTCTTTCATGACCAAAAAAAAAAAAAAAAAAAAAAGTGTAGGGGGTGAGGGGTGCTGGGCAGTGGGAAGAAAACCCAAATTGTGTCTCTGCCTTTCTCTGTTCCTCGAAACGGCTCGTTAGGAGCTTGTCCCTCTCCTCGGCTGACTGAACGCGGCCTTCGGAGCTGCCCACGTGGCACTGCGTGCCCTTCCGCTTTCCCTCCAGTCATTGCCAAACGCAGGGTGTGCACCTGCGTGTGTCCAGCACATGGACTGGTGACTTGGGGCGGGGCTGGGAAGGGAACCGGGAGACCGAGGTTTGAATCTATCTCGCACTGAGCTGGGGGTGAAAGCTTGATCCCCAGTACAGGGTGGAAGCGATACCGGTGCCGTGTGCATCTCTCGGCTCTGCTCTGGCCCTCACCTGTCCAGCGAGCAGGTGCCCACTGCGCTCAAGCCCCCCTTGTAATCGGCTCTCGAGTGTAGCCCTGGCCTTGATCCCTGTGGCTGAGCGGAGGGAGGTTGTGCAGCTCGGGATGACAGGGGGGGGTCTGTGAGTCTTGCCTCCTGGTAGACAATACGACAGGGGATGGAGCATCACTCTGATTCTTGGCCCTCCTTTAAAAAGGAAAAAAGGAAAAGAAACTTGGGAATGGCAAGTTGTTCCTCTAGTCTTTAAAAAACGTCCTCTCTTCATTCCACCTTTCCGAAAAGTTACCGCTGATGATGGAGGACGGGCTGGAGTCTCAAACTGCCCAGAGAGCTTTTAATTTCTGCACAGAGCTTTGTTCTTTGTTCGGCCCCCATAATCCTCTTATTCCGACACCTGTCGAGCAGGTTCTTGAAAGGCGGCTCCGACAACTGCCACGCTTCTTGGTTTCACTCCAGAGCGTTTGCCAATGGGTTGCACGGTGCCTGGTGGGACAGTAGTCACATTATCTTATCAAACAAATGCTAGAGGCGCACAGTGATCCACCTGCCTCACAAGGCACGGTGGACGTCATCCCACCAGCTCTACCTTTGCCTCTACCTCGCCAAACTCAGGGGCCACCTTTGTACCCTTTGGTTCATTTGGCTTCCAGGACTCGTGTCTCTGCTTAAGCGGATCAGGGCTGTGTGAAGGGGTCCAGCTGATGCCCACCATAGGCGACATCCTTTGTAGGAAGCGCTGTGGTATCGTGGGAGGACGTTGATAATTATCCTACCCATTTGACAGGCAAGGGAACTGAGGATCAGAGAGATGAAGTCTCAAGGTCAGATGATGGTTCAAGGTCAGATGGCTGACTGATGGAGAATTTTAAAACAGATCCTACCGACCCTAAAACCCTTGCCACTTTCACTGCACAAGTTTGGAGCATTTGAACTCTATACAAGGGAGGGGAGGTGCTGGGGTAGGCTCCCCTTCTAAGGCAGGCTGTGCTGGAATTCCTGGGGGGTGCGGAGTTAGAGGGTCGCTCTAGCTGGGCCTTGGGATCAAGTTGGAACGGCGCTGCTGGGCGGCGTTACTCTCTCGACCTCTCAGCGTGAGATGCTGACTTGTATTTGGTTGTCTTGTCTTTAAGTCCCAGGAGTCCCTACATTTGGAAAACTTAGCAAACCCTCTGGAAGAAAAGGTAATGGAGGAATCAATCAGCAGTAAAAAAAAGGAAAAACGGAAACACGTGGACCACGTAGAAAGTTCAGTATTTGTAACACCTGGAACTGTTCGCTCCTCAGATGACCTGGAAGACGACACTGGTGATTACAGAGTCCTTTCCAGGTACGTCATTACCATCTTCTCACCCCAGAGACCCAGCTAGGGGGCTACCATGGCCAGTTTCTGACGTACTAGGGGTTGCCGGGGTCAGACTGACAGCAAGAGAATCGCGGATTCATACAATATTCATTTGGCAAGTTGGTCACTTGCCAGACTCAGAAACGCAGCTTCGTTCTCATTCTCAAACCTGGGGTCGGTCCCCCACCCCCCTCACCGTTACCAGACCTGCTGATAAGCAGCAAAACGAGAAGACCCAAAGTTTACCTTCTGTCCTCACTTCAAGTACCCTTGGGTGGAAACTAGCAGTGAGCGGAGAAATGGCTAAACTGTAGGTAGGTGTGGGGTGTAAAACAGTACACTTGGG
>CM053509.1:5028212-5048234 GCA_028627145.1 Eidolon dupreanum
CCCCCTCCAATCCTATTATGGCCCCCAACCCTTTCCTTGGTGGAAATTTGAAGCTGTGGTTGGTGTCCACCCCACAGCACACTTCTGGGCTTCATCTGCCAGGCAAAAGCTAAATGTCACTTTTTAACACGACCTTCTGTAAAATAAAAGATGACAAATCTGACCAGCACCAAGTCTAGTAATTATTTTAAAGGTTATATTCCATAGCCAAAACCCAAAGTTGGAGGTGGTGGGATGTGTCTTCGTTTCTGATACTTGTTTTTAAATTATCTGTAACCTGGGAACTCTATTCCTTTCGATTACTTAGAAAGTCCCTTAGGAAGTTACTTGCTGATAACAGAGCTGTCAGCCTCTAACTCTGATAAGGGCACTGTGGTGGAAAGGAAGGTGTACCAGAGTGGACTGGGCGTTAGACCTGGCCCAGGGTCCAGGTCTGTCACAAAGTAGTTAATGGTGTGGCCTGGGGCAAGCCGTTGCACCCCATGAGTCTCAGTATGCCCATCCGGGGAAGGGGCTGACAGCTGCTCCCTCTTCGTGCTGCGGAGCTGAACTAAGGATGTGCGAAAGCTCAGAGGGCTCGGGTCTGCACACACGACGCGGGGGCCCTTGGACGCCGCCCTGGGCAGCCCTCCGCTCTCCAGTTGGGCAGTGAGGTTGGAGTAAGGGGTGTGAGCGGGGCCCTCTGAACTGGGGACCTGCTTGTAACTGCCTCGCCTGTGTCTTCCTTCTGCAGGAAGGCCACCCACTCTGGAGAAGCCATACTGCGGGAGAGCAATGGCCTGCACAGTGACTCGCTGACCCAGTTTGTCCAGCAGCCGGACATGATGTATTTCATCCTTTTCCTCTGGCTCCTGGTGTACTGCCTGCTGCTCTTCCCACAGCTGGACATCAACAGACTCTGATGCGTGTGTCTGCGTAATAAAGACAGGACCCCGATGGGGTGGGATTTCTTGACACTTTGTTTTATTTTGGGTACTGGACAGGGCACCTCTGCAGGTAGTTGAGAACCTCCCAGGAAACTTGGACACCCTGCTTTTTCTTCGTGTTTCCTTTTCTTCCTGTGCGGCCTAAGCATGCTTTCTCTCTGGCTGTGTCCTCGACACTCAGGGGTGTGCCGGATCCCTGGGTGGGCTTCGTCCTTGCGTGCCTTGCTGTGTCTGTGACTAATATTTAGCCATAACCCGGGTCTTAGGTCTCCCACATGCAGGTTTTCAAGGTCTTGGATGGACTCAGGTTCCTTACCTCTTGGATGAGCATCCTCCTGATGAGAGAGAGAGTCGATGCCCCAGGCAGAGCCTCCAGTGGGAAGGAAACCGCCACGTTTTGATCCAGGAGGGGGTGTTTGCGTAAAGGTACCTGGTGTCCACGCACCTGTGTGGTCTGGCGATTGAGGGACCTCTGAGCAGCACACAGCTGCCAGCCCCAGGACAGGGTGTCCAGGAATGGCAAAATCCAACGAGGACAGGGAAGGCTGTTTCGTGAGCTGCGGTGCACTCTTTTTTACCCCCATTTTTTTGTTTGTTTGTTTGTTTTTGAATGAGAGGGCAAGTGGGATGCATTTGAAATTTACTTTTGCACTGATCAAATTGAGGTAAAGCTGTGATTTTCAAATCTTTTCCATCAAAGGAAGACTCCTTTGAAGTGAATTCCTGGGGGAGGGGGCAGGCCAGACTGATAGATTCAAAGCCACACTCCTCTCCAGCGGACACAGGGCGGGCCTGGGGTCCCTCCCACCTCGCCTCGGCAGCGCCCTGGCTTCCATCGATGACTCCTGAGGCGTCCGCGGCAGTCCTCAAGGCCCGGCGAGGTGCTGCAAAAAGCTCTTAAAAGCCTGAGGAATGCAGAAGAGGGTGGGCTAGGCACGAGCTCCCACTGACGTTCGGGCTGGACGAGGGCCAGCAGGCTCCTGCCCGAAGCCTTGTGCACACCTGCCTCGGCTCGGGCAGCCTTTGCGGCCCTTCACGACACGTTTCTGGAAAAGGCTCTCTGGAAAGCACCCTGAGAAGCAGCCCGGAACGGGCGGGTGGTTAGCGAGAGGACAGAGGCACCCACCCCTCCTTTTCAATTTCCACACTGGGCTCCCTTCACTCTGCGTTTCCTGGGGAGACGCAGGTCACTGTGACTCTGCATATTGCTTCCTCCTCCCATTATCTTCTCCCAGAGGACACAAAATCACACCCCGTCAGGTCAGGAGGGGCCCTCAGACAGCGTCTCGTACAGTTGAACCCAGAGAGGCAGAGCGGGTGGTCCAAGGTCACCCGGCCCACCAGGAGCAGACTTGCAAGCACACCCAGGCCACCCAGTGCCCAATCCAGAGCTGTCCCCTCTTTTAGGGAATTTCCATTGTGCCCATGAATGTCTTGAGAAAAAAAAAAAAAGATAAAATGATTAGATACAAATGACCTCATTTAAACAAAACCAGAACTTTTGGGCCAACTTTCAGCCTTTGTTTTGTTCTCGTATTTCTCTTTCGAGGAAGTTTTCTTCACTTTCAAGCTCGTCCCCTATTACTTCTGGGGGACCCTTGACAGCTCTAACAGCTTGTCAGCTGACATACCAGCATTGTTCTCACTCCAGGAATCACGTTTCTCTCTTAGCAAGCCAACGAGTCACTTATATCAAGCAGCGAGGTTCAAGTTTACAGAATTCCAGCGTGGCCAAAAGAATTCACATAGCACATTTGAGTCGATGACAGCCAAAACCTGGCCTCTAACCCACTCTGTTTACAGCCCGCCTTCCCTCCACGGACGAATCTCAGCCCTCAGCCGAAAGCTATTGGGAGTTTGGAGTGATTCCAATTTGAAGGCTGAGTGTCCCCTGGAAAATGAGCTAATTAATGAGCGCCCTGGCGTCATGCAAAGCTCAAAGGTATAGATAATAAAGATTATGTGTGTGATATTTTAGAGCCCTGGACACCATGCCGTGCTCGCCTAAATTAGAGGTTTGAAGAGCTGACCCACACGTCAAATCATTTCATTTATGGGTCTAGACTTGGTTCAGAAAAACCTCGGCAGGCTTCTTCTCTCACCCATTACAACTTGTAATATTGTTTAAAACTGTCTACTGGCAAAATGCCTAGAAGTCATTTGGTTCAGGTTGGCAGCAAACTGACTTATTTTAAGGAAAAAAAAAATCTCTCATTGGAGTAGAGGCTTATATGGAAGAAGCTGGATATAGAGGACGGATGTAGAGGCCTACAGGACAAATCACCCCATGGCTTTTTTAATGTTTTTAAAAAAGAATTTGTTTTAAACTCTTATCCAAGTAATACATGTTCATAGTTTAAAAAGAAACAAACACTGTAAGGTTTTTACTGAAAACTGGCAGCCTCCTGAGCCTTGCTCCCCAGATGTAACGCTTTCAACTCTTTTTGCTGTTTCTTCTAATATTTAGCTTTGCATCTGTACGTAATATACATATACTTTAATCTTTTAATTAATTTAGAAGCGTCTAGTGACTTGCTGTCACGGCAGACGAGGCTCTTGCTCTTACCCTTCCCCCACTTTGTTTTTTTAGTATCGTTGGATTATGTTGTTTGGTGCATCTCTAGTCAGTGTAGGTGTATAAGGACTGTTGATTCCTGAGCCAAGGAGTGTCTGTGGTTACATGTCTTTTCTTCTTAGATTTCCCCACGCTTAGTTTGATTTTGGGGAGGGGTGTGGCACATTTCTTTAGTAACTTCCATAGAAAAGGAACATGGGTAGTAAATGTAAATATTCTGAGATTTTTGCATAACTTAAAAATGTCTTTATTCTGCCCTTACCCAGGTGTGGCTTAGGATAGAATTACGGGTGGAAAATGATGCCCTCTCCCCACCCCCCAAAGTGGTTTTGGAGATTCTGATGCCATTCTGATTCCCAGGCCTGTAGGTGTGGCTCGCGTGTCTCCATCCCAGGAAACATTTAAGATCCCTTCATTGTTTGTGTTCTGAACTGTCCTGATGGTGTCTCATCCTTGGCAGTGTACCTCATGCTGGGGTCTCATGGGAAATACCTTAAATTTTCTTGCAGTCGTTCACCTTCTTTCTTTCCGGATTACCTGTTGTTCCAGTGTTGGACTTCCCAGGTTAACCGTCTAATATTTTTCATCTTTTCTATTTCTTGTCTCTTTATTGTTTTGATCTGCTTTCAGGGAGAGTTATTCAGCTTTATCTTCTCAATATACCTGATGAATCTCTTATTTCATTTTAATTTCAAAATCTTTTTGTTATTTTGTCTCTTGTCTCCTTTTTACGGTGTCCTGTTCTCGTTTCTTGGGTGCAGATCGTATCTCTCTGGATGTTCATGGTCGTGGGGTTTGGAACTTATTTTCTGCCCCCATCCTGCCCATATTGCCTTTGCCTCCTCTGAGTCTCCTTTCTCCCAGTCTCAGTCTCTATCTTTCGTGTTACTAGTTTTTTCCAAATATCTGGTGATCCTGGGGATCTGTTCATTGTTTGAGTCACACATCAAAAAACAAATTGGAAGCTCTGTGTGCCAATTCGTTGGCTTTTCTGTAGGGTCACCAGGTGGTGGGCACCTGGACTCTTCATGGAAGGACCCCACATATTCAATATAGGCAGTTCTTTCTCTGGGGCTCATTTCATTTCTTTAGAGATATTTCCACTTCTCTCCTGCCTGAGAAAGAGGAACGCGCACAAGGCTGCTACAAGCCTATGCAGTGTCTTCGTGCAGCTTCAAAAGAGGCGTCCCCTCTGAGTGGATGACCTAGGAACAGGTGCCGCCTCTGAGTAGAAGCCACCCATGGACACTTAACTTGACTGGCCCAGGGTACCTATGGCCATTCCTTCAGGAAGATGCAAGTCCTGAGCTCGGGCAAGGCTTGAGGCACAGAGCAAGGGCGACTTTAACTCCTGATTGCCCCTTAGCCAAGTGCTTTTGTGCAGCCACAGACCAGAGGTCCTGACCTCTGAGCAGTCAGTATTTAGACTCACTGAGTTGCTCCCGCCTGGCTGGGCCTCATGTCCCTGGGGTGCAGCCCCCCTAGTTTCTCCATGGAGTAGGACAGCCGCCGCTGGCTGCTCAGTGGCGTGCCGGGCGCAGTGTTAAGATTCCTCCACCCCGCTCACTTCTCTGATGGCTCTGCCCCTGCCGGACATGGGCTGGGCTTCTTTGTTTGTCTTCAAGATTGCACAACTCCCATTCCCTTGCTTTTATTTTCATGGGACTTTATGAGGGAAGAAGTGAGCCTTGTGTTCACTATGCCATCTTGAACCACAGACTCCATTTGAGCTTCCTCACCACTGTTAACTGGCTCAGTGCTCTTTGGACTTGTCTGTGAACTTGTCCTGAGTCCAGCTGGGGCTGTGGCCACGTCCACCCTGCTGAGCTGTGGTCCTCTGAGCACCTTCTTATGCTATGCGGGAGAGGGTGAACTTGCAGCGGAAGCTCTGCTCGAATCCCAGAGAATAGTGATTCTCCCAGAATACTGATTCTCCTTCCTTCCTACTTTTTTTCTCTCCTGCCTCCGTGAAACTTAGATCCCCACCTCCCCATGAGCTCCCGTCTGTGGAGTCATACATTTCTAGGTTTTCTCTGCCACCCTCACTTTATTTGTAAACCAGTAGTCCACCCTGGTGTTTGCCGGAGAACGAACAGGGTGGTCCCCTTGTCGGTGTGTTTTTTGGACTTAACGAGCACTTCCTCTGTCCACATCTGGTCTGTGTGGGAAGACGGGCTCCCACCAGGACTGGAACCCAGAAAGTGCACCCTTAACTGCCCCCTGGACAGCTGCTCAGGATACAAGCTGCGCCCTTCTGGAGTTCAGCATAGTACCCCAACCCTTCCATGCAGTATTGACTCCTCTTTGTAAGAAGGTAGGAGCATGTAGAGGCTGCCTGTGCAGTCCGTCTTCAGAGATTGTTATATAGGTTCTTTTTATTTGCTAGCCTTAGGGATCGTGTTAGGGTCCATCACCCCTGACGTGGGAAATGAGAAAACTGAAGATCGGGAGGGAGGGAGGACTAGTCGCACAGCTGGTCTGTGGCCTCGGGATGGACATCTCGATCCCCAGTTAGGTTTTCTCCAAAACTGCAGCCTCCAGCCACCGAATCTAATCTGTGCCGCCCTCCTCGCTAAGGACTCGGTGTCGTGGAGCTAATTTCTCCAACACACGTCAGAGTAAACAAGTGAAGAATGTGTCGTACTCGCTGTCAGAATTTGTCATGGCTGCTTTGGCAAGAAATGTTCCCTCTGTGGTTGTGCCATTGGAGCGTGGTCATGTGACATGAACTCTTTCACACAAGCCTGGTTTTTCTCAGATGTCCAGAAGGACTCCAGAAACCCCACTGGAGTTTGGAGACGTGGCTGCTTTGTCCTCTCGCCTTGGAGACCTTGCTCAGGGACCTCTGGCAGATGGCCCGCCTGTACTCGGCTTTATAATCTGAAGTTCCAGAGGGGGCTGTGTCGGAGCCGTGAGCCAGCGTGGCTTCTCGGAACCTTCTCGGTGATGCCCTTGCCAGGAACCAGAGCGGGGTCCAGATGTGCTGTTCCTCCTCCCCCGACGTTGCATAATCTCCACCAGAACCGCCTTGGGGGAGATTTAATGTCTTGAGCCTGTGCTGCCGTCTGGAGCCCCCACTGAATAGCAGGTCACTGTTCTGGCCCATCCCGCTGGTGAGCGGGGCTGCTCTGGTGACAAGGCCCAGGTGCTGGGGTGGGTGGTTAAAGGCTGAGAGCTGGCACGGGTGATATCATGCTCATTTGCAGAAAATTGCTGTGGAGGTTGCCTTGACGGTCAGCCAAGAAATGAGACATAACTTCTCTGCTGGACACTGAGTTCCTCAGCTCTGTTTGACTCTCACCAGGCACTTTCTTAAGGAATGACCATCAGCATCCGGGGAGTGAGCCCAACGCATGAGAAGCATGGGCTTTACGTGAGATGCGCCCCAAATTTCCCATTTCCGTCGTATGCAGACCGCGTCTTTGGGCTCCATGTGAGCACTCAGCCCCCCTTGCTCTGATTTTTAAGAGCTCCACAGTGACCTTCTGGCCTTGTCACTTCTCTGCCTCCACCATTGTGCAAGGGACCGGGCTTGGGGTGAGCCCAGTTGAGTAATGAAGTTCCTGGAGACTCAGAGCTCCTCTGCTTCATTGCCAGACCCCGCAGTGCTGGGTAGACTGACCTGTTTGTGTTTACAACTGTTTCTCAGAACCTCGATGAAAACACACCAGGTGATCAGCTCCTCCCAGCACAAGCCACAAAACAAAGACAGCCAGTATTGTGTGCGGTTTGCCCACATCATACTATTTAAATACACACACAACTCAACAGTCGTCGGCCCTGACCCCACTGCTAACTTTTAAAAATCTCTGACACACAGATGCCAAGTCTAGTTTTCATCCAGCAGGCCTCTCTTACATTGAACCCATTTTTTAAAAACTCACTCCCTCCTTCTCTGGGGTGCATTGTGGGATAGGGAAAGAGGCCAGGATTGGGAATCCACTGAATCTGGGTTTGGGTCCCAGGTTTGTCACCAGGTATCTAGATAACCTTGGGCAGATCAAGCTCTCTGAGCATCTTCGGTGCAGAGTGGACGCTCAGTACGTCTTTGCCGAATGAATTATAGCTTCCTTGCAGGTTCGTCAGGATGATGTCGAATGCAGAGCCTCGTTTTCCAGTCCCCTCCTCTCCAGGCTTAGAGTATACCTCCTTTCTCGGCATGCAGTTTCCCGTGGCTTCCTCCAACCTCTTTCCAGTCCACCCTCATCTGGCCAGCTGCTCTGCCTCATCTCTAACTCATGCCTGTTACAAGAGGAAGTCGAAGCCATTGTGTACCCTTAACTCGTCTGACCCCTACAACAGGCACGGGAGGAGGTTATTCCAGAGAGGAAACTGGAGCACAGGAAGGAAAAAGAACAAGGTCACAGCGATAGGACGTGGCAGACCAGGAACACGGGACGCATTTTCAGATGCTGATTTTCAGTCTAGACTTCACTGCCTAGAAAGTAAAGTTACACCCTAATGAGATTCTGATTCTTGGTGACGGGCCTCGTTGGCAAGGTGTGGGTGGAAATTCTCAGAGTTGGGAAGGTGGCAAACTTCATGAGTCACATTGCAATCCCTCACCTTCCCCTTCCCATGTTGCTGTAGACTGACACCCAACCCCATTTCAAAACTGCTTAAACAGTCACATAAAAATGACATGTTTTAGCCTGCGGTTGCCAATTTGCAACCAAAATGCCGCCAAAACTGCGATCCCCAACTTTTAGGGCACCAGGAACTGGTGCTCCTCTGAGACTCTGATGCCTGAGGATCTGAGGCGGAGCTGAGGCGGTGATGGGTGATGCTAGCGCTGGGGAGCGGCTGCAGATGCAGATGAAGCTTCACTGGCTCTCCTGCCGCTCACCTTCTGCTGTGTGGCCTGGCTCCTAACAGGCCGTGGACTGGTATCCATCTGTGGTCTGTGGCCCAGGGGTTGGGGACCCCTGCTCTAAAGGGCCTTTAGCGGTAAAATCTCTGCCTAACATTGAAGATTTCGGGGACTTCAGTTAACTCTGCATCACTTGGCACATACTTTTCAGTGTAGGAAGTCAGACTTTCTCCTTCAGAAAACAAATTAATTTCATTGTTTGGGGCTGAAGCATGATTAAAATGGAGATGGAGAACATGGATTACTTGGATGAAGTCATAATTGGTTGGTTTTGAGATAAGGATCGTTATTTTTCCTTTGTTTCGAGTCTAAAAGCCATGATTTTTGCATTAATGCACAAACAAATAGGAAAAAAAAAACGTAATGGTTTTATTCCTTTCGCAGCAGCTATGACTCGTCTCGGTCCCACCGAAAGTCAATGAGAATATAGTCCCTGCAATATTATGCCATGAGAAAGGACGGCCATGGAATGCCTGTCTCCTGAAACGTCACGCGAAGGTTGAAACGCTTTTTTAAAGTTTAGAAACTCTAGGAATGCCTTTGACCTAGAGAGCTGACTTTGTTTCAAAGTAGGACAAGCTGTCCTGGGAATCAGGAACCCACCTCCTAGCTGTGGCTCCCTGCTGTGACACCTTGAATAATTCATTTACCTCTCTGAGTTGGAAGTTGGAGGATGTCTTCTGAAAAGTCCTAGATTTTAAAATTCAAAGGTTAGCAAGTTAGATGGTTATTTTTTTAAACCTCAGTAACTGGCCTATTTGCTTAAAATAAATGTGCCTCTATATTCTATATGAACCCCAGAGCTCAGAGCATTGCTTCCGGCTTTCGTATCCAAGAAAGGTGCCTTCATTTCAGGAAAGTTTTGGTAAAATATAAAGTAGGTGGTTAAAGGTGTGGGAATGAAAGTTTGGCATAGAATGTGGGCGATTTGCTTCCTGGGGCTCCCAGAACCAAACTCATGTTTAGTCTCCTCCTTAACTTAAGTCAGCATGGGGGCGGGGGGCGGGGTAGTTTCCCAGGGGAATTTCTTTCAAATTGAGAAGCTGAGTGGCAGAAATAAATAGCTGTCACCAACTGGACCTGTCTACTCCTCCCATCTTGTTCCCCTCCCCCTAGCAGACTCAAAATACACAGGCACAAAAATTCCACTTGGAATCAGAGGCCCTTGGCATTTTTGCATTAGATCCCTTAAGCCAAAGGCTGGCACGTTTGTGCGGAATGTCCCCGAGGTGGGTGTAGTGGGGGAGAGGTCCCGGGGAAAAAGAGACCAGCCCTTTGCCCTTGAAATTGCACCAGAAGATAGTGTCTGCATCACTTGTGTTGGTGCTGGTAATGTCAGCCAAAGACAAATAGTACATACAGGTAGAAAAATGGTTATTCCCTACTGTACATCATCAGGACAAATGACGAAACCTGTAAACAGGAGTTTGCTCAGAGCACATTGTATTGGATCATGATAGGCGTTTATTTTTTCAAGATCTGTAATATGGGTATCAGATTTAATGCTATAGTTTCTTTTAATGTCATGACAAGACTTAAAGACTTAATAGACGATGTGTGAAAATTTTTACTGAGAGCTCTAAGAGAACTATTGGAAAAACAGTGAAATGTTATTTTGTAGTACAAGGATTATTTTGTCTAGTATATACACAGCTGTAGCTTTGTTAAAAGGGATCTTTGTAAACAAAATTGTATGAATGTGCACTCTTATTTATTATTATAAATGAAGATATAAATGAGTATTTGCATAATTTATACCTGTGGGATGTTAACTGGAGTATTTGTTATTTGACTGTTTTCTATTAAGGAATTTTAGGCTTGGTGCTACCATGAATGGTCTTGTAAAATTACATGTATTCCTCAGAAAATTTTTGAGTGTAAATTTCATGAACCGACCGTCTCAATGACAATTCTTATTTCCATTTGTGTTTGTGCCTCTGCCGGCCAGAAATGACACTTTCCTTTGTCCCAGCAAAGAGTACCATTGCCAGGTAAAAGTAAAGCCACCCAGTTGTAGAGATTGTAGGGAATGTGCCCTTTTTAACTGTTAATTTGCCTTGAGCCCTTTGCACATGAAACTCCAAGAAGAAACAACAATAGTATTAGTAGTAGACGAAGTAATGGCAATGCGGCGCCGTAAGAGTAGTATCACTGCTGCCAGCCATTGTGGCAGTGATGGTAGTAGTAGTCATTGTCATAATAATTATGTGACTCTGGAGTTAGACCGCCTGCCTAGGTTCAAATCCTGGATGTGGCTCTTACCAGCTGCGTGACCTACAGCAAGTTCCTGGAGTCACGTGGCTTCCCCGGAAAACAGCCCGAGTCGCGCTTCTGCACTAATGCATCACTGGGGGGTGAGTGCAGTCCCAGGGCAGCAGGAGGGAGGCAAAGAAGGAGGGAAAGCAATAGAGGGTGGTGCAATGAATAGCTGTTACACATCTGCTGGGTACCAGACACTGTTCTGGTTGCTGAGGATGGAGTAATAAATGAAACCAAAGTCCTCGTTCTCAGAGAGCGTACATTCCAGTGGGGGGAGATAAACGGAGTAAGTGAAATGTATAGTATGTCGGATGCTATCAACAAGTGCTGTAAGAAAGATCAGGGAAGGAGGATCAGATTGTAGGCGGGTGGGGAGGTGACACAGTGTTACCGGATTGGGTGGGGGGGGGGAGGGGTGAGCAGGGAGAGACCTCTTTGAGGAGATACTTGACTAAAGCCCTGAGACACAGGGACAATCACTCGACTCTGGAGGACAGCTTTCCAAGCAGAGGGAGCAGCAAGTGCAAAGGCACTGTGGCGAGACCACAGCTGGCGTTTTTAAGGATGACATTGGGTCCCGTGTGGCTAAAGCACAGCGGATGAGGAAGGGAGAAGTAGGAAGGAGCCACAGGGCAGGCAGGTTGGGTCTCGGAGGGGCATGGGAGCACTTTGGCCTTCATCCTGAGTGAGCCGGGGTCCATGGAAGGGTTTTGAGCACGTGCTGACTTGCAGTTTGGCAGGCGAACCCTGGCTGCCACAAGGAGCACAGACCGTAGGGAACGGGCAGAGCACGGAGGCCAGTTAGGAGGCCATCTCAACAGGGAGGCAAGGAGATGGCAATGGCACAGGCCAGGGTAGGGGAGGAGACTGGGTGAGCAGTGATACCGTCTGGATTCGCTAATGGCATGGGTGTGGGGCGTGAGAGAGAGACGGGTCAGGAAAGTGTCCAAGGTTTGGGCCGAGCAGCTGGAAGGGTGGAAGGCTGACAATGGGGAGACGTGGGAAGAGTAGCTGAGAGTTTGAATTGAGCATGTTAAGCTGAGATGCTGTTAGTTGTCTCCTTTCCCTTGCCAAGCCCAAGGGTACACGGTCCCGTGGTATGGCAATGCCTTGGGGACAACTGGTCAGCTGTCAACACTGGGAATGGCCCAGCCGGGATGGCCCCTTAGCTGCTCTGCTGCTGGGTCACAGTTGAGGTTCTGGTGGGTTTGGAATCTAGGCCCCCAGTGCACCATGAGGCCATTCCCACCGGCACCCCACAGAGCCCCCAGACTGGTCTATGACCACTGTCACCTCTGCACGCCGCCCCGGTTCGGCCTCCCCTCCTCTCACTCTGCTCCTTGCCTTTTTAATCTTTTGACACAGATGCCAGGAGGCCCTCCCTTGGTGTTGTGCAGAGCCTGCCCCCAGCTTGAATAGGGGAAAGGAGAAAATATGGGGTGAAAACACATCAAACTATCAGAACACATTGAGGGCGGGGGGAGATAACATTATAGGAAGATAGAGCCCGTGCTCGCCTCCTCGAAGCCTGTAACCAGCTGCGCGTGGTCGTGTTTCAGCTTGGTGGCTCGAGCCTTCTCTTGGACTGGGTGGCCATGCCATAAAAAGCTCAAATGTGAAGATGGGTGATGTTCTTTCCAGGAGTTGTCGTAACATTTAGGATTAGTTTCAGCTGCCTTTGACAGGAAACTCACAAAAGCAATGGCTTAAACACAATAAAAGTTTTAGTTTTGTCTCTCAAGAGAGAAGCCATCTACCTGGGGTGGGGTTGGCAGCTTTCCTGTCCTTCCCGCTGCTCAGTGTCATTCTAGCGGCATTGTCCCTAGATGGCCGTCCTCATCCTCAGGGTCCAGAATGGTATCTGTCTACCCAAACCACACAGCCAGGCGCTGTGCTGCAGGATAGAAGAAGAGGCAGGAATGGGCTGCTGTGCCTTTAAGCCTTCTCAAGAACTACATAGCACATCAGCTTGCATCTCGTCACCCGAGCTACATCCCTGACCACAGCTGCTCGGGGGTCAGGAAATGTGTCCTTTGGCTGAACTTCCATTGGGAAGGGACATAGGTAGGACAGGCAGCAAGTAGCTGTGGTGACAGTTGCCTAAGTCCTTGGCTGTCAGGCTGGGCTGGATGTGGGCAGCTTGTGCATCGAACACTTATACTGAAGACCTACTGGGTGCCTGGGGCTAGGTGTTGGTGACAGAGGAATAAGATGAAGTCCATCCCCTGAAGGAGCTCATGAGCAGCCAGAGAGGAAAGCAGTGTATGTGGAAGGCAGCGACCACTTCTGTGGCATTCTCCCAGATGCTAGACTAGAGACCCATCACGTGGCCATAAAACTCTCCCAACATCCCAGGAGGCAGGCGGCCTTGTCCTGCCCACGAGAAGGTTAAAGGTAAAAAAAAATGAATGCATTCCTATGATGCCCAGCAGACTAGAATAAGAACCCGGGGCCATCAGATCTTTACTGTCACATCGGCCTGTCCCCAGGAGAGCCCCCACCCCCCCATACTCCCCACCAAGAGAACGTGAACGGGACTTGGGATTCCTGGCTGCTCCCTAGACAGGGCTCACGGAGACCCACGTGGAGGGAGAGGCTGTCAGGGCTCTGGTCTGAGGCCCTCTCCTGCCATCGGGAAGAAAGCCAGACAGGAACGCTCCCCCTGCCACCCGCATCCCGGAGGTGAATCCCCTAGGGACCTCAGGTAAGTCTCCACTTTCCCACGCCTCGGTTCCCTCACACGTGAGCCGGAAATGACAACAGCCTCACTGTGAGGATTGAAATGAGCTGCTGCCTATGAAAACACCCAAGAAATAACCCAACGACAAACGTCCATAGTATTAGACACCGTCTGCATTTCTTTTCCTCTTAAACAACAGTCTTAAGGCTCCAATTATTATTTTTTTTAGAATTCAACCCCCTCTTACCCAATATCCCTCATTTGCAGACTTTTTGGTGCCAATGTCATACCCCTTGAAATGTCCTGACAGCCTAGAATGTTCTAGAAAGACGGCAGCATTTGGACACTACAGTTCTCTCTGGCTGTGGACGGCAATGTCCCAGCGACTGAGGTTTGACACGAAGGGGCAGAATTAATTCATGGATTGGGGGCTCGACGATGTCATTGTATCTCTGGCTCTTTTTTCCTTAAGACTTTATTTTTTTTTAGAGCAGTTTTACACCCACAGCAAAACCGAAGGGGAATATACTGAGGTTTCCTGCACCCCGCCCCCCACCCTCGGGCCCCACACCGGGATAGCCTTCCCCATTATCAATATTTGTTAACATTTGTTACAGCTGGTGAACCTACATTGGCACGTCACCATCACCAAATTAGAGTTTACCTCTGGCTTTTAATAATGTCTATTATTTGTACCAACCGATTTTAACCACAGTGTCATCATCTTCGGGAAAACTTCCGAATATCATTTTCTAGCAACTTAGAAGTAATAAACATAAACAGGGCAAGTGAGTCCCATGGCTTTTAACATATTTAAGCGAAAAGTATTGTAACTGCCAAAATGTTAATAATTTCACATGATACATGACATAGAGGAGATCGCAGTGAAATACATAGCTCCATCTACTGTAAATACTTTGAATTGGACGTCTCTGCGGTTGGTGCTTCATGGATCTCAGTCTATTTCTACAATGGATTTAATTCAGGAGTTTTGTAAGTGATGTCATGCTCAGAGCCCTTCTGCTAGACTCTGAGGATTAGAAACATAATTAACATGAGGATGCCACCCTCAGGATATCCTACCTACACTGTGAAGGAAACTAGAATATGTCACCTCAAAATAAGCCACTTTGGCATATTCATTATTCTGAATTAAAGGCACTTAAGAGAGCAGCAGGCACAGGAAAAACACTCTGCCCCTCCATTTTCTTCCTGAAAGCAGGAGATAAAATTCCCACGTGAAAGGGACTCTCCCTGTACCAGGAGGAAAGAAGACATTCTCATCAGCCCAGAGTTAGCACAGAGGAATCTGCAAACAAACTTTGCCCTGTGAATTTCCTCCCAGATGTTTACTTTCCCCACTTCCGAGTTAGCCTGCCTCAGAAACCTAAAACTGCTTCCCTGTGTCCTGTCATTTCTCCACAAATTTATTGTTCCTGGTTGAAAATGTGATATCGCTGGAATGCTAAGCCACCGTTTTGAGTTACTTTGGGTTTAGGGTTCTCCCACATGATATATGCTGCCCATGTTAATAAACTGTTTGTTTTTACATTGTTGTTGTTGTTGTTGTTGTTGTTGTTGTTGTTGTTTTTATTATAGGGATAACAGCCCAAAACTCAGAAGGTAAAAAGAAAATTGTTTTTCCTTCTCTACAAGTGCCAGACTGGGTACTGGGGAAGCCACCAGCACTGTGACAGGGGGCAGTTGAGGGACCTTCCAGCACTGCTGTACCTGGAGATGCTCTAAGCTTGATGGCTGTTTTTGATCACCAGTTTGATATTTTCCTCCATACTCCAGCTTCGTTTGCCATAACTATGGATTTGGGCTTCTACCCAAGTTCTTGGTTGTCCCCTAGTTCCCTGGGCGAAGATTCAAGAACAGCCCTGAACCCTGCTGGTTAGGCTGAAGCTTGGATACTTTGCTCAGCTTTTCTAGCTCATTCCTTGGAGCCCAAAACTATTATCCAAATATCTTCACTTATTAGTTAGACTATTATCACCGACTGAAAAATTATGTCAAGTCATGATGCCTTCTGAGACCTCATCGCTACCGGGCCCTACCCAACAGACTGAGTGTTCTGGAACCAAGCCCAGACCCACCAATCTCTTTTGGATCCTGAGAACCTTGCTGATTCCAGCTTGCAAGGGCAACGGTCTCCCCAACCCTGACCGCTTCTCGTTCCTATTTTCTGCCCCCTCCTTCTGGTCCGCTGCTGAGATACATGACAACTCACAGCTAAGGCCATCAGACGATCAACAGCAAAAGTGGGAAGGCCTAAGGCTACCCTTAGGGACAGGCCTAGGTAGTCTCCACTGATGCGGAGTTTTCTATGGGGACTCTAGAAAGCCTGAAATATTCCTATTTCCTTCTTCTAGTCTCCCACCTCCAACACACACCTTGCTCCAGGCTCTCTCCGCACTACAATTTTTCCTTTTGGAGTTAAATTATTGCGATGCTAGAAATCTCTTTCAGAATACTAATACATGCCCCTGAGAGGGATAATAAGTCATGACCATCTAGTACCACCTGACAGTGTCGTATTTGCTCTGCTTTCTATACGCACTGTCTACAAATGGAGCCGCAAGGAGATAAGTTGCAGAACTCACAAACATGTTATGTCTATACATCGGCTTGCCCAGTTTATGTGTGTTGTACCAATGTTATTTGTAATAGTGTCTCATTTCACTATTGCCCAGGTTCGGACAATAAATTAAATGGTCACTTTTCCTAAGGGCGAAGGGTCTGGAGCACGTATTTTTATCTGGGGAAGGGAAATCTGGGAGAAGGACAGAATTTACCGGGGAGCTGCGTGAAGTATTGAGGAAAGGTTGTCGGAGAGGGGAAACCGCCACAGAGTGCTGAAGGCGAATCTACCAGCGTCAGAATCTGCCTAGACCACCTCCCAGCATCCATCAGGCCTCGTCTGGTCAGGGGACTTGCAAACAGGCAGGCTGGCTTTTGGAAGCATCACCTCCTGCTGAAAAGCCTGGTGATGCAGGCCTAGAAGTCAGTCGTAGGTTTAAATCCCAAATCCCATGTGGCTGTGTCCCTTGTTTATTGAGTCTTTCACTGATAATCTGTGTCTCTTAGCTATTGAGTCTTTATTTTTATTTACAAAATTGAGATAACATTAACCACCAGTCTTAAAACAGCATTAAAGATTAAATGGATTAATGCAGGCAGGGTATTTAGCATAACGCCTGGGGCACACCAGTCACTGGATGTCATCAATTGCTATCACAGAACCGGGTATCCTCAGATATCTTTGGGATTTTTTGTCCACTTGTCTTTAGGTGAAAACTTCCTACCCCACTGTGGGAGGCTGGATAATGGCCCCCAAAGATATCCGTGTCCTAATCCCTGAAACCTATAGAAGTTATTTTATGTGGCAAAAGGGACTTTGTAGATGAGATTAAGTTAAGGATTCTGAGATAGAGAGATTATCCTAGATTAGTTAAATAAACACTAATGGTGTTTACCAGTGTCCGTGGGGCGGGGGGCAGGGGAGGTGCAGAGAGAGATTCGACTACGGAAGAAGTGATGGAATGTTGGAAGCAGAATGGTGTGCTTCGAAGATGGAGGAAGAGGCCATGAGCCAAAGAATACGGGCAGCCACTAGAAGTGAGAAAAAGCAAGGAAATGGATCCCCGCTCCGAGGCTCCAGAAGGAATCAGCCCTGCCAACACCTTGGCTTTAGCCCAATGAAACTGAGTTCAGACTTCTGACCTCTAGGACTGCAAAAGAATCCATTTCTATTGTTAGAAGCCACTAGGCTTATGGTAATTTTTTTTTTTTATAGCAGACACAGGAAACTAAGATATTCACCCATAATGGGAGACTCTCAACGGCCGTCTAACTTTCGCGTAGTCTAAGAGTGACCTAAACTGGGCCAATCGGATTCTTTCTGGCGCTTGGAATTTTGAACTTGGACTTGCGGGTGTTGAGGTGTAGAAATGGTCGGATGCGGAGGTGGAGCATGAGCTTCCGATGCTGAGGTTCTTACACGTGTCCTGCTTCCTGGCCTCCCCCTAGGTTTTTCAGCTCTCAGAGAATAGGGCTATAATGTGAGATTCAACAGTATCCTTCCAACAAAGTCCCTCTGTCAATTCAGGTTGCTAGCTTGGGTTTTTGTTCACTGCTACCCCCCAAAATCGATCTATACAGACAAGCTGTACTGAACAGTCACCTAAGAAAACGGCTTGACTCCAACAAGCCCCTGGCCTGCAGCCTCGCTGGCAGCACCAGTTCAGGCTCGCGTGGCTTTAAAGCAGGCAGCAATGGTCCCTAAGAAGATGAAACCCAATTTTCCCACTTATTGGCTGTCTAAACTTGGGGAGACTAAAAAAGTCATCTCTAGATTTCAAATACCTCTTCTGCACAATGGGACAACAATAGTTCTAACAGCCGGGGTTTTCTGCAGACGCAGTGGAATAAGGCAACTGAAGCGTGAAGCCCAAGGAAGCACATAGCCTTGACAACGGGTGGCCAGCAGAGGAGATACAATCTACTCTTCCAAACTAGTTTTGTGACTTTCCAGTGAATTCCTCCACACTCAGGTCTCATCCTTACCTCCTGCTCCTCGCCACACAAGACTTCTCTGCAGAAGTCATTGAGATGGTTGCTTCTGGTGTACACTCAGTCTGCTCACTGGGGTCTCTAGGTAAAAAAAAGCATTCCTTCTCCCATGACCCCTGGGAATCACCGTTGTGGTTATAGGTTCTTTCTTAGATGACCTTCTTCGGTCTGCCCAGCAGCTCTCTTCACACAGGTGGTGGCATCCAGCCCTTCACGAACCTTCTGCTAAGGCCAAACTTGTCCACCTGTCTCCCCATGGACACCTGGTGCTTTCCAGTTCCTTAATTTTTATTTTTTTACTTGTGGTAAAATATACATAATGTAAAATTTATCCTTTTTGAAGGTAGCCATTTTTAAGTGTACAATCCTCTCCAGAACTTCAGCATCATCTCAAACAGAAAATATACCCAAGAAATAATGACTCCCCGTTTCTCTCTTCCCACCCCAGCCCCAAGCCCCTCAGTTCTACTTTCAGTCTCTATGAATTTGCCTCTCCAGATGCTCCATGTAAGTGGAATCATACAACATTTTTTCTTTTGCGTGAGTGGCTTATTTCACTTAGCATAATGTTTACAAGGTTCATTCATATTGTAGTACGTAACAGAATTTCCTTCTTTTTCAAGGCTAAATAATATTCCATTTATATATGTACCACATTTTGTTCATCCATTCATCTGTCCATGGACATTGGGTTGTTCCCATCTTTTGGCTACTGCGAATAATGCTGCTGAGAACATTGACGTGGAAGTGTCTGTTTGAGACTTTCTGTCATTTCTTTTAGGTATACTGAGAAGGGGAACTGCTGGATCGTGTGGTAAATCTATGTTTAACTTTTTTTAGGAAACGCCAAACTGGTTTCCACAGCAGCTACACCATTTTACATTTCCACCAGCAGCACACAAGGTTCCAATGTCTCCACATCCTTGCCAATGCTTATTATTTCCCTTTTCTTTCTTCTTTGAGAAGAGTTATTCTGATGTGTATGAAATGGTGTCTCATGATGGTTTGGATTTGGGGTACCCTATCCTAACGTCCAGCTCCTTAATTTTGTAACACCCCTTTGTCTATCATTGGAAATTCAAGTCCAGACTCTTCACATCTGCAAATCTCACCTGCTCTTTAAAATTGAGGCAATGTCTCTCACTGATTCTGAAGCAAACTTTTCTTCTTTTAAATTCTTGTGTATAATTCTTCTTTGGCAAATAATTATGGCCGACCTTGTGATATCTCATACATTTTGAAAGTCTTTTTTTCCCTATGGAACTGTCAGCATCTTCAGGGCATACACCATGTGCTACTTCTCAATTCCCCGGAGTGTCCAGCTCAGGGTAACAAGAGTGGAGAACTTCTATCCTTCAGAGGTGTTCCAGTACTTGTTGCTACTCTTGTTTAATTGATTTCAGCTATTCTTGCTACATATCATTAATAATGACAACTTATGGAATGCTTATCATGTGCTAATCACTTTAAGTGTACGTTGTTTCATTGAATTCTCTGAATACCATGTCATGGGAACTATTATTATTCCCAGCTTATAAAAGAGGGAACTGAAGTTAGTAAGGTGATCTAGCATGAAATGGAGCTGGGTTCCAACCTAGATTATCTGACTACAGAGCCCGACTTCTTTCCCACCAAATATACTGTCCCACGACCAGTCTTTAGCAACTTGCCAAGAATGAATGGAAATTCAAGCTTACTATTATTTATAATCATTTTACTTGCAAGAACAGACATACACTTTAAATAGCTTAAAAAATAATGGGGACAAGAAGGGGCAAAGCCAGCTTTAAGGACACCTTGAAGCAGACTTAGATAAATGTGATGTCTCAGTGGCTCTCTCTCTTGTTCTTCCTCTTCCGCTCGCTGCCTCCAGCCCTCATCTCTGCTTTCCTGTTAATTGACATCACTTGCTTCTACTGGAATGGGCTCTCTCTACACTTGGGGAACGTGGTGCCAGGACCATGCTTACAACATCCAAAACAATGAGGTAAAGAGATTCATCTTCACTAATTCTGGACAGAAAATCCTAGGGAAGGTTTCTGATTGGCCAGGCTGGGGTCATGTGGCCAGGAGAAAGGTAAACAGTGATTGCTTCAGCCTTCACTGGTCCAATGTCCAGCTCTGAGGTTAGGGGTAG
>CM053509.1:5048734-5077011 GCA_028627145.1 Eidolon dupreanum
ATAATTAGATTCAGGTTTTATACTTTTGCCAGGAAAACTGCATAAATGGTATTATATCTCACTTCATCATATTAGGAGGTACATGTTGTCAGTTTGTCCCAATATTGGTGATGTTAAAACTTTGTCACTTGGAGTAAGTTAAAGTGTTATTTATCAAGTTTTTCCAATGAAAAATTTGACTTTTTGTTTGAGTCAGTAGATAATCTTTGCAGAAATACTTTGAGACTTAGCATCCATAAATGATTCTTGCCTCAGTTTTACTAACGCGATGGTTAAAAATGGTGATTTTTTTTTTTGTCATTTCTTCTACATTTATTAGTTGACACTGAATAGCGTTTTATCTGGATTTTAAACCTAGTAAAATTCCCTTTCTAAAATAAAAAATTAATGAGAAGTATTATTTGAGCCTCTAGGTTTGCCCAGTTCTACTTGAAACGTTAGTTTTAAGTTGCTGAAACATTTTCAGGGTTAGTGTTGTCAACTAAAAAATAATATCGGTGTTTTGTCACCAAAAAGCATTTATTTGGGAAAAAGAAAGCATTGCAACCCAGAGCATGGAGACATGGCAGTTAGCACCGTAGAGCTTTGTCATAAACAGAGTTCTTCGGGTAGGTGTTCTCTCTCGCGAGATGCAGGGTGCAGAGCTTCTGTAAGCCCTGGCTCCTCCCATCGACCTTGCTGATTGATGATGTTTGCTTAAAGTTGCAGTTGGTCTTTGTAGGGAGCAAGGGGCAAAGATGGGGCATTAAACTTGTTAAAATCATTTGGATTGTTTAAAGTCTTTAAAAGGTAGGAAATATCTAAATTGAATTTTTTCTTTGACCTATAAAAAGATACACGTTAATTTAAGTTTAGATAAATAAGGTTTATTTTCAACATAGAATTAATTAATGAAAATTATTTATGGATATTTCCAGTTTTCCTTGAATTTAGTGTAAGTCAAGTGTGAGATTATCTTTCCTTTCAAAGATCTTACACTTTTGGGCTGGGAGGGGATAGCAATAGCAGTAACATCTAATAAGAGACAGAAGATATAATTAAGCCCTGATTTGGATGGTATAGATAGCTCATGGATGCTGGACAGAGCAGAGTCAAGTGATAGAGGTTTTTAGGAGAAGCTTGGGGGTGGTGAGTGGGGGTGGGCCCCATAAGGTTGGGACACACTTGTCCTGGTATTCCAGGGAGAGCAGGTAACATGAGTCGTTGCTCATAGCGCACACAGCTTGGAAATTCTAATAGGTTTGCTTTCCTGAGTCAACATTGATTAAACTTCCATCACACTCAGCAGTCTCTTAGGCTCATTTAGTCTCAGGACTGACCTCTCTTTAGTATTAAAATGTCCAGGTTATGTTGTATTAAAATCATTCGACATAGAAAATATGTTTTCCTTCTCCTTATGGGTGCTCTTCCTTGATGTAAAAGATAGAAGGTAGTTGTGAATTGAGTAAAATTCTAGTGCTCGTTGAACAATGTTTTTGAGTCATAGACAGAAACTTGGAATCAAACATTAACTTTAAAACTCACCTTGAAAGCTAGTGGCATAGTAAGGTATTTACCTTTCTTGAAACAAAACTGCAGGGGTAAATGTCATTATAGGTAACTTGAAGGGGAGGGGTGGGTCTCTGTCCAATTTAATGAGTTGAAACGCTGCCTTTTTAAGAAGTATTCCAAGTAAGTGGGCCATTGGCTGGCAGCCTAGAGATAATTTTTATATGGAGATTTTGATGGGTAGAATTTGTTAAGATGGTATTTGACCTGCCTTCAACTTCAATTTTGGATAAATCTAATTTTAGGCATAATTACATTGAAATGTAAACATAATATGTTTATGTTTCAGATTTAGAGAAACCCAGAAATTTGCTTGGTTCATAGAGTAGTGCAGGAAAAGAAACTAGTGAATTTGTGGTTTAAGTTACAGAAACTGGGGTAAAATTTACCACATTTAGTGGCTTAAGAAGGGAGAAGTTTTTTTTCCTTCAGTACCTAAAACAGAATTATATCTTTACTGTTGTCTTTAGACAATTCTCAGTTTGAAAATTTGTCTTCCAGTTCTAAAAATAAAGTATTCAAATTGTAGGGATTTTTAAAATGCAAAAAAGTTTTAAGGAAAAAGAAGTTACTTATGCTAGTAACCCCATTCTCACTTTTTGAGTGTATTTTTTCTCCATTCCTATTCCCTCTCTCCCTCATTTTTTTTTAGTGTTTAACTTGAAGACATAATCATGATCTTATTGTCAATAAAAATGTTGTTTTCATTGAATGCCATAACATAAGCATTTTGTTCATTATAAACTTGTCATTGTTAATGGCTCATTTGAATTGCATCATGTAAAATGAATTATGGTTTACCAAAACATTCCTTCATTTGTTGTTAGACATTTAGATTTTAGGGGTGGGTGTAAGAGGGGCATTTTTTGCTATTGTAAATGGTAGTGTCGAAGGGAACTTTTCTGTTCAAAGTGTTTTTTTGTGTTGTATGCTAGATTCAGATGTGGGGACAATGACATATGACAAGTAAAAAATGGAACTGTTTCTCTTGTACTGTACGTTGAACTATCTAAAGATAGCGGTGTTTAAATTTGAAGTTATTATCCTATTTCTCTTTGGTCTCTCAGTGTTTTGTTTGACCATAGTCTTTTCATAATCTATATTCACCAAGTAGGAGTTAATAAATCTCTGAAATATTTATTTTATATGCTGTAGAACTTTTGGACATTCCTTATCTTTTTTTAAATTTTATGTTTTCACAATTTGTCCATTTGGTGATGAGGATGATGACTTATTGCTCATTTGTGGACTGTTTCATTGCCTAAGAAACAGTTAAGTGAATTAATGTTTACACTGATGTCTGTGGAGCCAAATAGCATATAGTATTTTTTGATTTTTGCTTTTAAAGAGAACTAGTGGACACAAAGTATTTAGTTAAATTACACATTATGTACCATGTTTTGTAATTTATGGATTTTTATCCGACTGTAAACATGTAGTGACTGGGCAGTTTGGAGTTTGTGGGTTTTCATATTTAAGTGGTTAAAATACTGTATAAAATCTTGTGTACTTTAAATCTATATGAGAATACATTTTCCATACTGAATTTTAGGGTAATAAAACATTTCAGGCTTTCTTTAAGGAATTCCTTACAGCCTTAAGAAGAGTTTGAAAGCATGGGTCTAGATAGAGTTGGTAATGTTTTTTACAAACTACCATTTAGCGAGCATTTCCTGTGTTGCAGAAGCGCTTTTTCTTCACTATGCTTGGCGTGTATATGTGATTGTATTTAATCCTTGTTGTCGTCAGGTGTTGTTCTGTTTTACCGGCAAGGAAACCACCTTAGAGGTACTAAGTCTGATAAACCCCGGTCTGTCTGACACTGGATTCTTTGCTGGCATTCAGATGATTTTAAATGAAAGATACTTCCATTTAAAAAACAAGACTTGGCTTTCCACACCCCCAGTGGCCTTGGTGGGGAAGGAGGCTCTTCCATTTATTTTCAACTGCAGCAGAGGGCCTGGGGCGGGGGGCTGCGTGGGAGGTGGTAAGAGGTGAGAGCGCAGTGTGAGGAAGTTACCTGGAAACAGTTGAGACTTTCCCCTTTAACTTCAGTTTAGAAAAGGAACTTGGATCCTTTCGATGTGCACATTTCTTGTTAATGTAGCTAAGTGTTTGCCCACTTGGCTCCATCTTCATTTTAAAACTCCTTTCCCCAGTATAGTTGGGCAGCATAGTTTAGGGTTTCTCTAGTATTTAAGTTCCAGAAAAAGGAATTTCGTTATTTGGCATGACTACTACTTGAGAGTGGACTTTTTTTTTTTTTTTAAGCCAGTGTTGGGGCAGTATAATTAAAAACAAAATCTCCTCCCAACCCAGAAACTCTCCACAAAGGTAGAAGGAAAGAAAACAGTTTTATCTTTGAGAAAACATTGAACCCACACAGGCCGTGCATCACAGCCACTGCAGAGACCACAAAGACAGGAAGAAATCTTCTGTAGCTAAGTGGTTACAACCCATTACATCCCTGTTTTCCAGATAAAATTGCTAATTTTCTTGTATCTTTATGATTCGAGATAGGTTTTACAATTTGGAGTCTAGTGACAAAGTAGGCCCATCTCTTCCTAGGAAACGTGCAGATTGGACGTAATCTTTCTCATTACATTTCGGAGATGGCCCGCAGGTCCTTAGGGAGATATTCCTGAGAAGGGAGATGCGGGGGGGTTTCTGTAGCTTTTAAAAAGATGCACATCTGTCCAAAAAGGGCTGAGAAGGAATTCTGTAAGGAGCAGGGAAGGAGGCTCTTCCATTTATTTTCAACTGGCAGAGTTAAGCCTTTTATTTTTAATTTGCCCTTATACCAACAACCACATAAACCAAATAAAGCTTGTTACTTTGTATTCGGAGCCAAGGGTGCGTTTAGCTATTTACACTCGGGCAGACTTTAAGTAATGCCTTGGATGCCATAGCATACTTTTATGTTAAACAAAAAATTTTAACTTCCATGGCTGAAAGTCTTTTTAAAAGAAAGGGTTTGTTAGGCCATTGCTAGCAAAGAAGAAGACGGGTCTTGGGGCATGGAGTTTAAGGCACTGGCGGCGGGGTCTTTGTCCAGGACAGCGTGGTCCTGGCTTTTACAGGCATTTGTACACATCGCGGCGGGGGAGAAAAATGCAGTGGCTCTGAAGGAGTTTACACTAGCTGTAGATGGAGCGGGTGGGAGAAGGTGAACCGGCTGCTTCTGGGAGAGCAGAGCCGGGGAGGAAGTGCTTGCTTCCGTGGATGGGTTGCGGGCCAGTCGGGGAAGTTCGTGAGTAAGTAAGAAGCGGAGGCTCCTGGGCTTCAAAGGCGCCTGGCTGTTTTCTCTCTTTAGAATAATCGGGGAAATCGCCAAGTGGAAATTAATCCAAAATTCCAACATACACTGAGGAGTGCGAGCCGTCTTTTGTCAGCTGGCTCACAGCTATTAACACGCTGACTTTTCCTTCTGTGTCTTTCACTCTTTAGCCACTGTCATTTTAATTTAGAACATCTCAGAATTCTTTTTTTTTTTTTTTTTTTTTTTTGTCAATTACTGAGCTAAAAGCTCTTCAGACATTTTTTTAGTTTTATATGTTAGCTTACAGAAGTATTTTTGGCCCCGTTTTAATGTCACACTGTTCATGTTTTTTTCTTTTTTTTTAATTCACTGTGGGACTTTACGGTGGTTGTGGCTTCACATGAGTAGAAATGGAATCAGGACAGTAATATTTGTAGAAATAGTGTCAGAATTTGAGATAGATTACAATAAAATGAATGAGTTGGAAGTTTTCTATTACCAATTTTGAAAATGTGCACCAGGAAGCTCTAGATGCCTTTGAACTTCAGAAGAGTTAAGCTAGGTCTGTTGTTAACACAAATCTTTGTGTGAAAGGGTGCAGTCGGTTACTGGCCGAGATGCTAATGTGGATTAAGTCTGTTGGTTTATACTAACACTTGACATAGTGTCTGGTATGTAGTGTGTCTTGTTAAGAGTTATCTTAAAAGGGCCTATGAAACAGGAGTTAGCACATTTGGAATTTTAAGTCATGGTCATCAATTAAAACTAGCAAATGTGACCTGTTGGCTCTGTATCATGAATGTAAAAATGAGTTGTCATTATACTTGGCATATTAACTTTCTAATGTATCTATACTGAATTGTCTTAGGGAAATAATTTGGATAAGAGCAATAATTTTGAGTGGAGTTGAAATGAATTTTAAGGGATTATCAGCTTATTTAGAAAAGAGGTGAATATGAATTAGAAAATATATAAAGTATGATGTTCGTGTATTGAGTTTGCATCTTATTAGGTGGCAATATAGAATGGAACTGAGGTAGCGTTAGAAAACACAAACTGACAAGCTGGGAGATAGGGAGATACTTATACACTCATGTAAAGCATGATGCTGACTTAATATAATGTTCAGGTATTTTTAAAGCCAGATTTTGCTGGGGGAAAATGTAATTTACTGCCAAGAATTCTCCCTTATGTCTACTGGATTGTACTAACAACTTAAAATTTTTTCAATTGTATTAGAACATAATAAATGCAAATTTTAAAGGGCAACTCTTTCAAACACATCCTGCTTTCTTGACTCCTCCAAAATAAATTATTTTATCAGGGACCTTATTCTGATAAGTAAATATGAAAATTTTGTTAAGTAGGAAATTTCTTAAAGTTGGTTTTTAAAAATGAGTTATATGTTCTAAAATATTCTCTCTGTTGCTTTTAGGTTACCTAGGGTATGAATTAATACAGACTTGGGAACTGAAAGAACTTAGAATCAGCATTTTGAGGTAAATATGGACATACTTAAATAGCGTTAAGGTTTCCCCATTCTCCTTTAACTTACTGGCAAAACAAATTTGTGTATGCAATGAGAAAGTTTAACCGCCACAGAAATGTCCTTTCAATAACTAAATTGGACTTAGATAAGTGAAGAGAGACCACTGTCGGTTTGTCCTTCCCGAGCTTGTGCTAGTCCAGGCATTGAGTGTAAATGAAACTGGTGTCACATCTAACAGAAATCAACGTTTGTTGACTAAATTAAGCTTTTCAGCTCATTGCTTTTTAAGCTTCCTTAGTTTTTGATTTATAATCTCTTCTAGAAGAACCATCCCTAAATTAAAAATTTCCCATAATGTTATTTAACATTGTCGAACTGTGTTCCTGAATTCTTTTATTCGTAAATGAATTCTATAAGAATTGATGGTGTGGATTTAACTGTTCTTTGAGTTTTTGTTTTTTAATTTCATTTTGAGAAATTGGAATTGTTCACACATTTCATACATGTATTGAAGACTTATCACAGGTGATTTGGAGTTGTCAGCCAAATTATCTTTTCTGGTGGCCTCCGTTATTTCTTTGTATATGTGAATTCAGGAAATAACACATACTTATCCTTTTAGTTTTATATTTTTTCATTATAGTCACTACCTTTAGGATTTATTTGCTTTGTTTCCTTTCCTTGTATTTATTTTGAAGTCTTTTCTGAACTTTTCTCTTTTTCTTTCCCCCAGATCTCTGGGAGTTAGACATGCTATTGTTGTAGTTCATTCTCTTGTTCTTTGTTTTAGAATAACACGAAGGATCCTAAAATAACCCAAATGTTTTTTGTTTAAAATTTCATACAAAAATAATGGTCTTTTTTTTTTTTTTCAACTCTTCATATCAGTAGGACTCTTATAGGTGTGTTTATATTCAGTTTAAAGGAATCTTAAAATTGGCTATTTTTGCATTTATTTTTAGAGCAGAAGCTTGGGCATGCTGTGATTTTCCAATAAACTGCTATCACAATGTCAAAATGCAGTTCAGACAACAGCAACACAGAGATCTCAAACATTAAAACGGTAAATCAGTGATTTATCCTATGTGGAGAGAGGAAAATAATTTATTCATGTCTTTTACTAAGTTATTTCTAAGTGAATAATATATAGAAGATATGAAACAACTTCACCAATTTGATGAGTGTAAATTGGCCAGAAATTTAAAATCTATGATTGAAAAACAGCCATGTGGTTACTGTTGGCGCTGCTAAAACAGTTAACTACAGTCAGTTCATCTGTGAAGCTAGGACGTTTACGTACCAGCAGGGATTCAGGGCTTGTCATGAAGGCCATGTTGAGGGGGGGGAATCTATTTCAACATGTGAAAGAGAGTAAAAATTTACAAAATTACAGGTTTTTCTGTATTCACATTACTGGATTGTTGAATTTTTAAATCTTGGATTTGCTTTCCCTAAATAGGAAGTGTATTACTGGGGTTAGCTAGCCACTGTGTACTAAATGAATGAAAATTTATTTCAACATTATGACCTTATGGAAAATAAAATCGAGAGAGTTAAATTTCTCTCCTCAGTTCCTTGCAGATCCTCTCTCCTGCACCCCCTTTCAAGGCGCGTAGGATGGGGGCGGGTGTGGAGTTTCAAACCAAATAGAAATATCTTTTGAACTGCCTACGATTCTGTTCTGTACGTTATTGTGTGAAAATTCATGAATCTCCGATTCAGTTCATCAAATATTTATTTAACCGCACATATGGTACATTGTACCAGAAATTTAAGAGCTGCAGAAGATAAGAGAAATATCTTGTTCTTGGTGTGTGTATGTATCTCTTTGTGAATGCATGCAATATGATATAAATTATGAAAGGCAGAGGCCGTTTGAAGATTTTTATGTCACTCACGTGAGCATTGTTTGCATTCTACAACTCTGCATTGTATGTTTGCCATGTCCTGGGTGTGGTTTGGTTCAGTGGATGACACAGATATGTGGGAGACATACAGCTCTGATACCAAAGGAACTCCTAGTTTAGTTGGTCGTATTTATTTATTTTTAAAAACTATTTGGAAATAATTTCAACCTTATAGAAAAGTTGCAAAAATAAGAACAGGACAAAGAATTCGTGTTTTACCCATTTTGCCCCATTTGCTTTATCGTTTGCACACACACACTCTGTATATCACATGTGGTTTCTTTTTCTGAACGATTTGAGAATAAGTTGCGTACATCATGGCCCTCTACCACTGAGTACTTTAGTGTATGTTTCCTAAGAACAGGGATATTCTCTTACATAGCCTGTAGCCATCCTGCATTATCAAGGTCAGGGAATTTAACAGTGCTGTTTTCTATGGTTTTATCAGTGGTCTTCATCATGTCCTTTGTGGCATTGTTCTGTAGTATAGGACCCAATCTGAAATGACTTTCTCATTTAGTTGTCATGTCTCTTTATAGTGTTCTTTAATCTGGAACATTTTCATCGTTTTTCTTTGTATTTTATGATATATTTTTGAAGAATGCAGTCCTCCCTTTTAGAAAATAGAACATTCTTCTCATTTGTTAGACAGTTTTTTTCTGGAGTTACTCATATTACTAATGTCATCTATATGAGAAGAAGTGGTGACATGGTGACAGGGAGAAGAAGGGTGCTGCTGGTTCCTGGCTGTGCCTGGTCTCTGGAGGTGGAGGAGAGTGTATTTGGGGATTTACGCTGTTGCTTTCTTCTCATTTTTTTCCATCTACCACCAGGATTTAGAATGATTTCCCATTACCTTCTGTTATATCTGTGGTTGATCTTGGATTAGCATTTGGGTTGGGTGAAAAGTAAGGGGTCAGGGTTAAGGATAAATAATCCTAGACAGGAAGCAGCCTGAGGTAAGGAAGAAGTATGGAGGGATCCTGATCCCATGAATGGTAGCCAGTTGGAACGTGCCTGTGGATCTCAGCCCTGGGCCTTTATGCCTTGTTGGATCTCAGGAAATCAGATAAAATAGGTTTTCATTTTGAATTCCTGACAACTGTGTTGAGTAGAAAGCTTTAGCGGTGAACCTGAGCGTATGTGCGCATCCTGTGGGTCTGCAGAATTGAGAAAAGTGAATGCTTAGTGTGGGGTGAAAGGAATGGTTTTTGGGGCTGCGGTTCACTGGAGAACCAGCAGATTGTCTCTTTGATCCAGGGAAAATAATGACTTGGTAGTTTTTCGTAATGTACTCCGGAAGACTTTGCTCACCATCTTCCTCTGAGAAGCGTGATAAGAGTGGTTGTACGGTCTGGTCCACAGATGTGCTTGCCTTCCTGGGGTCCCGGGCTCCTGCAGCCACTTGCCCTGGTACCACTTACTTGAGATCGCACGCACATTAGTTGGATGGTGCATTCTGGTCAGCCGAATTAATCTCCAAAATCAGAATTTGGTATTGTGCCTATGCATAAAAGAAGACTCCAGTTGAGACTTCTGATTGGATTAGATGCAACAGCTTAAGTCAGTGTGTTGTACCATGGTTATAAATTTCATGTGTCAGGAGATTCAGAGATTTTGTTGTCCAGGAACAAAGAGCAGTATTCTTTCTTTCCAGTTTCGTAGAGTAACAACAGTGAACACTCCGCAGCACAGTACAAGGGAGAAAAGGCCCTTCTGCGGGGTGTGTGAATTCTGCACAATCAGGAAAGTCGGTCAGGGGCTTTTGCATAGAGATTTGAAACCTTAACCCTCTACCTGCAGTTGTGAAATTTTAGAAAGACCCAGTATTATTTTGTCGTTTTACTCAATGACATTTAACTTTGGAAAAGAATACAGGAAATACAGAATGGTGCTTAGATACCCTGAAAAGCTATCACAGAATGGCAAGCTTTGTTTTCATTTATCTAGGATATGTATAATTTTAAAGATACATACTTAAATAGTTGATCATCTCTACTCGGTTGTTAAATGAAAAAAAAAAAAAAAAGGCCCATGGTTTTGGTCTTTTGATAAAAATGACTAAATGATGGCAGGCATTTGAACCTTTCCTATGTGCAGGTGCAATGCTCAGTGCCTTCTGCACATTGTCTCATTTTATCAATAACAACATCATAGATTTTACAAATATTTGAAATATATATATTTATGTTTTATATATACACATATTTTAAAAGGCACCATGCTATACATATTTTCTTTTAAAGGTGTATTAACGGACATGGTTCTGTGTCAGTAGATATAGGTGTATATTATCTTAATGGATTCAAAGTATTCTATTATATAGCCATACTATAATTTACTTAGCTAACTTTTTATTAAGACATTTATTATTTCTTATTCTTGTACTTATATCTTTGTTCAGTTGTCTGATTCTTTTAGACAAGTTTCTGGGTATAGGGTTGCTGGGTTGGAGAGTATACAATGCTTGACTTTTAAAATGAACCCCTTAGATCAAGAAAAAGCTAACACAGTTATAGGAAGAGTTTGAAAAGGCCCAGAGGAATGATGTTCTGATGTTTCTCTTGTTTCTGTGCTTTCTTTTGTTTTTAACCCTGCATGGTTGTGTAATGGTATTCTTTTTCCCTTTTGTAGTAAGCTGTGCTAGAACAAAAATGCAATGAAAGAAACACTGGATGAATGAAAAGCCCTGCTTTGCAACCCCTCAGCATGGCAGGCCTGCAGCTCATGACCCCTGCTTCCTCACCAATGGGTCCTTTCTTTGGACTGCCATGGCAACAAGAAGCAATTCATGATAACATTTATACGCCAAGAAAATATCAGGTACTAATGAGAACACTAATACTGGAGCATTTTTACTAAAATGGAATAAATTAGCATATAGTTGACACAACTTATAAAACTCATTTACCTTTTCAAGCTTTCCTCTCTGATTAACTTTCTCATTCCAATACCTTTGTTGTTAATAGACCTTTTCTTTGCTAACATCTGCTGGGTAATTGGTTTGATAGTCTTATTTGTGAAGTTCCCTATTTTTCCTCTCTGGAAACCTCACTGTTCCTTAGTCCCCATTTGGATGTGTCTGTCCTCATGAGCTGGGTCGGAATTGAGATCTGTTTGGAACACCATGAACTGGCAGAACCACGGGTATTGGAAATTTAGTCATTCACGTATCCTAAAGAAGTAGTCTGTCCATGCAAAAAACATTCTGAAAGAAATGGTAGATGCGTGTCGACATACGGGTCCACAGCACAGCTATGTAAAACAGGAATTTTAATGCCTCTGATTATCATATAAAAATGTAGAAAGTAAATTTTTTTGGCAAATTTGAAGATTTTAGAAAACAGTGAAATTTCCTGCCAAACAATCCAGTTTTCTATTGTACTCAGCTGAGAAGTGTGTAATCGCCCTTTCTACTGTATTTCCAGGTGGAACTGCTCGAAGCAGCTCTGGACCATAATACCATAGTCTGTCTGAACACTGGCTCAGGGAAGACGTTTATTGCAGTGCTACTCACTAAAGAGCTGTCCTATCAGATCAGGGGCGACGTCAGCAGACTCGGGAAAAGGACGGTGTTCTTGGTCAACTCTGGTAATACAAAATTATTTTATCAGATTGCGTGGAAGAAACTGGATGAGATTTTATGGTTAAGCAGATTTTCTCTTTGGGCATTAAGTTACATTATCGAAAGTGTAGAGAGTTTGACAAATAATGTTCCTGTCGAAACTCTGATAGAAATAGGAATCTTGTCTTATTTCTTTATTAGATTTCTCTTAAATGTTAGCCATTTTATTTCACAGGTGTTAAACTTCAGTTTTCTCTTAAATGTGATTGCATTTAATTCTGATTCTGCATTTCTTTTGAATGGATTACTTTTGGAACATAATCTAAGTTGCTGCCATTATTTTTGTTTTCGATGTTTAGCTTTACAAAATATGTCAAAACATGCTTGATTATGAGACATGCAACTTTAATTTATGATTATGCTATCTTAGTTGTAGAAAGAAAGTTAGGTGCTTCTTAATAGTTAGATGTTCAGTAAGTTTAAAATACTGTTTTTTTGGTGTGTGTGTGTGGGATTATATATTAAAAATAAAAATGTGAACCTGAGCTATAAGGTTACTAATATAACCATATCACTCCTCTCCTTTTTTTTAGATTGTCTCAGCATGTGATGCTCTCATGTGCTTTAAATACTCATTAGACTGTCTTGTTTCTTGCTGAAACGATCTGATTTTATTGAAGAAAACAGGAGGGCTGGATCTGGAGTAGTTACCATTCCAGCCTAGAAGTTATATTCTTAGGTTGGGGAAAATCAGCTCTAAAGAAGGAAGGTGATATAAGGTTCTCTGAAGTGAATGACAGAAGGCAGGGTGGTGAGTCTCATAAGTACATTTTGGAGGATGTAACCTTGGAAATGTGATTTTAAGTGGACTATCTAAAAAATAGATGGTTAGGTATAATATTTAAAAGTAAGGATTTCCATAACTATGTTAATTGTTAGTAGTCCCGAGAACCAACTAGGTAAGATCTCTCATATTTACATGGAGTTTATATTTGTAATCAGCAAACCAGGTTGCTCAACAAGTGTCAGCTGTCAGAACTCATTCAGATCTCAAGGTTGGGGAATACTCAAACCTAGAAGTAAATGCATCTTGGACAAAAGAGAAATGGAACCAAGAGTTTGCTAAGCACCAGGTAAGACTTGTAGAGAAATTTGACTCTGTAAATCCCTACAAGTCCTTGACTTGGTTTGTGAGATGGCCTTGGTTGTCTGAGTTAGGCTGGAAAACTACTTTCCTGTGCGTTGACAGCCTAAAACTAGCCCTTAGGCACTTTTTCTCACTGTGAGTCTCATCCTAAAACCACATAAATTGCTAATTTGTGTTGCTCTCACTTCATAGGAAAGAGACAGCTTTATCATGTGGTTTACTTGCTTGAAAAGCACAAATTCCTATTACATATTTCCAACTTACAGATGACTACCTGCTTTCGGAAAATTTATTATTGGGTTAAGTGTCTTGAAACTGGAGACATTTCTTGGTCGAGATCTTTGGTGGAGACCTCCTCTAACTTAACATTTCCACGTCGCCAGCATGCACGGAGGGCCTCTGTGTGCTGGTGTTGGTGGATGTGAAGTGGTGAAGAGATGCTTCCCAGCTGACCTTAAGCAGTCTGTAGTCTCCTAGAATGTCTCACATATGGGGTTAAGTCCTCCTTAAAAAAGCACTTAAATGTTCACAGAATGATAAGGTATAAAAAGAACATTTAACATGTATCATCTTCCAGAAAACCTTGTCAGTTCAACAGAAAAAAAAGAGAAAAACAGTGTGAGTTGTTTTCTGATTTGCTTAAATTGATACGTGTCATCAGTCAAAATGTGACTGTAGGAGCCTGAAAACTTGAAGTAAATTTAATAGATTTATCATAAATACATGGTCTCCATTATTGAGAATTTTTTCTCTTGGTCTTTTTCATGTTTTTCTAGTTCTACTTCTTGGTTCCAAACTGAGCTTCCACACATTTAGAATTTTTGTTTTAATTTTGGTTAATGGATTTCTTAGTCCTCACCTACAGTACAGTGGCTTAGTATTCTCCTCTTATATAAGTGTATCGGGCAGGTAAATGGCACGTTTGTATACTGATGTTGCTTTTATTATAGGTTCTCGTTATGACTTGCTATGTCGCCTTGAATGTTTTGAAAAATGGTTACTTATCACTGTCAGACATTAACCTTTTGGTGTTTGATGAGTGTCATCTTGCAATCCTAGACCATCCCTACCGAGAAATTATGAAGGTAATTTTTTAGATTTTACCAGGCTTAATAACTCAGGCTGAATTACTGAGTATATAAGCAGTGTTTTTATATATGAGAAACAATAATTTTAGTTACCAGTTTGGAGAACTTGGTTCCAGTTTTAATTAGTACATTAAAACTTATTTAATGAATGAATATGAAATTAATGTTTATTTACATCTATAATAATAAATATAATAATCTATCATTACAAATCTAAACTTCTAATAAAATTTTAAACATAAATAAATGAATTATATAATCTGCTTTAGCATATTTAAATAGGCCTTTTTGATAAATAGATCTTTTAAACAAGCTACAATAATTCCATAAGTAATATTTTTAGTAGTCGTCAGTCTTTTTGACATGTTTTAATATGGCGATGTCTTTCATTAGGGCCTTGCAAATTGAATTTCTTACTGTCAGTATCTTCTGTTGTTATGTTAGCTCTGTGAAAATTGTCCATCATGCCCTCGTATTTTGGGACTAACTGCTTCCATTTTAAATGGGAAATGTGATCCAGAGGAATTGGAAGAAAAGATTCAAAAACTGGAGAAAATTCTCAAGAGTAACGCTGAAACTGCAACTGACTTGGTGGTCTTAGACAGGTATGCACTTGAGATGACTTGGCTTTAGTGAGACCAGCTGTAACTAATTTTAAGCCTTCAATGTCTTTCATAGTGCCTTGCAGATAGCACCTGTTTGACCAAATGGCGGTTAAAGGGAATTTGCTAGACTAACAGTTCTTTTGCAAGGCAGTTGCCTGCAAATGCAAAGATCTGACTGTTTCCACAGAGAGTGGTAGATGGGGGTGTTTCTGCCTTAAGAGAGAGAATATTGCATAAACGTTGGCCTTTCATATTTGCCGATTTTGACAAGGACTGGGAGCTTGGACAGTAAATTTGTGTCCTTTTCTGTCAATGTGTGTGTTTTGTTCTGACCTAAATGTGTCCCACATGATAGTTTGAAAGAACGTTTAGAGAATTCATTATTTTACAGTATGCTTTCATATCTTTGGAAACACCCTGTAGTTTTAAAAATGGGCATGAATGTCTAAGAAAGATATTTATGATTTCTAGATTTGTCTCTTTTTGAGGAAGTTGCTATTTTGAGTTTCATTAAAATACACATACACACACCTTTTTTACGTTGGTGGAAGAAAGTCCGTATAAATTAGATTTTAAATAAATATAACTAATTTGATTCATATTAAAATGCCTTTATATCCTTATTAGATATAATCTTAAATAAGGCTACAGATTATCAGGTGGTGGTTCTTGAAACATCATAAATAGAGAAGACTGATACCTCAAGTTATGGAGTTAAATCAAACATGGGTTTGAATACTGGCTCTACTAATTATAAGCTGTGTGACTTGAAGTGAGTCATGTACTATCCCTAAACCTGTAAAATGGCACTGACAGTGGTTTTAGGGGCTTTTTTGATGGTTAGTTGCATTGACACATGGAAAACACCTGCAGTGTTTTCGGATATCATGACCGTTAGGACATGCCGTTTCTGACTTCCCTGAGCCAGAGCATCTGCGATGTCGCAGTACGAGGCCATCCGTTAGCTTTTATCTGACCTGAGTTAGATTGGCAGGCCTGGAGTGCTGCCGTCTTCAGGAGAAACGGTATCAGAGCATTTAAGTAAAGCTGATGAGTAATTTGTTGAATTTGACATTGCCTAGTTCTCCCAATGTGACTCTGGTTAAGTATAGATTCTGGTTGAGAATAATGAAAACTATAGTATTTCAGTATGTCATACTATATTTTGTTTAATTCAGCATTATATGTGTTTTTAGAATATTATGTGCTGTTTTCGTCACACTTTATGAAAGGTGCAAAAGATCCAAAGAATGATACGTAATTAATTGAAAGTTTGGGGGAACTTTCCTTATGAGGATACGTTAAAAACACTTTAAAAACAAAATGGACATGTTAAAGGTCTCAGATAATATGGAAATGGATAAATAATGATAACACTTTGCCCCATGACCTACAAATCCCTGATTTCTGCTTCAGAGAAGTGATCATTATTGAGTTTCTTGAGTATTTTGACCAACATTGTACCTAAGGGGCACAAGATGAAAGTCTAAACCTAAAACACAAAATAAGCAACCTGGGATAATAGTGAAATCACCAAATTCACAAAGCGCTTGGACCGTCAGCCTCCTCATTCATTCATTCCTTGAGCCCTAACGGGCACACACAGCGTCAGCACAAGGGGATGCCGCCCAGGCTTGTCGCAAGCCCGCCTCTCCTCCCACGTAGGCGGATGGACTGAGCGCGGGCCGTTCCTGTTTTGATTTTAGACACGTAATGGATCATTTGCTATAGTGAATTAATTGCATATCAACAACTTTTGTTTCCGATGTTTAAGATACACTTCTCAGCCTTGTGAGATCGTGGTAGACTGTGGACCGTTTACGGACAGAAGTGGGCTTTATGAAAGACTGCTGATGGAATTAGAAGAAGCACTTAATTTTGTCAGTGACTGTAACATTTCTGTTCATTCAAAAGAAAGAGATTCTACTTTAATTTCTAAACAGGTAAGCACATACAAAGTAAATTAAGGAAGTATAAAAAAAAGGCTTCTATTTATTTTTAGTATTGAAATGAAATATGCTTCTAATGAGGCTGTTTTCTACACATTGTACTTTAAGGCCTTCCTGTCTCTTTGGACATTTTTCATTGAGCAGATATTGGGTGAAATTTACTATTACCTGACAAACATTTCTGTTAAGTATAGACCTCCTTGATTTAAGAGATGAGGATTCATGTCATGGTTATTTAAATAAAAGGAGTGAGTCCAATTTTTTAATTTCTTGGTCAGAATCAGTTCCTTGTTCTAAACGAATTCTGCTATTTCCTTGTGTGTAAGTGGACATGAGCCTGTCATTCCTGAGTGGGGTCTGGCTTGGGGAAGAGATCCTTAGGGTAGTGGTTCTCACACATGTGGATCCCAGACCAGCACCCCTGGAAGCTACTGACGTGCAGGTTACATGTCTCACCCTTGACCCACTGGGTGGGGTCCAACCTAGAGATTGGACGAGCCCTCCAGTTATCCTGATGTATTAAAGCTTGAAAACCATTGTCCTAGGACTTTGTAACCATCTGTGAATATTAGCACTGAATCTGCATCTTCATTTCTCTCCTGCTGATTTTTTCCAAAGCAGCAATGCCCTGGCCTCTTCTCAGCCCTTGAATTTTCAATAAGTCCATGTTTAGCTCTATCTTTGACTTGCCTGTAGAGGATTCCTTAGTTATAGCCTCTCTGTGGATTCACATTCTGCTCTGATCTAGGGTTGTAAGATATGGCTCTCTGGGCCTAAAAAAGTTAAAGGAAAATTGTCTTGCTCTTTGATACCTAAAATAAAATGACGCTGCCATATAATTCCTTGCATAGTTACCTGGAAGTAAATGACTCATTGTACTTCTGACCACAGATCTAAAATTCACTTGTATTAACTTTCTACAATTGTATCTTTTATTTGTATTATTTGATAATTTTTGCTGGGGAAAATGAAAGGATAGTTTGTTTTGGACATACATATGTATATATGAAAAAGTGAGCTTGAAAAGACCACTGGCCACTCCTCCAAACCTGGGGCATGAACCCCAGTGTTTATATTAGTGGAGTAAATTTATTTTGGAGGAGCAGACTGAAGACGATGTAAACCCCAGTTACACCCCATAGGAGAATGCTGCCTGGTTGTTGTTTAGCATTCGGCTCTCTGTATTTGTCTGTAGATACTGTCAGACTGTCGTGCGGTGTTGGTAGTTCTGGGACCCTGGTGTGCAGATAAAGTCGCCGGAATGATGGTAAGAGAACTGCAGAAATACATCAAGCACGAACAGGAGGAGCTGCACAGGAAATTCCTATTGTTTACAGACACTTTCCTACGGAAAATACATGCACTATGTGAAGAGCACTTCTCACCTGCCTCACTTGACCTGAAATTTGTAACTCCTAAAGTAATAAAACTGCTTGAAATCCTACGCAAATATAAACCATATGAGCGACAACAGTTCGAAAGCGTGGAGTGGTACAATAATAGGAATCAGGATAATTATGTGTCTTGGAGTGATTCTGAGGATGATGATGAGGATGAAGAAATTGAAGAAAAGGAGAAGCCAGAGACAAATTTCCCTTCTCCATTTACCAATATTTTATGTGGAATCATTTTTGTGGAAAGAAGATACACAGCAGTTGTCTTGAACAGGTAAATCTCTAAGATCGGCATTTTTCCCACAGTAGAACAAGGCAACTTTTTGTTTTGTGATGTGTGTGGCCGTGGCTTTGAGAGCTAGCAGAAGTGTACGTAAGTGCCCTTCGCTTGGCGCCACCATGTGTAGTGCTCATGCGTGGCGCCAGGCATTGGACGGTGGGGGCCGGGGGGGGGGGAGTTGTGCTTACGTACAGTGGCTTTCCCAAACGGCTAGATTTGACATGACAGACTTTTTTTTCTTAAAGGATGCTAAACTATTCTAATCCCTCTAAAAGAGCAAGTATAGAAAATTAAAGCATTCTTTGTTTTAAATTCACTTAATTGATTCAATTCAGATATTCGTAATCTGTGATGATGCGTTAGGTATTGTGTTAAGCGTTCTACACCAGGCCTTTTCCTGAAAGTAATCTTCAGATAAATTTTGTCTGGGTATTATTGTGGCTAATTTTTTTGTTAGCCTTTTCTCTTAACAAATGTTGATTCAGGTTTGCAAGTTTGCATTGGAAAAAGTTTACAACTAGATTTGCAATACAATTTTCTGAATCAGGAGAATAAAAATATTAGGGGAGAATTTGGAGGATGTTGACAAAGGCGACAGTGAATCAGATTAGGCTGTGGATTTCCACTCCTACCCACCTCTTCAGCAGAAGTGCGTGTTTCCTGAACGCAGACCTAGCCAAGGAGCTCTACTTCAGATTTGTGTCAGATGGTCACCTAACGTCTAGTTTTTTTGGTTTGTGGATAGGTGCTCTATTATTTATAAGGGCCAAAAACAGGGTTCTTATTTTGTACTTCAGACAATCTGCTTTTCTACAAGATCCATTAATTGGCCAAAGTTGATCCCTAAGAGCCTTTTCTGCAAGTAGTGATCTCTGAGGAGAAATTAAGCTTTGTTTCCTGAGGTAATTTGGGATTTTTTTTTTTTCTAAACTGCTTCTGACTGGTTTGGGGTTTTTGAAAACTTACTTGAGTAACGAGAAATTGGACTCTGGGGTCGTCATCTGGTGGTTTTCAGTCTGGTAATTTTCATAGTCATTGGGCCTGATCTTTGTGATGAATACAGAGTAAAATAACTTTAGGTAGTGAATTACACTGAAATCAGAAGTTTAAGCTTGGAAAGGGACTTCACTGACTCTTTAATCCAAGCCACTTATTTTTATAAAAAAGAGAAAGGGCCTCAGGAGGAAAAGCGATTTGCTGTGAGTTAAATTGCTAGTCAGTGGCAGAGACAGTTCACAAATCCTGATACCCTACCTCCTGGTCTCAGCTCTGGCTGCAGTCACGAGGCCCCTGGGCCTCGCAAGCCCGGGCCTGGCCCTGCGGTGGGAAGGCCGCCAGGAGCCAGGCCCGCGAGAGCACGGTGGGCGGCGGGTGGTTTCTCGGGGCCAGGGAAAGGCACGTCAGTGGTCAGAAGAGTCGAATGTTCTAACCCTGGTTCTGGACATACTCCCTGCCTCCTCACAGGATGGTTCAAGAATTAAATAAATTTTCTAGGGCTCGGAGAGAAGAAATGGGAGTTTATTTGCTTTCTTGCCACTCTCCTCTACATGTGTTGTTAGAGGTGCCAGTTTTCATTGGAGGAATTTATTCTGAAAAGGTTTATCGAAAATCAGTCAGTTACTTCCTGTATTGACTTTGAGGATCAGATTAATTGTGATCAACTTTCATAAAATGTGGCTGGAATTTAGTGTTGGATGATGAATCAAGAGTGACTTGAGGGTTGACTTTATGGGCAGCTAATTAAATATACAATAGAGGTCTTGTTTCAGTAAGCTTTTTAATAAGCTTAGAAAAACTTCCTGAAATCCAGATTCTTTCCTTCCATCAATTTAATGGGAGGAAAAACCCTTCTTCAGTGAATGGTTTTCATGGGAGTGTAAGCTATTGTAACACACGACAGTTTTCTGCTCTCCTGATTAGGAAAATAAATCATAGCCATGTCTGTATGCAATGTAGGTATGTGTACAGTCTTATGTTCACAGTTTTCCTTTTGCCATGTGTATATAGGGCTTTATGGTTTATAGTTTATGTATGTTTTTAAATTTCACAGCACTCCATGAGGGGGGAAGGTAGATATTTTTACCGTATTATAAATGAGGAAACTAGACTCAGTTTGCGACCCTCCCGAAATAACAGATATCAAGTGGCAGAAAATGGCCTTCACTCTCCGGGTCTGGTTCTCCCTTCACTGTGTAATTTACTAGTCTTGTGTGACATTGGCATTGAACAAACCTCAGTTCACATCCTCTCCCTTGCCCCCTGCCATTTTCCTAATAATAACTTTTTGTTTACAGAAAAGTTGCGAAGATAGTACAGAGTTGCCCATGACCCCTCACCCACTTCATCCATCTGTTATTAAAATCTTACATTATCGTGGTACATTTGTCAGAACCAAGAAACTAACATTGGTGTATTACTATTAACTAAACTCTAGACTTTATTTGAATGTCACTGGTTTTCCCATTAATGCCCTCTTTTTAACCCAAGGTACCGTATTGCATTTAGTTGTTATGTCTCTTTAATCTCCTTTGGTCTGTTCTAGTTTCTCAGGCTTTCCCTGGTTTTGGTGACCTTGACAGTCTTGGTCAAGGTCAGGTGTTTTGCAGAATGCTTCTCCATTTGAATTTGATGTTTTTCTCAGGATTAGACTGGGCTTTTAGGTTTGGAAGAGTACTGTAGAGATCAGGTACCCTTCTTGTCACATCATGGTACAAACGTGAAGTGTCACTGGTGATGTTAAACGTTATCACATAGTTATGATAGTGTTTGCCAGCTTCCTCCACTGTAAAGTTATTATTCTGCCCTTTCCTACTTTATTCTTTGGAAGCAAGTTATCAAGTCTGGTTTATCTTCGGATGAAAGGAATAACCTTTCTTCTTGAAGAGGGCTGTGTCTGTATATCCTGTTGGAATATTTCTGTAAGGAAAACAAGTCTCTTTTGTCCCGTTTACCTATTTATTTGTATTTATTGAATTATGTTCTTTATCTGTGTGGACTCATGTTTGTTTATACTTTGAGTTATAGTCTAATACTAGATTATTTATTGAGTTGCTCAGATTGGTCCACCTCGGGTCATGGCGGGGCGGGGGGGGGGGATGGGGGAGGTGCTCTTCAGTGTCCTGTGTCCCTTTGACATGCCCTCATCCTTTTATTGTTTCATCACTTCCTTCCTTTCTGGCACTACAAGATGCTCCCGGCCCATTTTCTCTGCTCCAGCTGTAGAATCAACCTCTTCTCCAAGGAGCTCTGGTTCCTTTTAGTTCTATCCACTTTTTAGATGTATATTTTGACAGTTACTTACATTTTTAAAGCCTCAGCATCTTCCTTCGTAAAATAGTAATAGCTTCCTCTCCTGTTGGATTGTTAATAAATGACAATGTGTGTAAAAATGACTCTTGTCACCTGACACAAAGTGGGTGCTAATTTCTTATGTTCTTTATGCATATATTTGGGGAAGATAGTATCAGTGTGTGATAACTATGATAGTTGTTTTTTGGGGGGTAAGGTCATAAAGGAATTACATTCGATGTTCTCACACTAATAAGCAAATACAAGGAGTAAAGTGTTGGTGATAACATGCGTCAGTACCTGGTAGATGTTTCAAGCGATATGTGTGTATCTTTGAAGATATTCCCTCTCATGGTTGTCTGTGTAAATTCACACATTTAGTCAAATCACAGTGTTCAGTAGTGCATCTACTAGTTTTTGGAATATAGCATACATATTTCCTGGTTTCAGCCATGCTATTTCCAATATAATTGGGGAGGCAGTGTGCTTGTACATACAGTGTGGTCTGTGGGCTCGTGCCGGCTGTGGTGAGTTAGGTACAGAGATTGAGGGTAAGCACCCCGAAACGCTTTAGTTTCGACAGTTACGTCTGCTGAATATAATAAAACACTAATGCTTTATAAGTTTCATTTTGTTAGTAGTTAATTTTCATCAAAGTTTACAAAAATATTGATCTACAATGGATTCGAAATTAGGAAAGAAAACTGCAGATGGTCTCAGAAGCTGTGTGCGCTAGAGAGCAGCTAGCTTCAGTTTGCTTGTAGAGCAACTCAAGTAAAATTCGGTGTTGAGAGTCAAAAGAAACAGTCTTTGTCTTACCAATTCTGTGGTACCATGAAACTACAGGCAGTCTGTGTGACTCACTGGTAAGCTCCCTGTTTTGTTTTTCCCGAAGCTTGTAGCTTTGTCAAGGGCACCTGATTAAGCATCTCTTTGTAGAGAAAATTTTTGTCTAAACATTGTCAGCCTATGTATATAGCATTTAATTATTGTTTATAAGGGATTTTATTTATAAATGTGCACATTATCTATTATGTTCTTTGCAGTATGGATGCGAGTTTCATTAATGAGAAATAAATTTAGTGTTTGCATTTCTCAGTTAATTGAAGTCTGCCAGACTGATCATTTTGGCAAAGTAAAATACATGCTTTGCCTAATTAGGAGTAACTTTAAATGCATTTTCTATTTTACCTCTATTGCATTTAGATTGATGCTTATTTATATAAACTAAAATTTGGAAGTACATATTTCTAAGATAACTTCATATTTTAGATTTTGGGGCATGCTATTCATTTGCATGTAACATTGCTTTCTGTTACTGATGTAAGTTTATTATAATGACGAAACAAAACTTGGAACATATGAAGGAAGTTTCTGACTCTGAACAGTTCGAGTCCTTGAATTATAGACAGGCCCTCAGACTAACCTGGACATGCCCGGTTCTGCCGATGCGGAAGCAGGAAGATACTTTCGATAGCCACTCAGGGTTTCTTCCAGCTCTTTGGTATTAGTCTGTTTCGTGTATTCAGAAGAGGAAAAGAATGGTTTGACTTAAAAATGCAGTTTTCTATTAGGAATTTATGCTATGTCGTATGACTTCAGAAGAACCGTATGGAATCACTTACATCAGGTGTGGAACCATTTATCCTGTGTGCTGAGTTTTTGAATGTGGATATTTCCAAAATAGCTGTAATGGCAGCACTCACTGTTAACCTTCCGTACTGGGTAATGTGATCTCATCCTGTAGCTCTTTTCCGTTTCTTAGTCAGAAGGCCAGCCCTGGGGTACAGGCATTCTGGCTAACGCAGAGGAGCAGGCCAGGAGAGGGACCAGAGTCCGGAGTCTTTCTCTTTCATGATGGGATGGGATGGGGTGGGGTCCGGCGTTGCTGTGCCCAAGTCCATATTCTGTTATGCAGAACTGTGGTCAGTGCATGGGAACAGGAGGTGCTGGGAATAAGGGTGCTTATCAGTAGATGCAGGTGTTTCTTCTCTGGGGCTCCACTTCCGGCGACACAGGGTGTTGGGGTGAGACTGGAAAAACTAACCAGGCTTCTTAGGACGCACAGCTGGAACTCACATTACACACGGAGGGGGTGGGTTTCCTTCGCTGTGGAAATTCTCCCCTGGATGTCAGGGTGTTTGGTGTGTATTCTGCGTAAGCGTGGCCATGGCGACATGGGCATGGCTGCTGCCACAGGCCACATTTCTGCTACGTCACCACTGCCGGATTAGAAAGTTTGCGGTACTGTGACCATTCAGTCATCATTGTAAAGAAACCCTGTACTTGGTGTTACAAGTATTTGGTCCACAGTTCTACTCAGTGAAGAGTGGTGTAATTTCTGTTTAAGCTAGTCGGAAAAAAATACCAAGATCGTCTTGTTAGGTATGTTGACAAAAAAACAAACAAACAAACATGTATTTTCATTTTAAGGGAGACCTTACAAAGACTTAAATTATTTTTCCCTCAGCAGTGCTTAACTTCTAAATGTACATAATTTTCCTAGATTGATAAAGGAAGCTGGCAAACAGGATCCAGAGCTGGCTTACATCAGCAGCAATTTTATAACTGGACATGGCATCGGCAAGAATCAGCCTCGTAACAAGCAGATGGAAGCAGAATTCAGAAAACAGGAAGAGGTAACTTAAGTTAGAATAATTGTAAAACGACAACTTTCAGGACACATGCACACAAACTCTGCCTGTCGGAACTCCCTTTCTTCATAGTTCCTCAGCATTTTCTTATAATATAGAGTACTTGTTCACAATTAGAGCAGCTGTCTCCTGAGAGGTAGCTCTGTAGTGATTCATAAGTACAGAGTTAGAATAGTTGTCTGGTGAATCAATTTTGTGTCTTAATTGCTATCAGCCATTTCATTTTCCTTTATTGGACTGACGGCACACAACTGCATTTTACAGAGGAACTCAGCATGTGTGACTATAACTCCTGGTGACTCTTTAGGACTCTGAAGCAACAGACTGAAAGTTTTTCCCAGAAAGTGTTTTGTTTTCCATATAGATTTTGACTTAGTTTTTTTTCATGCTTTTAAAGATTTTAATATAGGAATCAGCATTGTAAATACACGAAAACAATATGGTGTTTCAGCTTACAAACCAAAACTCTTTATTTTAACTGTTATTTAACATAAAAGTAGCAGAATAATTCGCATTGATGTCATTTTCTACATCATAACTTTTTGATAATATTCCAGCCTTGGGGATACCAGTAGACAGAGCCGCTAGATCTGCCTAAAAACTCAGCTCACTTTATTATTTAACCTATCCTGGATTGTGATATTATTTTCAATCTAGTATGAAAAAAGTTTCCACTTCGTTCATTTGTTCTGATTTCTTAAATTGAAAATTCCTAAGATTCCAGAAGATAAGTGAAGCCTTGCTTATAATTTTAATTCCAAGTGATTTAAGGGATTTTAGTGAAATAATTTTGATATCTTTGGAGGGATGTTGCTCAGTCTCCCAAACCTAAGATACCTCTTTGGAGGGCTGGAGTGTCAACAGGACTCCAGAAGTGTATTCAGTCACTGTGTTGATTAGATTCTTTTGTGGCCATTAAGGAGGCCAGCCCCTTCACCCTGCAGGCTTCCTGGGGTTTGTAGAGGGCACTTCTGTAAAGTTGAAAGGCACTTTGATTTTTCAAGTCATGTGCGATTGAAAACAGTCATTAAGTCGGAGTTTCTTTGCCCATGTGTTCATGCATCTCGAGTTTTGTTCAATGTCATCTTCTTAATCTTAAAGATTTAGCTTGCTCAGAGTATATGTCACTGACAGTTGTCACTTATTTTTACTACATTGTTTTCCTTGGTAATGTTCTTAGAATTGCTTTTTTTTGGTGGATTTTTTTCAGGTGCTTAGGAAATTTCGAGCACATGAGACTAACCTGCTTATTGCAACAAGTATTGTGGAAGAGGGTGTTGATATACCAAAATGCAACTTGGTGGTTCGTTTTGATTTGCCCACAGAGTATCGATCCTATGTTCAATCTAAGGGAAGAGCAAGGGCACCAATCTCTAATTATATAATGTTAGCAGATACAGACAAAATAAAAAGTTTTGAAGAAGACCTGAAAACGTACAAAGCAATTGAAAAGGTAGGATCCAAAAATTAATACGATATTCTTAAGTTATTTTTTATGTGGATATAAATAGATAAAAACAGTCTTTCTACAGAGAATAGTCTTAATAGGGGTGTGCAGTGTATACATAATGAGAAAGTCAAACATAATTATAGAGAGCCAACAGTACTGTATGGAGTGTTTGAAAGCTCACAGTAAAAATAGCAGTGAAAATGGTTGGATGGATAATTGAGGAAGAATACCTGGAAAGTGTAGTGTGGACAGTGTAGTAACAGTTGGTCGTTTGAGTCGTAGAGTCATTCGAGAGTGGTGACATCGCCCCTGTACTCATGAAAGATAGGCAGGCTGTGTGTGTGTCTGTGTGTGTGTGTCCAGTACAGCGTAAACCTTATCCCTGTGTGACGAGTGTCTCCTCATGGTTGAGCTGGGAGGAATGCACTGGGAGAAACTTTCCGAGCAGATGACTTTGGAGTACTGAAGTGTGTTTAGGAGAGAGAGGTCTCACGTCAGGAGAACCTTTTCTGTAGATGCAGAGGAAGACAGCTAACGTGTGGCAGAGGAGGCATTTGTTCTCATCATAAATTCTGTTTTAAAATGTTCAGATCTTAAGAAACAAATGTTCCAAGTCAGTTGATACTGGTGAGACTGAGATCGAGCCCGTTGTGGATGATGACGATGTTTTCCCACCATATGTGTTGAGGCCCGACGATGGTGGTCCACGAGTCACAATCAACACGGCCATCGGACACATCAATAGGTATGGTCTGAACTCGTTTGCTTGGAAAGCCTGTGAGTACTGTAAGACTTAAGTCTAAAATTATAAGTATTGTATTGCTGTGTACCTTTTGCACACAATCACCAATCTTTCCTTTTATAGCTTGTAATAGTTTGATGTGACAAAGAAGTTGCTTTTTTCCATTCATTCTTTTTGGTCAAAAGGCAAAAACAGAATTATGCAGTAATAAACGTTTAGTTCTCATTGACAAGACTGACATAACAAAGATGTGCTTATTTTAATTAGATTTAATTTAATTTTACAATGCTCACTAATATTTTTCTGAAATCTGAAATTTTGTTTTGTGCTATGAATGTTGGAGAATGTTGAATTTTCCATCAGCAGTGATTTAAGATTGTGATAAATTAACTTGTATTTTTGAGTTTGTTCTGATTCGTTTCACCCTGAGTTGGTGATAACACTTCCAAGAACTAAGGAAGGCAGATACATCCTAGCTTACGTTCGCATCAGGGTGAATTGCATGCAGGGGCAAAATAAAGGAGCAGCAAGCATAAGGTTTTCTTTTTAACTTTTAATTTTGAAGCAATTTCAAACTTTAAAATGTTGCAGAAATACTACAGAGAACTCCCATACACCCTTCACCAAGAGACCCATTCAGGTTTCATGAAAAGGTTCTTTTGTAGAGAAAGAATCCAGTCCAGGATGGCAAGTTGTATCCATTTTCCCATCATCACTAGTCTCCTTCGGCCAGGAAGCATTCTTCAGTCTTTCCTAGACTTTAACGACCTTGAAGCTTTGAGAAGAGTGCAGGCTAGTCATTTTGTAGTCTTGTCTCTCAATTTGGGTTTATACGATGTTTCTGATGATTAGACCCAGGTGATGCATTTGAGGCCAGCACATCTCAGAGGTGGTGCTGCGTTCTCCTCATTTCATTTTATCAGGCCCCCTCGATGTCGATTTGTGCTCTTGCTGGTGTTGGTGACTTGGGTCACTTACGTAGGTCTGCCACCTCTCTCTACTGCAAAGTTACCTTTCCCCCTTTACAATTAGTGATTGATTTCCTGGGGAGATACTTTGAAAGTAAAATTTGTTTCTCGTCTCAGTTTCACCCGTTACTTTTTAAGTATCCATTGGTGTTTCTTGCCTGAGTTGATGATTCTTGTGATAACTGCAGAATGGTGATTTTCTAATTCTATTTCTCTTTCTGCACTTATTAGTTGGTGTTCTACTGTAAGGAAGCATTTTTGCTTTTTTTCCACTTATTCCTTTTATTTTTTCATTCAGTGCGAACTAATGGACTCATGGATTATAATCTATTACTATCATTTATTATTTATTTTGATGTTAAAATTATCTCAAATTTGGCCAGCAAGAGCCTCTTCAAGCTAGCTTCTGTGTCTTTTTAATATGTCACCATGATTCTTTGAATACTTCCTTATTTATGGCCTACCAACATGTTCTAGACTCAGCTGATGTTTTCCTGCCCCAGCCTAGAGATTGGCTATTTCTCCAAAAGGCCCTGGTTCCTTTTAGTGGAGAATGAGTGGTCTTTAAAAACCACTAGGTGTACTCATTGCCACTGAATATCGCTGCTGCCAGGCTCCTTAGCAGGTAGAGCTAGAACATGTATTTATGCGTATGCACATGGACATTCACATACATGTTTATGTCTATATTTGTTTCTGTATCTGACTACCTATCTGACATTACCTCTGTTTTTAGTATGACACAGGAGGGTTCATTCTAGCTTTCCTCTTTTCCCATCTTTGATCCTGACTTCTTCGGTAATGAGAAATATGATTCCCATTGTTTTCCAAATAATTTTGCGTCTGTTTTCCCAATATGCAGCCACTCCGCAGGACCGCCACCATGTTTGGGTGCCCTGAGTGCCCAGGCCCTGACCTTGCAGGGCTGCTGCCCGGTCCAGTGC